>JALMGA010000033.1:0-1200000 GCA_023333525.1 Aspidoscelis tigris stejnegeri | reverse complement strand
GCTGAGACTGGAATCAGTGGTAACCAGTACCCTGGATGGCGATCCAATGGGTACCCCTCGGGTTAGATTGTCCCTGGTGGTCCACCAGTCCAAGGAGCTCCTAACCTCCGTAGGAAGTGAAACTAGGAGACCCCTGGATGTAGCAATCAGGGGGCCATAGGGTAAGAGAAACCATTGTAAATGCCGTGTGTGGATGCGTGTCCATGCAGATAAATCTATGACTGATATCATCTTCCCTAGCAGGGATGCTAGTGTGAGGATATTAGTTCTAGGCAACCTTTGCACAGATTTGGCTAATTCTGTAATAGAAGAAATCCTCTCCTGACTAGGTCGAATAAGGTCCGCCTGAGTGTCTATGAGGGCACCTAAATGGATCAGCGAGGTCGACGGCCTAGCTGAACTCTTTCCCAATTGATTAAAAAACCAAATTTTTCTATAATTGAGATTGCTCGAGCCACTGAGACCTGTGCTGTCTCAGCAGAGCGAGCAATAAAAATCACATCATCCAAATATGAATAAGTCTGGATTCCTTCGCATCTTAGCCTTTCGAGGGCCACGGCAAAAACTTTTGAGAAGACTCTGGGGCTGGCCGTTAACCCAAAAACTAACGAGCGATATTGGTAATCGCGTCCCCCTAAACGAAAACGTAAGAATCTCCTATAATCCTGATGAATCAGGATGTGATGATAAGCAGAATGTAAATCTATCGAAAACATAAAATCTCCCTGAAAAATGTGAGTGCGAATGCTTGCCAGGCTCTCAAATTTGAACCTCCTCTTGCGTAAAAACTTGTTAAGGAACTTAAGATCCAATATAGCTCTTAAGGAACCATCTTTTTTATTAACAAAAAACAGAATGGAATAAACCCCTTGGCCCATTTCAGCAAAAGGAACTGGCTCAATAGCCTTGTCCTCCAACAATTTAGGATTGCAGAGAGCACTGCTTGTCTCCTGCTAGGATCAGCTGACAATGAGGAGGAAACCATTCTTCCTCTAGGAACCTTAAGGAACTCTAATTGGTAACCATTTAAAACAATTGAATTAACCCAGGAATCTGTAGTGTGCTGTAACCAGAACTTGTGAAACAGCTGAAGCCTGCCTCCCACTGGAGGTGGCGAGGTGCTAGAAGGACTTGCCCCCAGGTTTGTTAGGACAAAAGGAACTCTTGCTTGTGAAAACCTGCTCCAATGTGGTTTTGGCGCATCCCTTCGTTGCTCTGGGGCTCGCATGGGTGGAGTGGGGTTGGGCCTGTAAAAAGACCTCCTGGGAGGGTAAAACTTCCGATCCCGACTCCTGGAGGAATCATGAGGTGCCGAGGAAGGCATAACCTTGCGTTTCTCCCGGTTTTCCACAAAACAGGCTTTGGAGTGCATCATCCCCAACAATTTTCGGCCCTTGTATGGAATGGATAACAGCTTAATCTTAGAGTTTTGATCCACTTTCCAATATTTCAGCCATAGTGACCTTCTGGACACCACGTTGCCACCCATGGCTCTTCCTAGCAGCTGTAAAATGTCCATAGACGCATCAGCCGCGAATGCCAGGACTGAACGTATATTGGAGAGAATAGCCTTGTCAGGTTCTGGTATGGCTGGATTTGCCATGAGCTCATCAGTCCAGCAGAGCCCTGCCCGGACGAACATTGAAGAAGTTGCTGCCCCTTAAGCAGCTAAAGATTGACATTCATACGATTTTTTCAAGTTCGATTCAAGCTTCTTGTCCACCGAGTCTCGAAGCAGGACCCCTGGGATCACCTGATTGGAGGCCAGAGCTGAAATCGGGGTGTCCACTTCAGGTACTGCCCACATTGGATCCACCGTGTCTGTCTCCCCAAAGAATTTTCTTGGTAGGGGGGGTAACTTCTTGGGGGCGGCCGGAGAAACCCATTCTGCCTCCACTACAGCCTTAAATACGGACGGAATCGGAAGAATGGAACAGGTTGACGGTGCAACCATCAGGAACCTTTGTGCCTCAGCCCTGAGCTCAGGCGTAATAGGAGTCTGCGGCTGTAGCTCATAGAAATTCATCAGAATATCCACTAAAGGGCTGAATTCCTCCCCCGAAAACAAGTGTTGGCCTTGTTGTGAGTGCGCTTCATCCCTGAGTTCCGAGGCATCGGGGCCTGTGTCTAGATCTGAGGATGAAGCAGGCAGTTCCCCCTCCTCTGGTCTAGATGGGAGGGTAGACTGCGGGCTTTGTTCCTGCCTAGGCAAAACCGCGGGTGGAGGAAGGGCCTGTAAAGGTTGTAGTGAGGCCACAGGCCTCGTTTCCAAATGCTTTCTCTTTCTCTTCTTCTTCTTGGGTCTGCGTTCCTCAGCGGAGGACGAAGAAGAAGGAGACTCAGAAGAGGGCGGTGACCTAGCCCTTTTACGTTTTTTCTCTTTGCGTTTCTTTTCCCTTTGCTCCAGCAAAGCATTGAAAATGCCCATTATATCCTCCTGGGTCAGGGGCATTGTAGAGGCCATAGGAATGGGGGGGGTTCCCAACCCCTCTTCCCGCCCGTGAGACACGGTAGAAGTCTCTGAGGCTCCCGTGGGGTTCCCAGGGGCGGCTGTACTTACGCGGGCTTTGGCGCCGGTATTGTGTTTATTTTTCGCCGCCTCCGAGCGGGAAGATGAAGACGCGCGCCCCGTGCGCTTGTTGTCTCTGCTGGCCCGGACCGTTGCCGAAACACGCGGCGCTTCTGCAGCGTTTGCTACCGCGGGTACGGGTTGAGCAGCGGCCGCTTCGCTGCTTTCGTGTCGGCCAGCCATCGGGAGGCACGGAGACAGAACTCCGGTTCCCGGTTTGCAGCTCCCTCCGGTCTTCTCCCTCCTTCAGGGAGACGGGAAAAAGCGCCGCTAACGGCTGCTGCAAATGCCTTACGAGGCACCCAAACTCCTCCGTTTGTTGGAGGAGTGGGGGGGGGCGAGGAGCAACTCAGAAATGCCAGCCGGCAATTCTGTGAGCTCATTTGTGATGTTCCAACGCAGTTCCCCCTGAAATCCGTCTTTTTCCATGCACTTCTGAATCCCAACGCTTAATGAGGTTGTAGTGAGGCTGCAGGCCTCATTTCCAAATGCTTTCTCTTTCTCTTCAGTAAACTTTTTTCCGTTTGCAGGGAAGGAGCGACCAGCGAAAACTGGAGGACCATGTGACAGAGACTCATATATATACCTTGGAAAACTCTGCCACCTAGTGGTCGATTGCGGGAAGGAGCAGAAGCGATAGCCCAGTCTTTTCCGACTGAAGAGCCGGAGGAGAATGGAAGGGTCATCCCATCACATACATCTTGGCCAATTTGGAGCAGAACGTAAAAGGAATGAGCCAAATCATTATTTAAGTGCAGATGCACTTATTACAAAAATGATAATTACAACAAAATACAAACAAACAAAACTGTCTCATACATATATCCCTCCAGTTTGGTCTAGTGGTTAGGGAACAGAACTCTTATCTGGGAATACCGGGTTTGATTCTGCCCTACCCCATAAAGCCAGCTGGGTGACCTTGGACTAGTCTCAGCTCTCTGAGATCTCACAGTCTCACCTACCTCTGTTGTGTGGAGACGAAAGAAGGTTTGCCATCTGCTCTGAGTCCCCTTAAAAGGGTGAGAAATGCGGGGTAGAAAAGCCAACACTTCTTCCGACTTAGCAGTACACATCAATAACAAGATCTTATCATGTTTGAGCAGTTGCCTATTAAGTTGTAGCCCATTACTTCTCAAACAATGTCAGTGAAAATAGTAACATGAACTGAACCTTTCAACACACAACACACCCCCAAACACCGTTTCAACCATTCTCTCCTGCCCACAAGGCTACAGCGGACACATGTAGAGAAGTCTCATTGGACTCTGTCTGGCGTCCTACCTTGCTTCCTCTCTTCTGCCTTGAAGCACAATTTGCCCAACTTCCTGCCTTTAACCATTGCAGGACTAAAGAGTAGAAAGTCACAAGGGACCAATGATGCAGAGATCCCTCTCCCTGCTGGTGTGGGGAATTTGGACCAGGGACTTTGTTCTCACCCTTGGAATCACAATATAGGACAGTGTTTCTCAACCTTCCTAATGCCATGACCCTTTAATACAGTTCCTCATGTTGTGGCGACCCCCAACCTAACCCTAACCCCCAACCATAAAATTATTTCTCTGCTACTTCATAACAAAACCTGTGAAAGAGTAAATCGACCCCCAAAGGGGTCACGACCCACAGGTTGAGAACCACTGCCATAGGAAGTGTCACCATTTGCTCAACTCCGGTGCAGTGGAACTGGAGGGTTCCTACTCTTAGAAAGAAAAAGGAAACCATCCAAAGCAAAATGCTTAATCTACATATTCCCAAACTGGCTGGAAGTTTGCTGATGGGGAGCGGAGGCAGTCGGCAGAGGATTAACATAACATTTAGCTGAAAAACTCTATCTATGGTAATCAATGAATTAAGTTAGGCTGCTTCCAGATGGTGGCCAGAAATCTCACTAGAAAGTGATAATGGGATTTCCAGCAATAATTTTTAGCCATAGAGGGGTTGTGTTGACAGGTGGTTTCAAATAACAAAGGAGAGAATGCTAAAATCTTTTAACTCACTAAGGTCTGTGTCAGAGACACAACTCACCACCTTTCCTTCTCTTCAAGAGGACAGGAGCAGCCACAGTAGAGGTTAAGGGGAAATAAAACTTGTTTCAAGGCTCACGTCAATGAAATTCTTCAAAACTGCCATCTCTCAATGGGTAAAGTCTGGGCTTTGGCAGATCTGCTTGCAGTTCCATCACAATCAGGCCCCAGTACCAGGTAAGAGTTATTTTTATTTTCATATAGAATTTATTCAATAATTATCATACATATATTAATACAATGTACTACTCAGTAAACAAAGTAACTGTAAAATACATAGAATGTTTGTCTTTTCTCCCTCCACTCTATCCCACCAGAAAACCTGAACATCTTCCATAATTTGATGACATTAATTCATTAATCATGTAATCTTTTCCCTAGATATTTAGGAGAGCCTTGCCCATGAAAGGAAAATACTAAAGAGCTCAATTTTTTTCTCAGAAAATTCCTTTAACTTAATTCCTATTATAAACCTGAAACAATATTTGGCTATTCTTGTACCAGTTACATTTAATACAGCTTCCATGCAGATTAAGTACAGGTTAAGTCCCTCTGCTCTTCCATCCAACCAGCCGTCTGCTTCACGCACTTCTACATTCCCTTCAAGCCTCCAACCTCCACGAACAGCGCACTCCCATCTGAAGGAATGGTAAACTCAGTATGGGGAAAGAGACCTCTGGTCAGTTTGAGATGTCAATAATAGGGTTATCCACGATTTTTTGTGTGTGCAAGAAAATTCCTATTTGAATGTGCTAGGATTCAAATTCGATGTGAATGCTTGATACAAATTTGATACAAGTGTTCGATATGAATCCCAAACGAATCCTGCTATATATGCCCTAGGTATCACTTGGAATGTATCAAATCTGCCCTGAGTCCACTTTGAATCCACTTTGAATCCACTTCAAATAAACTCTGGTTCCATTCCAGATATGACTGGGGCAGCTGCTTTCCAACCTCCTGCTCCACAAATGCGAATGTACTGAAGCATTTGATTAGAATTAGAATGTCAACCTTCAGGTGTGGCCAAGAATCTATTCGAATCTGAATGGCTGAATTTGGCTGAATTCATACAAAAATAATAATGTAAATATTCATGCACATCCCTAATCTATAAGTTGTTTAGAAATGCCTCCATCTCCAAAGAACAACGCAACATGGATTTATTCATCTTGGTGACACAGCACGATGTACTCTTGACCAGAACGCTTTCTCTGGCCAGGCTCTGTATTTAAATATGTTTCTGGCCAAATATTAAGCAATTTGTAAAGTTCTAACCATATTAAGATTTCCTATCCTATGAAAACTCTTTCAGTGTTCAATGCAATGATGTAGTTTCCCTCAAGTGGAAGAGAAGTTCTTTTCACAGTCGATTAATTTACATGATTTCCCCCCTGTGTGGGTTCCTGGATAACAAGAAAGTAAAGTGCACCAACGGAAGAACTTCCCACACTCCATGCATTTATATGGTGTCTCTCCTGTGTGTGTCCTTTGGTGACGCATAAAGATATACTTCCGAATGAAGCTTTTTCCACATTCCATGCATTTATATGGTTTCTCTCCAGTGTGTGTCCTTTGAAGAAATGTAAGCTGACTCTTGTCACTGTAGTTCTTTCCATACTCCATGCAATTAAATGGTTTTTCTCCTTTGTGTATCCATTGGTCATGCGTAAGCTAGTTCTTCTGACTGTAATTCTTTCCCAACTCCATCTTTTTAAATAGTTGCTCTCCTGTGTGTGTCCTTTGGTGACGAGTAAGGTGATGCTTCTGACTGTAGCTCTTTCCACACTCGATGCATTTATACGGTTTTTCCCCTGTGTGGGTTCTTTGATGATACACAAGGTTATTCTTCTGACTGAAGCACTTTCCACACACCATGCATTTATATGGTTTCTCTCCTGTGTGTGTCGCTTGGTGACGCATAAGGTGATTCTTCTGATTGAAGCTCTTTCCACACTCCCTGCATTTATATGGTTTCTCTCCTGTGTGTGTCCTTTGGTGACACGTAAGGATATACTTCCGAATAAAGCTCTTTCCACACTCCATGCATTTATATGGTTTTTCTCCTGTGTGGGTTCCTTGATGATACATAAGGTTACTCTTCTGACTAAAGCACTTTCCACACACCATGCATTTATATGGTTTCTCTCCTGTGTGTGTCCTTTGATGAAACATAAGGTGACCTTTCTGACGGTAGCTCTTTCCACATTTCATGCATTTGTATGGTTTCTCTCCTGTGTGTGTCCATTGGTGATGGATAAGCTGACGCTTGTCACTGTAGCTCTTTCCACATTCCATGCATTTATATGGCTTTTCTCTTCTGTGAGTCCATTGGTGATGCATAAGATAACCCTTCTGACCAAAGCTCCTTCCACACTCCCTACATTTATATGGTTTCTCTCCTGTGTGTGTCCTTTGATGAAATGTAAGCTGACTCTTGTCACTGTAGTTCTTTCCATACTCCATGCATTTAAATGGTTTTTCTCCTTTGTGTATCCACTGGTCATGCGTAAGATGACTCTTGTCACAGGAGTTCTTTCCATACTCCATCCATTTAAATGGTTGCTCTCCTGTGTGTGCCCTTTGGTGACGAGTAAGGTGATGCTTCTGACTGTAGCTCTTTCCACACTCGATGCATTTATACGGTTTTTCCCCTGTGTGGGTTCTTTGATGATACACAAGGTTATTCTTCTGACTGAAGCACTTTCCACACACCATGCATTTATATGGTTTCTCTCCTGTGTGTGTCGCTTGGTGACGCATAAGGTGATTCTTCTGATTGAAGTTCTTTCCACACTCCCTGCATTTATATGGTTTCTCTCCTGTATGTGTCCTTTGGTGACACGTAAGGATATACTTCCGAATGAAGCTCTTTCCACACTCCATGCATTTATATGGTTTTTCTCCTGTGTGGGTTCTTTGATGATACATAAGGTTACTCTTCTGACTGAAGCACTTTCCACACACCATGCATTTATACAGTTTCTCTCCTGTGTGTGTCCTTTGATGAAACATAAGGTGACCTTTCTGACGGTAGCTCTTTCCACATTTCATGCATTTGTATGGTTTCTCTCCTGTGTGTGTCCACTGGTGATGGATAAACTGACGCTTGTCACTGTAGCTCTTTCCACATTCCATGCATTTAAATGGCTTTTCTCTTCTGTGAGTCCATTGGTGGTGCATAAGGTAACCCTTCTGACCAAAGCTCCTTCCACACTCCCTACATTTATATGGTTTCTCTCCTGTGTGTGTCCTTTGATGAAATGTAAGCTGACTCTTGTCACTGTAGTTCTTTCCATACTCCATCCATTTAAATGGTTGCTCTCCTGTGTGTGTCCTTTGATGACGAGTAAGGTGATGCTTCTGACTGTAGCTCTTTCCACACTCAATGCATTTATATGGTTTTTCCCCTGTGTGGGTTCTTTGATGATACATAAGGTTACTCTTCTGATTGAAGCTCTTTCCACACACCATGCATTTATATGGTTTCTCTCCTGTGTGTGTCCTAAGGTGATGCATAAGGTGATTCTTCTGACTGAAGCTTTTTCCACACTCGCTGCATTTATATGGTTTCTCTCCTGTGTGTGTCCTTTGGTGACGCGTAAGGTTATTCTTCTGATTGAAGCTCTTTCCACACTCCATGCATTTATATGGTTTTTCCCCTGTGTGGGTTCTTTGATGATACATAAGGTTACTCTTCTGATTGAAGCTCTTTCCGCACACCATGCATTTATATGGTTTCTCTCCTGTGTGTGTCCTAAGATGATGCATAAGGTGATTCTTCTGACTGAAGCACTTTCCACACACCATGCATTTATATGGTTTCTCTCTTGTGTGTGTCCTTTGGTGATGCATAGGGTTATTCTTCTGATTGAAGCTCTTTCCACACTCCATGCATTTATATGGTGTCTGTCCTGTGTGTGTCCTTTTATGACTCTTAGGTTGACTACTCAAACTGTAGCTCTTTCCACACTCCAAGCATTTCAATGGTTTTTCCCCTGTGTGTGTACTTTGGTGACAAATGAAGCTCTTTCCACACTCAATGCATTTACAAGGTTTTTGTCCTGTGTCAGTCTTTTGATGTATAGTACCAGTTTTTTCCCGCCTGAATTTCTTTGTTCTGGGAATAGTACAATGTATACTTGATTTTGGTTCATTTTCTAATGGTTTTCCAGATAGCAAATATTTTTTTCCCATTCTGCTATCTGCAGGAATTCTCAGAATGTTGTTCCTGTTTTCTTGAGCAGCACATGCTTGGAAAAAGAGAAAGAAAAAATTAATGTATTTTAGCCATCATCATTAGCTATCTAGGGTTTTGACATTATTCACTGAGAATTTCTCTCCTGCTAGATGTTTAATTGCCTTCCAATTTTTATAGCTGGATTACTTTTATAGCTGGAATACTTTACTGGTGTATATGATGCACCCCCTTTTCTCAGGGTATTTTTAGAAGAAAAAAATCACGATATCGCTGCCACTGTTTTCCTTCGCCTGCAGTCTTTTGCAAAGCAAAACAAACTGAGGCCAAAGGAAGGGGAAGATAAAAATGATTTCTATCATTGGCCTTTGTCTTCTGCCCTTGAATGTTTAATTCCTTACTGGATCAGATGGGTTGTGTCTCGATCCAGCTGGGATCCTCTTAATCCCTTAATAGGGAAATTAAGAATAGATTTTATTCTGTTTGCTTAAATGATATATGCTGCACAATCTACAGAAATTTTGGGAATGAAGGACTGCACAACATGGTAAAAATCTCTAATGGAACAATATAGATTTGAAAAAATACAGGAAATAAGATTTAAAAGCCATGGCTTGAAAGAAGAGTGCAAGGTGAAGGGCAATTCGAAAGACCCCAAGCAGCTGAATTCTTGAAAGAAGAAACAGCAAAGCTATTTCTTTGGTCAAATTAAAGCAAAAGAGATAAGTTAAGGATGTTGTCATTTGGTGGAGAAGAAGAGGAGTTGGTTTTTCTACCCCACTTTTCTCACCCATTTATGGGGACTCAAAGAGGCAGAGAAAGATTTTGTATTCTGCTCCCCATAACAAAAGACTCTGTGAGGTGGGTGGGGCTGTGAGAGCTCAGAAGAGAGCTGTGACTAGCCCAAGGTCACCCTGCTGGCTTTCATGTGGAAGTAAGGAATTAAACCCAATATTCCCAAATAAGAGTTCGGCTCCCTGACCACTAGACCAAGCTGGAGGTATATACATATTAGACAGTTTTGTTTGTTTGCATTTTGTTGTTATTGATATTTTTGTAATATGTGCTTATAATAAATTTTTTTAAAATAAAGAAAGAAAACTCCAGGCCAAAAAATTGGTATTATTTCTTCAGTCGGGTGACACTGAATGCCAGGGACTTACCGTATTTTCCAGCGTATAAGATGACTTTTAACCCCCCAAAATCTGAAAAGTTGGGGGTAGTCTTATACACCAGTAATACCCTCACCTGGGTCCTGCTGGCCACAGCTGCCAGCACAAAACTGGGGTGCTGCCTAAACCGAGCCTTGGACTTGGGAAGAGACAGCAGCCTTACCTGGTGATCCCAATAATGTGGCTTGTAGCTTTCCTTCTGGCGCTGACACGAGGAAAAAACCTTGCTAAACGGGTGTTCCACAAGCGAAATATGAAGAATCCTGCCCTCCTTTTCTCTTCTCTGCTTTAGAAGAGTCTGCCCCTCTAGCGCGAGATTCATCTATGACCCAGTAGGGGAGGGGTTGAAAGCAGAGAAGCTTTTGAAGAGAAAATGATGGCAGGATTCTTCATATTTCGCTCGGTGGGACACCCCCTCCCCTACAGGATCATAGATGAATTGCGCTAGGGAGGCAGACTCCAAAGCTGCATTGCAGCCACAGATCTTTATCAGAGCAAGGTTTTTCCCTCTGTCAGCGCCAGAAGGAAAGCTACAAGCCACATTCTTGGGATTAGCAGGTAAGGCTGCCATCTCTCCCCAAGTCCGAGGCTCAGTTTAGGCTGCACACCAGTTTTGCAAAATCTCCATTTTAAGTAGAAAAATTGGGGGTCATCTTATACACCCAGTCGCCTTATACGCTGGAAAATACGGTACCTCCATGGCAAACAGTGTATGTTTTCCTGTATGTTATGAGGTTTTTCTCCAGGGAGAAACAGAAGTACAAACTTACTTAGCGACATGCCTTCCTCAAAAGCTTCTGACATTGTTCTTTCTTCAAGATTATTTTAAGTGATCTGGATGAGCGAGTCAAAGGGATGCTGATCAGCTTTGCAGATGATACAAAGGTAGGACAGGTTGCTAACACTAGGAAGGAGAAGAGAGGATTCCAAAAGATTTACACAAGCTTCAAAAGTGGGCTGAAATCAGCAGTTCGATATTTAATAGGAAGAAATGCAGGTGGTGTAGCCCTGTATATTAAGGAAGAGATAGAATCTTACCAACTGGAATGTCTAGGTGAGTCTGACTCTTCCACAGAAGCAGTGTGGGTAAATATACCAAGCCAAAAACAAAGCCTAACAATAGGGACATGCTATTGTCCTTCCAACCAAACGCCCAAGGGAGATCAAAAATTGGAAAAGGAGGTAAAGGAGGTATCTGAAAATGATAGGGTAGTTATCTTGGGGGACTTCAATTATCCTCACATAGTCTGGGTGAACTCCTGTTCAACTCAGGAGAGAGAGAGAAAATTCCAAGACCTTCTAAATGACTGTTCCATGGAGCAAATGGTCATGGAACCAACCAGGGGAAAGGCAGTCCTGGGCTTGATCCTAAGTAATGTTCAGGACCTGGTAAAGGACATCACTGGGGCTGATCCAGTTGGGAACAGCGACCATGATGCAATAACCTTCAACTTAAATACAGAGAGTAGGTTCTTAATAAAGTCTAACACAGAGACCTTAAACTTTCATAAGGGAAACTTCCCCAAAATGAGGAAACTAGTAAAAAGGAAATTGAAAGGGAATGTTAGAAGAGTTCAATCACTTCAAAACGCAAGGAGACTACTGTACTTAAAAACATAATAATGGAAGTGCAACTAGAATGCATACCTAAAAGAAGAAAGGGACTTCTAGGTCCAAGAAGAAACCAATGTGGCTCACAAGTGCAATAGACACAGTCATTAAAAACAAGACGGGTTCATTTAGAAAATGGAAGGCTTGTCCAAATTAGGAGAACAGGACAGAGCATAGACACTGACAACACAAATGCAAGATGACCATTAGGAAAGCTAAGAAAGATTTTGAGGAGCACATTGCAAAAAACATCAAAAATAACAAGAATTTCTATAAGTATATCAAAAGTAGGAATCCAACCAGGAAAGCAGTTGGACCATTAGATGGTAAAAGACAGAAAGGGATAATTAAAGAAGACACGGAGATTGCAGAGAGACTAAACAAGTTCTTTGCTTCAGTATTCATGGAGGAAGGCAGAGGATACATGCTAGTAGCTAAGCCTGTATTTTCTGAAGAATCAAACTGGACAGAGATAACCAAGGAGGAGGTCCTTGCATGTCTTAATAAACTAAATGTTAACAAGTCACCGGAACCAGATGGTATTCTTCCAAGAATCCTTAAGGAACTCAAATGCGAAACTGCCGACCTTCTGGCAAAAATATATAATCTTTCCTTAACATCAAGCTCTGTGCCTGTGGACTGGAGGGTAGGAAAGCTACAACCAATCTTCAAAAAAGGACCCAGGGCTGATCCAGGCAATTATAGACCCGTTAGCTTAACGTCGGTTCCATGTAAGGTGATGGAAACCATCATTAAAGACAAAATTAGTGTGCAAATGGAGGAGCGTGCATTCCTGAACAAAAGTCCCCCATCAAAGGCTACTGAGTAAACTCATCAGCCATTGAATAAAAGGACAGATTCTGTCCTGGATTTGTCACTGGCTTAAGGGTAGGAAGCAGAGAGTAGTAATAAACGGCCAATTTTCTGGATGGAAAGAGGTAAAAAGTGGGGTCCCCCAAGGTTCAGTGTTGTGACGAATGCTTTTTAATTTATTCATCAATGATCCAGAAGAGGTACATACTAAAATAGTTTGCTGATGATACTAAATTATTTAAGGTAGTAAAAATGAAAAGAGCTTGTCAAGAGCTCCAGAAAGATCTCTTAACATTGGGTGACTCGGCAACCAAGTGGCAAATGTGCCTTAATCTCAACATGTGCCAAATAATGCACATTGGAAGCCAAGAATGATCTTTTCATGATAGGGTAATTTAGAAGGGAATTGAAAACATAAGAATATTATAACAGAGATGCAGGACATCTCTTAAAGCTTATTTGTGGGGATTTGAGTGCAGGTGAAGGTGTTGCCTTTGTCTTCTCCTGGAGATGCCCAGAAGCAATTGATGACTACTGTGTGAGACAGGATGCTGAACCTCCTCTTATGTTCTGATGTTCTTATGTAACCATGGACCTTATGCGCTGGAAGATTAATTAGGATGAGATCTTTTTACTCGGGTATCCCAATGAAAACTGAGTTTTTGTCATTTTGGTTCCTCACGACAACAGTAGTAAGAAAGGGTTTGTACTCTTCCGGGGGAAATGAATGAAATGGAACATTTCACCTCCCTTATTCATCTAAACATTCGCCATCCATCTAAATAACATTTGACATTTATTGATATTTATCAACATTTTAAGGGTGCGAAGTGAAGGAGCATGGAATGAGATCAAGAGATGTCACCAAAGAAGGCCAACAGTTTCTAGACACAAGAGATCCTACCATCCTTTTCAAAAAGTACATCACTGTCCTTCTTTCAAGGCTCCAAAATATATATTTTCTCATCCTCCCACAAATTGTGAGATCAGGAATAAGAATCTCTTTTGGGGCAAATAAACTGCCAGATCTCCATGACTCAAAATTGCCATTTGATAAGAAGAAACAGAACACATTCAGCTCACTGGAGATGTGGAAGCCAAGCTAGGTATCTACCTTAGGAGCAGAAGATTGAATTCTTGGATGGAAATTTGAGAGACTACCTCCAGGACTAAAGACCATCAAAGGCCAGGAGTGAACAGAAGCACTGCTCAGCCATTGCAGAAAAAAGACCATGCTGAAGAGGGTCACGTTTTTTATGGCTTATCTAGAATTTTCTGCTTGAAACCATGTAAAGCTCAGGTTTAACAGAATAAGTGAACTTACCCAATGAGGCCACAATCCCATAAGTCTCTCGCATGACTTCCTTGCAGAGAGCTTGTTGCCCTGGATCCAGCAGAGCCCATTCTTCCTCGGTGAAGCACACAGCCACGTCCTGGAAACTCACCAGGCCCTGCAGGAGAAAGTACTTAACTGAAAACATTCCTCTTGGCTGACATCTCTCATCAGTCTACATGATTCTCTTATTGGTCTACATAAGTCACAAAGGATAGATGTATCAATGGCTGCTCGGACTTCCTCCATGCTGAGGAGATAGATAGGATGCCTCTAAAGGTCATTTGCAGGGAATGGAGAGCAAGTGAATGTTTTTGTCTCACCTTTTGCTTGAGATGCCCAGAAGTAACTGGTGAGACAGGGTACTGGACTAGATGGGCTGTGGCCTGATTCGTTAGGTTCTTATCTGTAGAGGTAGTCCTGCTCCACATATACAGGACCATCTTAAAATGGCTCACACTGTGGCCTTCTCAGTGGTGGCACCATCCAATGGAATGCACTCCCCTTCTGTTCTTGAGACAGATAGAACTGCATGTTATAGGTCCCTATGAGGCTGTTTTGCACTGCAGACTTAAGACACCATTAATGGTGTCTCCAATCCAGTCTCCAATTGTGAAGACCAGACCAAGGACACCAGTTGCAGTTACAAAGCCTATGCAAGGCTCCATAGCTGCTAGTGACAGGGTGAAGCTGGCGTCACCTGCGTGCGTATCCCCTCCCACTTGCCCGGCCCCTGGATCCCATGGCAGGTAAGTAGTGCAGACATGCATCTAGAGTTCCAGTTTTCATGCTTGAAGACAGTAATGTGGACACCTTTAAATGGGTCCATAAGAAATCCACATTTAAGGGCCCGAAGGACCCATTAAATCTGGATTTCTCCTGCCCTCATGAAGACAGGGCCTGCTGGATGGGGCCTTAAATGGGGTCCATGTGGTGACAAGGTCTTCCCAATTTGTACCAAATGCCATTGGGGTCTTAGTGCTCCTGCAAAAAGGCTCCTGCACTGACTTTGTAGCTATCTGCGGAGCTGAGCACAGACTGCATAGTTGCTGTATAAGCCTCTCCACCACATCCTCTCTCAGTAGAACTATGCCTTGATTGACGTTGGCACTGGCCAATCACACCGCACCACTGGTGGCCCTCCTGGCTCCAGCTAAATGGAGCACTGGGATGGGTGTTACAGTGTCTGCACAGCACCCATGTTTGGCACCCATTTCTGTTGCGTGCTAGAGGGCCCATGTGGACGTATAGGTTCCTTCTTGAGATGCGGATTTTGCAGGACTGGATTCAAGGGAGGAACCCATCTCCAAGATCCGGATCTTCTAAATGTGCGAGTGGTGGGGGGAAGCTGGTGCAGAAACAGCCAAAAAGACTTTTTTACTTGACCATTCCCTGTGTGAAAGTTTGTACATCTTTCAGGCTGGGGGGGAAAGCAGGATGCTTCTAAGGCCATTTGCTGGGATTTGAGAGCAGGCAAAGGTTTGTCCTTGTCTCTGCTTGAGACGCCCATGAACATTCGGTGGGCTACCGTGTGTGACGGGACGCTGGACTAGATGGGCTGTGGCCTAATCCAGCAGGGCTCCTCTTATGTTCTTATGTTTCTTTCCTCTCCCATCCAGTTTTTAACTGGAGTGTTTGCTTTGTTCTTACCCTGGTCTTTAATCATTTAATCATTTAGTGTTTTGTAATCCACTTTGAGAGTTGTTGTATTTTAATGAAAAGTGGTTTAAAAAATCTGAAACAAACAATATATAAATGATGCTGCATAGAAACTTCCATGGAGAAATTGATTTTTCAGTGGGAAAAGGGACAGTGCTATTCAGAGCTTAGTGTGTTCCTTCAACATTTCACCACACAAAGCATGAAAGGAAGAGGCCATTTTGTCCCAGACTCCCCTCAGCTTATCAGTGTTGAGAAAGCAACTGAGCATGTTTGCTTCAGGGCATGAGAAATAGCGTAATGTCACTTTAAGAGCGGTTGACTCCTCTCTTCAACAGCAAAAGAATGTCAAGGGAGAAAAGTGCTGCTGTGGTCAGTTGAAGCTTATTGGTCCACCAGCCTGTTACCATGTCCTGCTTGGTCTCTAGAGTCAATCTGGCAAGTCTTTGTCTCTGTTTGCCAGTTTGGTCTCATGGTTAGAGTGCCAGACTAGTCACAGTTCTCTTTCTGAGCACTCACAGCCCCACCTACCTCAGAGGGTGTCTTTTGAGGGGAGAAGAACAGAAGGTTTGCCAGCTGCTTTGAGGCCCCTTAAAAGGGTGAGAAAAATGGAGTGGAAAAGCCAACACTTCTTCTGATTGAGCAGTACGCAGCAGTAACAAGATCTTGTCATGTTCCAGCAGCTGACTATCAATGTAACCCGTTACTCCTCAAACAATGTCAGTGCAAGTAAGTAACATGAACTGGGTTTGTAATGGATAAATAAGTTTTATGTTCCTATCTTAAAAGAATAGTAATCTTCTCTTCATTGGTATGGCACTCAGGAAACACTCATCTCGATCCATCAACAGTACCCAAGTGTGTATTACTATTTTTCCTCAAAATAAAGAAGCACAAAACACACACTGACCATCGCACCCACCCTCACTGTTCATGTCTCCCTTCCTCACCTGAAATGGCTCCACAGCAGCTTCTTCTGTTCCTCTTTGAGGGAAAGAAGATGCAGATGTTTCCCCTGACTCCATGTCCCACTTCCTGGGGGAGAAAGAAGAGGAGAAAGGAATTAGAACCTCCCTGGACTTGGAAGGAGACCATCAGCCACGTAGAAACAACAACAAATTTACAAATAACAACTTCAACCAGTCATGCGGAGTACTTCAAAGAAGAAAAATTAGGTACCATTTTCCAAATTGTCCAAGTAGGTTAAGTAAGGAAAAGATCTGGAAAGTCAACTTTTAACAAAGATCAGAATAAAAATAAGATGCACCTTTCAATGTTGGGTTGCGTACACACCACACCCGAAAACACCACTTCAATCCTCAATTCTACTGCCCACGAGGCTACAGTAGACACACGTGTCCAAGAGAACTTTGCTGGGCCTCCCACCTCACTTCCTTTTCCACCTTGAAGCACACTTTGCCCAACTTCCTGCCTGTCTAGAAAACAGGAGGAGTCGGTTGCTTTAACCATTACAGGTCCAAGGGGTCCAAAGATGCAGTGATCACTTTCCTTATTGTTATGGGAGGTGAAATCTATTTTCCCTCACAATTAGGATGCCTGTGGGGGGCATCTGGAGAAGGGACTTTGTTCTCACCCTTGGAATTACATAATAGGAGGTGTCACCATTAGCCCTACTCCAGAGACATCAATGCAGTGGGATTGGAAGGTTCCTCCTCTTAAAAAGAAACAATCCAAAGCCAAATGTTTAATCTGCATATTCCCAAACTGGCTGGAAGTTCACTGATGGGAGACTGAGGAAGAAGGCAGGGGATTAACATAACACTGAGCTAAAAAAGCCCTAATATGGGGAATCATGCATTTTCTATTTACTGATCAACTGAAAATTGTCTCTGATAGTGGAAATTTATAGAAGCCATATTATACATTATTAATTTACAATAGCAAAATAGCCAATCTGATCCTTTCAATAGATCCATTAATAGATAATGCTAAAATCATTTAACCCACTAAGGTCTGTGCAGAGACACAGCTCACCACCTTCTTCTGGGGTTAATAGTATTTTCCAGCTCTTCCATGGACATTTCATGATGATCTTCAATTGTGTCCAGACTGTTTGGTCTAGTGGTTAGGGAGCCGGAGTCTTATCTGGGAATACCAGGTTTGATTCCGTCCTCCCCCATGAAGCCAACTGGGTGACCTTGGGCTAGTCACAGCTCTCTTCTGAGCTCTCACAGCCCCACCTGGGTGTTCTGTTGTGGGGAGAATAGAAAAGCTTTGTCAGCTTAATGGGTGAGAAAAGTGGGGTAGAAAAGCCAGCTCTTCTTCTTCTTCTTCCCTTTGCTTCTGGTCCTTTGCTTCTTCACTGCCTCTGGGGAACAGTCTCTTATTGCATCCAGGTCTGACGCAGTCCTTCTTCCAGCCCACTGTATTAGTGCTTCCCTTTGTACTGTTCCCTCATTTTAAGCTCTGAAATACCAAGGCCACAGTATGAACTGGCAGAATGGATTACTTCCAATTTTATTTTACTTTTTGTCTTTCCTCACTCTTCTTCCTTCAGACCTCCTACATTCCCTTGATTCACAGAATTCCTGTACATTCCATTCTGTCCTGGCATCTCTCTAGCTATTCCATCTCTCCTCCCCAGTTTCCTAAACTGTTTTCAGAGATTTTGTTTTTATTTTGCAGGAACAAGACACCCCAGTATTACAAGATCTAGCCTCAGCTCCTTGCCAAAGGCCTTTAGAAGATGTATCCTGGCTGTCTCTCAAACTACAGGCAGAAACTAGGCTTCCATTTGAGTAGCCATGGACACTCTTGTCACCCATGAACAAAGCAGCTAGACTGCTACCTGGCACTGCTGGCTGGATGCACAACATGCTTGTCCTGAAAGAACTGTACTGGCTGCATATTTGTGCCGTAAACGTATAAGGTCCTCAATGGCTTGGGCCACATTGTGTAAAGGAACACTTCCTTCCTTATAGATCTGCCTTGGTGAGGCCCATCTGGGGTAGGAACACTTGGGAAGACATTGTCAGCTGTAGCCCGCATGTTCCAGAATATTCTCCCCTTTGATGACGATGCACCACTTTACCTTGGTCTTTGAGGGAACAAGATTCCCACCCTCCACCTGCATGAAGGCACTGTCGCTGTTTGAGTCACATTGTTTATCTCTTTTTTTTATTATTTTCTTGTGTCCTGCTATTTATTTATTTATATTTATATTTATATCCTGCCCTATACCCAAAGGTCTCAGGGCAGGTAACAGCTTTTAAAATCTTGTATATAAAAAAACAGAAGAAAACAAAACCACCCATGTTAAAATTTAAAACCAGCACAGTATCAATTAAATCAGTAGCGTGTGCAGTGGGGGGCAAGCATGACCAACATCTAGCCAAAGGCCTCAGCAAAGAGGTGCGTCTTCAATGCCTTCCTGAACCTAATCAGAGAAGGAGCCTGACGCACCTCAAGGGGGAGACCGTTCCATAGCCTGGAACACCCACCCTTTCCTGGGGTGCTCACCATCCTCACTTCTGAAGGTGATGGAACAACCAAGAGCCCCCCCCCCCCGATCTTAAGGCTCGGGCAGGTCGATATGTGAGAAGGCGTTCCTTTAGATATTTGGGGCCCAAGTCATTTAGGGCCTTATAAGTCAAAGTTAACACCTTGAATTGGGCTCGGTAACTATGAGAACTTCAGGTATAGGGTAGGATGGACAGGTAGGTAGGCGGACATAAGTACATACATACATACAAATGACAAGCAGTATTCATAGTCCCAGACAGGTTTTAGGATGCTCCACAGTCCCTGCAAATGAAAGGAATACTCCACAGCAAATTCTCTGGAGTGAAAAAAAATGTAATTAGAGTATCAGCTGTGGAGTATTCCTTTTGTCTGCAATATCCCGGGTGTTTCAGCAAGATCTTGTGACAACTCACAAGAGTTCGCCATCACCTGAGGAGGCCGATCAGAGCGGAAGGAGTTGAGCACATGGGGGAAGAAGTCACTTTGAAGAAGAGTTGGCTTTTCAACCCCACTTTTCTCACCCATTTTAAGGAGCCTCAAAGCGGCTGACAAAGCTTTCTATTCTTCTCCCCACAACAGAACACCCTGTGAGGTGGGTGGGGCTGTGAGAGCTCAGAAGAGAGCTGTGACTAGCCCAAGGGCACCCAGCTGGCTTCATGGAGGAGGGTGGAATCCAACCCGGTATTCCCCTAAAAGAGTCCGGCTCCCTAACCACTAGTACAGTTGGACCCCCATATCCATTGATTCGGTAACCACGGTTAGCAGATGAGCCCCACCCTTGTGGACACCATAAGGGAAAATACACACTCCGCCCTAAAACAGCGGTTCAGCCGCACTTTCCACTGCCCGCAAGGCTATAGAAGACGCCCCCTTCAAAGATTCATTTGCTCGGCCTCCCACCTCACTTCCTCTTCCGCCTTGAAGCATAATTTGCCCAACTTCCTGCCTCTCTGGGAAACCGGAGGACTCTGCTGCTTTAACCATCGCAGGTCCAAGTGATAAAAAAGTCACAAAGGACCAAAGATGCAGAGATAAATTGATTTCACTTCTCACAGATAAGTCTTAATTGCTAGGAAAGACAGATTTCACTTCCCATAGCAATAGGGAAAGGGACGATCTCTGCATCTTTGCCCTTTGTGACTTTCTACACCATGGACCTTCAATGGTTAAAGTGACTAAGTTCTACTTCCTAGAGAGACAGGAATTTAGGCAAATTCCGCTTCGAAGAGGAAGTGAGGAGAGAGGCCGAGCCAAGGAATCTTTGGAGGGGGGGGGGGGGAGGTCTGCTATAGCTTTGCCAGCAGTGGAAAGCAGGGCTTAAGCGCTGTTTTGGGGTGTGGTGTGTATGCAACCCAACATTGAAACGTGCGTCTTGGGTGCGGATTATTTCTCTCGCTGCCTGTTCCTGAGTCAGGATCCAGAGCTGAGAGGGGATCCAAGCCTGGCTTCCCCTCGCTGATATCCTGATCTGTTCTCAGCTTTCAGGGCAGTTAAACTGAGGGGAATCCAGGAACCATCTTGGTCTCATCCTGCAAACTCCGCACTGGGGCTGCGGAGGGGACTTTGGTCAGGTGCCTCCACACTGGTCCCCCCTGTGCCTCCAGGGGGCTGAAGGTCTCCTTCCCAGTCCAGGGGGGTCTAATTCTTTCCTCCTCTTCTTTCTCCCCCAGTATGGGAGACATGGAATCAGGGGAACCATCTGGATCTTCTTTCCCTCCAAGGAGAGCAGAAGAAGCTGGCCTGGAGCCATTTCAGGTGAGGAAGGAGCCATGAGCAGTGAGGGTGTGTGTGATGGTTGGGGTGTGTGTTTGTGCTTCTTTATTTTGGGGCAAAACAGTAATACAGCCCTGGATAAGGTTGATGGATGGGATGAGAAGATTACTACTCTTTTAGCCTGCTTTTCTCAGTCTTTTTGTTCCCTATGGCACAGATGGAGCTCTCAGAGCTCAGAAGGATTACTACTCTGTTATCACAGGAGCATAAACGTTTCATATATTTGTCACTTACAAAGCCAGATTCAGTTCGTATTACTAACTTTTACTGACGTTGAGAAGTAACAGGTTGCAACTTAATAGTCAACTGCTGGAACGTGTCAAGGTCTTTTTACTGCAGTATATAAGAAGAAGAGTTGGGCTTTCTACCCTACTTTTCTCACCCTCAAAGCAGAGGCCTTTTCGCACTAAGCCAGAACGGCTGTAGTGCACGTGGGCTAAGTCACTTCAGGACGCTTTACCCATTCACACACAGGCAGGCAGGAACGCATTTACACACGTTCCAGCGTGCCTGTGTGCGAATGGCTGAAGTGTCCTGAAGTGACTTAGCCGGGAAAGGCCAGCCAGGGGCGGGGACGCCTCCCGCAAGGCTGCCTACCATTGGGTGCGAGCACCCAGGGGCGGGCAGCCCTGTCAGGCCGCTTGCCCTGCTTCGTGCCAGCTGTACAGGGCTCGATCGGGGTGGAGATGGAAAGCCTTGGAAGACGGAACCCACGTGGGTTCGTCTACCAAGAGGTCCCAAAGCCCCTCGCCAAAAGGCAGCCGAAATCTACCTCCTCCCATCCTGGAAAGGGGCAAGGGGATGTCGACCTGGGTGCCTCCCTGACTCTGGCAGCCCCAATGGGGCTGCGGGGGCGGGGTGGGACCCACTTCCCCCCACGCGAGGCCATCACCTACCTTGCCGGGCTGGGGTGGGGTGGTGATTGCACATGTGCGCCGACCCTGGTAGACGGCAGAGGGACCCACTGACTCGCAGGCCCCCTCTGCCGTCTACCAAGGTTGGCGCGCCTGGGCAATCGCCACCCCAGCCTGGCAAGGTAGGTAATTAGCGCGCCCCCTGTCAGCTGTTTGGCCGGTTTTCGGCCAATGCTGGGGGGGAGGGAGTGCCTGTGGCTGTCAGGGTGGGAAGCGTATGTGAATGCTTCCCGCCCCGAACTGCCGCGGACGCTTCGTATGAGTGGGAACAGATGTAGAGCACTTTTAAGTGCTCTACATCTGGAACGCATGGAAAACACTCCGGAACGGGCTGGGATGCAAACCCAGCACCTGCAATGCAAATGCCGCGTTCTGGAGTGTTTTCCACACATTCAAAAACCGCGTGTGCGGAAAGGCCTCAGCTGACAAACCTTCTATACTTCTCATAAGAGATACCTTTGAGATGGAGGGGCTGTCAGAGTTCAGAAAGAGAGCCGTGACTAGCCCAGGGTCACCCGTCTGGCTTTGTGGAGCAGTGCAGAATTGAACCAGAAAACCTGCAGCTACTAGTCCGGCACTCTAACAACAAGACCAAACTGGCCGACAGACTAAGACTTGCTAGATTGACTCTAGAGACCAAACAGGACATGCTAACAGGTTAGTGGACCCATGAACTCCAACTGACCGCAGCAGTAGTTTCCTCTCTTAACATTCTGTTGCAGTTGAAGAGAGGAGTCAACCACTCTTCATGTGATGCAGCAAACATGGGCTTATTCACACTTAGCCTTTCTCTGGAGTATATCTCAGGATAGGGGTGTGTGGCCCACATGCTAATGCAGATTCTGGAAGGCCTCACCTGGGGCTTGCTGTAACCTGCACTATCATGTGGATAGCAGGGCCCTATTCCAGAATATATTCCAGAATAAAGCCAAGTGCGAATAGGCCCCATGCTGAGTTGCTTTCTCAGGAGTGATAAGGTGAGGGGAGCCTGGGACAAAAAGGCCTCATCCTTTCAGGCTTGATGTGATGAAATGTTGAAAAAGAGAAGAGTTGGCTTTTCTACCCTGCTTTTCTAAGCCATTTAAGGAGTGTCAAAGTGGCTGACAAACTTTCTGTTCTTCTCCCTACAACAGACACCCTGTGAGGTAGGTGGGCCTGTGAGAGCTCAGAAGAGAGCTGTGACTAACCGAAGGTCACCCGGTTGGATTCATGGGGCAGTTCAGAATCAAACCCGATATTCACAGGTAAGAGTCTGGCTCCTTAGCTACTAGACCAAAAGGAAGAGACTAAGCACTGAATAGCATTGTCCCTTTTCCCACTGTAACATCACTTTCTCCATGGAAGCATCTATGCAGTATCATTTATATATTATTTATTTCAGATCTTTTTACCATTTTTCATTTTTAAATTTTTTTTAAAGTGGATTACAAAACACTAAATGATTAAAAACCAGGATAAGACCAAGCAAAAACTTCAGTTAAACTTGGTGGAAGGGGAAAGAAACAAACATTCACACAAGGAAGCTTTTAATAGACACCTGTAAGCTGGCACTGTATATTATTTTATTTATTTATTTATTTATTTATTTCTATTTCTATCCCGCCCCATACCCGAAGGTCTCTGGGCGGGTAACAACAAATCAATAGCAGTTAAAACCATATTAAAAACAAGACACAGGTAAACATATTAAAACTGAATAATTAAAACAAGGTATTAAAAACAGGGCACAGCTTGAGCTATGGTATATAATTAAAAGTTCTGATATAAGCCCTACATCTAGGGATCTATTACTAAAACTGTGACCAAGGGAGGAATGAGTCAACCTTGGCCAAAGGCTAAGGCAAAAAGATATCCCTTTATGTGGAACAATACTACCTCTACAGATGAGAACCCTGCCTGATCAGGCCATAGCCCATCTGGTCCAGCAGCCTGTCTCAAACAGTGGTCCACCAATTGCTTCTGGGAATCTCAAACAGAAGACAAGGGCAAAATCTTCACCTGCTCTCTAATACTAGCAAATGGCCTTTAGAGGCAACCTGCCTGTTGATCCAGCATGGAGGATGTATCTAGGTGTCCATTCTAGCAGCCATTGATACATCGGTCCTCCATAACTTCGTCTAACTCTTCCTGAACGCTATCCAGGCTGGTTGCTTTCACCACCTCTTCTGGTGAATTATGTAGACCAATGAGAGATATTAGCAAGGACGAAATGTTTTCAGTTAAGGCCTTTTTCTGCAGGGCCTGGTGAGCTTCCAGGATGTGGCCGTGTGCTTCACGGAGGAAGAATGGGCTCTGCTGGATCCAGGGGAACAAGCTTTCTGCAAGGAAGTCATGGGAGAGACTTATGGGATTTTGGCCTCATTGGGTAAGTTCACTAATTTTGTTAGACCTGAGCTTTACGTGGTTTTAAGCTAAAAATTATAGATAGGCCAGCCTCTTGCATCTGATTGTCATTCAAAAATGTGACCCCCTTCAGCATGGTCATTTTTCTGCAATGGTTGAGCAGTGCTTCTGCTCCTTCCTGGCCTTTGATGGCCTTTAGTCCTGGATATAGTCACTCAACTTTCCATCCAATAAGTTGACTCTGCTGCTCCTAAGGTAGATACCTAGCTTGGCTTACACATTTCCAGTGAGCTGAATGTGTTCTATTTCTTCTTGTGGCATGTTGATTTCGAGTCTTGAAGATTTTGGAGCAAAAGGTAAGCCGTTTACTTGCCCAGGAGAGATTCTTACTCCTGATCTAACATTTGTAGGAGGAAGAGAAAAGTCTTTTGGAGACTTGAAAGGAGGACAGTGATGTACCTCCTAAAAAAAGATGGTAAGATCTCTCATGTCTAGAAATTGTTGGCCTTCCCTGGTGACATCTCTTGGTCCCATTCCACGTTCGTTCACCTCACACCCTTAAAATGTTGGTAAATATCATTTTCTCTCCCTAAACATTTGACATTAAATGGATGATCAATATTTAGATGAGTAAGGGAGGCTGAAGTGGTCCATTCTCTTTATCTCGTCTGCAAGACAGCAAACCATTCCTCTTCAGGACTATTGTTATTATGAGTAAAGTTAATGACAAAAACTCAGATAAGTTTCATTATTTATTTAATTTATTGTTTGTTTTTCTATCCCGCCCTATACCTGAATGTTTCAAGCTGGGTAACATCATTTAAAATCAAATATATTAAAACAATAAGAGCCTATATTGAACCAACAGTGTCTGCACGTGTGAAGGGAAAGTCTATCCCCATTTCACTGAAGGTCAGAGCAAAGAGGTGCATCTTCACCGCCTTCCTGAACATTTACAGTGAAGGAGTCTAAAGCACCTCAGGGCTGAGACTATTCTATTGCCTGGGGGCCATTAACTGAGAGGGCCCTATCCTGGGTGCCCAACCATTTCACTGCTCAAGGTGGTGAGATGACCAGGAGGACCTCCCCTCCAGATCATTAGGCACAGGCAGGTCGATATGGGAGAAGGCTGAGAGAAAAGGTGACCTCATCATAGTTAAGCATGCTAGACAGCGCATAACTAAAAAGGAGGTGTGCTGGATCGCGCCATAGCCCATCTAGTCCCACATCCTGTCTCACACAGTAGCCATCAGTGTCTTCAGGGCATCTCCAGCGGAAGAGAAAGGCAACACCTTCACCTGCTCTCAGATCCCTACAAATAGCCTTTCGGAGAGATAGCCTGCCTCTGTAATCTTAAGTTTTTATATTTTCTATTGCCTTGCCAATTGCCCCATCATGATAGTATATTTCCTGATAGGGTTGTGCACGAATATCTGTAACATTCATTATTTGTACAAATTCAGGCATTTGTGCATGAAGCATGTGTTATGATATTCGTACACTTACCTTCATACGAATACAAATGTTTCCGGACATTCGTACAAATAGTTCAGACATTTGTTAACCTAGGGAGGTGGGAAAGCAACAGTGCCAGTCATATCTGCAATCAATCTAGAGTGCAATCGACATGGATTCAGAGCGTATTTACTGTGGATTCAGGTCAGATCTGACGCTTTCAGAGGGGATATGTTACAGATTATGTATTGGATACATATCTGGGATATGTATTTGTTCGTATCCGCCATGTGTTCGTTTTTTATTTAAAATATTTTCTTTAACAGTGTAAAAAAGCAAAACACAATAAGCCATTGACATCAAATACTGTCTCTCCATCTTGTTATTTTTTGGCTGACTTCCTTCTTCTTCAAACATCTTCTCTTCCATTTTCTTCTTCATCCACACCTTAAATACCTCTCTGTTTTTCAGCTGACCCCATAATCATCACCAAACCAATCTTGATTGATCGTGTTCTTCATAACTAGATATTACAAGTATGTCAGTCTTTCATCCTCCCAATTACTATTATATTAACATGGATATTCGTAGAAACTCCTACAAATACATTTGTATCGAATACAGTTTTACCACATTCTAAAGGTTCTATTTCTACGAATACCAATTTTCTAATCTTTGATTTGTTACAAATCAAATGCCAAAAAACACATTCATGCAGATCCCTATTTCTTGGCTTCCCCTTTGTACTAATGTGTTTCTTCTTGTAAGGAGGTGCTATGGAATTATAAAGGGATGCTGCAACCTGATCTCACACATTGGTAAAAAACACAGTTAACGCAGAGTAACTAATATTATTGCAGAACACCCAGCAATCACACAAAGAAACAGAATCAAAACAGTATTAAACTGAGCTTTTACAGCAATGCAAAAAAAAGTTGATAACATTTTGTATCTGATAGTTAATCATTAGTATCAAACAAAGCAAATCTTGCTCATAGAGGAATAATAAGTTAACTTCTAGTATCTAGCTATGGGGAGTGTGTGGGACTGTATCCAGAGAGCTGGAACATCCCTTCTAAGAGAGATGAGAGCAGTATATTTCAACATTAGAAAAAGAGAATTGGAGGGGACCTTTAGGGTCACAGAGTCCAACCCCGAGCTCAATGCAGGATTTCCTAAACCATCCCAGAAAGATCTCTATCCAGCCTCTGCTTGAAGACCTCCAGTGAAGGAGAACTCACTACCTCCCTTGGCAACCTATTCCACTGACTCAGCGCTCTCACTGACAGGAAGTTTTTTCTTAGGGTGTTTTTCTGCTGTCACTAGACTTACCCATTAAGTACCCATTAATGGGTACAAAAATGCCATTTCGCACCCATTAATGGGTACTTAATGGGTACTTTTAATGACAGTGGAAAAATACCCTTAGTATCTAATCTACATTGACTCCCTTGAAGTTTCTGGGCACAGTTCTCCCCTTCTTTTGGATGACATTGGTTTCACCACACACACATCCATCTCTCTCATAAATCTTTTTCTTGCCTGCAAAACTTCATACCATTTAAATCTGGACATATAGACCCTTGATTCTGTGTTTTTGTTCACTCCTTTGACTTCACTGTTCACACATTGAGTTAGTTCTTGTCTTCAGTATGGTTTGTATTCTACATGTCCAGGTATATGGAATGCACATATATTTCTGCATTGTAGGATTCTGTGAATTTGTGTGCATTCTGTGAGGACTAGTACTTAAAGGTTCACTGCATATCTGAGCGTGCTGTATGTCTCAGGGTTATGCTTGCAGATTGGCTCGCTCCTTTTATAGCAAAGCCTGCTTCTTAAAACGATAGCACACATCCAGAAATGGAATTAAGAGGATCCCTGCTGGATTGAGACACAACCCATCTAATCCTGTTTCGTGGCTCACTCCGTGGCTCACCAGTTATCTCTGTAGATTCTCAAGCAGAAGACAAAGGCCAATGATATTTTTTTGCAAGTTGTATTTATTTTTAATACTACAATAATAAAACTTCAGGGTTCATTGTCACCCCTTTTTTACAATTGTCTTATAATAGTCCATTTTTTACAATGGTGACTTCCTCTGTTTTTTTAGGATCTTATATTATTGTTCCTTAAAAAAGAAAAAGTCAGTCGAATCCAGCTGTTGTTAATCCTTCTTCCTGTAGAAATTCTATGTAGGATCTCCAGTCATTTAGATACTTCTCTATTGTTCTTTCTTTAAAGGAATTCATCAGTTTGTCCATCTCCGCAAATTCGGACAGTTTAATAAACCAATTTTCAACTGAAGGTATTTCAGGTTCTTTCCACCTTTTTGTATAGATTATTCTTGCTGCTGGAAGCATATACAAAAAAAGTATTCAGATTATCTAAATTGCTATCTATTATTCCCAATTAAAAATTCTGGTTTAAATGGTATAACAGTTTTGAGTATATTTCCCAGTGCCATGTGTATTTTTCTTTATTTATTTATTTTTGCTATTTTACAGGTCCACCACATGTGGTAAACTGTTCCTACATTAGTGTTACATTTCCAACATGTTTTGGTAAATCTTAGTCTTTTCTTTAAACGCAGTACACATAGTAAATTTCATATCCTTTTTCCAAGCTTTCTCCCACTGATCCATATAAATACTGTACCCAAAATTCTTTGCCCACATGATCATACATTCTTTGACCTGTTTGTGTTCCAGGTCCATCTGTAGCAATACTTTATATATCACCCCTGTTGTTCCTCTTTCAGCTAATTTTAATTTCAGTTCTCACTTTTGTTTATCCCGTTCAAAATTCATTCTGCTTTTGTCTTCTCCATTAATATTTTAAAGTTGTGTATATGTAAACCACTGTAAATTTCCCCCTCTTGATTTAACTGCTTTCTTGTTTTTATAATGAATTCCCTTGAGGTCTCATTTTTATATAGTAGAACCTCATATTTGACCCAATTATCTCTTCCCCCAAATTCTCTTAGTATTCCTTCATGAGGGGACACCCACAGAGGAATTTTTCTATACAAGTTTTTTTTACCTTAGCCAAATTCTAAACAGAACATATCTTACATAGTGGTTTTTGAAGTCTGAGTTAACTTTTACTTTATTGTACCACAAATACACATGGCATCCATACCTCAAGTCATGCCCCTCCAATCTTATTAATCTATTATCCAACCAGAACCTCTTTGCTTAAACCACAGGCTGCATGATAGATCTTCAAATTGGGTAAACGAAGACCTCTTTCTTTCAGATCCTGCATCAGTCTGAATCTTGGTTTTTCCTTTGCCAGATAAACTTTGTCATATCCTTTTACCATTTTTAAAAGTCTTTTTCATTAATTACTATCGGTAAGGTTTGGAATAAGAACATCATTGTCAGTAGTAAGTTCATTTTTATTACTGAAATTTTGCCCATTAATGATAAGTTTAACTTTGACCATCTTTCTAAGTCCTATTTTATTCCGTACCATGTTTTCAGGTAGTTATTCTGTTACAGCGCTATGTCAGGGACTGTTCTTATGATATCTTTCAACTGTCTACTCGGTAAGAATCCTGCCTAATCAGCATGAATAAAGCATTGTAAGACTTGTTTAAGTCTTGAGGTGATTATAGTTGCAAATATTTTATAATTGTTATTCATCGGAGAGATATGTCTGTAATTTCTTGGTTGTGTTAGATCCTGGCCTTCCTTTCGGATTAGAGTTATAAAGGCTTTTCCCCAAGTATCGGGGGTCTTACCTCTGGTTAAAATATTGTTCATGATCTCAACAATGGTGTAGCAATGTCGTCTTTTAATATAGTAGATTGCCGATAACCCGTCTGGACCTTGAGTTTTCCTAATTTCATTTTCTTTATCATTGCGTTCAGCTCTCCTATTGAAATTGGTGCATTTAGGATGTCCCTCAGCTGTTGAGAAAATTGTGGTAAGTTCTGTTCATTTAAACCCTAGATGATGATGGCTGAAATACAGTAATTTTGTGTTTCTCTCTTTCCAAGCTTATGCTGTTACAGAAAACAGGAACAACATTCTAAGAATTCCTGCAGACTGTAGAATTGGAAAAAAATATTTGCTATCTAAAAACACTTTAGAGAATGAACCAAAATCCATTAGACACTGGAGTGTTCACCAAATAAAGAGGTTTGGAGAGGAAAAAACTCATACTATACATCAAAAAACTCACATAGGAGAAAAACCTTATAAATGCATGGAGTGCGGAAAGAGTTACAGTCAGAAGAATCACCTTACGTGCCATCAAAGGACACATACAGGAGAGAAACCACATAAATGCATGGAGTGTGAAAAGAGCTTCATTCGGAAGAGTCAGCTTACACGTCATCAAAGGACACACACAGGAGAGAAACCATATAAATGCATGGAGTGTGGAAAGAGCTACAGTTCAAGCAGTCAGCTTAAGTGTCACGAAAGGACACACACAGGTGAGAAACCATATAAATGCATGGAGTGTGGAAAGAGCTACAGTTCAAGTAATCAGCTTACGTGTCATCAAAGGACACACACGGGAGAGAAACCATATCATTGCATGGAGTGTGGAAAGAACTTCACTCAGAAAAGTAACCTTAAGTGTCATGAAATAACCCACACTGGGGAAAAACCATATAAATGCAAGGAGTGTGGAAAGAGCTTCAGTTTCAACATTTTTCTTTCTTATCATCAAAGAACCCACACAGGTGAGAAACCATATAAATGCATGGAATGTGGAAGGAGCTTCATTCAGAACAGTGAACTTAGGCGTCACCAAAGAATACACACAGGAGAGAAACCATATAAATGTATGGAGTGTGGAAAGAGCTACAGTTGGAGTAGTCATCTTACGTGTCATCAAAGGATACACACAGGAGAGAAACCCTATAAATGCAGGGAATGTGGAAGGAGCTTCATTCAGAAAAGTCAGCTTACGCGTCACCAAAGGACACACACAGGAGAGAAACCATTTAAATGCATGGAGTGTGGAAAAGACTACAGTCAGAAGAGTCAGCTTATGCGTCACCAAAGGACACACACAGGAGAGAAACCATTTAAATGCATGGAGTGTGGAAAGAGCTACAGTCAGAAGAATCATCTTACTTGTCACCAAAGGACACACACAGGAGAGAAACCATATAAATGCATGGAGTGTGGAAAGAGCTATAGTTCGAGTAGTCAGCTTACATGTCATCAAAGGACACACAGAAGAAAGAAACAATACAAATGCATGGAGTGTGGAAAGAGCTTCAGTTGCTGCACTTTACTTTCTTATCATCAAAGAATACACACACAGGAGAGAAACAATATAAATGCATGGAGTGTGGAAAGTGCTTCGGTTGGTGCTCTTTACTTTCTTGTCATCCAAGAACCCACACAGGGGGGAAACCTCCTAAATTAACCTACTGGAAAGAGCTTCATTTCCACTTGAGGGAAACTGCATCATTGCATTAAACTTTGAAAGAGTTTTGGTAGGATGGGAAATCTTGACGCACATAAAGGAACACCCCAAAGTCCATTGAAGAACATCTCAAGGCACATACAGGAAAGAAGCTGGAACAATACATGCCTTGTGGAAGAAATATCAAAATAATAATGAATACAGTGTGGAAGACAATATTTTGAGTAGGAAACCTTGTAGAAAGCCTGGTAGTGACACCACAGACATAGTTATTACATGGTTAGAAATTTACATGTTGATTAATGCTTTCCCAAAAACATATTTAAATACAGAGTCTGGCCAGAGAAAGCGTTCTGGTCATACCTTGTGCTGTGTCCCTGAGCTGAATAAATCAGGGTTGCACAAATATACATATTCCTTTTTTGTACAAATTCAGCCAGTATTAGAAATTCACATTCGAATCGAGTGTGGATATATTCGAAGGTTACCACTCAAATTTGAATTGAATGTTTAGGGACATTGGTATGAAGCTTCAACTGTGAATCCAAAGGTGGGAAATTGGCTGCCCCAGTCACATCTGGAATGGATTTGAGTGGATTTGAAGTGGATTGAGAGTGGATTCAAAGAAGATTTGAAATATTCTGAGTGGATATATAAGGGATATGTAGTGTAAGGGGTTTGTATGGGATTCATATTGAATATTTGTATCAAATTTGTTTCAAACATTCATATCGAATTTGATTCCTACCACTTTTGAAGGGCATCTGTTTGAAGGAACACAAATTTTCCTGCACAAGAATGAAATTGTGCCCAGCCCTATTATTGATATATGAAGTTGCTCAGAGGTCTCTTTGCCCATACTGGGACTCCAAATTTTTCAGATGGGAATCCACTGATTGTAGAGATTGGACACTTGGAATGTAGAAGGGCATGAAGCAGACATTTGGTTAGAGGAGCAGAGGGACTTAACTTGTCCTTAACCTGTATGGAAGCTATATTAAATCTAACTGGTAAAAGATTACCCAAATATCACGTGTTGCAGGTTTATAATAACCAAAATATTAGAGCAGATTAAGAGTCTATAATGGAATTATTTTTAATGACCACAGAAGCCACCAGAGCCAGAAGAAGGAAACGAATGGACTCTCCATACCTGATATAAGTTTCTTGTGGATCAGTATGAATTTGACTTTACCCAGAAAAAATGGTTTATCTAGGAATTAAGTTAGAAGGATGTTCTGAAAAAGAATAAACTCTTTAGTATTCTGTTTTCAAGGACAATGCTGTACTCAATATCTTAAGGAAACAATTTCAAGAATTAATGAATTATTATAATCAAATTATTGAAGATGTCGAGGTTTCGGGTGGGATAGGGTGGAGGGAGAAAGGAAAAAGATTCTATGTATGTTACATTTACTTTGTGTACATAGTAGTACATTGTCTACTAACAATGCCTCCTTGATACAAGCTTCAGTCCTTACAGCTCTGAAAGAGGGTGTTGTCTGACCATCATTAGATCCTCCTGTGTTAAGCAACTATAGACCACTTTGCAACCTGCCATTCTACTGGAATCCGTAGTAGCCTCCCAACTCCAGGGTCTCTTAGTAAAGATGAGCTTCCTTGGTCCATTCCAGTTGGGTTTCAGGCCAGGTTTTGGGACTGAGACGTCTCTGGTTCCCTTAGGGGTTCTCCTAGACTCAACACTGAACATGGAAGCTCAGGTCGCAGCAGTGTCCATGAATGCTTTTGCACAGCTTAAAATAGTATGGCAATTATGCCTGTTTTTGGATAGGTCAGACCTGGCCATGCTAATCCATTCTTTAGTCACATGGCAGCTGGATTACTATAGTGCACTGTATGTGGGGGTCCTGTTGAAAATGCTCAAAAACTTAAGCTAGTTCAGAGAATTGCTGCCAGGTTATTAACTGGGGCCAGTTATAGAGAACAAACTGGGAGAGCTTCACTAGCTGCCAATCCCTTTCAGGGCACTGTTTAAACTGGCTGTTTTTCAAATCTCTGAATAACTTGGGACCAGGATCCCTCCAAAACTGTCTTATAGGCCACTCAGATCAACCTACAGGGCCTTCATAAGAACCTAAGAGAAGCCCTGCTGGATCAAGCCACAGCCCATCTAGTCCAGCATCTTGTTGCACACAGTGGCCCACCAATTGCCCATTGGCATCTCAAGCAGAGACAAGGACAAACCTGCTCTAAATGCCTGCAAATGGCTTTAGAAGCATCCTGCTAGTACCCCCAGCCTGAAAGATGTACTTAGGCATCCATTCTCAATGGATGTCCATAATTTTGTCTAACCTTTCCATTTGGCTGGTAGGTGTTAGCACCTTTCCGGCAGCAAATTCCATAAACCGATGACCCTCTGGGGAAAGAAATACTTCCCCTTGTCGGATCCGACTCTCCTGCCCATCAGCTTCATAGATGCCCCCTGGTTCTAGTGTTGTTTGACACTTTGAATGATTTTATAAACTTCACTCAGGTCCCCTCTTAAACGCTATCTTTCCAGACTGAAGAGGCCTAGACGTTGCAGCCTGATTTCATAAGGGAGGTGTTCCTGACCCTTAATCATTCTGGCTCCCTTTTCTGCACCTTTTCCAGTTCCACAGTATCCTTTTTGAGGTGCGGTGACCAGAATTGTACACAATATTCCAAATGTGGCCTCACCATAGATTTATAGAGAGGTAAAATGACACTTGCTGACTTGCTTTTATTCCCTTCCTAATTTTTCCCATCATCGAATTAGTTTTTTCCATTGCTGCTGGGCACTAGGCTGAACATCTTCATTGAACCGTCCATCAGAATCCTGAATTCCCTTTCCTGGTGGGTTGCAGAAAGCTCAGACCTCATCAGTTTATAGACATAATTTGGATTTTTGGCCCCAGTGTGCATTACTTTGCACTTGTTAAGATTAAAGTACATTTGCCACTTAGTTGCCCAGTCACCCAATGGTAAGAGAACCTTCTGGAGCGTTTGGCAATGTCTTTCAGTTTTTATACCCTAAATAATTTAGTATCATCAGCAAACTTTGCTAGTCTACTTTGTATCCCTTCTTGATTATTGATGAATAAATTAAAAAGCATTGGTCCCAACACTGAACCTTGGGGAACCTCACTTTTTACCTCTTTCCACCCTGAGAATTGGCCGTTTATCACTACTCTCTGCTTCCTGCCCTTAAGCCAGTCACAAATCCAGGACAGGACCTGTCCTTTTATTCTATGGCTGATGAGTTTGCTCAGTAGCCTTTGATGTGGGACTTTGTCAAAAGCCTTTTGAAAGTCTAGAGTGTTTATTGACACTCTCAACGAATTCCAACAAATTTGTAAGGTATGATTTACCTTTGCAGAAGCCTTGCTGGCTTTTGTTCAGCAATGCATGCTCCTCCTTGTGACGGTTAAGCTGTAACAGTGGTAAGTTAGGAAAGTATTATAGAGTAAAATTAGTTTAAAAGGCAAGCCTCCTAGTGGGCAGAGCTTACAGGCCCAAAGAGAAAAGGGGGTCAAGCAAGCTCTAGCAGCTGACCAATCAGAGAAGATAAACAGCAGGGGGAGAAGTCATAAAAAGTGGGAGCAGAATGACAAAGTTTGTTACCTTAATGACAGAAGGGGTTAGTTTAGGATAAGAGCTGGGTCCTTAGGTATAGCCTTAAAGAGTGGAATTAAGGTTTGGGATCCTGAAAGTAAGAAGTGTAACTGATTTTAGAGTCTCTGTTTAAATGAAGAAAGTTCAGAAGTTGAAACTGGTTATTGTGGATCAAAATAAAAGTGTTTCTTTACTTCAAACTGCTGTGTTTCAATCTAGTTGCCTTGGTAACAGGCCTAGATACTTAGTGACTCTTGGAGCTGTGACAGGAGGCAGCTTATATTGACTGCTGAACACAGAGAAATAAATCAGATCTTCTAAGTATTTTTGAAGCTGACTCTAGGTGAAATAAAACCCCATAGTGGCTAGTAGAGCTGGGGGGTGCAGTGATTAAAATGCCTCAGGTCAGAAGGAGGCGTGGCACTCCATGTGCCCACAAATTTTGTCTTTAATGATGGTTTCCATCACCTTACATGCAACCGATGTTAAGCTAACTGGTCTGTAATTGCCTGGATCACCACCGGATCCTTTCTGTCCCCTACACCTCCCAGGCTCGATTGGTCAGAACTAGGATGAGAGCCTTCTCGGTAGCTTCCCCCAAACGTTGAATGGCCTCCCTAAGGAGGCCATGCTAGCCCGCATATCTCTCTTTTGTAGGCAGGTGGAAACATTTTTATTTTGCGAAGCTTTTAACTAAATAGACAACTCTGAACCCATTTTTAGTGCAAGTAGTGGTGTTTTGTATACCTTTATGGTATTTTAATGTTTTTATTCACATTTTATTACTTGTTTATATATGTGTGTAGTTTTAATTTCATGTATTATTGTACTGTTGTTTAATTCTGTATGCCACCTTGAGTCCCTGTCTGGGAAAAAGGCGGGATATAAATCAAATAAATAAATAAAATTGTATTTATATAAGTATGTTTGATAATTATTCAATACATTATAGATTAAAAATAAATAAAAATAACTCTTACCAGTGTCGGGGCCCTGACTGTGTCTGTGGCTGAGTCATCATGATGCGGAGAGTCAGCAAGCAATTCATTGAGGAGCTCACAGCATCAATTCATGCTGCCGTGAAGGATGAGATCACATCCCTTCATGAAGGGATTAAGAAGAAGAAGAGTTGGCTTTTATACCCCACTCTTCTCACCATTATGGGGACTCAAAGAGCCTGACAAACCTTCTGTTCTTCTCCCTACAACAGAGACCCTGTGAGGTAGGTGGGCCTGTGAGAGCTCAGACAAGAGCTGTGACTCACCCAAGGTCACCCAGCTGGCTGTATGGACGATTGCAGAATTGAACTGGGTGACTATCAGATAAGAATCTGAGGCTCTAACCAGAAGACAAAACAGGTTTCTAAGTGATGGAGTTAATATCATGGAGCAGGATAGAACAGAGGCCTTTTTGCACTACTGTACAGCTAGGACAGCTGTAGCATACTTAGGCTGGGACACATGGGTGTAGGGATCCATTTCCAGTGTCAGTAAAACAGCTAAGCTAGTTAGACTTAGTGGAAAGTTACTGGCAGTTAAGCATTGAGAGATAAGATAACCAGGACGTGAGTCAGCACAGAAATTGGGAAGTCTCATCCAAAGAATGTTGTGTTACCACATGGGCTTAAACTCGTATCTTGTATTGTAAACACGTGTACTTTGCTAAAAGCCACGTAGGCTTAAAAATGCATGTATCTTGCTAAATGTTACGTAGGCGCTCAGGCCATCCTGAGCGACCAATTGCATTGTAACACGCCACTTAAAGTGACCAATTGCATTATAACACGCTGCTGCTACCTGACCATGCTCGTCACACCCCATGTACTAAATAAAAGTAGCCCCCTGAGGCCAGAGAGGCTCTCTTCCTACCCAGACCACTGCCTACGCGTCATCTCTCGTCACAGCCTGTAGTGATGGTCTTAGGATTCGGCCCGTAGGAGAGACCACCACAGGCTTTTGGGGTGGAGCAGGCCGGCTCTCCTCAAGTGGTGAACCCCGACGTGATTCTTCGCTGAAAGACACCGACGGGAGACGGCGTGGCGGATCCAGGCTACGTGATCTCACGCGTCCTCAACACCTCCATCGCTTACCCAGCGCAATTACGTAAGTATGGGGGCAAATCTGTCTAGAGAGCAGCTGGCTCATGTTAGAGAAATAGGACAGATAGTTGAGATTTCTAAAAATGCTTTAAAATCTAAAGGCTGCTTTCCCTCAAAGGGAGAACTCACAAGGTTTATGGGATATGTGTGGCAAGAATGCCCATCATATCCACTTAGGGGCTCACTTCAATTAGATACATGGTCAAAGATTGGGAATTATTTACACGCGGAACCACATGCGCCTGTGAAAATTCTCATAGTGTGGAGGGCCATAATGACTGCCTTACGCCACCACCATGACCAAGATCAAAAAGGACACCCATCAGTTATGCTGGGAAGTGTTACTGAAAGTCTCAGTCTAACTTCCCCCTCAGCCCCTCCTCAAATAAAAGAGGAGCTCCCACCTAGTTACGTAGAAACAACATTAGAATTAAAAGAAAAACCAGGGGTTGAGCCAGGACCTGAAATTCTCGGGTCTTTGGATGCAGGCATAGCAGCAGCAAAGAACAACCCAAATTTAACTGAGGAAGATTTAGAACTGCTATCTGCTTATCCCGTTTCTTTTGCTGGCGTGAACCCTGCCTATGAAGCTTTACCATTCGCACAAATAAAAGAAATTAAAAGTGCCATTGCACAATACGGCCTTGGCAATAACTATACTCAAGGCCTGCTAGAAAACCTTGCCACTTTATATCATCTAACCCCAAATGAGTGGCGTTCATTAGCACAGATGTTTTTATCTCTCACTCAAAATCTTCTTTGGAAGTCTGGCTTCTATGAAGCCTTGACAGAAATACATAATCGCAATAACGCTATACCACTAAATCAATTATCAGGCCACGGCAATTGGCGCACACGAGCACAACAATTAGCAATCCCACAACCAGTTTTAGAGGAAATAGGAAAAGCTGCATTAACAGCTTTTAGAATTATAGGGGAATTCGGAGAAAAACACTCATCACTATTTTTTAAAATAACTCAGGCAAACGGGGAACCTTATGATTTATTCATAGAGCGTCTTCAGAAAGCGGTAAATAGAGAAATAAAGAATGTAGAGGCCAGAAATGTTCTGGCCAGAAAATTGGCCTATGAAAATGCAAATGAGGACTGTAAGAAAGTCCTTGGGCCAATATATAATGATACTACTAAGACTATTGTGGATTTTCTGAAAGCCGCCAGTGTGGTCGGCTCACAGGCCTTCCACACTGAGATGTTAGCTACTGCCCTGGTGCAGGCAGGCCAGAGAGGGCGCGGCCCTAAGACAGGAAACTGTTTTAATTGCGGGAAGCCAGGCCATTTTAGAAGCCAGTGCCGTGCCCCCCCTGGCGGAGACAGCACCCCAAAAAGGCGGGAACCCCCAGGACCCTGCCCAAGATGTGGGAGGGCTGGCCACTGGGCCAGGGAGTGTAGGTCAAATCCGAACCAGCGCCCACCGGACAGAGGTCAACCGCAATCTAACTTCCCGGAGTCGGGAAACTAGATTCCGGGCGTGGCCCCAGCCCGGACCCAAAGGGTGCCTCTGCTTGTTCTAGAGTACCTAAATATGACAAGCAAAGGTATATCTCAACCATTATAGATCCCAGTAGTCTGGAAGGCAGCCCTTTGGGGATCCTTTCCTCTATAAGGGAGCCCCCAATGGCCTCCCCTGATGAAATTCAACTCCATGCCCCAGTAGTCTGCGTTGCAGAAACTGTTGAGCTCCGAGTAAAAGGAGCCGTCTATTTTGTGCCACTGCAATTGCACCCCTTAAATTTCCCCCCTAGTGTTCCTCTTATCGCCTACCCCACGCGGCAGCTGGCAGAAAAGGGGATTATGGCTTCCCCATTTCTGTTGGCACAAGAGGATCTTTCCTCACTTGCGCTCGCGTGTACGGCCTCCGAACCATTGGAGATTCGACAGGGAGAAAGGGTTGCAGTAGTGATCCCAGTCCTCTTGGACATAAACCCATATGAAGACAATCCCTATAGACACTGTACAGTCACTCCCTACGATGGCCTCATTGAACCAGACCCCCAGGAGGCAGGGGCGGAGGATGACATCATGTTCACCGCCCGCATGACTAAAACCCGGCTTATGCTGAACTTGCTGCTGAATTCCATGCCTTTTTTGGGCATGATAGACACGGGGGCGGATATTTCAGTCATTAGCGCCGCCCAGTGGCCAGCTGACTGGCCGCTACAATCCTCCCCCTCCATGCGCGGGGTGGGAGGAATTCAGCTTGCTCAGCGAAGTAGGGAGCGCCTAACAGTTACTATTCCTGGATCCGAGCAAAAGGCTGAAATACAGCCTGTCATTTTGCCTTTGCATGTGAACTTGTGGGGAAGGGACATCTGGTCTCAGTTCAAAACCGTCATCACCTTTGAATGATGACAGACCCCTTGATGCGCATCGCTCTACTCACACCAATTCCAGTGTGGGTAGACCAGTGGCCCCTTCCCTTAGAAAAATGCCAGGCTCTCCAGGCTATAGTAGATGACCTCCTACAAGAGGGAAAAATAGAACCATCTAACAGCCCATATAACACACCCGTATTCGTCATTAAGAAAAAATCAGGAAAATATAGGCTACTGCAGGATTTGAGAAAAGTGAATGAAATTATTGAACCAATGAACCCATTGCAGTGTGGCCTACCAAGCCCTTGCATTATCCCTCAGGGATATAAACTGATTATCATTGATCTCCGGGATGCTTTTTTTTCTATTCAATTGCAAAAACAAGATAGGTGTCTTTTTGCCTTTACCGTCCCTGTGGTCAACCATTCTCAGCCCACCGCTAGATTCCAATGGCACGTCCTCCCCCAAGGAATGGTCAATAGCCCCACGATGTGCCAATATTTTACAGCCAAAATTTTGGCCCCCTTTCGTAAGGCACACCCAGAAGCCATTATATGTCATTATATGGATGATATATTATTGGCCACCAGGGGGAGTGACCATACCATTCTGGGTATAGAAAGAGAATTAATGGCCGTGTTGCAGCGAGGGGGGTTTCAGATTGCACCAGAAAAGATTCAAAAGCAAGAACCCTATCTATATCTAGGACACAAAATATTAGAAACAAAAGTTAAACCCGTAATTCCAGAATTAGGGGAATTTACTCAGTGTACTTTAGTACAATTGCAAAAATACCTGGGAATTATTAATTGGGCACGTACATCAATAGGCATATCCACCACCCTCCTACAGCCCCTTTTTGTCCTCCTGGGGGGTGGAAAGGAACCAGCCTCAATGATCACCATGGGAAAAAAAGAATTGGGTGTAATGCAGGAAATAAGAAAACTTATGACAAGCCAGTGGGTAGATAGAAAGGACCCTGCAGAGAATTTATCCGCCGCAATTCTTAACACAGAACGCCTACCCACTGGAATAATACTCCAGGTAGTACAGAACAAGTTGCTCATCATAGAGTGGGTCCATTTGCCAAATACACTGAAAAAAACCATCTCTTCAAGGGAGTCCCTACTCTCGGAACTTATCTTTAGACTCAGAGATAGGTGCCTGACCTTGCAAGGCTCAGATCCCGTGAGTCTATTTGTCCCCTTACCCTTACCTAAGTGGGAACAGTATTTTAAGCACTCTGAAGAGTTGAAGTGGGCATTGGCAAATTTTCAAAACAAAATAAAGTATCATTTACCTGCAGACGCTAGGATAGCACTCCTCACTCAAGTCCCCATTCGAATGGTAAATTTTCACTGTGAACAGCCAATTCCGGGCGCTTTAACCGCTTTTGCAGATGGATCAAAAACCAGGGGAGCATATGCTTATTGTGAAGGAGGTCAGTGGAAGACTTTCCAAACATACCCACAGACCTCAGCGCAAAAATCCGAATTGGCTGCATCTATTTTGGCTTTTGAAAACCACAAGGATGTCCCTCTAAATCTGATTGTAGATTCACTATATGTATATATGGTGATTATCCATATTTTTGACAGCTATGTCTCCCCCATTGGGGATTCGGCCTTGCTAACCCTCTTTCTACAATTACAGGAAACTTTAGAACAGCGACGCCAACCATATTTTGTGGCACATATTAGGAGCCACCAACCATTCCCAGGCCCACTGACAGAGGGAAACAACAAGGCTGATGAGGCCACCCGGCAGGTCTTTGTACTAGACACTCCAGGAAAAAGCCATGAGCTTTTTCATCAAAATGCCAAGGCTTTGGCCAAAGAATTTAACATTTCTAGAGCGGAGGCCACAGCTGTAATTCAACAGTGCCCCACTTGTAGCAGATAAGACAAGGCTCTACCTCTTGGAGTTAACCCCAGGGGGCTTAAGCGCAATGAGATCTGGCAAATGGATGTTACACAGTATGCAGCTTTTGCCCCCTGGAAGTACCTCCATGTGTCTATAGACACATATTCAGGGTTCATTTTTGCCACTGCCCAAAGAGGGGAGGCTCACAAGCATGTCATTAATCATTGCGTGCGTGCCTTCTCTACAATGGGCGCTCCAGAGCAGATCAAAACCGACAATGCTCCAGCTTATGCAAGTAAAAATTTTGCTGAATTTTGCTCTAATTGGGGAGTAATGCACAAATTTGGCATTCCTTATAATTCACAGGGGCAAGCAATTGTAGAAAGAGCCAATTTGAGTTTAAAGCTGATGTTAGAAAAACAAAAGAAAGGAGGAAATGTCCCCTCCTTACCTGAAATTCAGAACAAATTATCAATAGCACTATATACCTTAAATTTTAAAAATTTGACTGGTTCTTCTCACCCAACTTCTGCAGTGGATAGGTATTTCAGGAATAGAGAAGTCTCTCCCCACCCTCTTGTGTTGTACAGGCAACTACCTGACCCCACCTGGAAAGGTCCGGCTGAACTGTTGACGTGGGGACAAGGTTACGCAGCGGTTCGAACGACAGATGCTGCGTGAAGCCATATCAGGGCAAGCCATCTTCAGAACAGGACCAGGACGTCGGCCTATCAGAAATTGGCTTTCTTTTTAAATGTGCTGGTTCTGTCCCTGCCCTTGCAGAGCCTGCTGCTGTTCCCACTGCATCTACTGCATAGAGTGTGGGTGCAGCGTGCTCTGCTCCGTTTTCTGTGACATATTCCTTATTGAGTACTGGTTGGAAGAATATATCGTGACATACCCTGTCAGACAATCCACACTGCACCCCACTCCCACTGTTATCTATTCGGAGCAACACTCTTTTAACAATCCATACCATACCGGAGAAGATGACCTCGCGACAGCTATCGTCACGCACGAATACAAGGAAGAACAACAGGGGGGAGGAACGGGTGCGTACGGTTCTACAGGTCACCATCACACTCCTTACACTCCTTTCCGTGGCCGCTGAAAAAAATTGGGAACAAAAACCAAGGGAGGGTGTCCTGTCAATACCATATGAGGTCGAGCGTGCATTCCCGCCACCATGGAAACAAAGGGACATTGTTATGATTCAAACCAAAGGCACTTGGGCAGTTTTGCACTGTCCGTATGGCGGGGGAGAAACAAGGGAGCGATGTGTGACCATGTGGATCCGTGCTAACAAGGGGATAAAAGTTGAAAATCAATGCAACAGCCAATTGAAAATTAAGGTGGATTATGAAGGGGGCCGGGTATTTGAATGCTATCAGTGGTTCAGAGGAAAGATTTATCGAAAACACAGTATACAGGTAATAGGAACAAATCCACTAGGGCAATTACACTCATTCACAAGAACAAAAACTAAGGCAGAAAGACTAAGAAGAGAAACTAAGCAGCAGTGTACAGACTACATCATGCAAACTAAAACAGGCACACAAATCACAAACACCTTGCTGTATTTCTCTATCAAACCAGACTGTAATGCAACAAGATTAGGACCATGCTACCACAATAACACAGAGTTTTCTAGGTGTTTCCAAGGAGAAAATATAGTATGCTATGATCCTAAAGCTTTAGGACCCACAACGGGAACAGTGTACGTATATGGATACAAGGGAGGTAGATTTAGCAAAGGAGGAAATGAATCAGTTCAAGCAAAAGCATTCTTCCAGCAAGCACAAAGGTCCAATGGGTATCTAGCACACAACATCACACGATCTCAACAAGCTAGTGTACAAATAACTGTTTGTTTTGATGTTTGCAAGGCCATAAGAATGGGCCAAGGCCCAGGGTCAAAGCTGGGAGTCATGTGTGGCTCACTGAACTGGCAACTAACATATTCAAGTCAAGAAAGGTATTTATTCTTGGAAAGAGGGACCTCAGAACAGTACTATTATTATACCAAGACAACCTACTGGTATACAAAAAAAGGGAACGGGAAGGGTCCATTCGATATCACCATGACAACCCCCTCAGTGACCAAGGATTGTGCTTATGAGAATTGCGTTCCTCTGTGCTTGCATAAAAACTTGACTCAAGAAGTCAGGGATGAATATTATAAAATAGGTGTGGGAGTGGATGGTGCTGGAAAAGACCCTTATGGCTATATTATAGTAAAATTTAGCAAGATCAGATACACTTCCACACCCAGCAAGGTATTTTTGTTAGGCATTAAGGCCAGTATAAAGGAAAATGCATAGATGTGAATTGTAAAATAGTTCCACACAGGAAGCAGGAGAGGTAACTAGCAGTTAAACCGAGTATCTTAGTATCTAGTTAGGAGACTCCTCAAGGCTGCCTTCTGCATCATAGGTATTGCAACAGCTTGTGTAACACAGAGGGAAATGACTCAAAGTCAGGAGTTAGATGTGTCATTTGAGCCAAGATGACCTTGATCAAAGTGTATAAAAGTAGCTGTATTGCCACTGTTTGTTTACATTTGACGGAGAGCTGGAGAGAGCTGGAGAGAGAGAATTGTATATATTGATTGAAGCAATAAAACCTCTTCGGAGACTGGCTGTCCCGGCTTGGAATTTCTTTCTAACTGCGACAGAAGACTGATGGTGCTGAAGAACAGCTCCCGAAGCTGAAAGCTGAGGCCAAAAGCCAGGAGAAGGGGGAGAGGAAGAAAAACAGAGTTCCCGAGGCAACGCAGAAAGCTTTGTCAGAACGCTGACGCCGCTGATTTATCTGCTAACAATTTTGGACCTTTCACAATGAAATGCAAAAAATGAACAGCCTTCCAGTTCCCCCCAAAGCACAAAACATGTTTCTCGGCCTAGCCCAACAAATAGCCAGACAGCTACTATTGAAAAACTGTTTTGTGTGTGGAGGAACAGGAATTGCTGACCGATGGCCATGGCATGCCCAAGAGGTAAATTACACAGATATTGTAGTAAACCAACATAATTTTACATATAAAGAGGCTTCCAATGAAACATGGGAAGTCACCACCAATTTAGTAGGACGGGTATGCTTCTCTAGAGATCACAGCCCTGCTAGAATAAACTATATGGGAAACTTACACTGTTTAGGGGTATGGAAAAATAAGAATTGGGAATCAGTATCCAATATGACACAACCTGAGTATGCCCTAGCAAATATTACACAACTATCCTTTTTGCAAGACCCTGAAAATGACACTTCCCCGGATATGGACTTCCCCGGATGGGTTATATTGGATATGTGGCAACTATGCATATAGCAAATTACCCGCGGGTTGGTACGGTTCATGTGTATTAGGGGTGACACAGCCATCCTTCTTTTTACTGCCCTTGACCAAAAGACAAGATCTAGGAGTACCTATATATGGGAAAATAAGAGAACGGCGGGCCGCAATCGCCTCAGATATAAAAATAGGAAACTGGAAGGATGAAGACTGGCCCCCAGAGCGCATTATACAGTATTACGATGCTGCTAGTTGGGCAGCCGATGGGAGCTGGGGGTACAGGATCCCTATATACATGCTTAATAGAATAATACACCACCAAGCGGTAGTTGAGATAATTACAAATGAGACATCTGAGGCACTCAATCAATTAGCTAAAGAAAGTGTATTGTCAAGAACTTATATTATGCAAAATCGTCTTGCCCTCGACTACCTGCTAGCAAAAGAAGGAGGGGTATGTGGGAAATTTAATCTGTCTAATTGTTGTATTCAGATTGATGAAAGCAGTGAAATTGTTTCACAAATTACTCAGAAAATGATGCAGATAGCACGGGTTCCAGTCCAAACATGGACTGGAATATTGGATGACGGCGGATTCCTTGGAGGAATATTTAGAAACTGGAAACAAGCAATATTTTTTGCAACCTTTTGCCTAATAGGATTAATGATGTTGCCATGCCTGATGCCTATAATCAAAAACGCTATGCAAAGCATCACAGAAGCAGCAGTACAAAAACACTCGGCTATGCTAATTCAAGCTACGGATGAGGACGCACCCAACACACCTGACTATCCCAAGGAATACGAAATGAAGAAGGTGACTACTAAGACTCCTCCGGCATTTTACATCAGCCTAAAACAAAAGAAAGGAGGAGATGTAGGGATCCATTTCCAGTGTCAGTAAAACAGCTAAGCTAGTTAGAGTTAGTGGAAAGTTACTGGCAGTTAAGCATTGAGAGATAAGATAACCAGGACGTGAGTCAGCACAGAAATTGGGAAGTCTCATCCAAAGAATGTTGTGTTACCACATGGGCTTAAACTCGTATCTTGTATTGTAAACACGTGTACTTTGCTAAAAGCCACGTAGGCTTAAAAATGCATGTATCTTGCTAAATGTTACGTAGGCGTTCAGGCCATCCTGAGCGACCAATTGCATTGTAACACGCTGCTACCTGACCATGCTTGTCACACCCCATGTACTAAATAAAAGTAGCCCCCTGAGGCCAGAGAGGCTCTCTTCCTACCCAGACCACTGCCTACGCGTCATCTCTCGTCGCAGCCTGTAGTGATGGTCTTAGGATTCGGCCCATAGGAGAGACCACCACAGGCTTTTGGGGTGGAGCAGGCCGGCTCTCCTCACATGGGGGACAGCTTTCCATTCGCACTGCCAGGTAATGTCACTAAATCAATGGAGATCCAATATTTTGCATTTCTTTAACTGCCCACTGTCAATTCTGCTGAGTTTGCCTTATTTGACCTAGAGATTTTGGTATAAGTCACTCTTTTCTGCTTGTTACTAAGTACTTTTGGACTCCCATTGGTTGCTGATTCTTCAACTGTCTTGCTCTGGTAATGCCTTATCATGACCCAGCTCAGCATAAAGGCTATTCCGTTTGACCGTCGGAACTTTGACTGAGGTAATCAGTTGAACCTTAACTTCCCCTGAATACTGGGATGACTTTTCCAGATCAAAACTACCTGTATTGTTCCCTGGGTAACTGACACAGCTTGACTTAAACCCAGTCGTAACTGCAACATTCATAATTCATGTTCCCTAACCCACTTAGCATATTCAAATTCAATCCTCTTCATTTTTAATTCATGTTAAAATCTGTAAAATAGCTAGTTCCTTCTCTCTTGCCCTGACTGAAAGGGTCTTAGCAGCCATTTTACCAGCACTGTCCCCTCTGACAGGGCTGCTGCCTCTTCTCTGAACACACTACTTCAAAAGTGCTTTTGAACCCTGTTCCGTGCTGGCTGACCACCAACATTCACTTCACTTTCACTAATGGCTATCAAGCCCCACTCAAAGCCCCTACCATTCTTCAAGTAGCTATCCTTGCATTACTCAAAAGTTTACCTCAGGAATCTGCTATAAACCTTTTTTTTAAGGATCATCATTGTTTGCTCTCATACAACTCAGCCCCTTTCACTTTATTTACTGTGAAAGTGCTGCTTAGCACTGGAAGTTTCACATCCCACAACCGCTTGCCACTAATTGTGATGCCCCCTGCTGCCACCAAACGCGATGCCCAACCGGGCATCCATCTCTCTCTAGCCTGCCTCTCCTGATTTGCTTGGGAAGAGGGCTGCAGAGCCCTAAAACTTCCCAGCTGCAACTTGCTCTTTAACCGTAGGCCTTTAATTAACCTTCTCTTTTCAGCCAGCCCCCAGCATCAGACCCTGCAGTTACACTGTAGTCAGTCATGTTACTATGACAACACACAAACACACACACACACACACACACACACCAGAGTCTCGGTCAGTAACAGGCTTCAAGCAGAGTAACTTTGAAACTAATGAAAATGTAACTTTCTTGTTGAAAACTCTTTCAGTCAGTTTAAACACAGCACCAGCAGTTTCCTTAACTTCACATTAACTCATTAAGTAACTCAGGACTCTGTCTAATCCCTTCCTAGATTTCCACAGGACCTGAATCTGTACTGACTGTCTTTCCCCTAAGATAAACCCCAGTTACAGAACAATGGCTCTGGCAGGAAGGCACTTTTTATATTCTTCACCAAGGTTCCATTTCTCCTGATTGGCTCCTTTTCTGGGCTCCCCCCTCCTTCTTCAATATGTTAATTAGACTGGGTTTAGCCCCTTCACCTGTTTACTATATTTCCACATTTTATAATTCAGTCTCCAATTAAAGCAACAATAAGTGCAGTAATCAAGCTTGGGCCTCACACCACGTCTTTCGCAGGCAGTTGGAAACATTTTTATTTCAGGAAGCTTTTAACTAAATAGTCAACTTATCCTGGGATACATAGGGGACAGCTTCCTATTTGCATTAGCAGGTAAGGGAAGCGTTCCCAAGGCTTTCCTTACCTACCTACGTGTGAAAGGGGAAGCCATCCCCCACGTGTCCCAACCTGAATAGCTGCGCTGCAACCCAGAAGTCCTGCCTCTGGGCTGCCACAATTGGCTGCTGAAGGATCATGGCCCAGCTGATGGCAGCCACCGGTCGGGATCAGTCCAGGGGAGGGGAGGGTTCGATCCCACTGAGCAAAAACAAGGGCAAATCGAGGGGGTTGGGGGAGGATGGGAAGGGGGCTTCCAGGCACCCCCCCACTTGATGCCACGGGGGGAAGGTAGCACAGGACCATGATGCAGGGGTGGGGAGGCACTGTGCCTGGAAGCCCCCTTCCCATCCTCCCCCAGCCCCCTGGATTTGCCCGTGTTTTAGCCCTGCAATATCACAGGACTTGGATGGGTCTGCTAGAATGATGGTGGGAGAGAGCAGGAAACAGTCTGCAAATAGCAGAGAGGGAGAGGGGAGGGGGTGTCCAGGCACCCACCTGGGGGATGCCCTGCATGGGCAGGTCAACAAGAGGGTTGATCTAGGGGTGGGGGCGAATTCAAACAGTATTCCCCCTCTCCTTTGGGATCAGAAGAAAAACCTCTTTGATCCCCAAAGGGTGGGAGGGAAAGCCCTGCAATATCACCTCCCCACCCCAGGATTAAGCCCCTCATTCCCCTTGCCCATGCAGGGCATAGCCCAGGGGGGTGCCTGGATGCCCCCCCCACTATTGCAAGCTGTTTCCTGCTGTCTCTCACCACCCTATAGCAGTTTGATCCAAGCTGTGTGATATTGCAGAGAGGTGAGATGAAACACTGGGCAGATCGGGGAGGGGGTTGAGGGAGGATCGGAGGGGGGCATCCAGGAACCCTCCCTGGGCTATGCCCTGCATGGGCAGGGCATCAGGGGGTTCGTCCAGGTATGGGGGGGCAAATTTGAAGGCTTTTCCTCCCTCACCTCTGGGATGAAAAGAAAAACCTCTCCCATTGCCAAGGGGAGGAAGGAAAAGCCCCCAAATGTGCCCCCCCACCTTCCAGTACCAGTATACTTCCAGAAAAGGTGTGAGCGCTCACTTCCTGGGTATGTCAGGTAAGTTACAGGTCACAACTAGGGATGGTTGGGTGGCTCGTGGTGCTCAATTGCATGCACATCTGGGCAGGCAAGGTGCATTTGTAGGCTGCATAACAAATGGAGATGCACCTGCCCAGATGTTAACTAATTACCAACTAAGAGGCCAAGTGCAGAAACGCTTCTGATCCAGTCCAGTCCGATAAATGCAAAAAAAGTCTTAAGAGTACGAACAAGCGACTGTGTGCTTATTTTTATTACCTGCCCTCACACCATCCAACAAAACTGTACCAAAATCCATACTTAAAGAAAAACCCAGATGAACAGAAGTATGTACCAGATTTATTCAGATCTATTTTAAATTGAGCAGCAAAGCAATCAAGCTTGTCCCTAGTCAACAGGGACTTAAAAAAAAAACAATTTTAAGGAGCCGTCTCTAGTCTGCCAAATACAAGTTCATGTCTCCTGATTTAGGATTTATGTCAGAGCATGAATTTTGCTGTGATACAAATAAAAATAATAATGGAAAAGTATCAAAATGAGAGATTGGTTGCTGCAGTCGTCTACTCCTAATGTTTTTAGAATTACACATAGCACTTGTTTCATACCTCAAGAGTCAGTACCTTGAATTGGGCTCGGTAGTAAATTGGCAGTGAATGCAGCCCTTTTAAAACCGGTGTGATGTGCGTCTGGCTAGGTGTTCCGGTTAGCACTGTAACGACTGCATTTTGCACTAGCTGCAACTTCCAGACTGTCTTCAAGGGCAGGTTCATGTAGAGTGCATTGCAGTAGGCCAATCTATAGTTTACCAGAGCACAGATGACTGTGGCCATATTGTCTCTATCCAGAAAAGGCTTAAGTTGATGCACCAGCCATAGATGGGAGTAGGCGCTCCTGGCCACGGCCTCCACCTGAGCTTCAAGTGTCAGCGCGGAGTCCAGGAGTACCCCCAAATTATGCACCTGTCCCTTCCAAGGCATTGCAACCCCATCAAGGACAGAGTGTCTCCCAACTACATTGACCTGAGACCCAGTGACACACAGAGCCTATGTCTGGATTCAGCTTCAATTTATTCACTCTCATCCAGCCCATTACCACCTCCACACACCTGTCAAGCACATCAACTCCCTCTCCTGATTCAGATGGCACAGAGAAATAAAGCTGGGTATCATCTGCATATTGATAACACCTCACTCCAAATCTCCTGATGACCTCTCCCAACGCCTTCACATAGATGTTAAATACCATGGGAGATAAGATCGACCTGGAGGAACCCCACAAGTGAGTTACCAGGGTGTCGAATCAGTGTCTCCCTCAGTCACTATTTGGAATCTACTCAGGAAATAAATGTGGAACCAATGCCAAGCATTGCCTCCCACTCCTAAAATCTGTAGTCTCTCCAAAAGGATACTGTGGTCAATGGTATCAAAAGCCACTGGGAAGTCCAGGAGAACCAACAGGGCAGCATTCCCTCAGTCTCTCTCCCAGATGAGGTCATCAACCAGGATGACCAAGGCAGTTTCTGTGACATAACAAGGTCTGAAGCCAAAATGAAATGGGTCCAGATAATCTGCTTCTTCCAGGCATGCCTGCAGTTGAAGAGAAACAGCTCTCTCCAGAACCTTGCCTGGAAAAGGTATGTTAGCCACCAGGCAATAGGTATTTAAATCTTCTGGGTCCAAGGAGGTTTTCTTCAGGAGGGGGCACACCACAGCCTGTTTTAGGGCCGGTGGGACCACCCCATCCCTCAGGGAGACATTCACTACCTCCTGAATCATCCCAGCCATATCTTGTCGGTTAGTCTTTATCAGCCATGAGGGGCAGGATCCACAGAGCATTAGGAAAAGAGATCTCTGCATCTTTGGTCCCTTGTGTCATTCTGTGCCTTGGTCCTGCAATGGTTAAAGTAAATGAGTTCTACTTCCTAGAGAAGAAGGAATTTAGGCACATTGTGCTTCAAGGCGGAAGAGGAAGTGAGGTGGGAGGCCAAGCAAAGGACTCTTGGTGGGGGGCATCTGCTATAGCCTGGCAGGTAGAGGAAAGTGGGGCTGAAGCGCTGTTTGGGGGTGCGGTGTGTACACGACCCAACATTAAAAGGTGCGTCTTGGGTGCGGATTACGTTTATTCCTGCCTGTTCCTGAATCCGAATCCAGTGCTGAGATGGGATCCAAGCCTGGCTTCCCCTTGCTTAGAGAATTAGAAGGTTCTTCGGTGATATCCTGATCTATTCTCAGCTTTCAGGGGAGTTAAACTTAGTGGAATCCAGGAACCATCTTTGTCTCATCCTGCAAACTCTTGACTGGGGCTGCGGAGGGGACTTTGGTCAGGCGCCTCCACACTGGTCCCCCTGTGTCTCCAGGGGGCCGAAGGTCTCCTTCCCAGTCCAGGGGGTTGTAATTCCTGCCTTGTCTTCTTTCCCCCCAGGAAGTGAGACATGGAGTCAGGAGAACCATCTGGATCTTATTTGCCTCCACGAAGAGCAGAAGAAGCTGCCCTGGAGCCATTTCAGGTGAGGAAGGAGCCATGAGCATTGAGGGTGGGTGTGATGGTCGGGGTGTGTTTGGTGGTACTTCATTTTGGGGCAAAATAGCAATACACCCCTGTGTACTGTTGATGGACCGGGATGAGGGTTTCCTGAGTGCCAAACCTACAAAGAGAAGATCACTACTCTTTTAGTCTGCGTTTCACACTCTTTTCTCTCCCTACGGCATAGATGGAGCTGTCACAGTTCAGAAGGATTACTACTTTTTTTCATACCCTGCTTTTCTCACCTTCAAAGCAGCTGACAAACCTTCTGTACTTCTCATAACAGACACCCTTTGAGGTGGAAGGGCTGTCAGAGCTCAGAAAGAGAGCTGTGGTCACCCTCCTGGCTTTCTGGAGCAGTGCGGAATTGAACCAGGAAACCTGAAGCTATGAGTCTATCACTCTAACCACAAGACCAAACTGGCAGACAGAGACAGACTAAGACTTGCCAGATTGACTCTAGAGACTAAGCAGGAAATGCTAACAGGCTGGTGGACCAATGAGCTTCAACTGACCACAGCAGCACTTTCCTCCCTTAATGTTCTGCTGCAGTTGAAGAGAGGAGTCAACCACTCTTAAAGTGACCTTATGCTATTTTTCATGCACAGAAGCAAACCTGCTGAGTTGCTTTCTCCACAGTGAAAAGGTGAGGGGGGCCTGGGACAAACAGGCCTCGTCCTTTCAGACTTGATGTGACGAAATGTTGAAGGAACACAGTGAGCTCTGAATAGCACTGTCCTTTTTCCCACTTTAAAGTTTCTCCATGAAAGCATCTATGCAGTACCGTTTATTTATTGTTTTTTCAGAGGTTTTTTTTTTTACCACTTTTCATTTTAAAAAAGTGCTCAAAATGTATTATAAAACACAATGATTAAAATCAATTAAAAATCAGGATAAGAACAAAGCAAAAACTCGAGTTAAAAACTAGGTGGGAGAGGAAAGAAACAAACCTTCACACAGGGAAGTCTTTAATAGACACCTGTAAGCTGGCACTGTATATTATGACTAGCAGTACTATCTCTCTAGATAAGAACCTAAGAGGAGCCCGGCCAGATCAGGCCACAGCCCATCTAGTCCAGCATCCTGTCTCACAGATTGTCCCACCAATTACTTCTGCGTATCTGAAGCAGAAGACATCTGAGGCCTATATGCACGATGGGGTTTGGAACTCGTTCACACGTGGGGACGGAGCATTAGCTCCTGTGGGCCAGTGGGCCCATCCCAGAGTGCCCTACATGCGTTCCAGTTTGAGAGCACAAAAAACTACTTTGAAACCATCCGGGTGCATTTGGCCCATCCTGGTGCAACCCCAGCTGTACCGGAGGGAAAGTGTTTGCACACTTTCTCTCCATGATAGCTGGGCCTCTCCCCCGAGCTGCTCCCATTAGCTCCTATGGAGCTAGGGTGGGCAGCCCAGGAGCTTCTTCCCCTTGGTTCCCGCTTGCTCCAGGAGCCTAGATCAGGCCCCTAGGGCCAGCGAGGCCCACACCCTGCACCCCCCAGACCACCTCTGGTTTGCTGCATGCGAATGCTCCTTACCTGCTTGCTGCCGGGTCATAACTGAGGCAATCGGGCCAGCTGGGCTCTCTCCATGTGTGCATGCGGGGCGATTCCTGATTGGCTTCAACTGGCCATCTGCGCAGGCGCAGCTGCCTGGCCAATCAGGGGCCATCCCGTGCACACGTGCAGAGCTTAACTGGTCCAATTGCCTCAGTTGCAACCCAGCAGTGAGCACGTGCCCCTGGGGTGGGGTGGGGGATGTAGGGTGTGGGTTCTGCTGGCCCTAGGAGACCAATCTGGGCTGCTGGAGTGAGTGGGAACTGAGGGAAGGCAGGCAACAGGCCTCCCGCCCTGGGTCTGGCCTGACCCAATGGTGGGAGGCTGGGGTAGGAGCGTCCCGCCCCCATCCTAGGATACTTGGGAACGCTTTATCCATTCACACGGAGGGAGGCAAGCCCTCCATGTGAATGGATAAAGCGTTCCCGCCTGTCCTAGCCGTTCTGGTTGTAGTGCGAAGAGGCCTCTGCTCTTGAATCCAAGCAAATGGCCTTTACAGCCATCCTGGCTGTCTCCTCAGCATGGAGGATGTACTTCATGAAGGATTCATTCCAGCAGCTATTGATACATCTGTCCTCCATGACTTTGTTTAATCCTTTCTGAAAGCTATCCTGGCTGTTTGCTGTCACCACCTCTTCTGGTGGAGAATTACATAGACCGACGAGAGATATTATTGACGAGAGAACTTTTTCTCTGCCACCATTGCGTCCTCTAGTAGCTGTCCAGCAGAGTTTTTCAGAGTAGTAAATGGCCTCATAAAATCAACCTCAAGTGCGAGCCAGGGTTATATCAGCTGTGACAAATTTGCAAAGCACTGTGAGGACAGAGTTCCCCAGATTTATAAGGGATTGAATGTCACAATTGGACATAGCCCAAACAGAGAACTGTGTGGTCCACTTTACTTGGATCAGTTTCAATTGCTGCGGCCTGACGATGCAGAAAAGCTGCTTGCAGGGGTACGGCCGACGACATGCTCTCTGAATCCCTGCCCCTCCTGGCTGTTAAAATCCAGTTGGCAAGGTATTACCGGGTGGATCCAGGAGGTAGTGAATGCCTTTCTGAGGGATGGGGTGGTCCCATTGGCCCTGAAACAGGCTGTGGTGTGCCCCCTCCTGAAGAGGGCCTCCCTGGATCCGGAAGACCTAAACAACTATCGCCCGGTGGCCAATTTCCCTTTTCTAGGCAAAGTTCTGGAGAGGGCTGTCGCTATTCAACTGCAAGCATGCTTGGAAGAAGCTGATTATGTAGACCCATTTCAGTCTGGGTTCAGGCCCGGTTATGGCACGAAAATGCTACCCTGTTGGTTCTCCTGGACCTCTCAGCGGTTTTTTATACCATTGACCATGGTATCCTTTTGGAGGGACTTCGGAGCTTAGGAGTGGGAGGCAGTGCTTGGCATTGGTTCCGCTCCTATCTCCAGAATAGATCTCAGATGGTGGCTGTGGGAGACACTGATTCGGCACCCTGGGAACTCACTTGTGGGGTTCCTCAGGGATCGATCTTGTCTCTCATGTTATTTAACATCTATATGAAGCCACTGGGAAAAAGCATCAGGAGATTTGGAGTGAGGTGTCATCAGTATGCAGATGATACCCAGCTCTATCAGGAGAGGCGGTTGAAGTGCTTGACAGGTGTCTGGAGGCGGTAATGGGCTGGATGTGGGCCAATAAAGCAGAATCCAGACAAGACAGAGGTGCTGTGTGTCACAGGGTGTTGGGTCCAAGTAGTTGGGAGATACCCTGTCCTTGATGGAGTTGCAATGCCCTGGAAGGGACAGGTGCATAACTTGGGGGTACTCCTGGACTCCGCGCTAACACTTGAAGCTCAGGTGGAGGCCATGGCCAGGAGTGCCTACTCCCAGCTACGGCTAGTCCATCAACTGAAGCCTCTTCTGGGCAGAGACGACTTGGCCACAGTTATCCATGCTCTGATAACCTCTAGATTGGACTACTGCAATGCACTCTACATGGGGCTGCCCTTGAAGATGGTTCAGAAGTTGCAGCTAGCCCAATCCACATCACGCCAGTCTTAAAAGAATTGCACTGGCTGCCAATTCGCTACCGAGCCCAATTCAAGGTTTTGACTCTTGACTTATAAGGCCCTAAATGACTTGAGCCCCAGATATTTAAAGGAACACCTTCTCCCATATCGACCTGCCCGTGCCTTAAGATCAAGTTGTGGGGCCCTACTGGTTGTCCCACCATCTTCAATAGTGAGGTGGGTGGGCACCATGGAGAGAGCCTTCTCTGTGATGGCCCCCAGACTATGGAATGTCCCTTCCTTATATTTATATTTAGGAAGGTGGTGAAAACACATCTCTTTACCCTGGCCTTTGGCTGAGCTGCTTATCTTTCCCGTCAGTACAGACACTATTATTTTAAACATATTGTGTATTGTTTTATATTTGAGTCTTTTAATGTATACTTTGTTTTAATCTGTTTTAAGGTTGTTACCCACACAGAGACCTTTAGGTATGGGGCGGGATAGAAATGTAAATAATAAATAAATAAAATAAAATAAATATTAGCCAAGAGGAATGTTTTCAGTTAAATCCTTTTCCTGCAGGGTCTGGTGAGCTTCCCGGACGTGGCCGTGTGCTTCACGGAGGAAGAATGGGCTCTGCTGGATCCAGGGCAACAAGCTCTCTGTGAGGAAGTCATGCGAGAGACTTATAGGATTGTGGCCTCATTGGGTAAGTTCACTAATTCTGTTGCACCTGAACTTTACTTGGTTTCGAGCTGAAAATTGTAGATAGGCCAGCCTCTTTCCTTTGATTAAAAAATGTGACCCCTTTCAGCCTGATCTTTTTTCTGCAATGGCCAAGTAGTGCTTCTGCTCCCTCCTGGCTTTTGATGATCCTCCTGAAAAGGATGGTGGGTTCCCTCATGTCTAGAAATTGTTGGCCTTCCTTGGTGACATCTCTTGGTCCCATTCCATGTTCCTTCACCTTACACCCTTAAAATGTTGGTAAATATCCATATCCCTCCCTAAACATTTGCCATTTAGATGGATTGTGACTTTTTAGATGAATAAGGTTTGCTGAAATGGTCCATTCTCTTTATCTCTTCTGCAAGAGAGCAAACCTTCTTCCAGACTACTGTTATCATAAGGAAAGCTAATGATGAAAACTTAAATAAATTTCATTGGGATGCCCCTGAGTCAAAAGATGATCTCATCCTAGTTACCCTCTCTAGACTGTCAAAGAAAACTGACCATAGTACAATACCACATCAATTGTTTATTTATATATATCAAAAATCAAACATGCATGCATGGAAGGAGAAAGTTTCTCCTTCCCAGAATGAACAAGAATAAAACCTTTTATAATGTCATTACCTGAGATCAAGAAATACGTAAAGAAAGAGTCATGAAATACGTCAAGAAAGCATCATGAAGTTACTGGAAGAAAACTTATCATAATGGAATTTCCCTGATAAACAAGCTAGTTACTGGAACCTACTAAATAAGCTACGTGCATCCTAAACTTCCCCTATGATGGTTCCTCCTTCACAGGTAGCAATGCAAGCACTAAGATCATGGTTTCCTGTTTTCACCCTATTTGCCCCATTGCAAAAGCAGTACATCCTGATTACAAATCTTTCTGTAAGCTATCTCTATAACGGTAGAAAGGAGAAGAAAGAAATATACTCTTAAAGCAAATGAAAGCTCCTAATTATAAAATACCATATTAATCAGAATTCCCATTTTCCCTCACAGTCCCTCCTGATGAGGCGTTCTAAGCCTCATTAAGGGTCATCCAAAAATTTAGAATCACCAAATGAATTATCTATACGCGGAGATTGGCATCCTTCCTGCAAAACCAATACAGTTTCATGGCCACGTGATTTTCTGCAAAAACGAGGTCCCAAGAAACAACATGCTCTTATGATGAGGTACAAGACCATTATTCTCAGTGGAATTCCAACAGCCCCAAGGAGAATTTTTCAGCCATTCCGGAATGAAGTGGAACACAGTCCCTAACCATTCCCAGCCATCATCCCAATTTCCAGTCTCAGGGGGCCCCAAGTAGACATTGTCACATACATGCTCCATAAATTCTGCATGAGAATATCAGTAGAAGTATTATTAAGGTAGATACAGCATTCCTTGCCTACTACCTTGCAAAAGCCCCAGACTGTGCAAGTAAATGGCCCATACATAAGATGAGCTGGGTCAAAAGGGTAGTATGTTCCTTCAAACCTTTAGCAGCTGCTTTTAAAGCACTAGAGGTCTCTTTAGCCAATAGCTCAATTTGGGCAGAATTTGGGCACATAAAGTCCAAGGTTACAAAAGAACATTGGAACATAAGAGGAGCTGTGCTGGATCAGGCCACTGGCCATCTAGACCACCATCGCATCTCACACAGTAGCCATCAATTGCTTCTGGGTATGTCCGGCATAAGACAAGGCAACACCTTGACTTGCTCTCAAATACCTGTAAATAACGTTTAAGAGATATCCTACCTTTCTGTTCTTACGTTCTCTACTTCCTTCCATCAGAACATATTTCCTGGTTTCCCCTTTGCCAGAGATCTGCACTTAATGTGTTGAATTTTTTGTGCTTTGGAATCCTAAGGGATGAGAACCTGCAAAAAATATTCCCTTATCTATTTCCTCAATGTCTCAACTTTAAACTTTACTCCAGATTGTTTAGTGTCAGTTTGTATTAGATATATTTGAACATTTATCCAGTTTGTAATAATGTGGATGGTTATTGTTTGGTGTCAAAAGTAAGTTAAAAAAAATTATAAAGGGATGCTGCAACATGATCTCAAAAATTGGTATAAAACAAAGTGAACACAGAGCACAATAACAGTAATATTATTGCAACAAAACAGAGGACACCCAGCAATAACACAAACAAGCAGGATAAAAACAATATTAATCTTAGTTGTTACAGCAACGTAAAACATTTGATACAGATTGTATTAGAAAGTATCATTTGTATCAAGCAAAGCAAATCTTGCTCATAATGGAATAATGTTAATTTTTAGTATCTGGGTATGAGGAGCGTGTGGGACTGTATCCAGGGAGCCAGAATGTCCCTAGTAAGAGAGATGAGGGCAATATATTTCAGGGTTACTGAATCTAGCATCATGCTCAACACAGGGTTCACTAAACCACCTCTGACAGATGTAGGTCCAGCCTCTGCTTGAAAACTGCAGCAAAGGAGAACTAACTGCCTCCTGTGGGAATCTATTCCATTGATTAATCGCCCTCACTGTCATTAAGTTTTTTCTAGTATCTTATTTGTCTTAACTCCCTTGAAGTTTCAGGCCGTTGTTCCTAGTCCTTCCATCTTGTCTAAGTGAAGACGCTATTGTGTCTCCTCTCTGTCTTCTCTTCTGCAGGCTCAACATTCCTAGATCTTTCAACCGCTCCTTGTAGGACATGGTCTCCAGACCACTCACCATCTTGTTAGCCCTACTTTTCACTTGCCCTAGTTTACCAAGTGTTTGCATCAAAGATGCTCTGGAGGCATGACACTCCCCACCAAAACTCTTAATGAGTTTTCCCATATAACTTTATACTAACTTTAAATACTAACACTGCTATACTTTACATTTGAATAAATACATATTAAAGTCCAAGTTTCTAAATAACATTGTCACTATGAAGAAAATCTAAAACTGATATTGGTCTATCAAATATCTTTCTGCCTGTTTCTTTAGCTACTCTAACTTTAACTTTGCTAACTTTTCCATCATTGCTTGGGATTGCCTCCTCGATGACTCCGAGTGGCCAGCTATTCCTTGGAACTTCTTTTTCTTTTAACAGTACAACATCTCCAGTTTTCAAATTGGGCTGGTTGTCCAACCATTTTGTCCGCTTTTGTAAGAGTGGTAGGTACTCTTGACGCCATCTTTTGCAGAAAGCATTGGCTAGTACTTGACTCTGCTTCCAGTGATTCTTATAAATACCTTGCAGCTCTGATACTCTTGCAGGATCTGTCCATTCTGCAGTTTTGAATGTAAGCAGTGTGGCTGGTGACAGTACAAATGGATTCTCTGCATCTGTAGACACTGGCACAAGTGTGCGGCTGTTGATGATAGAAGATACTTCTGCCATAAGTGTGACCAATACTTCATGGGTTAGGTAGTTCACCTTTGACAGCAATGAGTTCAAAATTCTTCTGGAAACGCCTATCATACGCTCCCATGCTCCACCCATATGAGAAGCATGTGGGGGATTAAATAACCATACACATTTTTCTTTTTTCAGAAATTCCTATAAATCTGAGTCAGTAACAGTCTTTGCTGGACATTTTAATTCTTTACAAGCGCCTTGAAAATTAGTTCCACGATCTGAACGGATGATTTTAGCTGGACCTCTTAAAGCAAAAAACCTTTGTAGAGCATTAATGAAAGATGACGTTTCCATAGATTCAATTAGTTCAATATGGACTACCCTAATGGATAGGCATGTAAATATTTTTTTTCAGATATTTTTTATTTACTTTTTGATACTACAATATATTAAAACTTCAGGGTTTCGTCATCACCCCTTTTTCCCAATTAACATATAATTGTCCATTTTTTGCAACTGGTGACTTCCTCCGTTTTTCCAGGATCTTATCCTGTTGTTCTAGTGTCGTCCAATTCGGCCGTTCCTTGAAAAAAAAGAAGAGTTAGTCAAAACCTGCTGCTGTTAATCCTTCTTCTTGTAGAAATTCGATGTAGGGTTTCCAGTCTTTTAATATTTTTCTGTTGTTCTTTCTTTTAGGAGATTTGTCAATTTATCCATTTCAGCGTATTCAGACAGTTTAATTAACCAATTGTCTACTGAGGGTATTTCTGGTGTTTTCAATTTTTTTTTCATAGATTATTCTCGCACTAGTAACCATGTACATAATCAAAGTATTCAGGGGGTCTAAATTACTGTCTATTATTCCTAGTAGAAAAAATTCTGGTTTAAATGGAATCGTAGTTTTTAATATATTTCCCATTGCTAGATGAATTTTCTTCCAGTATTTTATTGCTACTCCACATGTCCACCACATGTGGTAAAATGTTCCCACATTGGTCCCACATTTCCAACACCTATTGGGCATGGCATGATAAATCTTAGACAGTTTATAAGGGGTTAGGTACCATCTGTACATCATCTTAAATATGTTTTCTTTTAACACAGTACACATAGTGAATTTCATATCCTTTCTCCATAATTTCTCCCACTGATCCATATTAATATTGTACCCAAAATTTCTTGCCCACGTAATCATACATTCTTTGACCTGTTCTTGTTCTAGGTCCATCTGTAACAATACTTTATAGATCACCCCAATTATTCCTTTTTCAGCTGATTTTAATTGTAGTTCCCACTTTTGTTTGTCCCATTCAAAATTCATTCTGTTTTTATCTTCTCCATAAATATTTTTAAGTTGCATATACGTAAACCGTTGTATAATTTTTCCCTTTTGGTTTAGCTGCTCTCTTGTTTTTATAGTAAATTCCCTTGTAAGTTCATTTTTCTTTAGCAGATCTTCATATTTGACCCTGTTATTTCTTCCCCCAAATTCCCTTAACATTCCTTCATGTGGGGAAACCCACAGTGGAATTTTCCTATACAAGTTACTTTTGCACTTTTGCCAAATCCTATACAGAGCATTTCTTACAAAGTGGTTTTTGAAATCAGAATTGACTTTTACTTTATCGTACCACAAATACCCATGCCATCCGAACCTTAAATCATGTCCCTCCAACTTTAATAATCTGTTATCATCTAACCAGAACCATTTTGCTATCCAATTTAGGCCACAGGCTGCGTGATAGATCTTCAAATTAGGTAAACCCAGTCCTCCTCTTTCTTTCAGATCCTGCATCAGTTTAAATTTTATTCTTGGTTTTTTCCCTTGCCAGATAAACTTAGACATATCCTTTTGCCATTTTCTAAAGTCTTTTTCACTAATTACTATTGGTAAGGTTTGGAATAAAAACATCATTCTTGGAAGGACATTCATTTTGACTACTGAAATTCTGCCTATTAATGATAAGCTCAACTTTGACCACCTATCTAAGTCCTCTTTTATACCCGACCACGTTTTCATATAATTGTTCTTGTACAGTGCTATGTTTTGTTTAGTCAATATTACTCCTAAATATTTAACTTTCTTTTCTATGGCAAATCCAGACTTTTCTAAAAACAGTTCCTGTTCCTTGTCTGTCATATATCTTATCAGCACTTTTGTCTTTGATTTATTTACTTTTAGACCCGCCACCTTTCCATACAACTGAATTGTCTGTTTAAGTGCTTCTATTGAATTGTTTGGTTCCGTAAATATTATTGCCCACCTCTTACTGCTAATTGTTCCACCTCTGGTTTTTCGAGTAGAAATTGTCCATGGACCAAAAATATCTATGCCCACGTTAGTGAATGGCGGCCCCATATTTAACCTATCCTGAGGCAAGTCAGCCATTTTCTGATGACTGCACTTTCCTCTTTGTTTCTTGCAAGTCACACAATGCCATATAACTTTGTTGACTAACCTTTTCAAACAGACTATCCAGAAACCGGCTTCTCGCACCACCCCTTCTGTGAAATATACCTTGATGTTGTTTTCTTTTGTGATAATGTTGAACAAGTAGCATTGACACATGATGCTTAGCAGCAAGTATGATAGGATACTTCTCAGGATTTTCTATTTCAGCTTTAGACAGTCGGCCCTCTACTCTGAATAATTTGTCTCTAACGGTAGGACTTAAAAGTCGTATGGAACTGATTTTAGGCATTGGTCTTCCTTGTTTCGCACAAGTTATTTCTTCCTGGTAGTTTTCGGCTTGTACAATCTGAAGAACTATTAATTCTGCCTTCTCTCTGTCTTTAACAGATGTAGCTTCCTTGTCACGAAAATGTAGGAAATGAATGAGTCTTGCTAGACCTGCGATCAGACGGGTCCATGATGAAAATCTAGAAAATCGATGCGATCCCAATGTCTTAGCCTTAGGGATGTTTGTCACAGAGGGTTTAACTTCTTTATCTGTGTCTGGATATTGCAACTCATAAGTTTCTGTTGTGGAACTTGTATAGTCTGGATCTAGCAAAACTGAGGGACTGTGTAGCTAGCTTGAATCTTGAAGATTGCCTGCTGGAATGGCTCTGGAACCCTGGTCAGTGTGGTTTAGGTCTGTGGGTACATATTTCCACTGTTCAGGGTTAGAATACTTTCTTACACAATCTACCCTGTTGCTGACATAGATATGGAACCGGCGATGCTCACTGTGGATGTAGCCTAAAACTACTTTGCTGTCTGTATGGAAAATAACTTGATGAACTTCTAAATCAAATTCCCTTTGAATTAGTTCATAGAGCTGGACTGATAAGACAGCTGCACAAAGCTCTAGCCAAGGTATAGTATGTCCTTTGGTTGGTGCCAATTTTGATTTTCCTAATACGAAACCCAGGTGGACTTCTTTGTCCACAGTTACTCTCAAATAAGCCACTGCAGCTATGGCTTTAGTGGATGCCTCAGAGAAAATATGTAACTCTTTGTGGAATGATGCGATTGGTGAGACAGGGACATACCTTCTAGGTATACTGACTTCTTCTAGAAGTTGGAGAGAGCTCTTCCATATTTCCCACTCTTCCTGATCATGAGGTGATAAGGGACTATCCCAGTCTTTCGTCTCCTGGGTCAGTGTTCTAAGCAGGTGTTTGCCTTGGGTGACAACTGGCACTGTGAAGCCTAACGGATCGAATAAGCTGTTGACCGTAGACAGCACACCACGACGAGTAAATTTCTTATCTGCTCGTGGCACCTTAAAGGTAAAAGTGTCTTGAATGACATCCCAACACATACCTAAACTCCTTTGGGTGTAGGAACTTTCCGCACCTAAATCTAGGTTCTGCACATCTATTGCTCTATCTTCTGTAGGAAAGGCTTGCAGCACTTGTTTGTTGTTCGATACAATTTTATGCAACCGTATGTTAGTGGTGGCTAGCATGTTCTGGGTTCCCCTTAACAAGCAAATAGCTTCTTCAGGAGTAGAAATAGACTTTAGTCCATTATCCACATAAAAGTCTCTACACACAAATTGGCTTACTTCTGGACCAAGGCGGTTTCTTGTTGCATAGCCGTTCTCTTCAATCCATAGTTGGCAATAGCTGATGAAGGGCTGCTGTCAAAAACATGAACTCTCATTCTGTATTCTTGTATTTCATTCTGAGTTTCTGGGTCTTTGAACCATAAGAAGTGAAGAAAGTCTCTGTGGTCCTCTTGGACCAAGAAAGAGTAAAACATTTGTTGAATATCTGCCATCATAGCAACGGCTTCTTTCCTGAAGCGCATCAAAACTCCCACAAAGTTGTTGAGTAAGTCTTGTCCCGTTAACAAAACCTTGTTGAGAGAAACTGCTTTCAAAGGAGCACTAGAATCGAACACCACACGAACTTGGGTTGGTTTTTGAGGGTGGTACACTCCGAAAAAGGGCAAGTACCAACATTCCTTGTGTTCTTGTAAAGGTGGTGCCTTCTCTGCATGACCCTCGCTCATCATCCCATTTATAAAGTCAATTATGTCCTTTTTTAACTGTGGCTTTTTGGCCATACTGTTCTGCAGGTTATGCAAGCATTATAGAGCTGCCTCACAGTTGTTAGGTAACCTCTGCCTGGGTGTGCGGAAAGGCAATGGGACAATCCAGTTACCTTTGTCGTCTTGCTGGCAGTGCTGCTCCATGATGCTCAGGAACTGCTTGTCTTCAATGGATAGGGCGCATTGTTCATCATGGAAGGTGATCTGGAAGAGTGTAGGCTCGGAGTTAGTGGTGTCCAGTTGGTGTATACGGATGTGAGCGGGACATTCTTCCAGCTGAGAGGGACGGCCTCTTTCCACTAGGGTTGTTGTAAAAGTCTGTATCCTTGCTGGTATTCTTTTGAGCGAAGGGTGCTCCTGCTGGGCCTTTCACTTGCTGCTTGATACGCAATAAATCTGGACAGTCTGCACCTATTAGTAATAGGATTTCTGCTTCAGGATCTAACTCTGGTATCTTGTGGGCTATGTGTTTTAAGTGAGGATGGTGAAGAGCAATTGATTTGGTTGGAATCTGGTCCTTGTTCCTGGAGATGGACTTACACTCCATTAAAATACGCAGTTCGAATCTTTCGCCATTGTGCAGTGCTTCCACTGTGAAGCCTGAGGTGCTCCTCCCCACCATAACTTGGTCCCCTGTGCAAGTTGTTATGACATATTCCACCTCTTGAGTCTGGACATCAGAGGTCAAAGAATTCTGGAGCTGCTAGTGAAGTATCACTTTGTATGTCTAAGACAATGTACATCTTCCTGGAGGCTTCAGGGTGCTCATTTGGGAACACATTGGCCAGGCATATTGGATGGCATGATCACACTTTATCTGGTTCCTGACACAGGGCTGTACAACTGATACCTGCTGTCTCGACTTCTGATAAGGTGAGGTGCCTTGTGTATTGGACACAAGGATTCAGTTGCTGGTTTGGAGTCCATTGTAGACTTGGTGAAGGAAGTCTTAGTTTTCTTGACTGACGGAGTGAGCATGCTCACAGGAACAGGCTAAACAGCTTAACTTGAGCTCCTGCCACCGAGACCAAAATCACCTGTTAAATTGTTGTGCTAAACTTTTAAACTAAGAGATCTCCAATCCTAATCAAAGGCTTAACTCAGTGAGCTTGAATTTGCTTTCATTATTCAAAATGGGAGGCTACAGGAAGAAGACAAAAAACTGTAAGTCAGCCTCGGCTGTTAAAAAGGCGGGCAAAATGGCCGACAGCAGGGAGGGATCCCCAGATCCAAACTTAACTCAGAGGGATTCTAACAGCTCCTTTAATGCTTCCCTTAAACAATGCTGCAATAATGATCACAATATAACTATTGATCAACTTAGAGAAGTCATGAAACAGGAGCTTGAAAAGGCTTTCTCTCAATTCAATCAGAAAATAGAAACTATGACTAATGATATAATAGAGGCTAGGGAAGTTGCTCCTGCAGCTTTTGACAGAGCTACAGATACAAGACAGGATCTTGATGATGCAGTCAGTGAAATTATAAAGCTACGAGATCAGGTCCTTGACCTCCAGGCCAGATCACGTCGTTTGAATATACGCGTGAAAGGATTACCTGAGGGCTTGGAGGGCCCCTCTATGACTGATTTCTTAATAAAATGGTGGACTTCCCTCCTGCCTGATCTACACATCTCAGCCGAAGACATTGCTCGTGCCCATCGCAGCCTCCGCCCCTGCCCAGCTATGGACAAACCTCCCCGGGATGTGATAGTTGCATTTGAACGTTTCAAAGTCAAATCCTTAGTCTATCAGAAATTATCACAACTATCAAGCTCTTTACAATACAACGGTCAAAAGATTTCCATCTTTCAAGACATTCCCCCAGAAGTACTAGACAGACGTCGATCCTTTCGAGACATCACAACGCTCCTGCAGAGACATCACCTGAAGTACTGCTGGGGATTCCCATGTTATCTCATCATCTGAGATAAAAATGGGAAACAGTTCAAGGCAAACTCCCCTGAAGAGGCTGAACGTATTTGGAATGTACTGAATCCAAACAGCAACAACCCCCAGCCTACAGAAACTGAAATGCAGAAAAGATTGGAGCCCACCTGCTCTCAAGATTCAAGGAATGCAAGCTGGTAAACAGTCCCTCCCTCTCGTACTGCAGCTTCGAAGCAACCTCCAGGGAACAGAGGATCCCCGACATTTTCAAGAAGAACCGCACTAGACTTTCCCTTCAGCAACGCTAGCAACAACCCTCTGTAAATAAGCCTTCTAAAAGCATTTTCAATCCCTCCCAGCACATAATCCCCCCCTCCTGTTTACTAATAAGGGCTTTCTTCTCTCTCCTGCACGAAGTCATTTCAAACTCACTCTCCACCTGCCTGTCCTCTCTCTACTGCCACTCACTTCCTCCTCCTTTATAGGCTTTAAATTTACCATAAAGTAGACTCCCTCCCTATTGAGTTTCTTTCTTGTTGTGGGCTTCTTACAACTCAGTTTCTCCCCTCTCCAGTGTTTCAAGCTTACCTAAAGCAACTGCTTACTCATGGAACTTATACTTCCTGTTTTCTGTCCCTCTCAATCCTTCGTCCCAGATGCACCCCAAACAAACTTGTAACCCCCTTTTCCCACCTGTTTTAACCTGGTCTAAACGCAGGTTTCCTCCTGCCCAACTTCTTAAAGCCCTGCAATTTTCTCTCCTCTGTCTGCTTTAATCTCACCCCACTGTCAGCTTTTGTCCCCCCTTCCACTCAGTTTCCTCGTTTCAAGACATGCCTCTGATTAGACTTCTTGCCTACTCCTGATTCCTTTTGTTTGATTGGCTTCTCACTGATATTCCTGTCTATTTTCACTTCATTTTAATGGCTAACTCTAAATGGCCCCTACTTTATTTTTAATCATTAAATAATGCCTATATGGCCCTAATTCTCAGTCCTATTAAACGTACCCCCTTCTTTCTTTCTTTCTTTCTTTCTTTCTTTCTTTCTTTCTTTCTTTCTTTCTTTCTTTCTTTCTTTCTTTCTTTTTAAACTGTATAAAGCAATAATCTACTATATAATTGAACATGGAAGCATATGTAACTGGATCTAGATTATTTGATGGAAATGATTTAATTTTAGCCTTGTATTGACTAGAAAGAAAAACTTGTCCAATTTATCTTAGAATTTCACTCAGTTTAGCACTCATCTGAATGCATTTTTCTCAGGCTGCCTATAATGCTTGGCTTTAGAGCCAAAGTATATATCTGCATAATGTCTCAAGGCAGAGCTCCTGCTCATACTTTACAACTAACCTGTTTCTGCCCAGCCACTCCCATCCTGTTCCGTGGGTTTGAAATCGGTAATAATTCTGCTGATCTGGTCTTCTGAGTACTCAGAAGACTCAAAACCCCTAGTAGTCTGGCTCTTAAAGTTCCAGAAGCCTTGTGCTTACTGGACAGAGCATTTAAGTTGTGTTTATTGTTGTGACTGTTTGTTTGTTATAGCAATGACTGCTAATCTCACTATAATTTTCTTCAAACTCAGTTTTAGTAAGGAGACAGCTATAATGTTTAGCAAGGGGATCATATTGCTATATATTTGCTCTCTTAGATATGGCTTCGATCAAGATAGTGACCCTCGATGTCAATGGTTTAAATAATCCTACAAAAAGGCATAAAACACAAAACCTCCTACGTAAGCAAAATCCTAGTATAATATTTCTGCAGGAAACTCATTTAAAGCAAAACACTAAGAAAATATTTTCACATCCTGCCTTTCAGCGTATCTATATGGCTCATGGCACTTCTAAATCCAGAGGTGTAGATACTTTAGTAAACACATCTCTCCCATTTAAATTAGAAAAAATGATGAAGGACCGTAAAGGCAGATTTTTGTTCTTAGAAGGAGAACTATATGGTAAACAAATTGCATTGGCTAATGTTTACGCCCCCAACAAACTTCACAAATCCTTTCTGCACAATACATTCCAAAAACTTTCAAATTTTTCAAATAACTCCATTATCCTAGCTGGTGATTTGAACCTAACAATCAATCCAGAGCTTGACCGCTCGTATCATCCTAACAAACAAAAACAGAATAAGACTGAATCCTTTGAACCCATTCTATACAAATTTGGCCTGGCAGACTCATTCAGAGTACTGTCTCCACTAACTAAAGAATACACCTTTTATTCTCATAAATACTGCTCCTTTTCTTGTTTAGACTATATCCTCCTCAGTCATGATCTTATTCAAACCCTTGAATATTGTCACATTATCCCCACTTCTATCTCTGATCACTCTTTAGTCTGCACTTCCATTTCTCTCATGACTGACTCACCCCCTTCAAAACTTTGGCGCTTCTCTCCAACTTTAATCAATCGTAAGTCCAACAAAGAAAAAATTGGAAATCTCAAATTATGTTGATTCCAACTCCTCTCCTGAAATTTCTTCCCATATACAATGGGATGCCATGAAGGCAGTCCTCAGAGGTATATGTATCTCAGAAGGAGCATGGCAACGAAAAACAGCAAAACAGCATAGAGACTCGCTTCTCCTGCAAATAAAAATCCTGGAGAGCAGCTTTGCACAAACAGGTTCTAAACAAACACTAAATGAATTGCAAGCTAAGAAACAAAATCTGAAAATACTTGACTCGGAAAAGGAGGCCAAGACATTACTCTATCTTAACCATAAATACTACATTTCACCGAACAAAAACTCTAAATTGATGGATAATTTATTGAAACGGAAAAGAACTAAAAATCATATCCTCAAGATTAAGTCAAAGAATGGTCAAATACTCACAAATCTTTCTGACATCCATAACTATATTTTAAACTTCTATGAAAATTTATTTGCATCTGCTAATTGTCCTTCTTCCCTCCCTACTTATCTTTCAGAAATACACTTTCCAAAGCTTTCTCAATCCCATAATTCCTGTCTTTTAAAAGAGATAACAACAGATGAAGTTTTAGAAACTATTAAAGTACTAAAGAATTACAAGGCACCAGGTTTAGATGGATTCACAAATTTATTTTATAAAACATACATCGAACAACTCAGCAATAGACTTGCTGGCCTTTTCAACCACATTCTTCAAGGTGGAGACCTTCCTCATTGATCACAACCTGCCTGAAAAAAGGTAAATCAAAAGATGATATCAATTCATACAGACCCATTTCTTTAATTAATGTAGATGCTAAAATATTCACTTCAATTCTTGCAAAGCGCTTAAATTCATTTATCTCAGAATTAATAGGCCCTGAACAACATGGGTTTATCCCTCAAAGATCAATTTCAGACCCCATTTGCACAGTACTCAATATCCTATCTCATGCTAAGTGACATAAGAAGCCTCTTGCCTTAGCTTCCATGGACATTTTTAAGGCATTTGACAGTATTTCCCATCCTTTTTTATTTTCAGTACTAGGAAAAATGGGTTTTGATCAACAATTCATTAACATCATAAAAATCATATATCAAAATGCCACAGCTGTTCTCAGAATTAATAATGTCAACTCTCTTCCTTTTAAACTTTCAAGGGGCACACGACAGGGTTGCCCACTTTCTCCAGCTTTATTTGTACTTGCTATTGAAGCTCTGGCCTTGCGTTTAAGGAATAACATCGACATCACAGGTTATCAGATTGGCTCAGTTCAGACTCAATTCAGTTTATTTGCTGATGACCTAATGATAATGACTGAGAAACCAGCAGAATCCCTCCAAGCCTTAAAAGCAGAACTTGACTTATTCAGTAAACACGCAGGTCTCCAAATTAATTATGACAAATCAGAAATCTTATACGTTAACGTACCCCCTAAGATTCAAGACTCTTTACACAAAAACTTTGAGCTCAAAACTGCTCACAAAAAAATAAAATACCTTGGAGTTTGGATTACAAAAAACCTAAATAAACTAATGCAAGTTAACTTTTCTCCAGTCTGGCTTACGGCTTCAAAAAACATGCAAATTTGGAAATCTAAGTATCTCTCACTTTCTGGTAGAATTGCAGCGATCAAGATGAAAATCATTCCAACCTTGTACTATTTATTTCGCACACTCCCGATATATTTACCTCTCAAACACTCAATTCTTGAAGAACGGAGGAAGTCACATGGAAAACAACAAGCACTGTATTTGAATTTATTATTATGTATTGAATTGTGACATAAATGCTTATGGAAAATTAATTAAAAGTGGAATTAAAAATGTTAAAAAAAATAAAATATATAAAAATATATATATAAAAAAATGAAAATCACCCCGACCTTGCACTATTTGTTTCGCACACTCCCGATATATTTACCTCTCAAACACTCAATTCTTGGACACGGAAACCTGATAAGTTCATTTTTAACAACAAAAAACCTAGATTAGCTAAGTCAGTGTCGATGCGCCCTATGCAGCAGGGAGGTTGGAGTTATCCTTCCCTACCTCTTTACTATGACTCCTGCCAACTTCAACATTTCCTCTCACTTTTCTCCTCTTCCCCTCCTCTGTGGGTAAAAATGGAACTGTCTGAGCTTTCTTGTCCTATCTACACCTTTCTACACACTAAATTAAAATCACCTTCAAACTACACAGCAAATCAGTGGACTCAAACAACCTTATTAATTTGGAAACAATATCAATCTCTCTTAGCCCCTTCTCCTTCTCCTTGCATTCCTCTTCAGTTTCTCCCACTAAGCCCTTCTTCTATATCATCAAGAACATGGACTAAACTGAAACCCTGAACTTCTACTCTATAAAGGAATTCCAGCTCTCAGATCTAACCACAAAAACTACTCAGGACTTTCTAACCCTTCTAAGGCTGAATCCCCAAAAGACTTATTAGCCCCTCTCGGCTTCCTCTGCCGTCACTCTGTTATAGCTGACTTTAAAAGTCCCCTCCACTTCCAGAATAAGTGTCCCCCTGGCAGCCGCGATCTAAACGGACTTTCCGTCCCCGTGGTAGCAGTTTTCTCTTTCCAGGCATTCCCCCCCCTCTCTTGTTAAAAGGAAACATAGCCAGATCTCCGTCTCTTGAAACTGCTCCCCCCCCCAGCAAAGCAGATGAGCGCTCATTCTGTCAATTTCATTCACTTTCAGCAGTTACTTTCACTTTGTTCTCTGTTAGAAAAGGATTTTCTGCCCCGGTAAAGTCAGCGGCTGGAGGATCGGGAGCGCGATCCTTCGCTCATTCTCTTTTAAGGCTTCACTTGAAAACAATGTTGCCATTCTGAGCAATTCTGGCTCTTTTTACAAAGGAAAGGAAGCGAACCTGCTGCATTTCTCAGATGTGTGAATGCTTTTTGGCTGTGTGTGCAAGCAAGCAATCCCTGCCCCTTTTACCACGGAGCGTCCTCAAGGCAGATATAGCAAAACCCGTGAATCGATGAAAGAGCGCTGAAACTCTTCTTTAAAGTGCATGTATTTTATCGCGGGTGTCTCACTTTGCTAAGCTCCCTAAGCACCTTGTAAAGCCTGGAATGGGGACGCTCAGAGGCAAAAGGAGTGTCCTGGCACACTTTAAATTCCATGGGGACAGGGCTTACATCTTCCTACATCGAGATGGTTAGAAACAGCCAGACTGCTTCATCTTTTACGAAAGATCAAAAATATCCCCCAATTAGTTAGGGACTTGACTACATTTGAATTTTTCTTATCACACACTAACTCAGTTAGGAAAGGCATCTCCTCTAGAATTTACAGCACCTTATTAGAACACAAACTTTCACCCCTGATTGGCCTAAAATCAGTCTGGGAGGATGACACACTTCTTCCATATGAAACAGAAAATTGGAAAAAAATACCTCTAAAAGTGTATCAGGCTTCAAAATCTCAAAAAGAAAGAGAAATATCTTTAAAAATATTTTATCGTTGGTATCTGACTCCTCTAAAGCTCCACCGTATTAATAAATCTATATCACCTCTATGCTGGCATAACTGTAAACTAGTTGTAAACTATATTCACATGTGGTGGACCTGCCCAGTTATTTCAAATTTTTGGTTGATGATTCAAAATAACCTCAACGTAATCATAAGCAAAGAATTATTTTAACACCCACTCTGGTTTTTCTGTTTCTATTCACTGGTGAACATGAAAATCTTGATCATAAAGACCTAATTAAATCACTACTTACTGCTGCTAAAGCAGAGATAGCCATGAATTGGAAGTCAGTCCAGAGTCTAAGTAAGAAAAAATGGTTATCTAGGGTTTGGAATATGTTGATCAATGATTTTATTTCTCAGCAAATGGACAATATGTCTTATGAAAACTCAAAAGATTGGTTCTCTAAACACTGGTCCCCATTCTTAAAAGCAGCAAAATGTCACACAGATCTTCGTATAGCTGAAACATTCCCTCCAATTTTCTTGAATTCCCGTTTGAAAATCTCATTTCCCCACTTGGTATTTATCTAATTGTTAATGTTATTGAAATTGTCTTATTGTACTCCTTACCTTCTGCAGTTCATTGCTAATTGTTCATATCCTTTTGTTTGAATTGTTTAAGTTGTTAAGTGAAAAAAAACTGTATTTATATTTACAATAAATAATTTTTAAAAAAAGTTTTCTTGACTGACATGGTTTGCTTGGCTCTAGGTGCTTTAGAAGGACTCTTTTCAGTTTTGGAACTCTGGTAAAGATCAGAAAGTCCTGTCTGAGGGTCATTTCTCACATGAGCCATGGTGGCAACATAATTCACTAAGTGTGTGAAAGTTGCCGTCTTTTATATTTGAAGACTTTCTGACTCCACTTTTCCCTAAGTTGGAATGGGAGCTTTCTTACAATGTCTGCTTGTGACATATGTTGGTCTAAGGAAATGAGACCAGGTACATGTGTGTTATTTTTAGCATTTTGTAGCTCTTGTAAAAGGTCTAAAAGGTCCCACAGCTTCTTGCAGTCTCTCATTGTGAGCTAAGGGAAGTCTTAGTCTACATAGAAGAGAGGTCTCAATCTGAGCTGCACTTCCATATCTCTGGCCCAATCTGTCCCATGCTGCTTGCAAAGCTGCCCAAGGGTCTGTTAGGTGAGCAGCATTAACTCTTTTTACCTGCTCTGAAGATGAAGGACCGAGCCATGTTATTAGCAAAGTCAGTTCTTCCTTTGCAGATAATCCCATATCTACCATGGCTCCTTGGAGGATGGCTTTCCAGAGGATGTAGTCTTCAGGTTTTTCTGAGAATTTTTGAACACCTTTGTCTGTTAAGTCTCTCCTTGGGTTCCTTGTTTCAGTTGTGAAATATGGGTCTGGCACATTTTGTATATATGGATTTGTGCTGAGTGAAGCATGAATTGGTTGCTGTTTTACCGATGCAGTTTTTGGTAGTTCAGGAATGACCTTTGTGTCATCTTGGTTTTTGGTAGTGGCAGGTTGGTAACCCAGGTTGGTAGGAACAGTGGTATTAACTGGATATGCCGTGGGTTCCCTTTGTCTGTTGGAGAACTGGCTCTGGTACAGCACTGAGGTTGCTGCTGAGGTCTGCACTAAAGGTGGTGCTTCTGCAGACTGAACAACGGGTGCAACAGCTGGCATTAGAAGTGTCTTGGGCTGAAACTCCTTTGTCTTGGGGTCTAGTTGTTGACCAGCTAAATAGGAAATCACCTTCTGTTTAGGGTCTTCCTCTTCCAGGTTAGACAGGTCAGATGCCAGTGATTCCTCTTTGAGACCTTGCTCCAAGATTCTGGCTCTGATTGCTGCTTCTGCTTCTGCTGCTTTTTGTTTCAAGAGTTGCATCTCACCTTGGTGCCTTTTTCTCCACTTTAAGTCTAGCTTGGCGCTCTTCTTCCTCCAGTTTAAGTCTGGCTTGGCGCTCTACTGACTCCACCTATATTTGTTGTTCTCTTTCACCAAACTGTAGTTACTTTGCTGCCACTGCTGCCTCTACTTTTGCTAAAATGGTCATCTTCTCCAATTCAGCTCTGTAAGACATCCTGGAGGAGCCACTACTACGTGAAGTGGTCTTGGAACTCCTAGTCTTGTTTCAGTTGTGAAATATGGATCTGGCACATTTTGTATATATGGATTTGTGCTGAGTGAAGGCAACTTCTGAAAATGCCAAGCTTGGTGCTTTGCTTGTTTGAGGCTTTACTTCTTTTTCTGAGCCTTTGGGAGAAGTTGACAGTTTTTCCTCTGCTGCGATGGCTATCTCTGGTGGCTGCTGAGATTCAGCTTGTTCCTTTTCCCATTGCTGAATTTGGTCATCTAGACTTCAAATAACTTTGCTGAAGTCTCCTTCTTCAAGCTCTGACTGATCCTTTTTTTCTGCCTTCTTGCTTAAGGCTTCTGGGGTATTTATTCGGGTTAGCAGCTGGAATATGCGCTCTAACAGTGCATTCCAGCTTACTAAGTGATGCATCATATTTTCTTTCAGTTCAAATGTTGCTTCAATACTTAGTGCCTGTTGGCTTGCTTTCATATCTTCTTGCAAAGCTGACAAGACATTTTTTCTCTTTTCCTTTAGAGACGCTAACTCTTCTATATTTTGTCCCATCTTTGCAGTGAGTTTCCTAGTTCTCACTGATTTGGTTTCTGAATCTGCAGTTTCAGTTTCAATGAGCTCTTTAGATTCCATGTTCTGCTGCTGCAGTATTGGGACTCTCCTGCAGGGGGTGCTCAGCAGTCTTCACAATGAGGACTGAGCTATGGGTATCTGACTGCTTCCAGGATTTCCAGCCCTTTTAGCTCTCCTGCAAATGCAGACTGACTAGGCCTTTTGCATGCAAAGTCTTTATAATTGCAACAGTTACACAGATCTGGGTGGCTTGGAATACACATAAAAGATTGCAAAGGGCTTTAGCTGCTCTGGCCTTTGCTATCTAGGCTTCCAAACTGTAGGCTAGGAAAACTTCCCTTCTTGGCTGCCTCTGCTAGCAAAATTCTCTCTATCTGGACCTGGGAAAGAGATTTCCTTTGACTGCTTTGTCCCAAGAGCAATGCTATGGGCTTTAGGTGTAGTAAGGCCTCTGGCTCTAGGGAACACAGCCTGAACAAAAGACTTGTCCACAAACTTCTTAGATTTTTAAAGGCCTTACTGGTTACAAACACAAATAACATGAAACTGAAACCTTTCAATATAATGTCTCTGAAATACTTGCGTAGTCTTCTTTAAATGGATTGATTCCTGTGGTAGACTATCTCTGTTTTCTGTTTCTTCTGTGGACTTTATCTTTGTCAAAGGAAAACACTCTCTTCAGATCTGACTTGAATGAAAACTTACTACACACAAAACTGAAACTAGCTGGAGAGGCAGTACAGGACCCTAGAATTTCCCCACAATCCTTTTCTTTCTTAAAGCTATGGATTCCCATTAATTTCTGTCAGTCCCTCCTCTTGAGCCTTCTAGCTCACCATAAGGTCCCTGCCTACAATATCTAGACCAGGGTATTTATCATAACCATACAAACAAATATGAAATGCACTCATTAGCCAATCTTAGTTTATTAGCACTCTTTGCTATATTTATATCACATGGTCTTTTATAATCATAATATTTCTGGACGAGGGTGGTAGCAGCAGTGCATTGGCGCCATGCTGGATTAGGGCTCCCTAATAATATATTGTCCATAGTCCACCAGTCTTGGACCCTCCTCTTGGAGATCATTTGAACACATTGAGAACCATAAAATTGATTTACTTTTTCCTTCCAGTGTCATGCAACTCAATTTGGGTTGATATAATAAGCCTTGCTGCATATTATTCTATTTTGAATCAATATAATGCATTCTTAAGCCTTTAGAATATTCCGTATCTAATTTGGGCAATTATACCAGAATTATCCATCCAATTCACTACCTTAGAATATCTGATTTTTGTGAATTCTTATTCCTAGTAACACATACAAAACCATACAATATTATGAGCATTCAAATCAATAATAACAATCCAGGTACAAAAAGGAAAGCAAGAACTTCCAACAAGGATTTCCTTCCAACGAGGATCTAGTCACCTCCATAGTATCCCCCCAAAGTCTGAGAATGATGGCTTAATTTATATGCTTTCTTCTTTGTGTCCTTTGATGACAACCCAACAATTCACTTTGATTTTGACAATAATAAGTAATGTCCTTCAGAGATGGTTGTTGATGCTCTGGAGGCATGACTTCTATTTCTTCCTCGAGAAAAACCTCTATAGTATAAAGGAAAAGTTATACTGTTTGACAAGGAGAGAAGTCCCTGGAATTAGGTGTCACCCAACTGAAGAAATAATACCTCTTTTTCTCTGGTATTTTCTAAAGAGAGTAAACCCAGTTTACTGTCATTGCTGGCAGATAAGACACACTCCCCCCCCCCTAAAAATGGGGTATGTCTTATGCACTTCATCTTCCCCCATTCCGGTACTATGGCCAAAAAAAGGGAGAAGATTGACAAAGCCATGGATTTCTTTCGCTCACTTCCTCCAGCCACAGTTCATTTCACTGCACACAAATTCATCTCCCCTAAATCTGGTATTATGGTTTGCACAATCCATGTCCAGGCATATGGAGTGCACATATATTTCTGCATTGTAGGATTGTGTGAATTTGTGTGCATTATGTGAGGGCTAGTACTAAAAGATTCATTGCATACCTGAACATACTCTATGTCTCAGGCCCTGTCCCCAAGCAATTTAAAGTCTGCTAAAACTCTTCTTTTGCCTCTGAGTACCCCCATGCCAGGGTTTTTAATGAACTTCCAGAGCTACAAAACGAGGAAAATGCGCAACAAAAAAGTGCCCTTTAAATAAGACTTTAAGCGCTCTTTTTGGAAGTTGCGGATTTTCCTCGCAACATTTACCTTGGGGACACTCCGTGACAAAAGGGGCGGGGATTGCCGCCTGCACACACAGCAGTAACACAAGCAGCTTCCCTTCCTAAAGCTCAGAACTAAAGAGCCAGAATCATGCAGAATTGCAACATTGTTGCAATTGCTATGAAGTGTGAAATGGGTGGATTATTGCTAGGGATGGATTTTGACAGTGATAACAGGGAAAGTGGTGAGTGAATGAGCGATCGTGTGCTGGACAGGGTGGATTTTGACAGCAATAACAGGGATAGTGGTGAGAGTGAATGTTTGCCAGCACGAGAAGCCATTTCGGGGAGGCGGAAGATCTGGGAGACAGAGAACCGGTGGCTATTTTTCCTTTGGACTTGTCAGGAATTGTCTTCCTGGTTGTGGCCGCACCGAGCACAGTCCCTCCCCATTCCCGATGGCACCCTATCAACAAGAGCAGGTGCGTGGAGAAAAAGATGTGCGCAAAGAAAACACGGCTCCCATGTGGACAGATGGTGCGTTAAAAATGCACATTTTACTGAGCCTCATGCGGACACTTATTCCTGATTTGCATGGCACTTTTAAAGTCCACTTCAACAGAGTGAGAGTAGAGGGACAGTAGAGACGCAAATAAGTCTTTTGGGGATGCAGCCTCAGTGTTATGTGTGCAGATTGGCTCACTCTTCTTGTAGCAAAACCTGCTTCTTAATATGATAGAACACATCCAAAAGCAGGAATAAGAGGATTGCTGCTAAATCCAGCATTAGAGGATCCCTGTTAGCTTAAACCACAATCCATTAAATCCAGTATCTTGTCTCACTCTGTGGCCCACCTGATGAAGGGAGGCAGCGGCAGCAATATGGTGATATTTTCCCCTATAGCCTGGCAAATACAGTACATAATAAGACAGCCCAGAAGTTTAAGAGGAATCCAGCAATAAAAATTGGAAGGAGAAAACTTCCAGAACAGAGGTTCAAGCATCTCGCAAAGAGAAATTTGCATTGAATAATGTTAAAACTCTGCATAGCAGGTAATGATGGCTGAAATCCATTAATTATGTCTTTTTCTTTTTCCAAGCATATGCGGTTAAAGAAAAAAGGAAGAACATTCTGAGAATTCCTGCAGATTGCAGAATGGGAACAAAATATTTGCTATCTAGAAAAAAATTAGATAATGAACAAAAATCATTTATACACGGGAGTGTTCACCAAACAAAGAAAATCAGGAAGGAAAAAAATCATACTGTACATCGAAAAACCCACATAGGAGAGAAACCATACAAATGCAAGGAGTGTGGAAAGAGCTACAGTTGCAGTGCTCACCTTAAGAATCATCAGAGGACACACACAGGAGAGAAACCATATGAATGCATGGAGTGCAAAAAGAGTTTCAGTCAGAAGAGTCTTCTTATCCGTCACCAAACGACACACACCCGAAAGAAACTCTATAAATGCAGGGAATGTGGAAGGAGCTTCATTTTGAAGAGTCAGCTTACGTGTCATCAAAGAACACACACAGGAGAGAAACCATATAAATGCATGGAGTGTGGAAAGAGCTACAGTTACAAGAATCACCTTATTCGACACCAAAGGATACACACAGGAGAGAAACCGTATATGTGCATGGAGTGTGGAAAGAGCTTCTATCGGAATAGTCACCTTATGGGCCATCAAAGGATACACACAGGAGATAAACCTTATAAATGTATGGAGTGTGGAAAGAGCTATATATCGAGAAGTCATCTTAGGAATCATCAAAGGACACACACAGGAGAGAAACGATATAAATGCATGGAGTGTGGAAAGAGCTTCATTCAGAAAAGAGACCTTACGTGTCATCAAAGGACACACACAGGGGAGAAACCATACAAATGTATGGAGTGTGGAAAGAGCTTTAGTCGGAGTACTCACCTTAGGGGCCATCAAAGGACACACACGGGAGAGAAACCATATAAATGTATGGAGTGCGGCAAGAGCTTCAGTCGAGGTACTCACCTTACGGGCCATCAAAGGACACACACTGGAGAGAAACCATATAAATGCATAGAATGTGGAAAGAGCTACATGTGGAGTAGTCAGCTTACATATCATCAAAAGACACACACTGGAGAGAAACCATATAAATGCATGGAATGTGGAAAGAGCTTCATTCAGAAGAGTGAATTTACATATCATCAAAGGACACACACAGGAGAAAAACCATATAAGTGCATGGATTGTGGAAAGAGCTTCATTTGGAAGTGTAGGCTTACAGATCATCAAAGGACACACACAGGAGAGAAACCATATCAATGCATGGAGTGTAGAAAGAGCTTCACTTGGAAGCATGAGCTTATGCTTCATCAAAGGACACACACAGGAGAAAAACCATATAAATGCATGGAGTGTGGAAAGAGCTTCATTCAGAAGCGTCAGCTTACATATCATCAAAGGACACACACAGGAGAAAAAACCATATAAATCCATGGAGTGTGGAAAAAGCTTCAGTCAGAAGAGTCAGCTTACACGACACCAAAGGACACACATGAGAGAGAAACCATATAAATGCATGGAATGTGGAAGGAGCTTCAGTCAGAAGAGTCAGTTTATGTTTCACCAAAGGATCCACATACAGTAGTAGAAAAACTATATAAATGCATGGAGTGTGGAAAGAGGTTCAGTCAGAGCAATCACCTTACTTCTCATCAAATAACTCTCAATGGGGAGAAACCCTAAAAATGCCATGAGTGTGGAATGAGCGCCAGTTGCTGCACTTGACTTTCGTGTCATCCATGAACCCACACAGAGGAACAACACAAATTACTTTTTTTTCCAAATAAGTTTTTATTTCTGTTCAATTGTTACAATATAATATATCTTTCTCTCATAAAAACATATTCAAATAACGTACGTACATAACTATGAACAAACATGAACAATATGGCTGTTCAAAGCATTCAAAATTTTTGGAGATACAATCTCTGGAATCCTACGAAAATAATATAAGAGTCTAGAGATTATCATCATTTTAACTGCTATAATTCTGTTGGTTATTGCCAAATTTTTCTTTTCCCACCTTGCCATATCTTTCTTTGCCTTATTCCAGACTTTCAAATAATTGAAATTAAATATTTTATCAATATTTTTAGGAATGTAAATACCAAGATATTTTATTCCTTTGGTTGCTATTGGGATTGATAAAGTTTTATAGACTGCTATTATTGTTTGGGGTGGTGTGTTTACATAATATGCTTGTACTTTGTTTAAATTGATTTTTAAGCCTGAATAATATAGAAATGATTCTAGTTCTTTTTTTAATGATTCAATACTATCCTGTATGTTTTCTGAAAAAAGCATGCAGTCATCTGCATAGAGATTAAGGCCGCATCCCCACAGAAAGTTTATTTTGAATTCAAAACATTTTCAATCCTTGCAGACCCCATGTCAGTTTGGCTTAACATGCTTTCAGCGTGTTAAATCGCCCCAAAGCATTGTAAATGTTAATCCTCATTTCAACAGGTCTCACTCCGGTTCCTGCGCTTGATACGTGTTACATTTTTTACTGTGGGGACCCTACAGTTTTAAGGGATGAAAATCCATGTTTAGGGTTTCCCTCTCCCAATAGCTTGCTTCCAGAGACAGTGATTTCAGTGTTAAAAATCCACCCTTAACAGCAGCGCTACACTGTAGTGATGGAACCACTTCAACCTGATAACAATGTTGCAATTTTGTGCAAATCTAAAAGTTCTGACCTTTAGAAAGGGAAAGGGAGGGAAGAAAGCAGCTGAGGTTCTGTGTGAATGTTTAAAGCAAAGGGGCTTTACTTGCCTCTGTTGCTGTATGCCCTGAGCAATGGGGAGAGGAGGGGAAAGAATTGCAGGCTGCCCGCTGCCATTTTTCCTCCATCCATGGAAGCGGCAACCACCCAATTAGGCTCCGTGAAGGTGTCCCTTATGGGTGGCGCGTCCATGCCAGGAGGAAGGGGGCAGGGCAGCCCTGAAAAGTGGCTTTTAAAAAATAGCCACTTGAGTCCCACCTTGAGTCACGTACCCCACGTACGATCCTCAGAATCCGGATGCAACGCGATTAAGTTAAAAGTAATGGGAACAGGCAAATTCGTGTTTGCATCCGGTTCTATTATTTCGGTTTAGGGAAAGCAAAATAAGCTTGTAATGGGGATGCGGCCTAAGTTTTATTTCTTTTTCTCCTACTTTGTATCCAATTTTTTTATTATTATTAATGTTGGTTATGTTGGCTAGTGGGACAATTACTAGTGGAAATAAAAAGGGGGGATAGTGGACAGCCTTGTTTGTTTCCTCTACTTGAAAGGAGGCTGACAGGGTTCTGTTTACATATATAGAGGCTGTAGTGGTGTTGTATATTTGTGGGAAGACTTCTATTTATGTGGTAGGGAAAGGTACACTTTTCAGTATGTTTAATAAGAATCTATGATCCATGGAATCAAATGCTTTGTATCGGTCAAGAGCCAAAATACTGAGGGTTTTTTTTTTTTTGTAGCTTTTGCTTTGTTTGATCATATTTAGCACAATTCATATTGGATCAGATATTAATTTGTTTGGCATGAAGCCATATTGTTCTTTGTTAACAATGTTTAATATAAGTGACTGTATTCTTTTTGCCAGAACAGTGCTAAATATTTTGTAGTCCTGGTTAAGTAAAGATAGATTGGATGGTATGAATCTAATAATTCTTCGGGTTATTAGGTTTACAGCATGGAATAATATATGATTGTTTCCAGGTGTGAGGGATTACCTTGCTTTTAAAGACATTATTGAATAATTCCGCCATATGCATAACTAGAACATCTTGGAAATTCTTACAGAAATTGGCCGTAAGCCTGTTGGGCCCAGGGGATTTGTTAGGTGCTTCTAAAAGTTCTTGCTGTTCTTGGGTTAATGGTTGCATTTATGCACTTTCAAGATACTCTATTATCCTTAGTTTCATTTGAGTGTGCGTAAATTTTTTGATAATAGTCTCGAAACAAATTTGATTTTTTTTTCACTTTCTGCATATTTCAGTTGTGATGCTAGGAATTTTAGACTTTTATTATTGTTGGTATCAAATTTTGTTTTAAATATAATTTGGCTTTTGCAATTGCTTGTGTTTCAAGAGTATCTAATTCTGTTCTTTTTTTGTAGTTCCCTATATTTGGTTTTTGATCCTGTATTTTTGTATTCTGCTTCTAATAGTTTGATAGCATCTGTAAGTGTTTCTTGGGTTTTGTTAAATTGCTTTTTAGCCCATGCACTTTGGCTTATACAAACTCCATGAGTTGTGGGTTTCATTGCTTCCCATTCTAAGTCAGCTGGGATATCTGGCCTGGTGTTATTTTTGAAGTATTGTTTCAACTCATTACCTATCACTTGTTTAACTGCTGGTTTACACAACAGGCTAGGATTTAATCTCCAGGGTATTAATCTCTCCATGTTTTTAAGCCTAAGGGTTACATAGCATGGTGCATGCTTTTATTATCCTCTGGGCAAGGATTTTGGATAAAAATATATAATCAAATCTTGACCATGTTTTATATATGTTTGAATAATATGTATATGCTGTCCCCATTTTTAGTTCTGTAACTATAAGGTTGAAAGATTCCATTACATTTGAAATTTGAATTCCTGAATATTTAACTTTCTTTCCCGGGACGCCAATCAAATTTTGAGTTCATGATTGGGTTCATATCTCCTCCAATTAGTAATTCTGCTGTTGCAAAATTTTGTAGATTCTCTAATGCTTTAGTAATATAGCTTTTTTTGTCCATTATTTGGGATGTAAAGGTTAGCCAGTGTGATCTGTTGTTCTGCAATCAAGCAATTAATAAAAATATATCTGCCTTCAGGATCTATTTGGGACAATTATTGAGACCCCTTTTGATTTTGAGGTGCCAACAGCTGCATATTTTCCTTTTAGTTCTGGATGTGAGAAAATTGTTTTTTGTTTATTTTTGTTTATTTGAAAGTTTCCTGGAGCATAACAATGTGTGCCTTCTCTCTTTAGCAGCATTCTTTCTTTTTCCTATTCACTATATTATTAGTCCCTTTTACATCTAGGGACATAATTTTAATTAGTGCATCACTCCTTGACATTTTGGTCAGTTATGATATTTATTTTCCTGACTTTTGGTTTTTGAGATTTTATAGTGTTATGTGCTCTTACCCTTGCATGCCTTTTGTTATCAAATTTAGTGCTGCAAACTGCAGAATGAAACTATTCTACCAGAAATTCCCTTATTCCTCTTTATTGGTCTGCCAAAGAGACCAATCCAGTGACTAACACTTGGAGTGAGCATGCGCGCAGCAACAGGCTAAATGGTTTAACTTGAGCTCCCTGCCACTGAGACCAAAATCACCTGTTAAATTGTTATGCTAAACTTTTAAACTAATGGATCTTCAACCCTAATCAAAGCTTAACTGAGCAAGCTTGAATTTGCTTTCATTATTCAAAACGGGAGGCTACAGGAAGAAGACAAAAAACTGTAAGTCAGCCTCGGCTGTTAAAAAGGCGGGCAAAATGGCCGACAGCAGGGAGGGATCCCCAGATCCAAACATAACTCAGAGGGATTCTAACAGCTCCTTTAATGCTTCCCTTAAACAATGCTGCAATAATGATCACAATATAACTATTGATCAACTTAGAGAAGTCATGAAACAGGAGCTTGAAAAGGCTTTCTCTCAATTCAATCAGAAAATAGAAACTATGACTAATGATATAATAGAGGCTAGGGAAGTTGCTTCTGCAGCTTTTGACAGAGCTACAGATACAAGACAGGATCTTGATGATGCAGTCAGTGAAATTATAAAGATACGAGATCAGGTCCTTGACCTTCAGGCCAGATCACGTCGTTTGAATATACGCGTGAAAGGATTACCTGAGGGTTTGGAGGGCCCCTCTATGACTGATTTCTTAATAAAATGGTGGGCTTCCCTCCTGCCTGATCTACACATCTCAGCCGAAGACATTGCTCGTGCCCATCGCAGCCTCCGCCCCTGCTCAGCTATGGACAAACCTCCCCGGGATGTGATAGTTGCATTTGAACGTTTCAAAGTCAAATCCTTAGTCTATCAGAAATTATCACAACTATCAAGCTCTTTACAATACAACGGTCAAAAGATTTCCATCTTTCAAGACATTCCCCCAGAAGTACTAGACAGATGTCGATCCTTTCGAGACATCACAACGCTCCTGCAGAGACATCACCTGAAGTACTGCTGGGGATTCCCATGTTATCTCATCATCTGAGATAAAAATGGGAAACAGTTCCCACTGTCAGTTTTTTTCCCCTCCCACTCAGTTTCCTCGTTTCAACACATGCATATGATTAGACTTTATGCCTACTCCTGATTCCTTTTGTTGGATTGGCTTCTCACTTATATTCCTGTCTATTTTCACTCCACTTTAATCCTAACTCTAAATGGTCCCTACTTTATTTTTAAGCATTAAATAATGCCTATATAGCCCTAGTTCTCAGTCCTATTAAACTTACCTCTTTCTTTCTTTCTTTCTTTCTTTCTTTCTTTCTTTCTTTCTTTCTTTCTTTAAACGGTATAAAGCAATAATCTACTATATAATTGAACATGGAAGCATATGTAACTGGACCTAGATTTATTTAGATGGAAATGATTTGATTTTAGGATTGCAATGATTAGAAAGAAACACTTGTCCAATTTATCTTAGAATTTCACTCTGTTTAGTACTCATCTGAATGCATTTTTCTCAGGCTGCCTATAATGCTTGGCTGTTGAGCCAAAATATATATCTGCATAATGTCTCAAGGCAGAGCTACTGCTCATACATTACAACTAACCTGTTTCTGCCCAGCCCATACTGTTCCATGGGTATGAAATTGGCAATAATTCTGTTGATCTGGTCTTCTGAGTACTCAGAAGACTCAAAACCCCTAGTAGTCTGGCTCTTAAAGTCCCAGAAGCCTTGTGCTTACTGGACAGAGCATTTAAATTGACAGTTCTGCTGTTTATTTGTTATAGCAATGACTCCTAATTTTAATATAATTTCCCTAGAACTCAGTTTTAGTAAGGAGACAGTTATGATGTTTATCAAGGGGATCATATTGCTATATTTGCTCTCTTAGATATGGCTTTGATCAAGATAGTGACCCTTAATGTCAATGGTCTAAATAATCTTACAAAAAGGCGTAAAACACAAAACCTCCTACGTAAGCAAAATCCTAGTATAATATTTCTGCAGGAAACTCATTTAAAGCAAAACACTAAGAAAATATTTTCACATCCTGCCTTTCAGCATCTCTATATGGCTCATGGCACTTCTAAATCCAGAGGTGTAGCTATGTTAGTAAACACTCTCCCATTTAAATTAGAAAAAATGATGAAAGACCATAAAGGCAGATCTTTGTTCTTAGAAGGGGAACTATATTGTAAACAAATTGCATTAGCTAATGTTTATGCCTCTAACAAACTTCAAAAATCCTTTCTGCACAATACATTACAGAAACTTTCTAATTTTGCAAATAATTCCATTATCCTAGCTGGTGACTTGAACCTAACAATCCAGAGCTTGACCACTTGTGGGGGTGCAATTTGCCCATCTCAGCTAAAGCAACTCTTGCTAAAGCAACTAGGACAAAGGACACATTCCTGGGTCACTGTAGCTTTCCTAATATCTCACATAGAGTCTAAACATTTGTTATCACTTCCACAGTACATGTAAATAATATGCAGCATCCAAGGATGCTGACACGAGATATCCACATGCACAGAGACAGGCTTCTGTTGGCCCTACACCATATCCTTGCATTTACTGGTTCAGTCCAGTTCTCTTCTCGTAACCAAATATGGGCACCCCGGGGGAAATTTACATTGAGAAATGTATTCTGTAACTGGGCATAAAAAGCCCCTAAATCTTCAGTAAAAAACAGACTCTTTCACCTGGCAACCATCCTGCGTGTGAGCCTCAATTCATTGCAACAACCACTTGTATCATCCTAACAAACAAAAACAGAATAAGACTGAATCCTTTGAACCCATTCTATACAAATTTGGCCTGGCAGACTCATTTAGAGTACTGTCTCCATTAACTAAAGAGTACAGCTTTTATTCTCATAAACATTGCTCCTTTTCTCAATTAGTCTATGGGTGTTTTTCCACTGTCACTAAAAGTACCCATTAATGGGTACATAATGGCATTTTTGTACCCATTAATGGGTACTTCTAGTAACAGTGGAAAAATATCCTAAATCGTCCTCAGCCATGATCTTATTGAAACCCTTGAATATTCTCATATTATCCCCACTTCTATCTCTGATCATTCTTTAGTCTGCACTTCCATTTCTCTCATAACTGACTCACCCCCTTCAAAACTTTGGCACTTCTCTCCAACTTTAATCAATCGTAAGTCCAACAAAGAAAAAATTGGAAAAGAAATCTCAAATTATTTTGATTCCAACTCCTCTCCTGAAATTTCTCCCCATATACTATGGGATGCCATGAAGGCAGTTGCCAGAGGTATATGTATCTCAGAAGGAGCTTGGCAACGAAAAACAGCAAAACAGCATACAGACTTAAAAAATAAATAACCTGGAGAGCAGCTTTGCACAAACAGGTTCTAAACATACACTAAATGAACTGCAAGCTAAGAAACAAAATCTGAAAATACTTGACTCGGAAAAGGAGGCCAAAACAGCACTCTATCTTAACCATAAATACTACATTTCAGCTAACAAAACCTCTAAATTGATGGCTAATCTATTGAAATGGAAAAGAACTAAAAATCATATCTTCAAGATTAAGTCAAAGAATGGACAAATACTCACAAATCCTTCTGACATCCATAACTATTTTAAACTTCTATGAAAATTTATATGCATCTGCTAATTGTTCTTCTTCCCACCCTACTTATCTTTCAGAAATACACTTTCCCAAGCTTTCTTCATCCCATAATTCCTGTCTTTTAAAAGAGATAACAACAGATGAAGTTTTAGAAACTATTAAAGTACTAAAGAATTACAAGGCACTGGGTTTAGATGGATTCACAAATTTATTTTATAAAACATACATCAAACAACTCAGCAATAGACTTGCTGGCCTTTTCAACCACATTCTTCAAGGTGGAGACCTTCCTCATTGATCACAACCTGCCTGAAAAAAGGTAAATCAAAAGATGATATTGTTAAAGCAAGATCTGACTAGCCATGGAAGGAGTCCTGGGTACTCCTTAACATGCAAAAGATATGTCCCACTTATATAGCCAAAAAATGATGACCCCTCCCAAACTGTAAGAGTACATTAGGCATAAAGGTTAAAGGTTCATAAAAGTAAAAATCAGTGATAATGCGGAAACATCATTATGGCATATACCAAAATAACTCCAGGGTTTCTGTGACATAAAGAAAATGAAAAGGAGAAGGGAAAGGTTCCTTCTTTCTTTCAGACAGCTTAACCACAGATGCCTGTTTCCTGTTATGTACTCTAGCTCCTGACAAGCATTGTTGCAACCCCATGAATCACAGCCCAGCATGCACCCAAGTATATAGGGCAAAGGTTAACTGTAATAAAGCTAATGATTATATGTAAGCATTGATTAAAGATTATAATATCCATGACAATTTCAATTCACACAGACCCATTTCTTTAATTAATGTAGATGCTAAAATATTCCATTCTTGCAAAGCGCTTAAATTCATTTATCTCAGAATTAATAGGCCCTGAACAACATTGGTTTATCCCTCAAAGATCAACTTCAGACCCCATTCACATAGTACTCAATATCCTATCCCATGCTAAGTGACGTAAGAAGCCTCTTGCCTTAACTTCCATGGACATTTTTAAGGCATTTGACAGTATTTTCCATCCTTTTTTTATTTTCAGTACTAGGAAAAATGGATTTGATCAACAATTCATTAACATCATAAAAGTCATATATTGAAATGCCACAGCTGGTCTCAGAATTAATAATGTAAACTCTCTTCCTTTTAAACTATCAAGGGGCACATGACAGGGTTGCCCACTTTCTCCAGCTTTGTTCGTACTTGCTATTGAAGCTCTGGCCTTGCATTTAAGGAGTAACATCAACATCACAGGTTATCAGATTGGCCCAGTGCAGACTCAATTCAGTTTATTTGCTGATGACCTAACGATAATGACTGAGAAACCAGCAGAATCCCTCCAAGCCTTAAAAGCAGAACTTGTTCAGTGAACATGCAGGTCTACAAATTTGTTATGACAAATCAGAAATGTTATATGTTAACGTACCCTCTAAGCTTCTAGACTCTTTACACAAAAAGTTTGAGCTCAAAACTGCACACACAAAAATAAAATACCCTGGAGTTTGGATTACAAAAAACCTAAATAAACTAACGCAAGCTAACTTTTTTCCAATCTGGCTTACGGCTTCAAAAAACATGCAAATTTGGAAATCTAAGTATCTCTCACTTTCTGGTAGAATTGCAGCGATCAACATGAAAATCACCCCGACCTTGACTTCCTGTGAGGCAGCCAAAGCTGTTTGCCGACTGCTTTTTTGCTCGGCCAGCACCCAGCCCTGTATTACCAAAAAAATGTGAACTGGGGTAACTTTTTTTGGCATATTTTATCTCCTGAGGAACAGGAGATCAAGGAATTCTCATTAATAGGCTGTAAGATTACAGCCGAAGAGAAATATTGATATCGTCCTGCCGGCTGGGGAAAGCAAAACTAAGCGGAAAACTGTCCTCCAAAAAAAGATAAGTGAAACAAAGAATTTGTATTTTCTATTTGATTTATTTGGGAAAGATTAAAGGCAATTAATACATTAAGCAAATTTTGAAAACTATACGTTCAAGGATCCCTCTGAGATATTTTTTCTTAAAAAGAAACTGCATCATATTGGCAGTTTGCCAAAAATTTAACAAGGAGAAAAAAAAGGAGTTTGATTATAGACTGAAGACTAAATTTTAAAGAAGTATGAAGTTGAATATAAAAGACTGACTTTGGAAAAAGATATTAAGATATGAAAGATTCATTTAACAATGTTGGCCAGCAGCCAAGAATCAGCCGTAAGGAAACAGATTCATTAAGAGAAGAGGAGCGAGCACAAATTGACAGTTATATTCTTACATTGATAAATGGAAATCAGAAACAAAGATAAATGCTTTTAGAAATAAATTCTACATTTGAAAAAAGTGAGTTTGGAAAACTTCCAAAAAAGGAAGTAAAGTAAATATTGTTTTATGTATAGAATAGACTTTAGGGTACTAAAGGGGAATATAAAAGCAAATTGTAGTATGTGTTTACTTCAGGTAGAAATATAGTATGAATGAAATAACAGTCAAGAAGGATACAATAGAAAAATAGTATATGAATAGTAGAAGTTATTGTCTAGGCAAATAGGATATAAGATTGATTTTGTTTTAAGAGTCAGGTAGGATGAAAATATATTTAAAATTGGTTTTGTGAAATTTATAAGGTTGCTGGAAAAGAGGAAAAAACAGGAAGTAATTGGTGAGATAATTAAGAGAAAAACAGCGATTAAGTTTATAGAGGTTTGGAGACCTTTTATTGAATCTCTTCAGGGACTGGGAAGTATGACAGAAGGTAGTGACCTTCAAAAGAAAGAATAACAGATATATAGACGGAGTAAATGGCGAAAAGATTATTAGAAGAAGAATCCGAAGAACGGAGGAAGTCACATGGAAAACAACAAGCACTGTATTTGAATTTATTATTATGTATTGAATTGTGAAATAAATGCTTATGGAAAATTAATTAAAAGTGGAATTAAAAATGTTTAAAAAAATAAAATATATAAAAATATATATAAAAAAAAATGAAAATCACCCCGACCTTGCACTATTTGTTTCGCACACTCCCGATATATTTACCTCTCAAACACTCAATTCTTGGACACGGAAACCTGATAAGCTCATTTTTAACAACAAAAAACCTAGATTAGCTAAGTCAGTGTCGATGCGCCCTATGCAGCAGGGAGGTTGGAGTTATCCTTCCCTACCTCTTTACTATGACTCCTGCCAACTTCAACATTTCCTCTCACTTTTCTCCTCTTCCCCTCCTCTGTGGGTAAAAATGGAACTGTCTGAGCTTTCTTGTCCTATCTACACCTTTCTACACACTAAATTAAAATCACCTTCAAACTACACAGCAAATCAGTGGACTCAAACAACCTTATTAATTTGGAAACAATATCAATCTCTCTTAGCCCCTTCTCCTTCTCCTCGCATTCCTCTTCAGTTTCTCCCACTAAGCTCTTCTTCTATATCATCAAGAACATGGACTAAACTGAAAACCTTGAACTTCTACTCTATAAAGGAATTCCACCTCTCAGATCTAACCACAAAAACAATTCAGGACTTTCTAACTCTTCTAAATCTTCCTCCATCAAGATAGCTAGAAATAGCCAGTCTGCTTCATCTTTTACAAAAGATCAAATATATCCCCCAATTAGTTAGAGACTTGACTCCATTTGAATTTTTCTTATCACACACTCAGTTAGAAAAGGCATCTCCTCTAGAATTTACAGCACCTTCACCCCTGATTGGGCTAAAATCAATCTGGGAGGATGACATACTTCTTCCATATGAAACAGAAAATTGGAAAAAAAATACCTCTAAAACTATATCAGGCTTCAAAATCTCAAAAAGAAAGAGAAATATCCTTAAAAATATATTGTCATTGGTATCTGACTCCTCTAAAGTTCCACCGTATTAATAAATCTATATCACCTTTATGCTGGCATAACTGTAAATTAGTTGGTAACTATATTCATATGTGGTGGACCTGCCCAGTTATTTCAAATTTTTGGTTGATGATTCAAAATAACCTCAATGTAATTGTACAACAAAGAATTATTTTGACACCCACTTTGGTTTTTCTTTTTTTTATTCATTGGTGAACATGAAAATCTTGATCATAAAGACCCAATTAAATCATTACTTACTGCTGCTAAAGCAAAGATAGCCATGAATTGGAAGTCAGCTCAGAGTCTAAGTAAGGAAAAATGGTTATCTAGGGTTTGGAATATGTTGATCAATGATTTTATTTCTCAGCAAATGGACAATATGTCTTATGAAAACTCTAATGATTGGTTCACTAAATGCTGGTCCCCATTCTTAAAAGCAACAAAATGTCACACAGATCTTCGAATAGCTGAAACATTCCCCCCAATTTACTTGAATTCCCGTTTGAAAATCTCATTTCCCCACTTGGTATTTATCTAATTGTTACTGTTATTGAAATTGTCTTATTGTATTCCTTACCTTCTGCAGTTCATTGCTTATTGTTCCTATACTTTTGTTTGAATTGTTCAAGTTGTTATGTGATTAAAACTGTATTTATATTTACAATAAATAATTATTTTTAAAAATCCAGTGACTAACACCTGTCACTGACAAATAAGGACATCTGAAAGGAGCGGTCATGTACTGTTAAGTTTCATTATTCCCACTACCCAGGACCTGTTTAAAATTATATTTGACATTATTTTTACATAGTATTGTTTTATATTATGTAATCTACATTTGTGAGATTGTTTAACCCAAAATAAATGTTGTATTTTCAAATTGTTGTCTCGGCAAACTTTATTTGTAAACATTTTTGCATAATAGTAACTTTCTAAAGAAAATACAAATATTCTGTCTTAACTTATGTGATATTTAATTTTATACTGTTTTATCCTTCATATTTTCCATCCCAACATTTGTATACCCCTTTCCCCCTTAACCCAAATACCCCTCCCCCTGATCTGCGAAACAATAACCTTTTGTTCTTCTATGCTTGATAAAATGTTTTACCCCTCTTCCCATCTTTTCCCTTCCTAATTCCTCTAATCATCTTTCCACTTTAAATAGATTGTATGTAGTCAGATTTCCTTGTCCCCCCTTCCTTCCCTTAAAGCCAAAAGATACCTCCCCCTAGACCCAAATGACATTTATTTTCTTCAAGTCTATGTTATTATTCTACCATCCAGATTTCCCTCCCTTTAACCCCAAAACCTACCCCCCATTTTGACTGTAATGGCACATTACAACTTGTTATATCACATAGAAAAAGAAATAACTATTTCTTAATTCTCATTTAAATATGCATTGTGTCAAAGCACTAAATATAAAACCGTATTTGGCAATACGGCACTTGGAGTTCAGTATTGGTGAACTTGCTGTCAGCTTGTTACTCTATCTACGTAGTCATATGTAGACAAGTTTTCTCATTTTTTCTCTCCCGGCTTAACAAACATTGCAGATATGCTATTGTCTGTCATTTTCTTTTGTTGATTCATTCTTCTGTTGCGTTGTTCCATCTGAGACCATGGACTGTGTCATTTCTCTGGCCTCCTCTTGAGTAGAGGCTCTAAGAACCATCCCTCTATAATTGACTATTTCACAGGCAAAGCCCCACCTGAACCTGATATTCGATCTAAACAGCCACTTGCATGTTATTCTTGGCCCTTAATGCCTGAAAGATTTTGTTTTTTATAGAATACCTATCAAAGACAATTATTACATCCCTGGGACGTTGGTCCGGTGCTGGTTTAGGGGCTAAACCTCTGTGAGCACGTGCTAAGTCCATTTCTGTCAGTTCAATCTGAGGGCAAACTTCACTGAACCATTTTAATAAAAAGGCAGTCAAATTTTCTCCTTCAATTTGTTCTTTCAAACCACGTATACAAATATTTCCCCGTCTTTGTCCGTTCTGCAAAGAAATCATTTGACTATTTATATCTTTTACCACCGTTTCCATTTGTTTAATCTTGCTTGAGTTCCCTGTAGCTGCATCAAAAGCCTCCGATGCAGTGGCTTGGGTCCAGTGCTTCTTTTACTTGGTTTAATTCCCCTTGTACTGAACTGAAAAGTTCTTTCCAGCTTTGGATAAGTGCTACTTTAAGCTCTTCCAAGCTTTGCTTAAATTCTGCCTTTCTTATGCCTTCCTGCCCCTCCACCACTTCAAGTTCTTTGGCTTCTCTCCTCCCCTTACCTCCTCCGGTGGCCATTTTGTCTGTTAATGGCTGCTTTCGAGCCTTGTCCACCACGCTCTTTTAATCCGGATCTAATAAGATCCGGATCTAAGGAATGGTTACTTCCTTAAATCTGGATCTAGTAGATCTGGATTAAGGGAAGTACCCAATATGTTTCCATGGGTGGTCTAGCACACAATAACAGTGAGTGCTAGCCTCCCTGCTGTGGAAACACCAGAGCACCAATTTGGAAATCCGGATCTACCCACGAGGGGTCTGCCTGTCACCCCAAGTGTTGAGGGGATAGGGTGTGCAATTAAATGTTCCCCCACTTCCCCCATTGAAAATCACTGCTGTTTTTAACTATTTTTGTATATTTCTAATGCTGCATTTTTAAACTTGTTTCTGGTTTTGAAACTACTGAAGAAACTAATGAAGATGTAACTTTGGGTGTTTTTCCATTGTCAAAAAGTACCCATTTTTGCACCCATTAAGGACCCATTTGGGTGTGAGCCGGATGATCCCATTTCCACCACGGTACCCATTTGGGACCCGATTTTTTCCACTGCCATGGGGGAAATCCAGATCAAATGGGTACTTTCTGGCCTTTAATCCAGATTTTCTGTAGACCCCATGAATGGGGTCTACAATGGGGTCTTCAGGCAGAAAATCTGGATTAAAGGGAGCCTGGGGTCTAGAGGAGGCTAGGGGGAGGGGATGCACCCATGGGGGGTGGAGCCCCAAAATCCCAGCTTTAGAGTCATTTCAGAGTCATTTCGAAATCATTCCGAAATGACTCCGAAGTCCCTCCGAAGCGATCGCCAAGGACTTCGGAGAGGCTCCAGAGCTGTCAGCGCGGTCTGTGCGCTATTAGCACAGACTGCGCAGACTTCCCTCCAAAGTCCCTCTGAAGAGACTGGCAGTGAGACTCCGAGGTCTGCACTGATCTCTTCGGCGAGACCAGCGGCGAGATCCTGGAGTCAGCGCAGATCTCTCCGAAGAGAAAGGCGGCGAGACTCCGAAGTCCTCACTGATCTCTTTGGCGAGACCGGTGGCGAGACCCCGAAGTCTCTGCCAATCACTTCGGAGGGACTCCAGGGTCTCACTGCCAGTCTCACTGCCGTGATCAGTGCAGACCGCGGGGTTTTGCTGCCGGTCTCGGCGAAGAGATCAGTAAAGACCTCGGAGTCTCGCTGCCTTTCTCTTCGGAGAGATCTGTGCTGACTCCGGGATCCGGAGGGACTTCAAGGGGAAGTCCGTGCAGTCTGCGCTAATAGCGCACGGACCACGCTGACAGCTCTGGAACCTCTCCAAAGTCCTTGGCGATCGCTTTGGAGAGACTTCGGAGTCATTTCGGAATGATTTCAAAATCACTCTGACGCTGGGACTTTGGAGATCGCACCCCCCTGTTCCCTGAGACACCTGGGGTGACGGACCGACCCCTTGGGGGTCGATCTGGATTCCCCACATGGGTACAAAGGTGTTTCCACAGGAGGGGGGTTAGCACCCATTGCTAATGGGTGCTACACCTCCCGTGGAAAAACATTGGGTGCTTCCCTTAATCCAGATCTACTAGATCCAGGTTAAGGAATGTACCCATTCCTTAGATCCAGGTCTTCTTAGATCCAGATCTAAGGGCTGCGGTGGAAAAACACCCTTTATTGTTTACAACTCTTTCAGTCAGTTTAAACACAGCACCAGCAGTTTCCTTAACTTCACATTCACTCATTCACTAACTCGAGATCCTAATCCCTTCCTAGATTTCCACAGGACCCAAATCTGTACTGACTGTCTTTCCCCTAAGATAAGCCCCAGTTACAGAGCAATGGCTCTGGCAGGAAGGCACTTTTTATATTCTTCACCAAGGTTCCATTTCTCCTGATTGGCTCGTTCTCTGGGCTCCCCCCCCCCTTCTTCAATATTTTAGTTAGACTGGGTTTAGCCCCTTCACCTGTTTACTATATTTCCACATTTTATAATTCAGTCTCCAATTAAAGCAACAACAAGTGCAGTAATCAAGCTTGGGCCTCACACCACATCTTTCGCAGGCAGTTGGAAACATTTTTATTTCAGGAAGCTTTTAACTAAATAGTCAACTTATCCTGGGATACATAGGGGACAGCTTCCCATTTGCATTAGCAGGTAAGGGAAGCGTTCCCAAGGCTTTCCTTACCTACCTACGTGTGAAAGGGGAAGCCATCCCCCACGTGTCCCAACCTGAATGGCTGCGCTGCAACCCAGAAGTCCTGCCTCTGGGCTGCCACAATTGGCTGCTGAAGGATCATGGCCCAGCTGATGGCAGGCACCGGTCGGGATCAGTCCGGGGGAGGGGAGGGTTCGATCCCACTGGGCTAAAACACAGGCAAATCGAGGGGGCTGGGGGAGGATGGGAAGGGGGCTTCCAGGCACCCCCCACTTGATGCCACGGGGGGAAGGTAGCACAGGACCATGATGCAGGGGTGGGGAGGCACTGCGCCTGAAAGCCCCCTTCCAATCCTCCCCCAGCCCTCTGGATTTGCCCGTGTTTTAGCCCTGCAATATCACAGGACTTGGATGGGTCCGCTAGAATGATGGTTGGAGACAGCAGGAAACAGTTTGCAAATAGAGAGGGAGAGGGGAGGGGGTGTCCAGCCCCCCCCCCCGGTGGATGCCCTGCATGGGCAGGTCAACAAGAGGGTTGAACTAGGGGTGGGGTGGGGGCGAATTCAGACAGTATTCCCCCTCTCCTTTGGGATCAGAAGAAAAACCTCTTTGATCCCCAAAGGGTGGGAGGGAAAGCCCTGCAATATCACCTCCCCACCCCAGGATTAAACCCCACACACCCCGTGCCCATGCAGGGCATAGCCCAGTGGGGTGCCTGGATGCCCCCCCCCCTATTGCAAGCTGTTTCCTGCTGTCTCTCACCACCCTATAGCAGTTTGATCCAAGCCGTGTGATATTGCAGAGAGGTGAGATGAAACACTGGGCAGATCGGGGAGGGGGCTGGGGGAGGATGGGAAGCGGGCTTTTCCTCCATCCCCTCTGGGATAAAAAGAAAAGCTTCTCCCATTGTCAAGGGGAGGAAGGAAAAGCCCCCAAATGTGCCCCCCCACCTTCCAGTACCAGTATACTTCCAGAAAAGGTGCGAGTGCTCACTTCCTGGGTATGTCAGGTAAGTTACAGGTCACAACTGGGGATGGTTGGGTGGCTCGTGGTGCTCAATTGCATGCACATCTGGGCAGGCAAGGTGCATTTGTAGGCTGCATAACAAATGGAGATGCACCTGCCCAGATGTTAACTAATTACCAACTAAGAGGCCAAGTGCAGAAACGCTTATCATCCAGTCCAGTCTGATAAATGCAAAAAAAGTCTTAAGAGTACGAACAAGCAACTGTGTGCTTATTTTTATTACCTGCCCTCACACCATCCAACAAAACTGTACCAAAATACATACTTAAAGGAAAACCCAGATAAACAGAAATGTGTACCAGATTTATTCAGATCTATTTTAAATTGAGCAGCAAAATAATCAAGCTTGTCCTTAGTCAGCAGAAACTTAAAAAAAAAACAATTTTAAGGAGTCTGGTCTGGCATGGCAACCATGAGTTCTTGGCTCCTGATTTAGGATTCATGTCAGAGCATGAATTTTGCTGTGATACAAATAATAATAATAATAAAGGAAAAGTATCAAAATGAGAGATTGGTTGCTGCAGTCTTCTACTCCTAACGTTTTTAGAATTACACATAGCACTTGTTTCACACCTCAAGAGTCAGTACCTTGAATTGGGCTCAGTAGTAAATTGGCAGTGAATGCAGCCCTTTTAAAACCGGCGTGATGTGCGTCTGGCTAGGTGTTCCGGTTAGCACTGTAACGACTGCATTTTGCACTAGCTGCAACTTCCAGACTGTCTTCAAGGGCAGGTTCATGTAGAATGCATGGCAGTAGGCCAATCTATAGTTTACCAGAGCACAGATGACTGTGGCCATATTGTCTCTATCCAGAAAAGGCTTAAGTTGACGCACCAGCCATAGATGGGAGTAGGCGCTCCTGGCCACGGCCTCCACTTGAGCTTCAAGTGTCAGCGCGGAGTCCAGGAGTACCCCCAAATTATGTACCTGTCCCTTCCAGGGCATTGCAACCCCATCAAGGACAGAGTGTCTCCCAACTACATTGATCCGAGACCCAGTGACACAAAGCGCCTATGTCTGGATTCAGCTTCAATTTATTCACTCTCATTCAGCCCATTACCACCTCCACACACCTGTCAAGCACTTCAACTCCCTCTCCTGATTCAGATGGCACAGAGAAATAAAGCTGGGTATCATCTGCATATTGATAACACCTCACTCCAAATCTCCTGATGACCTCTCCCAACGCCTTCACATAGATGTTAAATACCATGGGAGATAAGATCAACCTGGAGGAACCCCACAAGTGAGTTCCCAGGGTGTCGAATCAGTGTCTCCCTCAGTCGCTATTTGGAATCTACTCAGGAAATAAAAGTGGAACCAATGCCAAGCATTGCCTCCCACTCCTAAAATCTGTAGTCTCTCCAAAAGGATACTGTGGTCAATGGTATCAAAAGCCACTGGGAAGTCCAGGAGAACCAACAGGGCAGCATTCCCTCAGTCTCTCTCCCAGATGAGGTCATCAACCAGGATGACCAAGGCAGTTTCTGTGACATAACAAGGTCTGAAGCCAAATTGAAATGGGTCCAGATAATCCGCTTCTTCCAGGCATGCCTGCAGTTGAAGAGCAACAGCTCTCTCCAGAACCTTGCCTAAAAAAGGTACGTTAGCCACCAGGCGATAGGTATTTAAATCTTCTGGGTCCAAGGAGGTTTTCTTCAGGAGGGGGCACACCACAGCCTGTTTTAGGGCCGGTGGGACCACCCCATCCCTCAGGGAGGCATTCACTACCTCCTGAATCATCCCAGCCATATCTTGTCGGTTAGTCTTTATCAGCCATGAGGGGCAGGATCCACAGAGCATTAGGAAAAGAGATCTCTGCATCTTTGGTCCCTTGTGTCATTCTGTGCCTTGGTCCTGCAATGGTTAAAGTAAATGAGTTCTACTTCCTAGAGAAGAAGGAATTTAGGCACATTGTGCTTCAAGGCGGAAGAGGAAGTGAGGTGGGCGGCCAAGCAAAGGACTCTTGGTGGGGGGCATCTGCTATAGCCTGGCAGGTAGAGGAAAGCGGGGCTGAAGCGCTGTTTGGGGGTGCGGTGTGTACACGACCCAACATTAAAAGGTGCGTCTTGGGTGCGGATTACGTTTATTCCTGCCTGTTCCTGAATCCGAATCCAGTGCTGAGATGGGATCCAAGCCTGGCTTCCCCTTGCTTAGAGAATTAGAAGGTTCTTCGCTGATATCCTGATCTATTCTCAGCTTTCAGGGGAGTTAAACTTAGTGGAATCCAGGAACCATCTTTGTCTCATCCTGCAAACTCTGGACTGGGGCTGCGGAGGGGACTTTGGTCAGGCGCCTCCACACTGGTCCCCCTGTGTCTCCAGGGGGCCGAAGGTCTCCTTCCCAGTCCAGGGGGTTGTAATTCCTGCCTTGTCTTCTTTCCCCCCAGGAAGTGAGACATGGAGTCAGGAGAACCATCTGGATCTTATTTGCCTCCACGAAGAGCAGAAGAAGCTGCCCTGGAGCCACTTCAGGTGAGGAAGGAGCCATGAGCAGTGAGGGTGGGTGTGATGGTCGGGGTGTGTTTGGTGGTACTTCATTTTGGGGCAAAATAGTAATACACCCCTGTGTACTGTTGATGGACCGGGATGAGGGTTTCCTGAGTGCCAAACCTACAAAGAGAAGATCACTACTCTTTTAGTCTGTGTTTCACACTCTTTTCTCTCCCTACGGCATAGATGGAACTGTCACAGGTCAGAAGGATTACTACTTTTTTTTCTATCCTGCTTTTCTCACCTTCAAAGCAGCTGACAAACCTTCTGTACTTCTCATAACAGACACCCTTTGAGGTGGAAGGGCTGTCAGAGCTCAGAAAGAGAGCTGTGGTCACCCTTCTGGCTTTGTGGAGCAGTGCGGAATTGGACCAGGAAACCTGAAGCTATGAGTCTATCACTCTAACCACAAGACCAAACTGGCAGACAGAGACAGACTAAGACTTGCCAGATTGACTCTAGAGACTAAGCAGGAAATGCTAACAGGCTGGTGGACCAATGAGCTTCAACTGACCACAGCAGCACTTTCCTCCCTTAATGTTCTGCTGCAGTTGAAGAGAGGAGTCAACCACTCTTAAAGTGACCTTATGCTGTTTTTCATGCACAGAAGCAAACCTGCTGAGTTGCTTTCTCCACAGTGATAAGGTGAGGGAGACCTGGGACAAAAAGGCCTCATCCTTTCATGCTTGATGTGACGAAATGTTGAAGGAACACAGTGAGCTCTGAATAGCACTGTCCTTTTTCCCACTTTAAAGTTTCTCCATGAAAGCATCTATGCAGTATCATTTATTTATTGTTTTTTCAGAGGTTTTTTTTACCACTTTTCATTTTAAAAAAGTGCTCAAAATGTATTATAAAACACAACGATTAAAATCAATTAAAAATCAGGATAAGAACAAAGCAAAAACTCGAGTTAAAAACTAGGTGGGAGAGGTAAGAAACAAACCTTCACACAGGGAAGTCTTTAATAGACACCTGTAAGCTGGCACTGTATATTATGACTAGCAGTACTATCTCTCTAGATAAGAACCTAAGAGGAGCCCGGCCAGATCAGGCCACAGCCCATCTAGTCCAGCATCCTGTCTCACAGATTGTCCCACCAATTACTTCTGCGTATCTGAAGCAGAAGACATCTGAGGCCTATATGCACGATGGGGTTTGGAACTCGTTCACACGTGGGGACGGAGAATTAGCTCCTGTGGGCCGGTGGGCCCATCCCAGACTGCCCTACATGCGTTCCGGTTTAAGAGCACAAAAAACTACTTTGAAACCATCCGGGTGCATTTGGCCCATCCTGGTGCAACCCCAGCTGTACCGGAGGGAAAGTGTTTGCAAACTTTCTCTCCATGACAGCTGGGCCCCTCCCCCGAGCTGCTCCCATTAGCTCCTATGGAGCTAGGGTGGGCAGCCCAGGAGCTTCTTCCCCTTGGTTCCCGCTTGCTCCAGGAGCCCAGATCAGGCCCCTAGGGCCAGCGAGGCCCACACCCTGCACCCCCAGACCACCTCTGGTTTGCTGCGTGCGAATGCTCCTTACCTGCTTGCTGCCGGGTCACAACTGAGGCAATCGGGCCAGCTGGGCTCTCTGCATGTGTGCATGCGGGGCGATTCCTGATTGGCTTCAACTGGCCATCTGCGCAGGCGCAGCTGCCTGGCCAATCAGGGGCCATCCCGTGCACACGTGCAGAGCTTAACTGGTCCAATTGCCTCAGTTGCAACCCAGCAGCGAGCAGGTAAGGAGCGTTTGCGCGCACGTGCCCCTGGGGTGGGTTGGGGGATGTAGGGTGTGGGTTCTGCTGGCCCTAGGAGACCAATCTGGGCTGCTGGAGTGAGTGGGAACCGAGGGAAGGCAGGCAACAGGCCTCCTGCCCTGGGTCTTGCCTGTCCCAATGGTGGGAGGCTGGGGTAGGAGCGTCCCGCCCCCATCCTAGGATACTTGGGAACGCTTTATCCATTCACACGGAGGGAGGCAAGCCCTCCATGTGAATGGATAAAGCATTCCCGCCTGTCCTAGCCGTTCTGGTTGTAGTGCGAAGAGGCCTCTGCTCTTGAATCCAAGCAAATGGCCTTTACAGCCATCCTGGCTGTCTCCTCAGCATGGAGGATGTACTTCATGAAGGATTCATTCCAGCAGCTATTGATACATCTGTCCTCCATGACTTTGTTTAATCCTTTTTGAAAGCTATCCTGGCTGTTTGCTGTCACCACCTCTTCTGGTGGAGAATTACATAGACCGACGAGAGATATTACTGACGAGAGAAATTTTTCCCCGCCACCATTGCGTCCTCTAGTAGCTGTCCAGCAGAGTTTTTCAGAGTAGTAAATGGCCTCATAAAATCAAGCTCAAAGAAGTGCGAGCCAGGGTTATATCAGCTGTGACAAATTTGCAAAGCACTGTGAGGACAGAGTTCCCCAGATTTATAAGGGATTGAATGTCACAATTGGACATAGCCCAAACAGAGAACTGTGTGGTCCACTTTACTTGGATCAGTTTCAATTGCTGCGGCCTGACGATGCAGAAAAGCTGCTTGCAGGGGTACGGCCGACGACATGCTCTCTGAATCCCTGCCCCTCCTGGCTGTTAAAATCCAGTTGGCAAGGTATTACTGGGTGGATCCAGGAGATAGTGAATGCCTTTCTGAGGGATGGGGTGGTCCCATTGGCCCTGAAACAGGCTGTGGTGTGCCCCCTCCTGAAGAGGGCCTCCCTGGATCCGGAAGACCTAAACAACTATCGCCCGGTGGCCAATTTCCCTTTTCTAGGCAAAGTTCTGGAGAGGGCTGTTGCTATTCAACTGCAAGCATGCTTGGAAGAAGCTGATTATGTAGACCCATTTCAGTCTGGGTTCAAGCCCGGTTATGGCACGGAAACTGCCTTGATTGCCCTGGTTGATGACCTCATCCAGGAGAGAGACAAAGGGAATCCTACCCTGTTGGTTCTCCTGGACCTCTCAGCGGCTTTTGATACCATTGACCATGGTATCCTTTTGGAGGGACTTCGGAGCTTAGGAGTGGGAGGCAGTGCTTGGCATTGGTTCCGCTCCTATCTCCAGAATAGATCTCAGATGGTGGCTGTGGGAGACACTCATTCGGCACCCTGGGAACTCACTTGTGGGGTTCCTCAGGGATCGATCTTGTCTCTCATGTTATTTAACATCTATATGAAGCCACTGGGAAAAGGCATCAGGAGATTTGGAGTGAGGTGTCATCAGCATGCAGATGATACCCAGCTTTATCAGGAGAGGCAGTTGAAGTGCTTGACAGGTGTCTGGAGGCGGTAATGGGCTGGATGTGGGCCAATAAAGCAGAATCCAGACAAGACAGAGGTGCTGTGTGTCACAGGGTCTCGGGTCTAAGTAGTTGGGAGATACCCTGTCCTTGATGGAGTTGCAATGCCCTGGAAGGGACAGGTGCATAACTTGGGGGTACTCCTGGACTCCGCGCTAACACTTGAAGCTCAGGTGGAGGCCATGGCCGGGAGTGCCTACTCCCAGCTACGGCTAGTCCATCAACTGAAGCCTCTTCTGGGCAGAGACGACTTGGCCACAGTTATCCATGCTCTGATAACCTCTAGATTGGACTACTGCAATGCACTCTAAATGGGGCTGCCCTTGAAGATGGTTCGGAAGTTGCAGCTAGTGCAAAATGCAGCCGCTAGAGTGCTGACCGGAACAGCTAGCCCAATCCACATCACGCCGGTCTTAAAAGAATTGCACTGGCTGCCAATTCGCTACCGAGCCCAATTCAAGGTTTTGACTCTTGACTTATGAGGCCCTAAATGATTTGGGCCCCAAATATTTAAAGGAACACCTTCTCCCATATCGACCTGCCCGTGCCTTAAGATCAAGTTGTGGGGCCCTCCTGGTTGTCCCACCATCTTCAATAGTGAGGTGGGTGGGCACCATGGAGAGAGCCTTCTCTGTGATGGCCCCCAGACTATGGGATGTCCCTTCCTTATATATATATTTAGGAAGGTGGTGAAAACACATCTCTTTACCCTGGCCTTTGGCTGAGCTGCTTATCTTTCCCCTCAGTACAGACACTATTATTTTAAACATATTGTGTATTGTTTTATATTTGAATCTTCTTTAAAAATAGAAGAAATGTAAATAATAAATAAATAAAATAAATAAATATTAGCCAAGAGGAATGTTTTCAGTTAAATCCTTTTCCTGCAGAGTCTGGTGAGCTTCCAGGACGTGGCCGTGTGCTTCACGGAGGAAGAATGGGCTCTGCTGGATCCAGGGCAACAAGCTCTCTGCGAGGAAGTCATGCAAGAGACTTATAGGATTGTGGCCTCATTGGGTAAGATCACTAATTCTGTTGCACCTGAACTTTACTTGGTTTCGAGCTGAAAATTGTAGATAGGCCAGCCTCTTTCCTTTGATTCAAAAATGTGACCCCCTTCAGCCTGGTCTTTTTTCTGCAATGGCCAAGTAGTGCTTCTGCTCCCTCCTGGCTTTTGATGATCCTCCTGAAAAGGATGGTGGGTTCCCTCATGTCTAGAAATTGTTGGCCTTCCTTGGTGACATCTCTTGGTCCCATTCCATGTTCCTTCACCTTACAACCTTAAAATGTTGGTAAATATCCATATCCCTCCCTAAACATTTGCCATTTAGATGGATTATGAATTTTTAGATGAATAACGTTTGCTGAAGTGGTCCATTCTCTTTATCTCTTCTGCAAGAGAGCAAACCTTCTTCCGGACTACTGTTATCATGAGGAAAGCTAATGATGAAAACTTAAATAAATTTCATTGGGATGCCCCTGAGTCAAAAGATGATCTCATCCTAGTTACCCTCTCTAGACAGCACATAAAGTCCAAGGTTACTGTGATGGCACGCCTGAGTCTATGTAGAAAGCTATGGTGTCTGGTACTTTACTCGGGGGCTATCTGTATACCTTCTATTAAGATTAAGATCCTTAACACACAGAAACACTTTAAGCCGGATAAAGAATAACCAAAACAAGTTTACTGAAAACAAATGAAGGGTTAACTCCACCCGGGACTAACTTGAAAGAACTAAAAACAATACATTACAAAGGGTACTTAGGTTGATTGCAGTCGTCTTTCTGGGATTTGGAAATTGCTTTTGGTTCTGGTGCAAGGTGATGGTACCACAAGCTGGTGCCTGTAGACTTTCTTAATCTTCTTTCTGGTGAAGCTTAAGCTGGTCAAAAGCTTCGTTTGTCACTAGGACTGGTGGTATAAATAAACATACACGTGCTTAGGATGCCTGTTTGGATTGTTTGGGCCTAGTTTACCAGACAAACTGAAGGCCTTTGGTCTCTGTAGCTCTGTTGCAGAAAGAGAAACTAACCTTCCTGCTTGCTTCTACTTATACAGGCAAACGGAAGAGACCAACTGGGGCTGGCCTCTAGGGGGTTTCTATAATCCACCCAGAAACTAATACAGAAAAGGCATCTACACTAATGGGAAAACCCATAAACAAAGGAAACTAAAGGAGAGGAGAGGAAATGGCAGAGCCAAGACTTCACACTCCCCGCTCAAATTTGTCCCAAATTTGCTCAGACTATACTTTTATACAGTGAAATATAAATAATTCTCTAAACCTTCAGTAAAACTATCAAGTCTGTAAGGGGTCTTTGGGAAATACCGATCTTTCCTTCAATGGCCGTCTTGATTGCAGCTTTGCGAATGAGACCATCTGCCCTTGGGTACACTTTTGAACTGACTTTAATATTAAAACTTCAGCTTTGAGTAAATCTGAAACTGATGGTGCTGCTGACTCTTTAAAGGCAGCTTTGTGAATGAGTCTGGCGATGGCTCTTCGCAGGTACAACCACTTAGAAAAGCGTTCAAACTTTGAAGAATCTAGGTAAGAGTCACTAGCTTTAGGATTAAGTGTCACTTCAACTTTACAACTGCTTACTTCTGGCAAAGTTTCAGGCAGCTCTGGGAACACCAAAGATATGTTATCTTTGGGAAATTCTGGGTCTGCAAGGCACTTGGGACCTGACAGCCAACTTGTATGAAGCAACTTCTGTGCAGATAGACCTCTGGTAGCAATGTCTGCAGGATTCTCTTCTGTGGCAATGTGGATCCACTGATATGGCTGGGTGCAAGAAAGAATCTTGCTTACTCTATTGGCTACATATACTTTGAATCTTTTGGTAGAGTTCTTGAGATAGCCTAGGACTATCATGCTATCTGTGTACAAACACACTCTTTGAAAGGTAAATTCCGTTTCTTTACAAATGATTTGCAGCAGTTGTGTAGCCAACAGGGCTGCACACAACTCCAGTCTAGGTATAGTTTGCTCTGGGGCCACTTTAGATTTGGCCATCATAAAACCCACATGTACTTCTTGTCCATCTTTGACTCTGAGGTATGCTACGGCTGCTATAGCTATTTTGGATGCATCACAAAATATATGAAGCTCATAGATGGCTCTGGGTGCGAACTCTATAGGAACATATTGCCTAGACACTCTGAGTTTCTCAATGTCTTGAGCTTGTGATATCCAAGTTTTCCAAGCAACTTCTAAAGGTGAGGGTAGCTCTAAATCCCAACCTTTAACGTGTAGCGTTACCTTTCTGAAGATGTCTTTAGCCATGATGAGCACTGGAGCTGCAATGCCCAAGGGGTCATATACACTTTTTATCGTTGACAAAACCTTTCTTTTAGAGTTTTGTGTGTCAAATTTAGGAGCTCTCAAGGAAAGTTGGTCAGTTTTGACATTCCAGAGAATTCCCAAGCTGCTTTGGGTTTGCAAGTCTTTAAACAGTAACTTTAAGTCTGTTTCTATTAGGTCTTCTGCAGGAAATGCACTTAAAACTTCTATGCTGTTGGACATAATTTTATGCAACTTTATGTTGGCAAGCTTTAACATATCTTGCATGTCTTTAACGATTTTACTGGCTTCTTGTACAGTATCAAAGGAAATTAACAAATCATCAACATAAAAATTTGAATTAACTGCTTTGTAGACCTCTTCACTGTACTGGTGTCTAAACTTTTCTGCAGTTTTCCTTAGACAATAGTTGGCCACAGCCGTTGACGGAGTGTTACCAAATACATGCACTCTCATGCAAAACTCTGTCTCTTGGTCCAGTGATTCTGTGTTTTGAAACCACAGAAACTTTAAATAACAACGATGGTCAGGTTTTACAAGAAAAGCATAAAACATCTTTTGAATGTCTGCAGTCACTGCAACTTTGCGTTCTCTGAACCTGAGAATAACGCCTAAAAGGCTGTTGAGCAAATCAGGACCTTTCAGTAGGACATCATTCAATGAAACATCTTGCATCTTCGCACTTGAGTCAAAGACGATTCTGACCTTATCAGGCTTTTGGGGGTGAGTGACTTTATGAAATGGTAGAAACCACTGCTCTGTGTCTTCATTACACTGAGGGGCTGGCTCAGCATAATTACAAACAAACAGATCTTTCATGAATTTGATGATCTGGCCTTTTAAATTGGGATCATGTACCATTCTTCTCTTCAAAGCTAAAAGTCTTTTCTCAGCCACAATTCTGTTGTTAGGTAAAACTGGCCTAACATCCTTAAAGGGAAGGGGAGTTATCCAGTTTCCCTCTTCTGACTGGATGGTTTCTTTGTTCAAAATGTCCAGAAACCTTTGCTCATCTCTGGAAAAGCTTAGGTCTTCATCTCTGCAAGTAGCTTCAAAAATTGAAGAGCTGTTTGTAATAATACCTAAACAGCAAACTTTTATGTGACTTAAACAATTTTGCATTTGTGTAGGGCGAGAATTGGAAAATTTACCATTTCCCACTAGATTAAAGGTAGTTGGAGGGTGCATTTTGTCAATGCAGACTGGTCCTATAACAATCCAGCCTAATGGAAGTCTTTGTGCTATAGGTGCTCCAGGAGGTCCTTTTACTTGTTGCAAGATTTGGAATAGCTCAGGGCAGTCAGAACCAAGGAGGAGGGTTATGTCTGCCTCTAAGTCCAGGTCAGGGATCTCTTTTTCGAGTCTCTTTAAGTGAGGATGACTCTTTGCTATAGACTTAGTAACTATTTGGCTCTTGTTCCTGGGAATGGTGGGACACTCAAGCAATGCAGGCAACTTGAAGCTGGTCTTGCTGCCACATGGTGAAATAATGAAATCTGATGCAACTCTTCCCTGCAATTGCTGTTGGCCAGTACAGGTAAATATTACATACTCCATGACCTTTGCTTTAACCTTGAACATGTCAAAGAAACTAGGGGTAGCCAGAGACGCATCACTTTGGGAGTCAAGGGCCACATAAATTCTTTTCTTAAGCTGAGGCCTACTTTGTGGGAAAACTTCAGCCAAACATATTGGATGGCAAATCCGTGGTTGGGAGTCATTACATAGCTTAGTACAGGCTACAGCAGGGTTCTTTTCTTCTTTGTGAGGATCAGGAGCAGGATTGGCTGCTGAATATGATGCCTCTCTCTCAGAATTGGTTACTTTGCCTTTGAAATTGTGCATGGCTGTGCAGTGTTTAGTGCTACTGCACTCTGTACATTTCACCTTTGATTTGCAGTTCTTTGCAAAATGGCTTTGGGAGCTACAACACTTGAAGCAAACTTTGGCCTTTTCTACTATTGCAACTCTTTCTTTGTAAGGTTTCTTAACAAACTCAGTGCAGTCTGCAAGACTATGGAGCTTCTTGTGTATAGGGCACAGAATTTCTTTGGTCTCTGGCCCACACTCAGGTCTTTGCTGTATAACTTCTGTGGACTTAACAGCAAAGGCAGCCCTTTTAGTGTCACTTAATGGTCTCTTTTGTGCTTTGGGCAACCTTTCCTGTCGAAAACCTTGGTAGAGCATGGGAAATCCAGTTTGAGGATCGTTTCTCTCCTTTGCAGTTCTGGTAATGAACTCCACAAGGTGGGTAAATGGTGGATATCTTTGCATATTCTGTTCTTTATAAGTGAAAACCTCTTTCCCCCAAGCTTCCTGGAACTGGAAGGGAAGCTTTTGCAGAATTTGCCTTTGAGTTATATACTGGTTGAGCCATGCTAACCCTGGGAGCTGAGGATTTGATTGAGCCGAAAGCATTTGGACGAGCAGATCACTCAAGTCCCATAATTGCTTACAGTCTTTCAATTTGAGAATTGGAAATTTATACAGCCTATTTAACAGGGAAGCCTCAATTTCTGTGGAGGCTCCATATCTGTCCTGCAGGCATGTCCACGCTGTCTCTAGGGCTCTTAAAGGGTCTGACACATATGCTGCATAGACTCTCTGTACTTGTAATGAAGAGGTAGGGCCTAGCCAGGCAATAAGCAGTGTGAGCTCCTCCTCAGCTGACAGCCTTAAGTCCTTTATAGCTTCTGGGTATGTCCGGCATAAGACAAGGCAACACCTTGACTTGCTCTCAAATACCTGTAAATAACGTTTAAGAGATATCCTACCTCTTTGGAATCCTAAGGGATGAGAACCTGCAAAAAATATTCCCTCATCTATTTCCTCAATGTCTCAACTTTAAACTTTACTCCAGATTGTTCAGTGTCAGTTTGTATTAGATATATTTGAACATTTATCCAGTTTGTAATAATGTGGATGGTTATTGTTTGGTGTCAAAAGAAAGTTAAAAAAAAATTCTAAAGGGGTGCTGCAACATGATCTCAAAAATTGGTATAAAACAAAGTGAACACAGAGCACAGTAACAGTAATATTATTGCAACAAAACAGAGGACACCCAGGAATAACACAAACAAGCAGGATAAAAACAATATTAAGCTTCGTTGTTACAGCAACGTAAAACATTTGATACAGATTGTATTAGAAAGTATCAGTTTGGGTGCATTGTGTGAGGCTAGTACTTAAAGATTCATTGGATACCTGAGCCTGCTGTATTTCTCAGTGTTATGCTTGCAGATTGGCTCACTCTTCTTATAGCAAAACCTGCTTCTTAATATGATAGAACACATCCAAAAGCAGGAATAAGAGGATTGCTGCTGCATCCAGCATTAGAGGATCCCTGTTAGCTTAAACCAAAATCCATTAAATCCAGTATCTTGTCTCACTCTGTGGCCCACCTGATGAAGGGAGGCAGCGGCAGCAATATGGTGATTTTTTTCCCTATAGCCTGGCAAATAAGTACATAATAAGACAGCCCAGAAGTTTAAGAGGAATCCAGCAATAAAAATTGGAAGGAGAAAACTTCCAGAACAGAGGTTCAAGCATCTCGCAAAGAGAATAATGAATAATGTTAAAACTCTGCATAGCAGGTGATGATGGCTGAAATCCATTAATTATGTCTTTTTCTTTTTCCAAGCATATGCAGTTAAAGAAAAAAGGAAGAACATTCTGAGAATTCCTGCAGATTGCAGAATGGGAACAAAATATTTGCTATCTAGAAAAAAATTAGATAATGAACAAAAATCATCTATCCGCTGGAGTGTTCACCAAACAAAGAAAATCAGGAAGGAAAAAAATCATACTGTACATCGAAAAACCCACATAGGAGAGAAACCATACAAATGCAAGGAGTGTGGAAAGAGCTACAGTTGCAGTGCTCACCTTAAGTATCATCAGAGGACACACACAGGAGAGAAACCATATGAATGCATGGAGTGCAAAAAGAGTTTCAGTCAGAAGAGTCATCTTATCCGTCACCAAACGACACACACCCGAAAGAAACTCTATAAATGCAGGGAATGTGGAAGGACCTTCATTTTGAAGAGTCAGCTTACGTGTCACCAAAGAACACACACAGGAAAGAAACCATATAAATGCAGGGAGTGTGGAAAGAGCTTCACTCAGAAGAGTTACCTTATATTTCATCAAAGGACCCACACAGGAGAGAAACCATATAAATGCATGGAGTGTGGAAAGAGCTACACTTTGAGTAATAACCTTACACGTCACCAAAGGACACACACAGGAGAAAAACCATATATGTGCATGGAGTGTGGAAAGAGCTTCTATCGGAATAGTCACCTTAAGGGCCATCAAAGGATACACACAGGAGAGAAACCTTATAAATGCATGGAGTGTGGAAAGAGCTATACTTCGAGAAGTCATCTTAGGAGTCATCAAAGGACACACACAGGAGAGAAACGATATAAATGCATGGAGTGTGGAAAGAGCTTCATTCAGAAGAGAGACCTTACATGTCATCAAAGAACACACACAGGGGAGAAACCATACAAATGTATGGAGTGCGGAAAGAGCTTTAGTCGGAGTACTCACCTTAGGGGCCATCAAAGGACACACACGGGAGAGAAACCATATAAATGTATGGAGTGCGGAAAGAGCTTCAGTCGAGGTACTCACCTTACGGGCCATCAAAGGACACACACTGGAGAGAAACCATATAAATGCATAGAATGTGGAAAGAGCTACATTTGGAGTACTCAGCTTACATATCATCAAAGGACACACACAGGAGACAAACCATATAAATGCATGGAATGTGGAAAGAGCTTCATTCAGAAGAGTGAGTTTACATATCATCAAAGGACACACACAGGAGAAAAACCATATAAGTGCATGGATTGTGGACAGAGCTTCATTTGGAAGTGTAGGCTTACATATCATCAAAGGACACACACAGGAGAGAAACCATATCAATGCATGGAGTGTAGAAAGAGCTTCACTCGGAAGCGTGAGCTTATGCTTCATCAAAGGACACACACAGGAGAAAAACCATATAAATGCATGGAGTGTGGAAAGAGCTTCATTCAGAAGCGTCAGCTTACATATCATCAAAGGACACACACAGGAGAGAAACGATATAAATGCATGGAGTGTGGAAAGAGCTTCATTCAGAAGTGTGAGCTTATGCTTCATCAAAGAAGACACACAGGAGAGAAACCATATAAATGCATGGAGTGTGGAAAGAGTTTCAGTCAGGAGAGTCAGCTTATGTATCATCACAGGACACACACAGGAGAAAAACCATATAAATGCATGGAGTGTGGAAAGAGCTTCATTCGGAAGGGTCAGCTTACGTATCATCAAAGGACACACACAGGAGAAAAAACCATATAAATCCATGGAGTGTGGAAAGAGCTTCATTCAGAAGAGAGACCTTACGTGTCATCAAAAGACACACACAGGGGAGAAACCATACAAATGTATGGAGTGCGGAAAGAGCTTTAGGCGGAGTACTCACCTTACAGGCCATCAAAGGACACACACTGGAGAGAAACCATATAAATGCATGGAGTGTGGAAAGAGCTTCATTCGGAAGGGTCAGCTTACGTATCATCAAAGGACACACACAGGAGAAAAAACCATATAAATCCATGGAGTGTGGAAAGAGCTTCAGTTAGAAGAGTCATCTTATGTATCAGCAAAGGATCCACACAGTAGAAAAACTATATAAATGCATGGAGTGTGGAAAGAGTTTCAGTCAGAGCAATCACCTTACTTCTCATGAAATAACTCTCAAAGGGGAGAAACCCTAAAAATGTCGCGAGTGTGGAATGAGCGCCAGTTGCTGCACTTGACTTTCGTGTCATCCATGAACCCACACAGAGGAACAACACAAATTATTTTTTTTCCAAATAAGTTTTTATTTCTGTTCAATTGTTACAATATAATATATCTTTCTCTCATAAAAACATATTCAAATAACATACGTACATAACTATGAACAAACATGAACAATATGGCTGTTCAAAGCATTCAAAATTTTTGGAGATACAATCTCTGGAATCCTATGAAAATAATATAAGAGTCTATAGATTATCATCATTTTAACTGCTATAATTCTGTTGGTTATTGCCAAATTTTTCTTTTCCCACCTTGCCATATCTTTCTTTGCCTTATTCCAGACTTTCAAATAATTGAAATTAAATATTTTATCAATATTTTTAGGAATGTAAATACCAAGATATTTTATTCCTTTGGTCGCTATTGGGATTGATAAAGTTTTATAGACTGCTACTATTGTTTGGGGTGGTGTGTTTACATAATATGCTTGTGCTTTGTTTAAATTGATTTTAAGCCTGAATAATATAGACATGATTCTAGTTCTTTTTTTAATGGTTCAATACTATCCTGTATGTTTTCTGAACAAAGCATGCAGTCATCTGCATAGAGATTAAGGCCGCATCCCCACAGAAAGCTTATTTCGAATTCAAAACATTTTCAATCCTTGCAGACCCCATGTCAGTTTGGCTTAACATGCTTTCAGCATGTTAAATTGCCCCAAAGCATTGTAAATGTTAATCCTCATTTCTACAGGTCTCACTCTGGTTCCTGCGCTTGATATGTGTTACATTTTTTACTGTGGGAACCCTACCATTTTAAGGGATGAGAATCCATGTTTAGGGTTTCCCTCTCCCAATAGCTTGCTTCCAAAGACAGTGATTTCAGTGTTAAAAATCCACCCTTAACAGCAGCGCTACACTGTAGTGATGGAACCACTTCAACTGATAACAATGTTGCAATTTTGTGCAAATCTAAAAGTTCTGACCTTTAGAAAGGGAAAGGGAGGGAGGAAAGCAGCTGAGGTTCTGTGTGAATGTTTAAAGGAAAGGGGCTTTACTTGCCACTGTTGCTGTGTGCCATGAGCAATGGGGAGAGGAGGGAAAAGAATTGCAGGCTGCCCGCTGCCATTTTTCCTCCATCCATGGAAGCGGCAGCCACCCAGCCACCCAGTTAGGCTCCGTGAAGGGTCCCTTATGGGTGGCGCGTCCATGCCAGGAGGAAGGGGGCAGGGCAGCCTTGAAAAGTGGCTTTTAAAAAGTAGCCACTTGAGTCCCACCTTGAGTCACGTACCCCACGTACGATCCTCAGAATCCGGATGCAACGCGATTAAGTTAAAAGTAATGGGAACAGGCAAATTCGTGTTTGCATCCGGTTCTATTATTTCGGTTTAGGGAAAGCAAAATAAGCTTGTAATGGGGATGTGGCCTAAGTTTTATTTCTTTTTCTCCTATTTTGTATCCAATTTTTTTATTATTATTAATGTTGGTTATGTTGGCTAGTGGGACAATTACTAGTGGAAATAAAAAGGGGGGATAGTGGACATCCTTGTTTGTTTCCTCTACTTGAAAGGAGGCTGACAGGGTTCTGTTTACTTATATAGAGGCTGTAGTGGTGTTGTATATTTGTGGGAAGACTTCTATTTATGTGGTAGGGAAAGGTACACTTTTCAATATGTTTAATAAGAATCTATGATCCATGGAATCAAATGCTTTGTATAGGTCAAGGGCCAAAATACTGAGGGTTTTTTTTTTTTGTAGCTTTTGCTTTGTTTGATCATATTTAGCACAATTCGTATTGGATCAGATATTAATTTGTTTGGCATGAACCATATTGTTCTTTGTTAACAATGTTTAATATAAGTGACTGTATTCTTTTTGCCAGAACAGCGCTAAATATTTTGTAGTCCTGGTTAAGTAAAGATAGATTGGATGGTATGAATCTAATAATTCTTCGGGTTATTAGGTTTACAGCATGGAATAATATATGATTGTTTCCAGGTGTGAGGGATTACCTTGCTTTTAAAGACATTATTGAATAATTCCGCCATATGCATAACTAGAACATCTTGGAAATTCTTACAAAAATTGGCCGTAAGCCTGTTGGGCCCAGGGGATTTGTTAGGTGCTTCTGAAAGTTCTTGCTGTTCTTGGGTTAATGGTTGCATTTATGCACTTTCAAGATACTCTATTATCCTTAGTTTCATTTGAGTGTGCGTAAATTTTTTGATAATAGTCTCGAAACAAATTTGATTTTTTTTAACTTTCTGCATATTTCAGTTGTGATACTAGGAATTTTAGACTTTTATTATTGTTGGTATCAAATTTTGTTTTAAATATAATTTGGCTTTTGCGATTGCTTCTGTCTCAAGAGTACAGTGGTACCTCGACATACAAGTGCCCTGACATACAAGTGTTTTGAAATACAAGCCGCCGAGCGAGTGATATTTTGCTTTGAGATGAGAGCAAGATTTGAGATACGAGTATGTAATTACAGTACAGTACATAACAAAAACAACTGAGGTTGTGTTTTGGGAGCTGGAATGGATTAATGGGAAAATTGCTTTGAGATACGAGCGATTTGACATAAGAGCAAGGTTACGGAACGAATTAAACCCGTATGTCAAGGTACCACTGTATCTAATTCTGCTCTCTTTTTTTTGCAGTTCCCTATATTTGGCTTTTGGTCCTGTATTTTTGTATTTTGCTTCTAATAGTTTAATAGCTTCTGTAAGTGTTTCTTGGGTTTTGTTAAATTGATTTTAGCCCATGCACTTTGGCTTATACAAACTCCATGAGTTGTGGGTTTCATTGCTTCCCATTTTAAGTCAGCTGGGATATCTGGCCTGGTGTTATTTTTGAAGTATTGTTTCAACTCATTACCTATCACTTGTTTAACTGCTGGTTTACACAACAGGCTAGGATTTAATCTCCAGGGTATTAATCTCTCCATGTTTTTAAGCCTAAGGGTTACATAGCATGGTGCATGATCCAATAAGGTAATAGGATCTATTTCTGCTTTTATTATCCTCTGGGCAAGGATTTTGGATAAAAATATATAATCAGTTCTTGACCATGTTTTATATATGTTTGAATATGTATAATCTATGCTGTCCCCATTTTTAGGTCTGTAACTATAAGGTTGAAAGATTCCATTACATTTGAAATTTGAATTCCTGAATATTTAACTTTGTTTCCCAGGACGCCAATCAAATTTTGAGTTCATGATTGGGTTCATATCTCCTCCAATTAGTAATTCTGCTGTTGCAAATGTTTGTAGATTCTGTAATACTTTAGTAATATAGCTTTTTTTGTCCATTATTTGGGATGTAAAGGTTAGCCAGTGTGATCTGTTGTTCTGCAATCAAGCAATTAATAAAAATATATCTGCCTTCAGGATCTATTTGGGAACTCTCAAATTTAAAAGGAACAGACTTATGGATAATTATTGAGAACCCTTTTGATTTTGAGGTGCCAACAGCTGCATATTCTCCTTTTAGTTCTGGATGTGAGAAAATTGTTTTTTGTTTATATTTTTTTGATTTGAAAGTTTCCTGGAGCGTAACAATGTGTGCCTTCTCGCTTAGCAGCATTCTTTCTTTTTCCTATTCACTATATTATTAGTCCCTTTTACATTTAGGGACATAATTTTAATTAGTGCATCACTCCTTGACATTTTGGTCAGTTATATTTATTTTCCTGACTTTTGGTTTTTGAGATTTTGTAGTGTTATGTGCTCTTACCCTTGCATGCCTTTTGTTATCAAATTTAGTGCTGCAAACTGCAGAATGAAACTATTCTGCCAGAAATTCTCTTATTCCTCTTTATTGGTCTGCCAAAGAGACCAATCCAGTGACTAACACTTGGAGTGAGCATGCGCGCAGCAACAGGCTAAATGGTTTAACTTGAGCTCCCTGACGCTGAGACCAAAATCACCTGTTAAATTGTTATGCTAAACTTTTAAACTAACGGATCTTCAACCCTAATCAAAGCTTAACTGAGCAAGCTTGAATTTGCTTTCATTATTCAAAACGGGAGGCTACAGGAAGAAGACAAAAAAATGTAAGTTAAAGAGGAGGGCAAAATGGCCGACAGCAGGGCCGGATCCCCAGATCCAAACTTAACTCAGAGGGATTGTAACAGCTTCTGTAATGCTTCTTTCAAACAATGCAGCAATAATGACCACAATATAACAATTGATCAATTTAGGGAAGTCATGAAACAGGAGCTTGACAAAGCTTTTTCTCAATTCAATCAGAAAATGGAAACTATGGCTAATGATACTGTATAATAGGAGCTACGGCAGCGGTTCTCAACGTGGCCAACACCACGACCCCCCAATGCAGCTCCGAATGCCTCCGCGACCCAAGGGGCGGGGCAGAGGCAGGGCCACCGGTGTCACACTCAGTCCCCCCAGACCCGCAACTCCTTCCCGGGGGGGCCGATGCCGGACTCCACCGGGCGAAGGGGGCGGGCGGCAAGGCACCAGGCAGTGCGGGCCCGGCGCCCCCCACCGTCACCGCCGCCCGGCAGGCAGGCAGGCAGAGCACCAGGCGGGCGCCCGCCCCCAGCAACCAGCCCAGCTGCCCGGGGCCGCCCACAGTAGCCGCCGCTGCCGCCATCCTCCCCGCCTCACCTCAAGTGCTGGGGATGCTCCCGCCGCCGCCGCCATCCTCCGAGTCTCGCCCGCCTCGCCTCAAGCACGGGGGATGCTCCCGCCGCCACCGCCGATCCCTCCTCACAGCAGCGGCGGTGCGGCGGCGGTGCGGCGGCGGCGCGGCGGGGGTCACGGGGGGCCCGCGGGAGCCCCCGGCGACCCCACCGAAAAGGCTGCACGACCCCCAATGGGGTCGCGACCCATAGGTTGAGAATCGCTGAGCTAGGGAAACTGCTTCTGCAGCTTTTGACAGAGCTAAAGATACAAGACAAGATCTGGACAAAGCAGTCAGTGAAATTATAAAGCTATGAGACCAGGATCTTGACCTTCAGGCCAGATAACGTCATTTGTACATACATCTGAAAGTTTTACCTGAGGGCTTCGAGGGGCCCTCTATGACTGATTTCTTAATAAAATGGTGGGCTTCCCTCCTGCCTGATTTACACATCTCAGCCAAAGACATTGCTCATGCTCATCACAGCCTTCACCCTCGCCCAGCTATGGACAAACCTCCCCGAGATGTGATAGTCCCATTTGAAGGTTTCAAAATCAAATCCCTAGTCTACTGTATCAGAAATTATCACAACTATCAAGCACCTTGCAGTACAATGGTCAAAAAATTTCCATCTTTCAAGACATTCTCCCAGAGGTGCTAGACAGACTTCAATCCTTTCAAGACATCACTACGCTCCTGCAGAGACATCACCTGAAATACCGCTGGGGATTCCCATGCTATCTCATCATCTCAGATAAAAATGGAAAACAGTTCAAGGCAAGCTCCCCTGACGAGGCTGAACGTATTTGGAACTTATTGAATCCAAACAGTAACAACCCCCAGCCTACAGAAACTGAAATGCAGAAAAGATCAGAGCCCTCCTGCTCTCAAGATTCAAGGAATGCAAGCTGGCAAACAGTCCCTCCCTCTCGTACTGCAGCTTCGAAGCAACCTCCGAGGGAACAGAGGATCCCCGACATTTTCAAGAAGAACCGCACTAGACTTTCCCTTCAGCAATGCTAGCAACAACCCTCTGTAAATAAGCCTTCTAAAAGCATTTTCAATCCCTCCCAGCACATAATCCCCCCCTCCTGTTTACTAATAAGGGCTTTCTTCTCTCTCTTGCACGAGGTCATTTCAAACTCACTCTCCACCTGCCTGTCCTCTCTCTACTGCCACTCACTTCCTCCTTCTTTATAGGCTTTAGATTTACCATAAAGTAGACTCCCTCCCTATTGAGTTTCTTTCTTGTTGTGGGCTCCTTACAACTCAGTTTCTCCCCTCTCCAGTGTTTCAAGCTTACCTAAAGCAACTGCTTACTCATGGAACTTATACTTCCTGTTTTCTGTCCCTCTCAGTCCTTCGTCCCAGATGCACCCCAAACAAACTTTTATTCACATAACCCCTTTATAAAGCCTTGCAACCCCCTCTTCCCACCTGTTTTAACCCGGTCTAAATTCAGGCATCCTCCTGCCCAACTTCTCCTTAAAGCCCTGCAATTCTCTTTCCTCTGTCTGCTTTAATCTCACCCCACTGTCAGTTTTTTTCCCCTCCCACTCAGTTTCCTCATTTCAACACATGCATATGATTAGACTCTATGCCTACTCCTGATTCCTTTTGTTGGATTGGCTTCTCACTGATATTCCTGTCTATTTTCACTCCACTTTAATCCTAACTCTAAATGGTCCCTACTTTATTTTTAAGCATTAAATAATGCCTATATAGCCCTAGTTCTCAGTCCTATTAAACTTACTTCTTTCTTTCTTTCTTTCTTTCTTTAAACCGTATAAAGCAATAATCTACTATATAATTGAAAATGGAAGCATATGTAACTGGACGTAGATTTATTTAGATGGAAATGATTTGATTTTAGGATTGCAATGATTAGAAAGAAACACTTGTCCAATTTATCTTAGAATTTCACTCTGTTTAGCACTCATCTGAACGCATTTTTCTCAGGCTGCCTATAATGCTTGGCTGTTGAGCCAAAATATATATCTGCATAATGTCTCAAGGCAGAGCTACTGCTCATACATTACAACTAACCTGTTTCTGCCCAGCCCATACTGTTCCAAGGGTATGAAATTGGCAATAATTCTGCTGATCTGGTCTTCTGAGTACTCAGAAGACTCAAAACCCCTGGTAGTCTGGCTCGTAAAGTCTCAGAAGCCTTGTGCTTACTGGACAGAGCATTTAAATTGACAGTTCTGCTGTTTATTTGTTATAGCAATGACTCCTAATTTTAATATAATTTCCCTAGAACTCAGTTTTAGTAAGGAGACAGTTATGATGTTTATCAAGGGGATCATATTGCTATATTTGCTCTCTTAGATATGGCTTCGATCAAGATAGTGACCCTTAATGTCAATGGTCTAAATAATCTTACAAAAAGGCGTAAAACACAAAACCTCCTACGTAAGCAAAATCCTAGTTTAATATTTCTACAGGAAACTCATTTAAAGCAAAATATTTGACTGTAATGGCACATTACAACTTGTTATATCACATAGAAAAAGAAATAACTATTTCTTAATTCTCATTTAAATATGCCTTGTGTCAAAGCACTAAATATAAAACCGTATTTGGCAATACGGCACTTGGAGTTCAGTATTGGTGAACTTGCTGTCAGCTTGTTACTCTGTCTAAATAGTCATATGTAGACAAGTTTTCTCATTTTTTCTCTCCCGGCTTTCCAAACATTGCAGATATGCTATTGTCTGTCATTTTCTTTTGTTGATTCATTCTTCTGTTGTGTTGTTCCATCTGAGACCATGGACTGTGTCATTTCTCTGGCCTCCTCTTGAGTAGAGGCTCTAAGAACCATCCCTCTATAATTGACTATTTCACAGGGAAAGCCCCACCTGAACCTGATATTTGATCTAAACAGCCACTTGCATGTTATTCTTGGCCCTTAATGCCTGAAAGATTTTGTTTTTTATAGAATACCTATCAAAGGCATTTATGACATCCCTGGGACGTTGGTCCGGTGCTGGTTTAGGGGCTAAACCTCTGTGAGCACGTGCTAAGTCCATTTCTGTCAGTTCAATCTGAGGGCAAACTTCACTGAACCATTTTAATAAAAAGGCAGTCAGACTTTCTCCTTCAATTTGTTCTTTCAAACCACGTATACAAATATTTCCCGGTCTTTGTCTGTTCTGCAAAGAAATCATTTGACTATTTATATTTTACCACCGTTTCCATTTGTTTAATCTTGCTTGAGTTCCCTGTAGCTGCATCAAAAGCCTCCGATGCAGTGGCTTGGGTCCAGTGCTTCTTTTACTTGGTTTAATTCCCCTTGTACTGAACTGAAAAGTTCTTTCCAGCTTTGGATAAGTGCTACTTTAAGCTCTTCCAAGCTTTGCTTAAATTCTGCCTTTCTTATGCCTTCCTGCCCCTCCACCACTTCAAGTTCTTTGGCTTCTCTCCTCCCCTTACCTCCTCCGGTGGCCATTTTGTCTGTTAATGGCTGCTTTCGAGCCTTGTCCACCACGCTCTTTTAATCCGGATCTAATAAGATCCGGATCTAAGGAATGGTTACTTCCTTTAATCTGGATCTAGTAGATCTGGATTAAGGGAAGTACCCAATGTGTTTCCATGGGTGGTCTACACACAATAACAGTGAGTGCTAGCCTCCCTGCTGTGAAACACCGGAGCACCAATTTGGAAATCCGGATCTACCCACGAGGGGTCTGCCTGTCACCCCAGGTGTTTGAGGGGAGAGGGTGTGCAATTAAATGTTCCCCACACTTCCCCCGTTGAAAATCATTGCTGTTTTTAGCTATTTTTGTATATTTCTAACGCTGCATTTTTAAACTTGTTTCTGGTTTTAGGGCCTCAAACAGGCCTCAAACAGAGTAACTTTGAAACTAATGAAGATGTAACTTTGGGTGTTTTTCCACTGACAAAATGTACCCATTTTTGCACCCATTAAGGACCCATTTGGGTGTGAGCCGGATGATCCCATTTCCACCACGGTACCCATTTGGGACCCGATTGTTTCCACTACCATGGGGGAAATCCAGATCAAATGGGTACATTCTGGCCTTTAATCAAGATTTTCTGTAGACCCCATGAATGGGGTCTTCAGGCAGAAAATCTGGATTAAAGGGAGCCTGTTTCCACAGGAAACAGGCAATGGGGTCTAGAGGAGGCTAGGGGGAGGGGATGCACCCATGGGGGGGGGAGCCCCAAAATCCCAGCTTTGGAGTGATTTCAGAGTCATTTCGAAATCATTCCGAAATGACTCCGAAGTCCCTCCGAAGCGATCGCCAAGGACTTCAGAGAGGCTCCAGAGCTGTCAGCGCGGTCTGTGCGCTATTAGCACAGACTGCGCAGACTTCCCTCCAAAGTCCCTCTGAAGAGACTGGCGGTGAGACTCCGAGATCTGCGCTGATCTCTTCGGCGAGACCAGTGGCGAGATCCTGGAGTCAGCGCAGATCTCTCCAAAGAGAAAGGCGGCGAGACTCCCAGGTCTTCACTGATCTCTTCGGCGAGACCGGCGGCGAGACCCCGAAGTCTCTGGCAATCACTTCGGAGGGACTCCAGGGTCTCACTGCCAGTCTCGCCGAAGAGATCAGTGAAGACCTTGGAGTCTCGCCGCCTTTCTCTTTGGAGAGATCTGCGCTGACTCCGGGATCCGGAGGGACTTCGGGGGGAAGTCCGTGCAGTCTGCGCTAATAGCGCACGGACCACGCTGACAGCTCTGGAACCTCTCCGAAGTCATTGGCGATCGCTTTGGAGAGACTTTGGAGTAATTTCGGAATGATTTCAAAATCACTCTGAAATCACTCCGATGCGGGGACTTTGAAGATTGCACCCCCCTGTTCCCCGAGACACCTGGGGTGACGGACCGACCCCTTGGGGGTCGATCTGGATTCCCCACATGGGTACAAAGGTGTTTCCACAGGAGGGGGGTTAGCACCCATTGCTAATGGGTGCTACACCTCCCGTGGAAAAACATTGGGTGCTTCCCTTAATCCAGATCTACTAGATCCAGGTTAAGGAATGTACCCATTCCTTAGATCCAGGTCTTCTTAGATCCAGATCTAAGGGCTGCGGTGGAAAAACACCCTTTATTGTTTACAACTCTTTCAGTCAGTTTAAACACAGCACCAGCAGTTTCCTTAACTTCACATTCACTCATTCACTAACTCGAGACCCTAATCCCTTCCTAGATTTCCACAGGACCCAAATCTGTACTGACTGTCTTTCCCCTAAGATAAGCCCCAGTTACAGAACAATGGCTCAGACAGAAAGGCACTTTTTATATTCTTCACCAAGGTTCCATTTCTCCTGATTGGCTCCTTCTCTGGGCTCCCCTCCCCTTCTTCAATATGTTAGTTAGACTGGGTTTAGCCCCTTCACCTGTTTACTATATTTCCACATTTTATAATTCAGTCTCCAATTAAAGCAACAATAAGTGCAGTAATCAAGCTTGGGCCTCACACCACGCCTTTCGCAGGCAGTTGCGACAGCTTCCCATTTGCATTGGCAGGTAAGGGAAGCGTTCCCAAGGCTTTCCTTAACTGCCTATGTGCGAAAGGGGAAGCCACCCCCCACGTGTCCCAGCCTGAACGGCTGCGCTGCAACCCAGAAGTCCTGCCTCTGGGCTGCCACAGTTGGCTGCTACCGGATCATGACCCAGCTGATGCCAGGCACCGGTCTGGATCAGTCCAGGGGAGGGGAGGGTTCGATCCCACTGGGCACAGTGGCTCTCCACCCCTGGATCATGGTCCTGTGCTGCCCTCTCCCCGTGGCATCAAGGGTCGTGGTGCCTGGATGCCCCCTTCCCATTCTCCCCCAGCCCCCTCGATTTGCCTGTGTTTCACCCAGCAATATCACAGGACTTGGATGTGTCTACTAGAATGATGGTTGGAGACAGCAGGAAACAGTTTGCAAATAGAGAGGGAGAGGGGAGGGGGTGTCCAGCCCCCCCCCCCCCCGGTGGATGCCCTGCATGGGCAGGTCAACAAGAGAGTTGATCTAGGGGTGGGGTGGGGGCAAATTCAAACAGTATTCCCCCTCTCCTTTTGAATCAGAAGAAAAACCTCTTTGATCCCCAAAGGGTGGGGCAGAAAGCCCTGCAATATCACCTCCCCACCCCAGGATTAAACCCCACACACCCCGTTCCCATGCAGGGCATAGCCCAGTGGGGTGCCTGGATGCCCCCCCCCCCCCCCGTTGCAAGCTGTTTCCTGCTGTCTCTCACCACCCTATAGCAGTTTGATCCAAGCCGTGTGATATTGCAGAGAGGTGAGATGAAACACTGGGCAGATCGGGGAGGGGGCTGGGGGAGGATGGGAAGCGGGCTTTTCCTCCATCCCCTCTGGGATAAAAAGAAAAGCTTCTCCCATTGCCAAGGGGAGGAAGGAAAAGCCCCCAAATGTGCCCCCCCCACCTTCCAGTACCAGCATACTTTCAGAAAAGGTGCGAGTGCTCACTTCCTGGGTATGTCAGGTAAGTTACAGGTCACAACTGGGGATGGTTGGGTGGCTTGTGGTGCTCAATTGCATGCACCGCAGCTAGTTTGCAATTAGTTGACATCTGGGCAGGCAAGGTGCATTTGTAGGCTGCATAACAAATGGAGATGCACCTGCCCAGATGTTAACTAATTACCAACTAAGAGGCCAAGTGCAGAAATGCTTCTGATCCAGTCCACCACCGCTGTCCTCCTTGGGCGCAAAGGAGGCGAGGCGAGCGAGCGAGCGAGCGAGCGCATGCGCAGCGGGACCCTACACTGCCCGAGTGCGCGAGCACCGCCATGGACAGCCATGCCCCGGCCACGCCCACAGCCCATCCTCTGGCCCTAGCCACGCCCCGGCCACACCCTGGCCACGCCCCCACCCCCACCCCCAGCCACGCCCCCTGGCCCTGCCAGTACGTTTTAAAAAAAAATCCGGCCCTCGCCAAAATTGAGTTTGACACCTCTGATGTAGAGTGCATTACAGTAGGCCAATCTATAGTTTACCAGAGCACAGATGACTGTGGCCATATTGTCTCTATCCAGAAAAGGCTTAAGTTGACGCACCAGCCATAGATGGGAGTAGGCGCTCCTGGCCACGGCCTCCACTTGAGCTTCAAGTGTCAGGGCGGAGTCCAGGAGTACCCCCAAATTATGTACCTGTCCCTTCCAGGGCATTGCAACCCCATCAAGGACAGAGTGTCTCCCAACTACATTGATCCGAGACCCAGTGACACAAAGCGCCTATGTCTGGATTCAGCTTCAATTTATTCACTCTCATCCAGCCCATTACCACCTCCACACACCTGCAGTTGAAGAGCAACAGCTCTCTCCAGAACCTTGCCTAAAAAAGGTATGTTAGCCACCAGGCGATAGTTATTTAAATCTTCTGGGTCCAAGGAGATCTTCAGGAGGGGGCACACCACAGCCTGTTTCAGGGCCGGTGGGACCATCCCATCCCTCACGGAGGCATTCACTACCTCCTGAGTCATCCCAGTCATATCTTGTCAGTTAGTCTTTATCAGCCATGAGGGGCAGGATCCAGAGAGCATTAGGAAAAGAGATCTCTACATCTTTGGTCCCTTGTGTCATTCTGTGCCTTGGTCCTGCAATGGTTAAAGTAAATGAGTTCTACTTCCTAGAGAAGAAGGAATTTAGGCACATTGTGCTTCAAGGCGGAAGAGGAAGTGAGGTGGGAGGCCAAGCAAAGGACTCTTGGTGGGGGGCATCTGCTATAGCCTGGCAGGTAGAGGAAAGTGGGGCTGAAGCGCTGTTTGGGGGTGCGGTGTGTACACGACCCAACATTAAAAGGTGCGTCTTGGGTGCGGATTACGTTTATTCCTGCCTGTTCCTGAATCCGAATCCAGTGCTGAGATGGGATCCAAGCCTGGCTTCCCCTTGCTTAGAGAATTAGAAGGTTCTTCGCTGATATCCTGATCTATTCTCAGCTTTCAGGGGAGTTAAACTTAGTGGAATCCAGGAACCATCTTTGTCTCATCCTGCAAACTCTGGACTGGGGCTGCGGAGGGGACTTTGGTCAGGCGCCTCCACACTGGTCCCCTCTGTGTCTCCAGGGGGCTGAAGGTCTCCTTCCCAGTCCAGGGGGGTGTAATTCCTGCCTTGTCTTCTTTCCCCCCCGGAAGTGAGACATGGAGTCAGGAGAACCATCTGGATCTTATTTGCCTCCACGAAGAGCAGAAGAAGCTGCCCTGGAGCCACTTCAGGTGAGGAAGGAGCCATGAGCAGTGAGGGTGGGTGTGATGGTCGGGGTGTGTTTGGTGGTACTTCATTTTGGGGCAAAATAGTAATACACCCCTGTGTACTGTTGATGGACCGGGATGAGGGTTTCCTGAGTGCCAAACCTACAAAGAGAAGATCACTACTCTTTTAGTCTGCGTTTCACACTCTTTTCTCTCCCTACGGCATAGATGGAGCTGTCACAGGTCAGAAGGATTACTACTTTTTTTCCTACCCTGCTTTTCTCACCTTCAAAGCAGCTGACAAACCTTCTGTACTTCTCATAACAGACACCCTTTGAGGTGGAAGGGCTGTCAGAGCTCAGAAAGAGAGCTGTGGTCACCCTTCTGGCTTTGTGGAGCAGTGCGGAATTGATCCAGAAAGCCTCCTGCTATGAGTCCGTCACTCTAACCACAAGATCAAACTGGCAGACAAAGAGAGACTAAGACTTGCCAGATTGACTCTAGAGACTAAGCAGGACATGCTAACAGGATGGTGGACCAATGAGCTTCAACTGACCACAGCAGCACTTTCCTCCCTCAATATTCTGTTGCAGTTGAAGAGAGGAGTCAACCACTCTTAAAGTGACATTACGCTATTTCTCTTGCCCTGAAGCAAACGTGCTGAGTTGCTTTCTCAAGAGTGATAAGGTGAGGGGAGCCTGGGACAAAAAGGCCTCGTCCTTTCAGGCTTGATGTGACAAAATGTATGTTGAAAGAACACACTGAGCTCTGAATAGCACTGTCCTTTTTCCCACTGTAAAGACAATGTCTCCATTAAAGCATCTATGCAGTATCATTTATTTATTGTTTTTTTAGAGGTTTTTTTAACCACTTTTCATTTTTAAAAAGTGCTCAAAATGTATTATAAAACACAACAATTAAAATCAATTAAAAATCAGGATAAGAACAAAGCAAAAACTCGAGTTAAAAACTAGGTGGGAGAGGTAAGAAACAAACCTTCACACAGGGAAGTCTTTAATAGGCACCTGTAAGCTGGCCCTGTATATTATGACTAGCAGTACTATCTCTCTAGATAAGAACCCAAGAGGAGCCCAGCTGGATCAGGCCACAGCCCATCTAGTCCAGCATCCTGTCTCACAGATTGTCCCACCAATTACTTCTGCGTATCTGAAGCAGAAGACATCTGAGGCCTATTTGCACGATGCGGTTTGGAACGCATGGACACGTGGGGACGGAGCATTAGCTCCTATGGGCCAGTGGGCCCATCCCAGAGTGCCCTACACGCGTTCTGGTTTCAGAGCAAAAAAACTGCTTTAAAACCGTCTGGGAGCATTCAGTGTGTCCTGGCGTGTCTCCGTGACAGTTGGGCCCCTCCCCCGAGCTGCTCCCATTAGCTCCTATGGAGCTAGGGTGGGCAGCCCAGGAGCTTCTTCCCCTTGGTTCCCCCTTGCTCCAGGAGCCCAGATCAGGCCCCTAGGGCCAGCGAGGCCCACACCCTGCACCCCCAGACCACCTCTGGTTTGCTGCGTGCGAATGCTCCTTACCTGCTTGCTGCCGGGTCACAACTGAGGCAATCGGGCCAGCTGGGCTCTCTGCATGTGTGCATGCGGGGCGATTCCTGATTGGCTTCAACTGGCCATCTGTGCAGGCGCAGCTGCCTGGCCAATCAGGGGCCACCCCATGCACACGTGCAGAGCTTAACTGGTCCAATTGCCTCAGTTGCAACCCAGCAGCGAGCAGGTAAGGAGCGTTTGCGCACACATGCCCCTGGGGTGGGTTGGGGGATATAGGGTGTGGGTCCTGCTGGCCCTAGGAGACCAATCTGGGCTGCTGGAGTGAGTGGGAACCGAGGGAAGGCAGGCAACAGGCCTCCCGCCCTGGGTCTTGCCTGACCCAATGGTGGGAGGCTGGGGTAGGAGTGTCCCGCCCCCATCCTAGGATACTTGGGAACGCTTTATCCATTCACACGGAGGGAGGCAAGCCCTCCATGTGAATGGATAAAGCGTTCCCGCCTGTCCTAGCCGTTCTGGCTGTAGTGCGAAGAGGCCTCTGCTCTTGAATCCAAGCAAATGGCCTTTACAGCCATCCTGGCTGTCTCCTCAGCATGGAGGATGTACTTCATGAAGGATTCATTCCAGCAGCTATTGATACATCTGTCCTCCATGACTTTGTTTAATCCTTCCTGAAAGCTATCCTGGCTGTTTGCTGTCACCACCTCTTCTGCTGGAGAATTACATAGACCGACGAGAGATATTACTGACGAGAGAACTTTTTCTCCGCCACCATTGCGTCCTCTAGTAGCTGTCCAGCAGAGTTTTTCATAGTAGTAAATGGCCTCATAAAATCAACCTCAAGTGCGAGCCAGGGTTATATCAGCTGTGACAAATTTGCGAAGCACTGTGAGGACAGAGTTCCCAAGATTTGTTAGGGACTGAATGTCACAATTGGACAACTATCACCCGGTGGCCAATTTCCCTTTTCTAGGCAAAGTTCTGGAGAGGGCTGTCGCTATTCAACTGCAAGCATGCTTGGAAGAAGCTGATTATGTAGACCCATTTCAGTCTGGGTTCAGGCCCAGTTATGGCACGGAAACTGCCTTGATCGCCCTGGTTGATGACCTCATCCAGGAGAGAGACAAAGGGAATGCTACCCTGTTGGTTCTCCTGGACCTCTCAGCGGCTTTTGATACCATTGACCATGGTATCCTTTTGGAAGGACTTTGGAGCTTAGGAGTGGGAGGCAGTGCTTGGCATTGGTTCCGCTCCTATCTCCAGAATAGATCTCAGATGGTGGCTGTGGGAGACACTGATTCGGCACCCTGGGAACTCACTTGTGGGGTTCCTCAGGGATCGATCTTGTCTCTCATGTTATTTAACATCTATATGAAGCCACTGGGAAAAGGCATCAGGAGATTTGGAGTGAGGTGTCATCAGTATGCAGATGATACCCAGCTCTATCAGGAGAGGCGGTTGAAGTGCTTGACAGGTGTCTGGAGGCGGTAATGGGCTGGATGTGGGCCAATAAAGCAGAATCCAGACAAGACAGAGGTGCTGTGTGTCACAGGGTGTTGGGTCCAAGTAGTTGGGAGATACCCTGTCCTTGATGGAGTTGCAATGCCCTGGAAGGGACAGGTGCATAACTTGGGGGTACTCCTGGACTCCGCGCTAACACTTGAAGCTCAGGTGGAGGCCATGGCCAGGAGTGCCTACTCCCAGCTACGGCTAGTCCATCAACTGAAGCCTCTTCTGGGCAGAGACGACTTGGCCACAGTTATCCATGCTCTGATAACCTCTAGATTGGACTACTGCAATGCACTCTACATGGGGCTGCCCTTGAAGATGGTTCGGAAGTTGCAGCTAGTGCAAAATGCAGCCGCTAGAGTGCTGACCAGAAAAGCTAGCCCAATCCACATCACGCCGGTCTTAAAAGAATTGCACTGGCTGCCAATTCGCTACCGAGCCCAATTCAAGGTTTTGACTCTTGACTTATAAGGCCCTAAATGACTTGGGCTCCAAATATTTAAAGGAACACCTTCTCCCATATCGACCTGCCCGTGCCTTAAGATAAAGTTGTGGGGCCCACCTGGTTGTCCCACCATCTTCAATAGTGAGGTGGGTGGGCACCATGGAGAGAGCCTTCTCTGTGATGGCCCCCAGACTATGGAATGTCCCTTATATATATTTAGGAAGGTGGTGAAAACACATCTCTTTACCCTGGCCTTTGGCAGAGCTGCTTATCTTTCCCCTCAGTACAGACACTATTATTTTAAGCATATTGTGTATTGTTTTATATTTCAATCTTCTTTAAAAAGTCTTTTAATGTATACTTTGTTTTAATCTGTTTTAAGGTTATTACCCACAGAGAGACCTTCGGGTATGGGGCGGGATAGAAATGTAAATAATAAATAAATAAAATAAATAAATATTAGCCAAGAGGAATGTTTTCAGTTAAATCCTTTTCCTGCAGGGTCTGGTGAGCTTCCAGGACGTGGCCGTGTGCTTCACGGAGGAAGAATGGGCTTTGCTGGATCCAGGGCAACAAGCTCTCTGCGAGGAAGTCATGCAAGAGACTTATAGGATTGTGGCCTCATTGGGTAAGATCACTAATTCTGTTGCACCTGAACTTTACTTGGTTTCGAGCTGAAAATTGTAGATAGGCCAGCCTCTTTCCTTTGATTCAAAAATGTGACCCCCTTCAGCCTGGTCTTTTTTCTGCAATGGTCGAGTAGTGCTTCTGCTCCCTCCTGGCTTTTGTTGATCCTCCTGAAAAGGTTGGTGGGTTCCCTCATGTCTAGAAATTGTTGGCCTTCCTTGGTGACATCTCTTGGTCCCATTCCATGTTCCTTCACCTTACACCCTTGAAATGTTGGTAAATATCCATATCCCTCCCTAAACATTTGCCATTTAGATGGATTATGAATTTTTAGATGAATAAGGTTTGCTGAAATGGTCCATTCTCTTTATCTCTTCTGCAAGAGAGCAAACCTTCTTCCGGACTACTGTTATCATGAGGAAAGCTAATGATGAAAACAAATAAATTTCACTGGGATGCCCCTGAGTCAAAAGATGATCTCATCCTAGTTACCCTCTCTAGACGGCACATAAAGTCCAAGGTTACAAAAAAACATTGGAACATAAGAGGAGCTGTGCTGGATCAGGCCACTGGCCATCTAGACCACCATCGCATCTCACACAGTAGCCATCAATTGCTTCTGGGTATGTCTGCCATAAGACAAGGCAACACCTTGACTTGCTCTCAAATACCTGTAAATAACGTTTAAGAGATATCCTACCTCTCTGTTCTTACGTTCTCTACTTCCTTCCATCAGAACATATTTCCTGGTTTCCCCTTTGCCAGAGATCTGCACTTAATGTGTTGAATTTTTTGTGCTTTGGAATCCTAAGGGATGAGAACCTGCAAAAAATATTCCCTCATCTATTTCCTCAATGTCACAACTTTAAACTTTACTCCAGATTGTTCAGTGTCAGTTTGTACAGTATTAGATATATTTGAACATTTATCCAGTTTGTGATAATGTGGATGGTTATTGTTTGGTGTCAAAAGTAAGTTAAAAAAAATTATAAAGGGATGCTGCAACATGATCTCAAAAATTGGTATAAACCAAAGTGAACACAGAGCACAGTAATATTATTGCAACAAAACAGAGGACACCCAGCAATAACACAAACAAGCAGGATAAAAACAATATTAAGCTTAGTTGTTACAGCAATGTAAAACATTTGATACAGATTGTATTAGAAAGTATCATTTGTATCAAGCAAAGCAAATCTTGCTCATAATGGAATAATGTTAATTTCTAGTATCTGGGTATGAGGAGCATGTGGGATTGTATCCAGGGAGCCAGAATGTCCCTAGTAAGAGAGATGAGGGCAATATATTTCAGGGTTACTGAATCTAGCATCATGCTCAACACAGGGTTCACTAAACCACCTCTGACAGATGTAGGTCCAGCCTCTGCTTGAAAACTGCAGCAAAGGAGAACTAACTGCCTCCTGTGGGAATCTATTCCATTGATTAATCGCCCTCACTGTCATTAAGTTTTTTCTAGTATCTTATTTGTCTTGACTCCCTTGAAGTTTCATGCCGTTGTTCCTAGTCCTTCCATCTTGTCTAAGTGAAGACGCTATTGTGTCTCCTCTCTGTCTTCTCTTCTGCAGGCTCAACATTCCTAGATCTTTCAACCGCTCCTTGTAGGACATGGTCTCCAGACCACTCACCATCTTGTTAGCCCTACTTTTCACTTGCCCTAGTTTACCAAGTGTTTGCATCAAAGATGCTCTGGAGGCATGACACTCCCCACCAAAACTCTTAATGAGTTTTCCCATATAACTTTATACTAACTTTAAATACTAACACTGCTATACTTTACATTTGAATAAATACATATTAAAGTCCAAGTTTCTAAATAACATTGTCACTATGAAGAAAATCTAAAACTGATATTGGTCTATCAAATATCTTTCTGCCTGTTTCTTTAGCTACTCTAACTTTGACTTTGCTAACTTTTCCATCATTGCTTGGGATTGCCTCCTCGATGACTCCGAGTGGCCAGCTATTCCTTGGAACTTCTTTTTCTTTTAACAGTACAACATCTCCAGTTTTCAAATTGGGCTGGTTGTCCAACCATTTTGTCCGCTTTTGTAAGAGTGGTAGGTACTCTTGACGCCATCTTTTGCAGAAAGCATTGGCTAGTACTTGACTCTGCTTCCAGTGATTCTTATAAATACCTTGCAGCTCTGATACTCTTGCAGGATCTGTCCATTCTGCAGTTTTGAATGTAAGCAGTGTGGCTGGTGACAGTACAAATGGATTCTCTGCATCTGTAGACACTGGCACAAGTGTGCGGCTGTTGATGATAGAAGATACTTCTGCCATAAGTGTGACCAATACTTCATGGGTTAGGTAGTTCACCTTTGACAGCAATGAGTTCAAAATTCTTCTGGAAACACCTATCATATGCTCCCATTATCTACCCATATGAAAAGCATGTGGGGGATTAAATAACCATACACATTTTTCTTTTTTCAGAAATTCCTATAAATCTGAGTCAGTAACAGTCTTTGCTGGACATTTTAATTCTTTACAAGCGCCTTGAAAATTAGTTCCACAATCTGAACGGATGATTTTAGCTGGACCTCTTAAAGTAAAAAACCTTTGTAGAGCATTAATGAAAGATGACGTTTCCATAGATTCAATTAGTTCAATATGGACTACCCTAATGGATAGGCATGTAAATATTATTGCCCACCTCTTACTGGCAATTGCTCCATGTGACGATCACAGGCTGGGGGAAGGGAGTGAGAGCCTGCTTTCAGCAGCAGTAGGGATCACATGACCCTCTCCAGCCAATGGTAGCTGCAGAATCTCGCTAGGGGGAGACAGGCTGACTGAGACAGAGAGCGAAGCTGGAGGATTTTAAGAGAGTTAGACGCAGAAGTTAGTAGGGGAGAACAAACAAGAAGATATATAAAGTATTGAGACAGAACACTAAGAGAAATAAGAAGAGAAAGACAAAGCTTTATCTAAACAGAGGGAAAGGGCTTAAAAGAGGCATAAGCTATTAAGAGCCTGTGAGTTAGGGTACGAAGTTTACCTCAGATCAAGAGAAGGGAGGCCCTTTTCAGATAATAAAACAATGTTTTAAATGAGAACTTTTGATGAGTGAACAACCAAAGGACTTTACTCTTGTGTTCCTACCTTTTTAGTCCTTTCTCATGGACTAAAGGACTCAAAGCACAACCTAAGCTTATTTCTTTATTTTATTTCATTACTGTATTAATAAAGTTTAAGAGTTATCCTTACTCTACTGCAGTGATGGCTAACCTTTTGAGCTCGGTGTGTCAAAATTCGCAAGAAAACCTAGCTTAACTCGGGTGCTGTGTCACATCTAGAAATATCGATAATTTTGTGATATTTGTGGCTCTAGTAAAAAAGTTATATTTTTGATATATGTATTTTATTAAAAGCAAAAACAATTCTTTACATTAGTGACTTTTGTTGCTAAATCTTCAATTGAAAGTTGGTATTTCGTACACTTCAAGAACAAGCAAGCACTACACGTCCAAGTGCCAGGGTGACCATGTGTGTCACCCAAAAGGGCTTGGCGTGTCACCTGTGACACGCGTGTCATAGGTTGGCCATCACCGCTCTACTGTCTGCTGCTTTGTGGTAAACCTGTCCAAGGACAGACTAGCAAAGTGGGGCGCCAGCTTTTTTGAGCTATATAAATGAAAAGTTGGCAGGGTCTGGCGACCCCCACAGCTTGCTTTTATTCTGCGCCCCTCTGAGGAGTGGTGAGCATAGAAGGGGCTGAGAGGGGACGCTACACTCCACCTCTGGTTTTTCGAGTAGAAATTGTCCATGGACCAAAAACATCTATACCCACGTTAGTGAATGGCGGCCCCATATTTAACCTATCCTGAGGCAAGTCAGCCATTTTCTGATGACTGCACTTTCCTCTTTGCTTCTTGCAAGTAACACAATGCCATATAACTTTGTTAACTAACCTTTTCAAACCGACTATCCAGAAACCGGCTTCTCGCACCACCCCTTCTGTGAAATGTACCTTGCTGTTTTCTTTTGTGATAATGTTGAACAAGTAGCAGCAAGTATGATAGGATACTTCTCAGGATTTTCTATTTCAGCTTTAGACAGTCGGCCCTCTACTCTGAGTAATTTGTCTCTAACGGTAGGACTTAAAAGTCGTATGGAACTGATTTTAGGCATTGGTCTTCCTTGTTTCGCACAAGTTATTTCTTCCTGGTAGTTTTCGGCTTGTACAATCTGGAGAACTATTAATTCTGCCTTCTCTCTAACAGATGTAGCTTCCTTGTCACAAAAATGTAGGAAATGAATGAGTTTTGCTAGACCTGCGATCAGACGGGTCCATGATGAAAATCTAGAAAATCGATGCGTTCCCAATGTCTTAGCTTTAGGGATGTTTGTCACAGAGGGTTTAACTTCTTTATCTGTGTCTGGATCTTGCAACTCATAAGTTTCTGTTGTGGAACTTGTATAGTCTGGATCTAGCAAAACTGAGGGACTGTGTAGCTAGCTTGAATCTTGAAGATTGCCTGCTGGAATGGCTCTGGAACCCTGGTCAGTGTGATTTAGGTCTGTGGGTACATATTTCCACTGTTCAGGATTAGAATACTTTCTTACACAATCTACCCTGTTGCTGACATAAATATGGAACCGGTGATGCTCACTGTGGATGTAGCCTAAAACTACTTTGCTGTCTGTATGGAAAATAACTTGATGAACTTCTAAATCAAATTCCCTTTGAATTAGTTCATAGAGCTGGACTGATAAGACAGCTGCACAAAGCTCTAGCCAAGGTATAGTATGTCCTTTGGTTGGTGCCAATTTTGATTTTCCTAATACAAAACCCAGGTGGACTTCTTTGTCCACAGTTACTCTCAAATAAGCCACTGCAGCTATGGCTTTAGTGGATGCATCAGAGAAAATATGTAACTCTTTGTGGAATGATGCGATTGGTGAGACAGGGACATACCTTCTAGGTATACTGACTTCTTCTAGAAGTTGGAGAGAGCTCTTCCATATTTCCCACTCTTCCTGATCATGAGGTGATAAGGGACTATCCCAGTCTTTCGTCTCCTGGGTCAGTGTTCTAAGCAGGTGTTTGTCTTGGGTGACAACTGGCACTGCGAAGCCTAACGGATCGAATAAGCTGTTGACCGTAGACAGCACACCACGACGAGTAAATTTCTTATCTGCTCGTGGCACCTTAAAGGTAAAAGTGTCTTGAATGACATCCCAACACATACCTAAACTCCTTTGGGTGTAGGAACTTTCCGCACCTAAATCTAGGTTTTGCACACCTATTGCTCTATCTTCTGTAGGAAAGGCTTGCAACACTTGTTTGTTGTTCGATACAATTTTATGCAACCGTATGTTAGCGGTGGCTAGCATGTTCTGGGTTCCCCTTAACAAGCAAATAGCTTTTTCAGGAGTAGGAATAGACTTTAGTCCATTATCCACATAAAAGTCTCTACACACAAATTGGCTTACTTCTGGACCAAGGCGGTTTCTTGTTGCATAGCCGTTCTCTTCGATCCATAGTTGGCAATAGCTGATGAAGGGCTGCTGTCAAAAACATGAACTCTCATTCTGTATTCTTGTATTTCATTCTGAGTTTCTGGGTCTTTGAACCATAAGAAGTGAAGAAAGTCTCTGTGGTCCTCTTGGACCAAGAAAGAGTAAAACATTTGTTGAATATCTGCCATCATAGCAACGGCTTCTTTCCTGAAGCGCATCAAAACTCCCACAAAGTTGTTGAGTAAGTCTGGTCCCGTTAACAAAACCTTGTTGAGAGAAACTGCTTTCAAAGGAGCACTAGAATCAAACACCACACGAACTTGGGTTGGTTTTTGAGGGTGGTACACTCCGAAAAAGGGCAAGTACCAACATTCCTTGTGTTCTTGTAAAGGTGGTGCCTTCTCTGCATGACCCTCGCTCATCATCCCATTTATAAAGTCAATTATGTCCTTTTTTAACTGTGGCTTTTTGGCCATACTGTTCTGCAGGTTATGCAAGCATTATAGAGCTGCCTCACAGTTGTTAGGTAACCTCTGCCTGGGTGTGCGCAAAGGCAATGGGACAATCCAGTTACCTTTGTCGTCTTGCTGGCAGTGCTGCTCCATGATGCTCAGGAACTGCTTGTCTTCAACGGATGGGGCGCATTGTTCATCATGGAAGGTGGTCTGGAAGAGTGTAGGCTCGGAGTTAGTGGTGTCCAGTTGGTGTATACGGATGAGAGCGGGACATTCTTCCAGCTGAGAGGGACGGCCTCTTTCCACTAGGGTTGTTGTAAAAGTCTGTATCCTTGCTGGTATTCTTTTGCAATTCAAACAAACTGGACCTATGATGGCCCAACCTAAAGACATCTTTTGAGCGAAGGGTGCTCCTGCTGGGCCTGTCACTTGCTGCTTGATACGCAATAAATCTGGACAGTCTGCACCTATTAGTAATAGGATTTCTGCTTCAGGATCTAACTCTGGTATCTTCTGGGCTATGTGTTTTAAGTGAGGATGGTGAAGAGCAATTGATTTGGTTGGAATCTGGTCCTTGTTCCTGGAGATGGACTTACACTCCATTAAAATACGCAGTTCGAATCTTTCACCATTGTGCAATGCTTCCACTGTGAAGCCTGAGGTGCTCCTCCCCACCATAACTTGGTCCCCTGTGCAAGTTGTTATGACATATTCCACCTCTTGAGTCTGGACATCAAAGAGGTCAAAGAATTCTGGAGCTGCTAGTGAAGTATCACTTTGTATGTCTAAGACAATGTACATCTTCCTGGAGGCTTCAGGGTGCTCATTTGGGAACACTTTGGCCAGGCATATTGGATGGCATGATCACACTTTATCTGGTTCCTGACACAGGGCTGTACAACTGATACCTGCTGTCTCGACTTCTGAAGAAGTTACTGTCTCTGGTTGAGGTATTGTTGGCTCAGCAGCTGTTTTCTCCTGCTTCCATGGTGGTTGGACTCGATGTAAGGCTGTGCAGTGTCTAGTACTGTTGCACTCTAGACATTTCACCTTCTCATTACAGTCTTTGGTTCTGTGCTTTTAGATGTGCAGCACTTGATGCATATCTCATGTTCCTTTAGCAAGGCATTGTGGTCATCATAAGGATTCTTGCAAAATTCTTTATAGTCACTGATAAGGTGAGGTGCCTTGTGTATTGGACACAAGGATTCAGTTGCTGGTTTGGAGTCCATTGTAGACTTGGTGAAGGAAGTCTCAGTTTTCTTGACTGACATGGTTTGCTTGGCTCTAGGTGCTTTAGAAGGACTCTTTTCAGTTTTGGAACTCTGGTAAAGATCAGAAAGTCCTGTCTGAGGGTCATTTCTCACATGAGCCATGGTGGCAACATAATTCACTAAGTGTGTGAAAGTTGCCGTCTTTTATATTTGAAGGCTTTCTGACCCCACTTTTCCCTAAGTTGGAATGGGAGCTTTCTTACAATGTCTGCTTGTGACATATGTTGGTCTAAGGAAATGAGACCAGGTACATGTGGGTTATTTTTAGCATTTTGTATCTCTTGTAAAAGGTCTAAAAGGTCCCACAGCTTCTTGCAGTCTCTCATTGTGAGCTAAGGGAATAATAATAATAATAATAATAATAATATTTATTTGTATACCGCCCTGTGGCGAACCAATCCGGGCGGTTAACAACAATAAATATAATAAAAACATAAGAATAAGTATGACATTGCATGTAAACAAATGGGAAAAACATTCCACGTTCAAAAAGATTGGCATGAGACAGCACTTCTTAAAAAGTGAAAAGGAACAAGAGATGATCATTTGGAATCTTCTTCAGGATTCTTGGCAGAGAATTTTTCACGTAAGGGAAGTCTTAGTCTACGTAGAAGAGAGGTCTCAATCTGAGCTGCACTTCCATATCTCTGGCCCAATCTGTCCCATGCTGCTTGCAAGGCTGCCCAATGGTCTGTTATGTGAGCAGCATTAACTCTTTTTACCTGCTCTGAAGATGAAGGACCGAACCATGTTATTAGCAAAGTCAGTTCTTCCTTTGCAGATAATCTCATATCTACCATGGCTCCTTGGAAGATGGCTTTCCAGAGGATATAGTCTCCAGGTTTTTCTGAGAATTTTTGAACACCTTTGTCTGTTAAGTCTCTCCTTGGGTTCCTTGTTTCAGTTGTGAAATATGGATCTGGCACATTTTGTATATATGGACTTGTGCTGAGTGAAGCATGAATTGGTTGCTGTTTTACCGATGCAGTTTTTGGTAGTTCAGGAACGACCTTTGTGTCATCTTGGTTTTTGGTAGTGGCAGGTTGGTAACCCAGGTTGGTAGGAACAGTGGTATTAACTGGATATGCCATGGGTTCCCTTTGTCTGTTGGAGAACTGGCTCTGGTACAGCACTGAGGTTGCTGCTGAGGTCTGCACTAAAGGTGGTGCTTCTGCAGACTGAACAACGGGTGCAACAGCTGGCATTAGAAGTGTCTTGGGCTGAAACTCCTTTGTCTTGGGGTCTAGTTGTTGACCAGCTAAATAGGAAATCACCTTCTGTTTAGGGTCTTCCTCTTCCAGGTTAGTCAGGTCAGATGCCAGTGATTCCTCTTTGAGACTTTGCTCCAAGATTCTGGCTCTGATTGCTGCTGCTTCTGCTGCTGCTTTTTGTTTCAAGAGTTGCATCTCACCTTGGCGCCTTTTTCTCCACTTTAAGACTAGCTTGGCGCTCTTCTTTCTCCAGATTAAGTCTGGCTTGGCGCTCTACTGACTCCACCTGTATTTGTTGTTCTTTTTCACCAAACTGTAGTTACTTTGCTGCCACTGCTGCCTCTACTTTTGCTAAAATGGTCATGTGACGCCCACGGCCGGCGACCACCAAATATTAAGCCCCAGCCGGGCGTCTAGCTCACTTCAGTCTGGCCACTAAGGCCCCAGACTTCAAATCCTCTTTTAAATAGTAGGTTTCTAGGCCTTTTTCTTCTTCTGAGCTGAGCTCCAACACTTAGGTTACACTGTTGCCATTATATCTCCTTGACAACACTTCCCCCTCCCTTGAGCGTCTGTGCCAGGAATCAGGCCTCAAGCAGAGTGTCTTAGAAACAAAAGTAACTTTATTGGTTTACAACTCTTATGCTGCATCAAGTTCAACACCAGCCGTTCATATTACTTATTTTCCTAACTTAGGACCCTGATCAATCTCTATTCTAGATTCCCCTCAGGACCCGGATCTGCACTGTCTAACTCCTTTCTAAGTCAAGCCCCAGATACAGAACAGCCAACGGTTTTTCTGCTCTTGTTTATATATGCGCTGTCTCCGCTAGCCTCCACCTGATTGGTCGGCTCCTCCCAAGAGTTCCATTCCCCCCTCCCACTGTTGCTGGGGAGAAATCTCTCTCCACTTACCTCCATACCGCTCAGTTTATAACACTTTGACCCCACATTAACTGGTGTAGACAGTTTTGTGTTCACTACACATTCACTAATTCTAAACATCTCACTCCCGCTAAGTCTCACCAAACCCGTGAGCATCACAACTCCTTTACCCTAAATTCGAAATAAGAACTTTTCAACAATTAACTTTAGAGCACTTTATACAGTCAAAGGTGACTCAGTTGCTGAAAGTCTTTATTCTTCTGTTTTTCTGGACACTTCCTCCTCGTCCATTGTTCCTGCTGCATTCTTCCATCGTCTTCTTTGTGATGCGCATCTCCCAGCCGCTCTGGGTTCGCTGAGCTTCTTCTGGGCGATTAGTGCTCGATGCAAGAGTTGATCATTGCCTCTTTGGCTAAAGTTCGCTCCTTGTATCTTGGCTCTCTCTCGAGACATCAGTAGTTTAACTTCTTCAGTAATGCCTTCCTGAGGTTCCGCTGCTGCTGAATCTCTGCTGCTAGGTTCAGTCAGCTTTAATTCATGGCTCAGTTCTGTGTCTTTTAGCCAGTATTTACTAGGTTTGGCATCAGTTTGTTCACGAACAAGTCCTGCTTTCTCAGTTTGTCTCTCTTTCTTCTTTTCAGTGATGATGTCATCAATGGTTGGTTTGAGGGATCTCTGATCAGCACTTTCTGCTTCCAGCAAAGTTTTTGCTTCAAGTTCAACCTCCCTTAGACATTCTTGACTGTGCTCAAAACTTTCTGCAGAGTTCTGGTCACTTTTCCTTTTCGAGTCTACTTCAGACTCTTTGCTTATACTTTCAGTAGGCCATTGCAGTGACCACTGTTCAGGATAAGTAACTGCTTCCTCCAGATAAGTTTCTGGTAAGAAATCTTCTATCCTTGTTCCTTGTGGTATGGGTTTTTCTTTTCCAATATATTCCTTGAGAGCAGGTTGCTCTGTATCAGCTTGTTCGGACGCTTCTTTTTCTTGTTCCCATTCTTTTTTAAAGGGTAACTGCTTTAAAACACCTTGGGTCTCTCTCTTTTTTACATCTGCACACCCCTTAGTATTAGCATTTCGTGAAATGCTACCTCTGGCAAGGTCACTTTCAGACAGCTTCACTTCTGATTTTGCAACTTTGTCATCAAGTGGAAGACCCTTAGAAGTTACTAAGTCAACTTTCTTATGACCAGACGGTGGTTTATTCTGTATCTTGCCAATTACTTCTGGGATAACTTTGGTTACTGCTCTCTCTAGTAGTTCAATGCAGCTATCTTCACAAACAGTGGTGCTTTGAGACACTAGCTTTTCTTCAGCTTTTATGTCTTTCTCGTTGCTGTCTTGGAATAAGGATTCTACTTCTGCACCAAGTTGTAAGGCTGCGTTCATGCCATAAGCGACTTCTTGGCACAAATCTGGTTCCATCTCTAGAAGTGTCTCATCACAATTGTTTATATCACCAGTTTGTTTATTAGTGTCACTACCATCACTCAGCTCATTTTCTGTCTGGCCTTCACCAATTTCAATCTCTTTCTGAGACAAGGGTTGCAATGCTAGTGCCTGGGCCTGCTCTTCCACAAACAGCTGTTTGTTAGTTACACCTATGTCTTCTACTTTCACTGGCAGGTTACTCTGTTTCTGCCCAGCCTCCATTGTTTGGAGTGCCTGCTGTTGCGGCACTTCATTCTCTTGGGTCAATGCCTTCCTCTCCTTGCTGTCTTTTCTGCTTTTTTCTACTTGCTTCCCCAGACTGTTGCCCACTAGGATAGGCATTGGAATTTCATTATATACTGCAAAATCGTGGTAGCTTTCCCAGGGACCTATGGCTATCTTGATCCGTGCCACTGGAGTATGAATTACAGGTCCTCCCAAGCCTCTCAACTGCATGCTGACACCTTCTACGATGTCCTGTGGCTCTACTAAATCATCTCGAATTAGGCTAATCAAAGTTCCGGAATCCCTTAGCCCATTACAAGTTTTGTCTTTAACTTTAATTTCCCATAAGTATTCAGGGTCAGGGACATTATGCAGGTTCACACACACTAACTTCCTGCAGATACAGTCCCATGACTCAGCCTGTTCATTCCCTTTTGGAGTCTGGCGGCCATTTTGTTGCTCAACTGCCACTTGGCCCTCTGCCAAACTATCTCTCCTGGATTCTGCGGATTCTTTCGGCTGCTGTATACAGAAGCTAGTATATGTTTCCTTCTTCTTATCCTTGTCAAGTATCTTAGCTTTGGAACACTGGTATCTGAGGTGACCCAGTTGGTGACACAGGAAGCACACTCGTTCCTTACTAAAGTCTATTTGCCCTTTGTCTTTTTGTTGTACAACTGTCTTATCTTTCTGTGACCACTTCTCGTTAGGTGCTTTGTCTTTCCCTTCCTTCCTATACTCCATTTGTCCTTTATACGGTTTATTTCTGGGCTCATTCTCCGAGTTTTTAAAACACTCCTCCCGAGCCTCCATTATGGCATCCGCCCAAAGTGCTGCCTCCATTACACTTTGAAACTTCTTGTCGGGGATTAGCCATTTAATTTGCGCAGGGAGCAGTTCATAAAGTCGTTCTAAGGCGACTAACTCTTGGAGCTGTTCAAAACTTTCAACCTTTGCCTCTCTGAGCCAATCTGCCAAATGTTTCTGAATTCTAGAGGCCACCTGTGCATATGTCTCATCCCCTTTTTTGTACACTGACCTGAAAGCTTTTCTATAGTGCTCAGGGGTTAGTCTGTATCTCTGTTTCATGACTTCTTTAAAGCGTGTGTAAGATAGAGCGTCTTCATCGTATAAACCTGAATAAATCTCCAACAGCTGACCTGACAACTTAGGACAAAGGCACATCATGCACCTCTCCTCGGGCACTCCCAGTTCCAAACATGTTCTTTCAAAAGTGGACATGAACGCTTGAACATTTTCTCCTGGTGAGTACTGGGGAAATCTCTTTAAATCAAGTTTTTCATGGCCACTACCTTCCCCTTGTTCTTCCTGAGGTGACTTAGCTCTTGCCATTGCTAGTTCATGCTCCAGCTCTGCTTTCCGCATCCTAGCCTGCATTTCCAATTGTAGCTGGTGCTGCCTAAATGCCATTTCCTTCTCTTCTTTTTCTTTTTCTCTTTCCCTAGCTTTTTCTCTCTCCTCTCTTTCTCTTTCCTCTTTCTCTTTCTCTCTCTCTCTTTCTCTTTCCTCTCTAGCCAACTGTAATTCCAGTTGCTTCATTTCTTTTTCATGAGCAAGCCTAATCCTCAATATTTCTGCCTGCTCCTGAGCAGGTCTGTCTGGTTGTTCTGGGCTTTCAGCGTCTCCTAAAGCAGGATTCACCCTTCTAGCTCTGGTTTCCATTTTGCTTTAATGTATTTATTTACTTATATTCCTTCAGCAGATTTGCTACCTTACCCTCTTTTGTTTACCTCACAAATCTGCCAATATATTTGTGTATTGTGTTGCACACAGGACAGCAGTGTAGATTGGTGTTTCTACAAATACCTTTAAGCTGTTACCTCGAAACACCCTCTTTATCTGCCTTAAGCCAACCTCCTTACATTTACCCTCTGCTTTACCTCAGGAGGATGACTTTTATTTGGCTTAAACAGTTAAAACTCAATTTTTTTTTCTCGGCTCTTTCCACTGTATACTGTTGTGAAAGCGCTTTATTGAGTTCCACACCTGTTCGCTTAGCGCTGGATGTTTCGTATCCCACAATCGCTGCCACCAAATGTGATGCCCACGGCCGGCGACCACCAAATATTAAGCCCCAGCCGGGCGTCTAGCTCACTTCAGTCTGGCCACTAAGGCCCCAGACTTCAAATCCTCTTTTAAATAGTAGGTTTCTAGGCCTTTTTCTTCTTCTGAGCTGAGCTCCAACACTTAGGTTACACTGATGCCATTATATCTCCTTGACAACACTTCCCCCTCCCTTGAGCGTCTGTGCCAGGAATCAGGCCTCAAGCAGAGTGTCTTAGAAACAAAAGTAACTTTATTGGTTTACAACTCTTATGCTGCATCAAGTTCAACACCAGCCGTTCATATTACTTATTTTCCTAACTTAGGACCCTGATCAATCTCTATTCTAGATTCCCCTCAGGACCCGGATCTGCACTGTCTAACTCCTTTCTAAGTCAAGCCCCAGATACAGAACAGCCAACGGTTTTTCTGCTCTTGTTTATATATGCGCTGTCTCCGCTAGCCTCCACCTGATTGGTCGGCTCCTCCCAAGAGTTCCATTCCCCCCTCCCACTGTTGCTGGGGAGAAATCTCCACTTACCTCCATACTGCTCAGTTTATAACACTTTGACCCCACATTAAGTGGTGTAGACCAGTGGTTCCCAAAGTTGTCTGGGCTGCGACCCACCTAATATAAGTTTACGAACTCGGGACCCACCTGTAGGTGCTGCGCAGGCCGGGCGCGCTACGGGCTGAGCGGGCGCCGCTGGACATGACGCTGGCCGCCGTGTCGGGCTACTTCCACGCCATGTTCATGGGCAGGCTGCACGAGGCGCGCGAGCGCCGCGTCGCCTGCACGGCGTGGAGCCTGAATGCCTGGTGCTGCTGCTGCTCGACTCCGCCTACACGGGCCGGCTGGGTGAGCTGCTGGGAGGCAGCACCAAGGGCGCGCGGAGCCTGCTGCACGCCGCCGACCTGCTCCAGTTCCCGGCCGTCAAGGCGGCTTGTGGCGCCTGGCTGGCTGAGCGGCTTGTAGCGCCCGAGACGGCGCTGGAGCTGGAGGAGTTCAGGCAGCTCTTCGCCTGCGCACTGCTGCGTCCTGCGCCACACCGCCGCGCAGGCAGGTGAGGCAGGACCCACTCAACATTCGCTCGCGACCCACCAAGTGGGTCACGACCCATAGTTTGGGAAACCCTGGTGTAGACAGTTTTGTGTTCACTACACATTCACTAATTCTAAACATCTCACTCCTGCTAAGTCTCACCAAACCCGTGGGCATCACAGGTCATCTTCTCCAATTCAGCTCTGTAAGACATCCTGGAGGAGCCACTACTACGTGAAGTGGTCTTGGAACTCCTAGTCTTGTGGGAATGCCGGGTGAAGGCAACTTCTGAAAATGCCAAGCTTAGTGCTTTGCTTGTTTGAGGCATTACTTCTTTTTCTGAGCCTTTGGGAGAAGTTGACAGTTTTTCCTCTGCTGCGATGGCTATCTCTGGTGGCTGCTGAGATTCAGCTTGTTCCTTTTCCCATTGCTGAATTTGGTCATCTAGACTTCAAATAACTTTGCTGAAGTCTCCTTCTTCAAACTCTGACTGATCCTTTTTTTCTGCCTTCTTGCTTAAGGCTTCTGGGGTATTTATTCGGGTTAGCAGCTGGAATATGCGCTCTAACAGTGCATTCCAGCTTACTAAGTGATGCATCATATTTTCTTTCAGTTCAAATGTTGCTTCAATACTTAGTGCCTGTTGGCTTGCTTTCATATCTTCTTGCAAAGCTGACAAGACATTTTTTCTCTTTTCCTTTAGAGAGGCTAACTCTTCTATATTTTGTCCCATCTTTGCAGTGAGTTTCCTAGTTCTCACTGATTTGGTTTCTGAATCTGCAGTTTCAGTTTCAATGAGCTCTTTAGATTCCATGTTCTGCTGCTGCAGTATTGGGACTCTCCTGCTGGGGGCGCTCAGCAGTCTTCACAATGAGGACTGAGCTATGGGTATCTGACTGCTTCCAGGATTTCCAGCCCTTTTAGCTCTCCTGCAAATGCAGACTGACTAGGCCTTTTGCATGCAAAGTCTTTATAATTGCAACAGTTACACAGATCTGGGTGACTTGGAATACACATAAAAGATTGCAAAGGGCTTTAGCTGCTCTGGCCTTTGCTATCTAGGCTTCCAAACTGTAGGCTAGGAAAACTCCCCTTCTTGGCTGCCTCTGCTAGCAGAATTCTCTCTATCTGGACCTGGGAAAGAGATTTCCTTTGACTGCTTTGTCCCAAAAGCAATGTTATGGGCTTTAGGTGTAGTAAGGCCTCTGGCTCTAGGGAACACAGCCTGAACAAAAGACTTGTCCACAAACTTCTTAGATTTTTAAAGGCCTTACTGGTTAGAAACACAAATAACATGAAACTGAAACCTTTCAATATAATGTCTCTGAAATACTTGCGTAGTCTTCTTTAAATGGATTGATTCCTGTGGTAGACTATCTCTGTTTTCTGTTTCTTCTGTGGATTTTATCTCTCTTCTGTGGACTTTATCTTTGTCAAAGGAAAATACTCTCTTCAGATCTGACTTGACTGAAATCTTACTACACACAAAACTGAAACTAGCTAGAGAGGCAGTACAGGACCCTAGAATTTCCCCACAATCCTTTTCTTTCTTAAAGCTATAGATCTCTATTTCCCTTCCTAAACTAATACATTAAAAAGCCTATTATAATCTCAACTAAATATATGTCTCCGTCTAGTGGTTAGGATTCGGCGCTCTCACCGCCACAGCCCGGGTTCGATTCCCGGTCAGGGAACCAAGACTGTCAAAGAAAACTGACCATAGTGCAGCTTACAGCCAACTGTTTATTTGTATATCACAAGAAAAGAAAACATGCATGCATAGAAGGAGAAAGTTTCTCCTTGCCACAATAAACAAGATCAAAGCTTTTATAATAGCACTTGTGAGTCTGTGAATCGTCACAGAATGTGTCACAAAAATCTACCATACTAAAATGCTGGAAAACCCCTAGCAGACTACGTGACTATATGAACATAGTTAACTTCCTCTATTATAGTTCCTATTTTCTTAGTTACGAAAGCAGTATATTTGATTGCAAATTTTATTGTATCTAACAGCCTAAAGAAAGCTAAGAGAAACAGCAAAGAAAAATGGTCATGCTCTGAATAATATGGGTCTTGAGCTTTCCTAAATTCACGGGGGTCCCAAATTCCCAAAATTCCCATTAATTTCTGTCAGTCCCTCCTCTTGAGCCTTCTAGCTCACCATAAGGTCCCTGCCTACAATATCTAGACCCAGGGTATTTATCATAACCATACAAACAAATATGAAATGCACTCATTAGCCAATCTTAGTTTATTAGCACTCTTTGCTATATTTATATCACATGGTCTTTTATAATCATAATATTTCTGGACGAGGGTGGTAGCAGCAGTGCATTGGCGCCATGCTGGATTAGGGCTCCCTAATAATATATTGTCCATAGTCCACCAGTTGTGGACCCTCCTCTTGGAGATCATTTGAACACATTGAGAGCCATAAAATTGATTTACTTTTTCCTTCCAGTGTCATGCAACTCAATTTGGGTTGATATAATAAGCCTTGCTGCATATTATTCTATTTTGAATCAATATAATGCATTCTTAAGCCTTTAGAATATTCCGTATCTAATTTGGGCAATTATACCAGAATTATCCATCCAATTCACTACCTTAGAATATCTGATTTTTGTGAATTCTTATTCCCAGTAACACATACAAAACCATACAATATTATGAGCAATCAAATCAATAATAACAATCCAGGTACAAAAAGGAAAGCAAGAACTTCCAACAAGGATTTCCTTCCAACGAGGATCTAGTCACCTCCATAGTATCCCCCCAAAGTCTGAGAATGATGGCTTAATTTATATGCTTTCTTCTTTGTGTCCTTTGATGACAACCCAACAATTCACTTTGATTTTGACAATAATAAGTAATGTTCTTCAGAGATGGTTGTTGATGCTCTGGAGGCATGACTTCTATTTCTTCCTCGAGAAAAACCTCTATAGTATAAAGGGAAAGTTATACTGTTTGACAAGGAGAGAAGTCCCTGGAATTAGGTGTTACCCAACTGAAGAAATAATACCTCTTTTTCTCTGGTATTTTCTAAAGAGAGTAAGCCCAGTTTACTGTCATTGCTGGCAGATAAGACACACTCTCCCCCCCTAAAAATATCCCTAAAAATGGGGTATGTCTTATGCACTTCATCTTCCCCCATTCCGGTACTATGGCCAAAAAAAGGGAGAAAATTGACAAAGCCATGGATTTCTTTCGCTCACTTCCTCCAGCCACAGTTCATTTCACTGCACACAAATTCATCTCCCCTAAATCTGGTATTATGGTTTGCACAATCCATGTCCAGGCATATGGAGTGCACATATATTTCTGCATTGTAGGATTGTGTGAATTTGTGTGCATTATGTGAGGGCTAGTACTAAAAGATTCATTGCATACCTGAACATACTCTATGTCTCAGGCCCTGTCCCCAAGCAATTTAAAGTCTGCTAAAACTCTTCTTTTGCCTCTGAGCACCCCCATGCCAGGGTTTTTAATGAACTTCCAGAGCTACAAAACGAGGAAAACACGCAACAAAAAAGTGCCCTTTAAATAAGACTTTCAGCGCTCTTTTTGGAAGTTGCGGATTTTCCTCGCAACATTTACCTTGGGGACACTCCGTGGCAAAAGGGGCGGGGATTGCCGCCTGCACACACAGCAGTAACACAAGCAGCTTCCCTTCCTAAAGCTCAGAACTAAAGGGCCAGAATCACACAGAATTGCAACATTGTTGCAATCGCTATGAAGTGTGAAATGGGTGGATTATTGCTAGGGATGGATTTTGACAGTGATAACAGGGAAAGTGGTGAGTGAATGAGCGATCGTGTGCTGGACAGGGTGATTTTGACAGCAATAACAGAGATAGTGGTGAGAGTGAATGTTTGCCGGCACGAGAAGCCATTTGGGGGGGGGGGCGGAAGATCTGGGAGACAGAGAACCGGTGGCTATTTTTCCTTTGGACTTGTCAGTAATTGTCTTCATGGTTGTGGCCGCGCCGAGCACAGTCCCTCCCCATTCCCGATGGCACCCTATCAACAAGAGCAGGGGCGTGGAGAAAAAGATGTGCGCAAAGAAAACACGGCTCCCATGGGGACAGATGGTGCGTTAAAAACGCGCATTTTACTGAGCCTCATGCGGACGCTTATTCCTGATTTGCATGGCACTTGTAAAGTCCACTTCAACAGAGTGAGAGTAGAGGGACAATAGAGACGCAAATAAGTCTTTTGGGGATGCAGCCGCAGTGTTATGCGTGCAGATTGGCTCACTCTTCTTATAGCAAAACCTGCTTCTTAATATGATAGAACACATCCAAAAGCAGGAATAAGAGGATTGCTGCTGCATCCAGCATTAGAGGATCCTGTTAGCTTAAACCACAATCCATTAAATCCAGTATCTTGTCTCACTCTGTGGCCCACCTGATGAAGGGAGGCAGCGGCAGCAATATGGTGATATTTTCCCCTATAGCCAGGCAAATACAGTACATAATAAGACAGCCCAGAAGTTTAAGAGGAATCCAGCAATAAAAATTGGAAGGAGAAAACTTCCAGAACAGAGGTTCAAGCATCTCGCAAAGAGAAATTTGCATTGAATAATGTTAAAACTCTGCATAGCAGGTGATGATGGCTGAAATCCATTAATTATGTCTTTTTCTTTTTCCAAGCATATGCAGTTAAAGAAAAAAGGAAGAACATTCTGAGAATTCCTGCAGATTGCAGAATGGGAACAAAATATTTGCTATCTAGAAAAAAATTAGATAATGAACAAAAATCATCTATATGCTGGAGTGTTCACCAAACAAAGAAAATCAGGAAGGAAAAAAATCATACTGTACATCGAAAAACCCACATAGGGGAGAAACCGTACAAATGCAAGGAGTGTGGAAAGAGCTACAGTTGCAGTGCTCACCTTAAGTATCATCAGAGGACACACACAGGAGAGAAACCGTATGAATGCATGGAGTGCAAAAAGAGTTTCAGTCAGAAGAGTCATCTTATCCGTCACCAAACGACACACACCCGAAAGAAACTCTATAAATGCAGGGAATGTGGAAGGAGCTTCATTTTGAGGAGTCAGCTTACGTGTCACCAAAGAACACACACAGGAGAGAAACCATATAAATGCATGGAGTGTGGAAAGAGCTACACTTTGAGTAATAACCTTACACGTCACCAAAGGACACACACAGGAGAAAAATCATATATGTGCATGGAGTGTGGAAAGAGCTTCATTCAGAAGAGAGACCTTACGTGTCATCAAAGGACACACACAGGGGAGAAACCATACAAATGTATGGAGTGCGGAAAGAGCTTTAGTCAGAGTACTCACCTTAGGGGCCATCAAAGGACACACACAGGAGAGAAACAATATAAATGCATGGAGTGTGGAAAGAGCTTCATTCAGAAGAGAGACCTTACGTGCCATCAAAGGACACACACAGGGGAGAAACCATACAAATGTTTGGAGTGCGGAAAGAGCTTTAGTCAGAGTACTCACCTTAGGGGCCATCAAAGGACACACACGGGAGAGAAACCATATAAATGTATGGAGTGCGGAAAGAGCTTCAGTCGAGGTGCTCACCTTACGGGCCATCAAAGGACACACACTGGAGAGAAACCATATAAGTGCATAGAATGTGGAAAGAGCTACATTTGGAGTAGTCAGCTTACATATCATCAAAGGACACACACAGGAGACAAACCATATAAATGCATGGAATGTGGAAAGAGCTTCATTCAGAAGAGTGAATTTACATATCATCAAAGGACACACACAGGAGAAAAACTATATAAATGCATGGAGTGTGGAAAGAGCTTCATTCAGAAGAGAGACCTTACGTGTCATCAAAGGACACACACTGGAGAGAAACCATATAAATGCATGGAGTGTGGAAAGAGCTTCATTAGGAAGGGTCAGCTTACGTATCATCAAAGGACACACACAGGAGAAAAACTATATAAATGCATGGAGTGTGGAAAGAGCTTCATTCAGAAGAGAGACCTTACGTGCCATCAAAGGACACACACAGGGGAGAAACCATACAAATGTTTGGAGTGCGGAAAGAGCTTTAGTCAGAGTACTCACCTTACGGGCCATCAAAGGACACACACTGGAGAGAAACCATATAAATGCATGGAGTGTGGAAAGAGCTTCATTAGGAAGGGTCAGCTTACGTATCATCAAAGGACACACACAGGAGAAAAAAACATATAAATCCATGGAGTGTGGAAAGAGCTTCAGTTAGAAGAGTCATCTTATGTATCAGCAAAGGATCCACACAGTAGAAAAACTATATAAATGCATGGAGTGTGGAAAGAGCTTCAGTCAGAGCAATCACCTTACTTCTCATCAAATAACTCTCAAAGGGGAGAAACCCTAAAAATGCCACGAGTGTGGAATGAGCGCCAGTTGCTGCACTTGAATTTCGTGTCATCCATGAACCCACTCAGAGGAACAACACAAATTATTTTTTTTCCAAATAAGTTTTTATTTCTGTTCAATTGTTACAATATAATATATGTTTCTCTCATAAAAACATATTCAAATAACGTACGTACATAACTATGAACAAACATGAACAATATGGCTGTTCAAAGCATTCAAAATTTTTGGAGATACAATCTCTGGAATCCTACGAAAATAATATAAGAGTCTAGAGATTATCATCATTTTAACTGCTATAATTCTGTTTGTTATTGCCAAATTTTTCTTTTCCCACCTTGCCATATCTTTCTTTGCCTTATTCCAGACTTTCAAATAATTGAAATTAAATATTTTATCAATATTTTTAGGAATGTAAATACCAAGATATTTTATTCCTTTGGTCGCTATTGGGATTGATAAAGTTTTATAGACTGCTATTATTGTTTGGGGTGGTGTGTTTACATAATATGCTTGTGCTTTGTTTAAATTGATTTTTAAGCCTGAATAATATAGACATGATTCTAGTTCTTTTTTTAATGGTTCAATACTATCCTGTATGTTTTCTGAACAAAGCATGCAGTCATCTGCATAAAGATTAAGGCCGCATCCCCACAGAAAGCTTATTTCGAATTCAAAACATTTTCAATCCTCGCAGACCCTATGTCAGTTTGGCTTAACATGCATTCAGAGTGTTAAATCGCCCCAAAGCATTGTAAATGTTAATCCTCATTTCAATAGGTCTCACTCCAGTTCCTGCGCTTGATACGTGTTACATTTTTTACTGTGGGGACCCTACTGTTTTAAGGGATGAAAATCCATGTTTAGGGTTTCCCTCTCCCAATAGCTTGCTTCCAAAGACAGTGATTTCAGTGTTAAAAATCCACCCTTAACAGCAGCGCTACACTGTAGTGATGGAACCACTTCAACCTGATAACAATGTTGCAATTTTGTGCAAATCTAAAAGTTCTGACCTTTAGAAAGGGAAAGGGAGGGAGGAAAGCAGCTGAGGTTCTGTGTGAATGTTTAAAGCAAATGGGCTTTACTTGCCACTGTTGCTGTGTGCCCTGAGCAATGGGGAGAGGAGGGGAAAGAATTGCTGGCTGCCCGCTGCCATTTTTCCTCCATCCATGGAAGCGGCAGCCACCCAGCCACCCAGTTAGGCTCCGTGAAGGGGTCCCTTATGGGTGGCGCGTCCATGCCAGGAGGAAGGGGGCAGGGCAGCCCTGAAAAGTGGCTTTTAAAAAGTAGCCACTTGAGTCCCACCTTGAGTCACGTACCCCACGTACGATCCTCAGAATCCGGATGCAACACGATTAAGTTAAAAGTAATGGGAACAGGCAAATTCGTGTTTGCATCCGGTTCTATTATTTTGGTTTAGGGAAAGCAAAATAAGCTTGTAATGGGGATGCGGCCTAAGTTTTCTTTCTTTTTCTCCTATTTTCTATCCAATTTTTTAATTATTATTAATGTTGGTTATGTTGGCTAGTGGGACAATTACTAGTGGAAATAAAAAGGGGGGATTGTGGACATCCTTGTTTGTTTCCTCTACTTGAAAGGAGGCTGACAGGGTTCTGTTTACATATATAGAGGCTGTAGTGGTTTGTATATTTGTGGGAAGACTTCTATTTATGTGGTAGGGAAAGGTACACTTTTCAATATGTTTAATAAGAATCTATGATCCATGGAGTCAAATGCTTTGTATAGGTCAAGGGCCAAAATACTGAGGTTTTTTTTGTTTTTTTTGTAGCTTTTGCTTTGTTTGATCATATTTAGCACAATTTGTATTGGATCAGATATTAATTTGTTTGGCATGAACCATATTGTTCTTTGTTAACAATGTTTAATATAAGTGACTGTATTCTTTTTGCCAGAACAGCGCGAAATATTTTATAGTCCTGAGACGTTTTCGCATTACTCCCGTTCCATTTGGAACGGGAGTAGGACGGGAAGCTTAAGACAGCTCCCGGCGCTTTCCCCTTTCACACACAGACGCGCCAGAACGCGTGTAAACGCGTTCCGGAGCGTCTGTGTGCGAATGCTCAAAGCGCCGGGAGCTGTCTTAGCCGGCAAAGGCCGGCCAGGGGCGCGGAGACAGCCGCGGAGGCAGATCGACAATCAGCTGATTGTCAAACAGCTGATTGTCGAAGCCGCGCCGGCGTCGGAGGCGAGCCCGCAGCTGTTCGGGAGACAGAAGCAGGCGCGAATGCTTCTCCTCCCGAACGCCTGCGGGCGGCTCGTCCGCGTTCGAACGCATGTAGAGCACTTTAAAGTGCTCTACATTTCGAACGCGAGAAAGACAGCTGCGGACACGTCGGAGCGCAAGCCGCGCTCGGGCAATGCGGATGCCGTGTCCGCAGCTGTCTCCCACGCGTCCCGTTCACCCCCGTGCGAAAACGTCTCTGGTTAAGTAAAGATAGATTGGATGGTATGAATCTAATAATTCTTCGGGTTATTAGGTTTACAGCATGGAATAATATATGATTGTTTCCAGGTGTGAGGGATTACCTTGCTTTTAAAGACATTATTGAATAATTCCGCCATATGCATAACTAGAACATCTTGGAAATTCTTACAGAAATTGGCCGTAAGCCTGTTGGGCCCAGGGGATTTGTTAGGTGCTTCTAAAAGTTCTTGCTGTTCTTGGGTTAATGGTTGCATTTATGCACTTTCAAGATACTCTATTATCCTTAGTTTCATTTGAGTGTGCGTAAATTTTTTGATAATAGTCTCGAAACAAATTTGATTTTTTTTAACTTTCTGCATATTTCAGTTGTGATACTAGGAATTTTAGACTTTTATTATTGTTGGTATCAAATTTTGTTTTAAATATAATTTGGCTTTTGCAATTGCTTCTGTCTCAAGAGTACTGTATGTAATTCTGCTCTCTTTTTTTTGCAGTTCCCTATATTTGGCTTTTGGTCCTGTATTTTTGTATTTTGCTTCTAATAGTTTAATAGCTTCTGTAAGTGTTTCTTGGGTTTTGTTAAATTGCTTTTTAGCCCATGCACTTTGGCTTATATAAACTCCATGAGTTGTGTGTTTCATTCCTTCCCATTTTAAGTCAGCTGGGATATCTGGCCTGGTGTTATTTTTGAAGTATTGTTTCAACTCATTACCTATCACTTGTTTAACTGCTGGTTTACACAACAGGCTAGGATTTAATCTCCAGGGTATTAATCTCTCCATGTTTTTAAGCCTAAGGGTTACATAGCATGGTGCATGATCCAATAAGGTAATAGGATCTATTTCTGCTTTTATTATCCTCTGGGCAAGGATTTTGGATAAAAATATATAATCAGTTCTTGACCATGTTTTATATATGTTTGAATAATATGTATAATCTATGCTGTCCCCATTTTTAGGTCTGTAACTATAAGGTTGAAAGATTCCATTACATTTGAAATATGAGTTCCTGAATATTTAACTTTGTTTCCCAGGACGCCAATCAAATTTTGAGTTCATGATTGGGTTCATATTTCCTCCAATTAGTAATTCTGCTGTTGCAAACGTTTGTAGATTCTGTAATACTTAGTAATATACCTTTTTTTGTCCATTATTTGGGATGTAAAGGTTAGCCAGTGTCATCTGTTGTTCTGCAATCAAGCAATTAATAAAAATATATCTGCCTTCAGGATGTATTTGGGATAATTATTGAGACCCCTTTTGATTTTGAGGTGCCAACAGCTGCATATTCTCCTTTTAGTTCTGGATGTGAGAAAATTGTTTTTTGTTTATATTTTTTTGATTTGAAAGTTTCCTGGAGCGTAACAATGTGTGCCTTCTCGCTTAGCAGCATTCTTTCTTTTTCCTATTCACTATATTATTAGTCCCTTTTACATTTAGGGACATAATTTTAATTAGTGCATCACTCCTTGACATTTTGGTCAGTTATGATATTTATTTTCCTGACTTTTGGTTTTTGAGATCTTGTAGTGTTATGTGCTCTTACCCTTGCATGCCTTTTGTTATCAAATTTAGTGCTGCAAACTGCAGAATGAAACTATTCTGCCAGAAATTCTCTTATTCCTCTTTATTGGTCTGCCAAAGAGACCAATCCAGTGACTAACACCTGGAGTGAGCATGCGCGCAGCAACAGGCTAAATGGTTTAACTTGAGCTCCCTGCCGCTGAGACCAAAATCACCTGTTAAATTGTTATGCTAAACTTTTAAACTAACGGATCTTCAACCCTAATCAAAGCTTAACTGAGCAAGCTTGAATTTGCTTTCATTATTCAAAACGGGAGGCTACAGGAAGAAGACAAAAAAATGTAAGTTAAAAATGCGGGCAAAATGGCCGACAGCAGGGCCAGATCCCCAGATCCAAACTTAACTCAGAGGGATTCTAACAGCTTCTGTAATGCTTCTTTCAAACAATGCAGCAATAATGACCACAAAATAACAATTGATCAATTTAGGGAAGTCATGAAACAGGAGCTTGACAAAGCTTTTTCTCAATTCAATCAGAAAATGGAAACTATGGCTAATGATACTGTATAATAGGAGCTAGGGAAACTGCTTCTGCAGCTTTTGACAGAGCTACAGATACAAGACAAGATCTGGACGAAGCAGTCAGTGAAATTATAAAGCTACGAGACCAGGATCTTGACCTTCAGGCCAGATAACGTCATTTGAACATACATCTGAAAGCTTTACTTGAGGGCTTCGAGGGGCCCTCTATGACTGATTTCTTAATAAAATGGTGGGCTTCCCTCCTGCCTGATTTACACATCTCAGCCAAAGACATTGCTCGTGCTCATCACAGCCTCTGCCCTCGCCCAGCTATGGACAAACCTCCCCGAGATGTGATAGTTCCATTTGAAGGTTTCAAAATCAAATCCCTAGTCTACTGTATCAGAAATTATCACAACTATCAAGCACCTTGCAATACAATGGTCAAAAAATTTCCATCTTTCAAGACATTCCGCCAGAGGTGCTAGACAGACTTCAATCGTTTCAAGACATCACTACGCTCCTGCAGAGACATCACCTGAAATACCGCTGGGGATTCCCATGCTATCTCATCATCTCAGATAAAAATGGAAAACAGTTCAAGGCAAGCTCCCCTGACGAGGCTGAACGTATTTGGAACTTATTGAATCCAAACAGTAACAACCCCCAGCCTACAGAAACTGAAATGCAGAAAAGATCAGAACCCTCCTGCTCTCAAGATTCAAGGAATGCAAGCTGGCAAACAGTCCCTCCCTCTCGTACTGCAGCTTCGAAGCAACCTCCGAGGGAACAGAGGATCCCCGACATTTTCAAGAAGAACCGCACTAGACTTTCCCTTCAGCAACGCTAGAAACAACCCTCTGTAAATAAGCCTTCTAAAAGCATTTTCAATCCCTCCCAGCACATAATCCCCCCCTCCTGTTTACTAATAAGGGCTTTCTTCTCTCTCTTGCAGGAGGTCATTTCAAACTCACTCTCCACCTGCCTGTCCTCTCTCTATTGCCACTCACTTCCTCCTTCTTTATAGGCTTTAGATTTACCATAAAGTAGACTCCCTCCCTATTGAGTTTCTTTCTTGTTGTGGGCTTCTTACAACTCAGTTTCTCCCCTCTCCAGTGTTTCAAGCTTACCTAAAGCAACTGCTTACTCATGGAACTTATACTTCCTGTTTTCTGTCCCTCTCAATTTTTCCTCCCAGATGCACCCCAAACAAACTTTTATTCACATAACCCCTTTATAAAGCCTTGCAACCCCCTCTTCCCACCTGTTTTAACCCGGTCTAAATTCAGGCATCCTCCTGCTCAACTTCTCCTTAAAGCCGTCCAATTCTCTTTCCTCTGTCTTTTTTAATCTCGCCCCACTGTCAGTTTTTTTCCCCTCCCACTCAGTTTCCTCGTTTCAACACATGCATATGATTAGACTCTATGCCTACTCCTGATTCCTTTTGTTGGATTGGCTTCTCACTGATATTCCTGTCTATTTTCACTCCACTTTAATCCTAACTCTAAATGGTCCCTACTTTATTTTTAAGCATTAAATAATGCCTATATAGCCCTAGTTCTCAGTCCTATTAAACTTACCTCTTTCTTTCTTTCTTTCTTTCTTTCTTTCTTTCTTTCTTTCTTTCTTTCTTTCTTTCTTTCTTTCTTTCTTTCTTTCTTTCTTTAAACCGTATAAAGCAATAATCTACTATATAATTGAACATGGAAGCATATGTAACTGGACCTAGATTTATTTAGATGCAAATGATTTGATTTTAGGATTGCAATGATTAGAAAGAAACACTTATCCAATTTATCTTAGAATTTCACTCTGTTTAGCACTCATCTGAATGCTTTTTTCTCAGGCTGCCTATAATGCTTGGCTGTTGAGCCAAAATATATATCTGCATAATATCTCAAGGCAGAGCTACTGCTCATACATTACAACTAACCTGTTTCTGCCCAGCCCATACTGTTCCATGGGTATGAAATTGGCAATAATTCTGTTGATCTGGTCTTCTGAGTACTCAGAAGACTCAAAACCCCTGGTAGTCTGGCTCTTAAAGTCCCAGAAGCCTTGTGCTTACTGGACAGAGCATTTAAATTGACAGTTCTGACTGTTTACTTGTTATAGCAATGACTCCTAATTTTAATATAATTTCCCTAGAACTCAGTTTTAGTAAGGAGACAGTTATGATGTTTATCAAGGGGATCATATTGCTATATTTGCTCTCTTAGATATGGCTTCGATCAAGATAGTGACCCTCAATGTCAATGGTTTAAATAATCTTACAAAAAGGCGTAAAACACAAAACTTCCTACGTAAGCAAAATCCTAGTATAATATTTCTGCAGGAAACTCGTTTAAAGCAAAACACTAAGAAAATATTTTCACATCCTGCCTTTCAGCGTATCTATATGTTAGGCAGTGGAGCCCATATAAGGAAAATGTAGAGATGTGTGCAGAAGGTAACTAAGAGTCACAAGAGTGATTATCTCAAGCTCAAGGTTGGATTGTGCAAGAATTGCTCAAGTCTGTGCAATACAAGGGAAGTGAGTCACCATCGTGTGATAAGAACTTGTATAAATGTCTGTGTGTCGTTGTTAAGTTCTGTTCGAGAGCTGAGATGGAGAGAGAAGTACGAGCTGTAACCGTTTACGAATGAAAGCCTCTGCAGAGAGAATTTACGACTTCAGTCTGTTTCTTACGCTGTGGGCAGAGAAAGGAGGGGCATTCTGAAAGTTGGACAGCTCCGAAGATGCTGACAGCAAGCAAGTCTCCGAGAGGCAGAGGCTTGTCTTTTCGGCACGGAGGCACGCATCTGCTATGATTTAATACCAACGGGGTACCAAGCACACACACACCCTGACAAGGGTTATGGCTGCCCAGAACGTTAACTCTGCGCGTGCTGGAGAGATGAACTGACTGTCAGTGCCGGAAGGCTGAATGGTAAGAGAATCGGACGGCTGTCTGATTGTCTGTTTCGTTTGTCTGTTTCTTGTCACGTTTGACAAAAGAAGGTGGGAGACATGTACTGCTTGAGAATGGAGACAGTAAGATTTCCCAAACTAGATGAGACGAACTATTCTGCTTGGTGTGCTTACGCTGAAGCGTTGCTTACTAGAGAAAGAATTTGGGACGTTATTGAAAAAGGAGTTTTAGTAGCAGGTACGGTTGCGGATGATCAAAAAGCAAGAGCTACGATTTTGCTTACAATCACGCCGCCGCAAATCAACCACGTCCGGGAGAAAACAACTTCAAAGGAAGTATGGGATACCTTGAAGGAGATCCACCAATCCACGACAGCTCTGTCAAAGATGATTTGGGGCAGGAGGCTGTATGCCTGCAAGATGCAGAGAGGACAAACCCCTGAGAAGCATCTGGAAATCATGAATGATTTGTTTCACGAGGTAGAAACAAGGGGAGTTGAAATTGCCCCGGCACGGAGAGCATATGTGTTGCTAGGAAGTTTGGCTGATGAGTTTGAAAATATTCTGTGGAGTCTACAGTTGTTGACGAAACACAGCTGACTGCAGAGATGGTGGCTGCACGAGTCTTGGAGGAAGCCCAACGTTGGGAGTACGAGGCAAAGCTCCAGAGACAAGGTGCAGGATCGAGGCAAACTCACGCAACCGAGACTTTCAAGGAATTGCTACCGGAGAAGGCAGCCGTGTCCAGAAAGAGAAAGTGCTGGTGCTGTGGAAAGGCTGGCAATTTCCAGAAGGACTGCAAAAATCTGGCAGGAGCCAGAAAACAACCCAAAAATGCTGAGAGAAGCAAGAAAGGTGTTGTGGCTGTGGTAAAGAACAGTGACTATATAGCCTATCAGGCTGTAAACCCTATTTGGGTGTTGGACTCGGGAGCATCGTCTCATATGATTAATTGTGAAGAGCTCCTGAAAGATAAGATGCCTTCTAATGTACATTCAGTTGCTTTGGCTGATGGTGCATCAAGAGAGGTAAAAGTAATGGGAACTGTGGACATTCCAAGTTTTGGAAAGGATTTTTCAAATGTATTATGTGTTCCTAAATTGCAGAATTGTTTGATTAGTGTGTCTGAATTAACGAACAGTGGGTATGCACTAAGTTTCAAGGGGAATGATTGTACTATTAGCATGAATGACAAAGTTTGTGCTAAGGCAATCAAGCGAAACAAGGTATATTACATGATTGACAAGGCAGAATGTGCGCTAGCCAATAATGTGCCGTTGCACTTAAACTGCGCTCATTACTACCATAGGGTCATGGGACATACAAGTTTCACAAGTTTGGGGAAACTGGGAGAAGTGTGTCCAGAATTTAAGATGGCCAAGTCTTCAAATCATTTGGATTGTTCAGTTTGCAGCAAGGTAAAGCTGAAGGCTTTTCCTGTGGCCAAGTTTAGCAAACGCACGACAGAAAGACCGTTTCAGGTTGTGCACGCTGATTTGGCTGGCCCTCTGCCCAAAACCATGGGCAAGAATCAGTACTTCATGGTCATTGTGGACCGTCACACACAGTATTCGTATGTGATGCTTATGACAGAGAAAAGTGAAGCTGCTGAGCACATCAAAAATTGGGTGAATATGATTGAGAGGCAGTTTGATTACAAAGTGGGATCTTTGGTTACAGATAGAGGTGGAGAATTCTTGTCCAATAACCTGAAAGATTGGTTAAGGAAGAAAGGGATTCGTCACGATACAACCAACCCAGCAGTCCCCCGGGAAAATGGCTTGGCCGAAAGACACGTAGGAGTCTTAAAGCAGATAAAAGATTGTATGATGCTGGATGCAGGAGCACCCCAGCAGCTGTGGGGGGAAGCAATTTTGACTGCAAATCATGTTGCTAACCGTACTTGGAATTCTTTTGTAAAGAAAACGCCTTATCATATGTTGTATGGTAGAACACCAAACCTTAAATACCTGAGAGTTTTCGGGCAGTATGTAAATGTGTATGTACCTGCAAATTTCAGGAAAAAGGGAGACCCTAAATGGAAAAGGTTGATGTTTGTGGGGTATTCTGGTAACAGCTATAGATTTTATTCGGGTCATGGAGAAATCTTACTGTCCAGAAGTGCCAACTTTGAAAACCATTCCAGCTGGGAAAGGCTCCATGCTAACAAGGAGATTTTTCTCAAGCTAGGGCAGAGTGCCACAGATACTGGAAATGCAGGGGCACTAAAGCAAGAAGAATCTACAGACAGTGAGACTAGCACTTCTGCAGATGAACAAAAGCAAACACATCCCACTTCACACTCACCTGTCACTACACGAAAGTTTAAAAAGGTGTCCAAGAAGAGCACACAGGTGCAAACTAGTTCGGACAGTGAAGATGAAAAAGGCAGGACAAAGGTAATTCTGCCAAGGAGGACTCAGAGAGTGAGAAAGCCTCCAGACAGGTTTGTGGTAAAGGGTGCAATAGCTTGCACAGTGATAGCAGAAGAGCCTGAGAGTTTTGAGGATTTGCTGACTTATCCTAAAGAGGAACAGGAGAAGTGGTTTTATGCAATGAATCAGGAATACTTGTCTTTGCTAGAGAAAGAAGTGTTTGAAGTAGTTCAGAGACCTAGAGACCACAAGGTTGTAGGATGCAAATGGGTGTTCAAAAGGAAGGAAATGCCAGATGGAACCCAGAAATACAAAGCTAGATTAGTTGCAAAAGGCTTTTCACAGCAGAGGTTTGAGAATTTTGATAAAACTTTCTCACCTACTGCAAAACCTGAAAGCTTAAGGCTGGTGTTAGCTTTAGCAGCTAGGAAGAATCAAATAGTGAGACACTTTGATTTTGAGACTGCTTATTTGAATGCTCATCTTGATGAAGAGATTTTTATGGAACAGCCTCAAGGGTTTGATGAGGATAGAGATAGTAAAGTTGTAAAGAGTCCAATGACGCCTGGAACTACTGATGGGGAATCATCAGAGGAGTTTGAGAATCCCGAATTGTTCAGGAGTATTGTGGGCAGTTTAATGTTTATTGCCAATAATACTCAGCCAGATATTTCTTTTGCGATTGGGGTACTTAGCAGAAAGGTAAGTGATCCAAAGGTACAGGATTGGACCAAAGCAAAGCACCTGCTAAGGTACTTGAAAGGAACCAAAGAAAGAAAATTAGTAATACAGGGCAATGAGCAAGACCTGAGGCGTTTTCGCACGGGGCTGAACGGAACGCGGAAAAGACAGGTGAGGACACGTCATCCGCATTGGCCGCGCGCGGCTTGCGTTCCGACGTGTCCTCACCTGTCTTTTCCGCGTTCGAAATGTAGAGCACTTCGAAGTGCTCTACACGCGTTCCAACGCGGACGAGCCGCCGGCAGCCGTTCGGAAGAAGAAGCGTTCGCGCTTCTTCTGTCTCCCGAACGGCTGCCGGCGCGCCTCCGACGCCGCGCGGCTTTGACAATCAGCTGTTTTTCAAACAGCTGATTGTCGATCTGCCTCCGCGGCTGCCGGCGCGCCCCTGGCCGGCGTTTGCCGGCTAAGGCAGCTTCGGGCGCTTTGACCATTCGCACCCAGACGCTCCGGAACGCGTTTACACGCGTTCTGGCGCGTCTGTGTGTGAACGGGGAAAGCGCCCGAAGCTGGCTTAAGCTTTCCGCCTGAACGCGTTCCGTCTGGAACGCGATTCAGTGCGGAAATGCCTCTGGATTGCTATGTGGATAGTTCATTTGCTTCAGAGTTACATGACAGGAAGTCAGTGTCAGGTTTGCTGATAAGATTTGCTGGAAGCCCTATAGTGTGGCGCAGCAGGAAACAAAACTGCGTAGCTTTAAGCACAACAGAAGCTGAGTTTGCAGCATTGTCAGAAATTACAGGAGAGATCCAGTGGATTAGGCAATTGCTTGTAGATTTAGGAGAAAAGTGTGAAGGACCCACCACAGTGCATGAAGATTCACAGTCCTGCATCGCCATGTCTGAAGCAGAGAATCTGAAGTGTAGAACCAAGTATATTGGTGTGAGGTATCAGAATGTAAGAGAAATGGTTCAGAACAAAGTCATAAATCTGCAGTATATTGACACCAAAGATAACATTGCAGATGTTCTCACGAAAGCGTTGCCAAGTGAGAAACACGAACAATTGTCATGCCTGATAGGCCTGGCATAATTCAACAAGTACAAAATGTAGGTATAGCAAACACGCATGTGGCAGTATCTACACACATCCATACATTTTTGGAGGGGATTGTTAGGCAGTGGAGCCCATATAAGGAAAATGTAGAGATGTGTGCAGAAGGTAACTAAGAGTCACAAGAGTGACTATCTCAAGCTCAAGGTTGGATTGTGCAAGAATTGCTCAAGTCTGTGCAATACAAGGGAAGTGAGTCACCATCGTGTGATAAGAAAGTGTATAAAAGTCTGTGTGTTGTTGTTAAGTTCTGTTCGAGAGCTGAGATGGAGAGAGAAGTACGAGCTGTAACCATTTACGAATGAAAGCCTCTGCAGAGAGAATTTACGACTTCAGTCTGTTTCTTACGCTGTGGACAGAGAAAGAGGGGCCTCCTGAAAGTTGGACAGCTCCGAAGATGCTGACAGCAGGCAAGTCTCTGAGAGGCAGAGGCTTGTCTTTTCGGCACGGAGGCGCGCATCTACTATGATTTAATACCAACGGGGTACCAAGCACACACACACCCCTGACACTATATGGCTCATGGCACTTCTAAATCCAGAGGTGTAGCTATGTTAGTAAACACTCTCCCATTTAAATTAGAAAAAATGATGAAAGACCATAAAGGCAGATCGTTGTTCTTAGAAGGAGAACTATATGGTAAACAAATTGCATTGGCTAATGTTTATGCCAATATTACATTACAGAAACTTTCTAATTTTGCAAATAATTCCATTATCCTAGCTGGTGACTTGAACCTAACAATCCAGAGCTTGACCACTTGTATCATCCTAACAAACAAAAACAGAATAAGACTGAATCCTTTGAACCCATTCTATACAAATTTGGCCTGGCAGACTCATTTAGAGTACTGTCTCCATTAACTAAAGAGTACAGCTTTTATTCTCATAAACATTGCTCCTTTTCTCAATTAGTCTATGAGTGTTTTTCCACTATCACTAAAAGTACCCATTAATGGGTACATAATGGCATTTTTGTACCCATTAATGGGTACTTAATGGGTACTTCTAGTGACAGTGGAAAAACACCCTAAATCCTCCTCAGCCATGATCTTATTGAAACCCTTGAATATTCTCATATTATCCCCACTTCTATCTCTGATCATTCTTTAGTCTGCACTTCCATTTCTCTCATAACTGACTCACCCCCTTCAAAACTTTGGCACTTCTCTCCAACTTTAATCAATCGTAAGTCCAACAAAGAAAAAATTGGAAAAGAAATCTCAAATTATTTTGATTCCAACTCCTCTCCTGAAATTTCTCCCCATGTACTATGGGATGCCATGAAGGCAGCTGTCAGACGTATATGTATCTCAGAAGGAGCTTGGCAACGAAAAACAGCATAGAGACTTGCTTTTCCTGGAAATAAAAAACCTGGAGAGCAGCTTTGCAGAAACAGGTTCTAAACATACACTAAATGAACTGCAAGCTAAGAAACAAAATCTGAAAATACTTGACTCGGAAAAGGAGGCCAAAACGACACTCTATCTTAACCATAAATACTACATTTCAGCTAACAAAACCTCTAAATTGATGGCTAATCTATTGAAATGGAAAAGAACTAAAAATCATATCTTCAAGATTAAGTCAAAGAATGGACAAATACTCACAAATCCTTCTGACATCCATAACTATTTTAAACTTCTATGAAAATTTATATGCATCTGCTAATTGTTCTTCTTCCCACCCTACTTATCTTTCAGAAATACACTTTCCCAAGCTTTCTTCATCCCATAATTCCTGTCTTTTAGAAGAGATAACAACAGATGAAGTTTTAGAAACTATTAAAGTACTAAAGAATTACAAGGCACTGGGTTTAGATGGATTCACAAATTTATTTTATAAAACATATATTGAACAACTCAGCAATAGACTTGCTGGCCTTTTCAACCACATTCTTCAAGGTGGAGACCTTCCTCCATCCTGGCACTCCTCGTTGATCACAACCTACCTGAAAAAAGGTAAATCAAAAGATGATATCAATTCACACAGACCCATTTCTTTAATTAATGTAGATGCTAAAATATTCCATTCTTGCAAAGCGCTTAAATTCATTTATCTCAGAATTAATAGGCCCTGGGAGAGCGCATGCGTGCGCGACCAAGCAGCAGCTAGTTCACGCCGCTCCGATCCCCCCTGCCGCGTTTATTGCTCTAATTAAGGCTATTTATTTATTTATTTATATTTATATCCCGCCCCATACCCGAGGGTCTCTGGGCGGCTTACAACATTTAAGAACAAGCACACTAAAATTGTATCACACAATAATAAAACCAGCGTAAGATTTAGAAACCAACATGATAATAAGAATAAGAATAAAACAATACAAAAACAGTTTGAAACAGTGGTGTTTGGAAGGAGGGAAGAATAAAGAGCATTTAGCCAAAGGCCTGAGTGAAGAGGTGCGTCTTTACCGCCTTTCTGAATGTAAACAAAGAAGGGGCCTGACGCACCTCCAAGGGGAGACCATTCCATAGACTGGGGGCCACTAATGAGAAGGCCCTCTCCCGGGTGCCCACCCGCCTAACTGCTGAAGGCGGTGGGACAACCAGGAGGGCCTCTCCTGCAGATCTTAAGACATGGGCAGGTTGATATGGGAGAAGGCGCTCCTTTAGATATCTTGGGCCCAAGTCATTTAGGGCCTTATAAGTCAGAGTTAGCACCTTGAATTGGGCTCGGAAATGAATTGGCAGCCAGTGCAGTTCTTTTAGAACCGGTGTGATATGCGTCCGGTTAGCTGTACCGGTCAGCACTCGGGAGGAATGGCTCAAGATACCAAATAAGATATATTCTTCTTTTAAATCACAAGCCGAAAGGGAACTTTCTTCTAAGGTCCTATTTCGGTGGTACTATACTCCCCTTGCTCTTCATAGAATCAACAATAATCTCCCCTCCATGTGTTGGAACAATTGTGGAAACAAGGGTACTTATCTACACATGTGGTGGCAATGCCCCAAGGTTGAAAAATTCTGGAAAATAGTTCAAACAACACTTTGCGAAATTACATCCCAGAATATTGTGCTCTCCCCAGCTATAGTTTTTTTATTATGTTTTAAGGATGATTCAGTACCTAAATGTAGCAGGGATTTGATTAGGTCCATGATAACAGCCGCTAAGGCTGAAATAGCACTCCATTGGAAGAACCCTGACCTTCTGTCGAAGGAGAAATGGATCACCCGTATATGGTCCCTCATTGTCAATGAGCTAATTATGGCTCAGCAATACAAAATGCAGGCCTTGGAACAGCAAGCTCAATTTATAAAGAAATGGACACCTTTGATTGTTCAGGCCCAGGACAATCCCGCTTTATGTCCCTCTGCTTCTTTTCCTCTTTCAGTTATAAAATATAAATTATTATCTTTGTTCCCGGATTTAATGATTTAATTCTTGGATTTAGGAAAAACAACACTGTAATGTAGAAATTGTTGTTCTTTAAATGTTTTCAGGCAATGTAGTTAATGGTTGATTTTCTTATTATTTGTTGACTGTTATGTTATTTGTTGGTTGTGGATTGTTATGTTCTTTATAATTTCAATAAAAAATTTTTTAAAAAAGAATTAATAGGCCCTGAACAACATGGGTTTATCCCTCAAAGATCAACTTCAGACCCCATTCGCATAGTACTCAATATCCTATCCCATGCTAAGCGACGTAAGAAGCCTCTTGCCTTAACTACCATGGACATTTTTAAGGCATTTGACAGTATTTTTCATCCTTTTTTTATTTTCAGTACTAGGAAAAAAGGATTTTGATCAACAATCCATTAACATGATAAAAGTCATATACTGAAATGCCACAGCTGTTCTCAGAATTAATAATGTAAACTCTCTTCCTTTTAAAATATCAAGGGGCACACGACAGGGTTGCCCACTTTCTCCAGCTTTGTTCGTACTTGCTATTGAAGCTCTGGCCTTGCATTTAAGGAGTAGCATCAACATCACAGGTTATCAGATTGGCCCAGTGCAGACTCAGTTCAGTTTATTTGCTGATGACCTAACGATAATGACTGAGAAACCAGCAGAACCCCTCCAAGCCTTAAAAGCAGAACTTGACTTGTTCAGTGAACATGCAGGTCTCCAAATTAGTTATGACGAATCAGAAATGTTATATGTTAACGTACCCTCTAAGATTCAAGACTCTTTACACAAAAAGTTTGAGCTCAAAACTGCACACAAAAGAATAAAATACCCTGGAGTTCGGATTACAAAAAACCTAAATAAACTAATGCAAGCTAACTTTTCTCCAATCTGGCTTATGGCTTCAAAAAACATGCAAATTTGGAAATCTAAGTATCTCTCACTTTCTGGTAGAATTGCAGCGATCAACATGAAAATCACCCCGACCTTGCACTATTTGTTTCACACATTCCCGATATATTTACCTCTCAAACACTCAATTCTTGGACACAGAAACCTGATAAGTTCATTTTTAACAACAAAAAACCTAGATTAGCTAAGTCAGTGTTGATGCGCCCTATGCAGCAGGGAGGTTGGAGTTATCCTTCCCTACCTCTTTACTATGACTCCTGCCAACTTCAACATTTCCTCTCACTTTTCTCCTCTTCCCCTGCTCTGTGGGTAAAAATGGAACTGTCTGAGCTTTCTTGTCCTATCTACACCTTTCTACACACTAAATTAAAATCACCTTCAAACTACATGAATGGGGTCTACAATGGGGTCTTCAGGCAGAAAATCTGGATTAAAGGGAGCCTGTTTCCACAGGAAACAGGCAATGGGGTCTAGAGGAGGCTAGGGGGAGGGGATGCACCCATGGGGGGGAGCCCCCAAATCCCAGCTTTGGAGTGATTTCAGAGTCATTTCGAAATCATTCTGAAATGACTCCGAAGTCCCTCCGAAGCGATCGCCAAGGACTTCAGAGAGGCTCCAGAGCTGTCAGCGCGGTCTGTGCGCTATTAGCACAGACTGGGCAGACTTCCCTCCAAAGTCCCTCTGAAGAGACTGGTGGTGAGACTCCGAGGTCTGCGCTGATCTCTTCGGCGAGACCAGTGGCAAGATCCTGGAGTCAGCGCAGATCTCTCCGAAGAGAAAGGCGGCGAGACTCCGAGGTCTTCACTGATCTCTTCAGCGAGACCAGCGGCGAGACCCCGAAGTCTCTGCCAATCACTTCGGAGGGACTCCAGGGTCTCACTGCCGATCTCACTGAAGTGATCAGTGCAGACCTCGGGGTCTTGCTGCCGGTCTCGCCGAAGAGATCAGTGAAGACCTCGGAGTCTCGCTGCCTTTCTCTTCAGAGAGATCTGCGCTGACTCCGGGATCCGGAGGGACTTCGGAGGGAAGTCTGTGCAGTCTGCGCTAATAGCGCACGGACCACGCTGACAGCTCTGGAACCTCTCCGAAGTCCTTGGCGATCGCTTTGGAGAGACTTTGGAGTAATTTCAGAATGATTTCAAAATCACTCCGAAATCACTCCGATGCTGGGACTTTGGAGATCGCACCCCCCTGTTCCCCGAGACACCTGGGGTGACGGACCGACCCCTTGGGGGTCAAGCTGGATTCCCCACATGGGTACAAAGGTGTTTCCACAGGAGGGGGGTTAGCACCCATTGCTAATGGGTGCTACACCTCCCGTGGAAAAACATTGTGTGCTTCCCTTAATCCAGATCTACTATATCCAGGTTAAGGAATGTACCCATTCCTTAGATCCAGGTCTTCTTAGATCCAGATCTAAGGGCTGCGGTGGAAAAACACCCTTTATTGTTTACAACTCTTTCAGTCAGTTTAAACACAGCACCAGCAGTTTCCTTTGTTGGTATAAATCAGCGGCCATGCTGACAAGGCAATCTCCGTTGCCTCGGAAACCACTGGCGTCTTTGGAGCTGCTCGGCTTTGTCAGAGGAAATTCCTTCTGCCCGCTGCGTAAGAAACAGACCAGAGGTGAAATCTCTCTCCTTAGAGGTTTATTCTTGAAGTTGCTGCATTTACAAAATATACACGCTCGTTCCACAAAGTTTCCAACTCTCCAACCAAGCTCACGACCAGCAACCCACACACACAGTAGTGTGAATCACTTCCCTTGTGTTGCACAAGCTTACGTGCCGCCAAGCACAGATCTGTCCTTGAACACTTTGCTGTTCCAGCCTTCAGCCACAGATAGTTACGCTCGTTAACCCTTTTGCCTCCTGTTCACATCTGTACATTTTTCCTATACTGCCTTCAATGCCTAACAATCCCCTCCAAAATGTATAGATGTGAGTTGGTATTGCCACATGCGTGTTTGCTATATTTACACTTTGTACTTGTTGAACTATGCCATGCCTATCAAGCATGATAGTTGTGCGTGTCTTTCACATGGTAAAGCTTTCGTGAGAACATCAGCAATGTTATCTTTGGTGTCAATGTATTGCAGATTTATGACTTTTTTCTGAATCATTTCTCTTACGTTCTGATACCTCACACCAATATACTTCGTTCTACACTTTAAGTTTTCTGCTTCAGACATAGCAATGCATGATTGTGAATCCTCATGAACTATAGTGGGTCCTTCACATCTTTCCCCCAAATCTACAAGCAATTGTCTGATCCACTGGATCTCTCCTGTAATTTCTGACAATGCTGCAAATTCAGCTTCTGTGGTGCTTAAAGCTACGCAGTTTTGCTTCCTGCTGCGCCACACTATAGGGCTTCCAGCATACCTTATCAGCAAACCTGATACTGACTTCCTGTCATGTAACTCTGAAGCAAACGAACTGTCCACATAGCAATCTAGCTGTTGCTCACTGCCTTGTATTACTAACTTTCTTTCTTTGGTTCCTTTCAAGTACCTTAGCACGTGTTTTACTTTGGTCCAATCCTGTACCTTTGGAACACTTACTTTTCTGCTAAGTACCCCAATCGCAAAATAAATGTCTGGTCTAGTGTTATTTGCAATAAACATTAAACTGCCAACAATACTCCTGAATAATTCTGGGTTTTCAAATTCCTTTGATGATTCCTCAACAGAAGTTCCAGAAGTCATTGGACTTTTTACCACTTTTGCATTCTGTAAGCCACATTTTTCAATCAATCTCTCAATCTTTTTCTGTTGGCTCATTAAACACCTACCATCCTCAGTCCATTGCACCTCAATTCCTAAATAAGTTTTGAGATTCCCTAAATCCTTGAGCTTAAACCTCTTGGACAACTCTGTTTGGACTGATACAATCTCTTTCTCTGACCTCGCTGTGACACATAAATCATCAACGTAAATCACTACGGTGACATCACCTTTTGTATACACGCACGCATCCGCAATGCTGCGTTTGTATCCCAGTTTAACCAATTCTTCATGAATGCATAGATTCCAGCAATGAGCACTTTGTTTTAATCCGTATAAAGCCTTTTTCAACTTGTATACCTTTCTATCTCTATCCACATCAAAACCTTGAGGCTGTTCCATAAAGATCTCTTCATCAAGATGAGCATTTAAGTAAGCAGTCTCAAAATCAAAGTGTCTCACTATTTGATTCTTTCTAGCTGCTAAAGCTAACACCAGCCTTAAACTTTCTGGCTTTGCAGTAGGTGAGAAAGTTTTATCAAAATTCTCAAACCTCTGCTGTGAAAAGCCTTTTGCAACTAATCTAGCTTTGTATTTATGGGTTTCATCCGGTATTTCCTTCCTTTTGAACAACCATTTACACCCCACAACCTTGTGGTCTTTTGGTCTCTCAACTACTTCAAATACTTCTTTCTCTAGCAAAGACAAGTATTCCTGATTCATTGCAGAAAACCACTTTTCCAGCTCCTCTTTAGGATATGTCTGCAAATCCTCAAAGTTTTCCGGCTCTTCTGCCATTACTGTGCAGGCTGTTGCACTCTGTACTACAAACCTATCTGGAGGTTTTCTCACTCTTTGAGTTCTCCTTGGCAGAATTACCTTTGTCCTGCCTTTTTCATCTTCACTGTCAGAACTAGTCTGTACCTGTGTGTTCTCCTTGGACACCTTTTCAAACTTTTGTGTGGTGACAGGTGAATGTAAAATTGGATGTGTTTGTGTATGTTTGTCTGCAGAAGTGCTAGGTTCACTGTCTGTAGATGCTTCTTGCTTTGGCACCCCTCCATTTCCAGTATCTATGGCACTCTGACCTAGCTTGAGAAAAACCTCTTTGTTAGCGTGAAGCCTTTCCCAGCCCGAATGTTTTTCAAAGTTGGCACTTCTGGACAGTAAGATTTCTCCATGACCTGTATAAAATCTATAGCTGTTGCCAGAATACCCCACAAACATCAACCTTCTCCATTTAGGATCCCTCTTTTTCCTGAAGTTTGCAGGCACATACACATTTGCATACTGCCCAAAAACTCGCAGGTAGTTGAGGTTTGGCGGTCTCCCATACAACATATGATAAGGAGTTTTCTTCACAAAAGAATTCCAAGTACGGTTAGTGCCACGATGCCCAGCGTTCCAGTAAGTGCCTGCCCTCTCTGAGGAGTAGCTTGGCCCTATTAGGATGCTGAGTTCGTGCAACGGCCAAGTGAATACTACAGCGTGGACACAAAACACTGGTATCAAGCGTTTCAACAGTAAACTAAAACAAGTTTATTATTATACACAAGCAATACTATAAAAGATAAAATAAGGTTCAGGTATTTGTTGGTTTAAATTTGCAAGTCTCTTAAAGCTAGGAGCTAACCCTTTCCTCTACAGGAAAATAGTTCCCCTTTTTAAAAGACAAACCTCTCCACGTTCCTCTCCCTCTCTGACTTGCTTCTGCCTCAGCTCAAGCCAAGCCAGTGTACCCAAACGTGGCCCTAGATGATCACAAGGCCCAGTCCGTCCTTGCTTGTCCGATCATCCAGCCTGGTCAGTTGCTAGTGAAGTCTCCCTCAGAGCTACAATCCACCCGATTGCCTCCTTCAGAAATCACTCAGCCCAAAAGACCACTGGTCAGCTACTGGTTCCAGCTCCCTCAGGATCAGCTCCTCTGTTCCCTTCAGCCTCAGTCCCAGCACGAAGACCCCTGGTCAACTACTGGTCTGGCTCCTTCAGGTTCAGCTCTTCTTCTCCTTTCAGCTCTTCTCCCAGCATGAAGACATTCTCTGCTGTACTCTGTGTTCATTTATACACACACCCCTGATCCTGATTGGCTCTAGCCGCAATAAAATGCTGCTGTAGACTCCTAACAGAGGTTGCTGTCCCTCCAGCCTGATTGGTGGGAACTCCTTCTCTAGCCCCTCCAGCACTGATCCCCGGACAGCTTTTCCCTCCAAAACCTTACTCCAGCCAATCACTGCAACAGGGCCCGCACAGGATTTCCCGCTCTTTTTGCAGCCCAAATCCCAGAGTTTGCAACAAACTTTGCAACAAGGCTGGCTATTGCAGCTTTGCAAGAAGCCTGCAAAGCCCAAAAGCAAAACAGTTTGCAGCCTGCACCCAGAAACCATCACAACCCCTCCCTTCCCCAAAAAAGACAAATGTACCTGGGGCACAACTGTCCCATGGACATTTGTCTACCAAGGAGGAGTGTAACTTCACATAAATCTATCTAATAAACACACTCTATAAAAGTCCAAAGTCTCTGTAACAGGTTTCCCTTAGCTAACTATATTACAACTAAATAGTGTCCAAAGTCTTTATAGAGGATGCTCCAGCGTTGAGCTGTCCTTGGCGCTGTCCTCAGGTGACGTCCTGTCCCTTTGGTGTTGGGCCTGCGCTGTCCTCCGTGGCTCCTCCTCCTGACCTGGGCAGCAGTCTCTTTGGTCCGTCCGGTCCATCTGGTGCCACTGGTGCAGCGCTGTCCGCTGCCATCGGCCTCTCTGGAACCAGGTGCGACATGGCATCCGCCTTCTGGTCCTCTGCCCTTTGGATCTCGCTCAGCACACCACTCAGGTGTATCAGGTGTGTCCGCCAATCATATCTGGACACCCCAATGTTTGCTAGGCAAGCCATCACCTCCAGGCCCAGCTTCAATTTAGCCTCCTGTGAAACTAACCCTGTGAATCTGCCTGTGAGGCCGTCAGTCGGTGTTGAAATTGGCTTTGGTTTGCCTACATCAGTGAGGTGTGTGAATTCCTTAGCAAGTCCAGGTCTGTCTGCCCAGACTTCCTGGCCCTGCTCTACTAAATGTCGGATCTGGTGGTATTCTCCTGTCAGACCCTCACCCATTTGCACATCACACACACCCTCTCCCAGGTCATCTGCCCCACGCATAGGCAGGAATACATCATTTTCTCCCTCTGTGATGGCACACAGATCCTGGTTCCCTCTATTGCTAACTTGGGGTCCTTGCACACACTCAGCAATTTGTTTGGGATCTGTTTCACATGGCTGCCAAGATACATCAGTCTGCTGCTCTATTTCAACTTGACTGGGTTGGCTGACACTGCCATCCTCAGTCAGCGCTGGTGCCTCTGGCTGCTCCAGCACCAGGGCCACCAGTTCACATCCAGGGGTCTGTTCACTCCCTTCACCTTCCAGATGTTCCTCCATCTTGGCACCCACACTGCCTGCTAGCCCCTGACCCTGCTCCGCTTCAATACTGTTGTCTGTATTGTGGGGCACTGTAGCAGTATCCCTTTCAATTTTGTCCATCCCAAGTTGCAAGTTCTCCTTACTGAAATCAGTATAACTAGATTTCTCTGTCGGGAATGGGGAGATTTTCTGACTCAGCCAGCTATCAAGCTCAAACCTTACAACTGACATTTCATGTTTAGCTTCGTTCAGTAGCATGTCTACTTCGCAACGAACCTTTTTCCGGAAAGCAGCTATTTCTTTCCTTATCTCTAGCACATCATACTTCCAGTTCCCAGGCTCCATACTAGCTTCCCTGGATCTGTTTCCTGGAACTGCCCCTTGGGCACCCTGCCCTTGGCTAGCTTTTAATTGGAGAATGGCCAGCTCATGAGCTCTAGCTTCCCTCTCCCTCTCCCTAGCCATATCCATTTCCTTTTTACGTTCTGCAATGGCAGCTTTTGCTCTAGCCATATGCAATTCCAATTCCTTTTTTTTCTTCTGCATCTCATAGTCGAGCTTAAGTTTGAGCTCAGTGAGCCCTCTGTCCTCTGCCACTCCTGGCACAGCCTCAGGAGTCCCTGGGCCTGCACCCACACTTGGCTCTGGGGTTGAAACCTCCTGACTAACTGCGGGCTCCATAATAGCTTTCCCTGGTCTGGCTCTGGGCCACTTGCCACTAACACGCTTAGCTGGCAGTCCCCCAAGACCCTTTGGAACAGCTTTAGCCCCTCTCCTAGTTAGCATCAAGTGTGGGACTCCCCACCACTTGATCTACCGTGCTGGCTGCTGCTATTTGTAGCCAACACTCAGGGAATGCAATTCCCTCCCTGGTTCCGTACTTTACCCAGGCAGATTACCTCTGGAACCAGGTCTATTTGGGTGTAGCCACGTGGTTCAGCGTCCGGCTGGTGACCGTACTCTTTACCTTAAGCAATTACCTCCGGTCACCCGGCCTACTGACCCCACTATTCTGTGGCTAGGCTCACCCAAATACTAGGGCTTACAGCACACCAGGTCCTTACCAAATACCTTAAGCATTTACCTCAGGACCTGTGCCTGCTAGCCCTCCCTGATGTCTAGCACACACACACTTCAGGGATGGAGGAGTTCTGACCCACAGGCACTACCGTAGGGCTCTGTGTCCAGACACCAGACTCATTCACAAAGGAGCCAAACTCTGGCTGCCCTTCTCAATCACACACAGTATTGCTTGCTACTGTAGTATTCTGGCCAAAGCGGACTGAATCAAGATTCGTCCCACCGCTGCCACCAAATTGCCACGATGCCCAGCGTTCCAGTAAGTGCCTGCCCTCTCTGAGGAGTAGCTTGGCCCTATTAGGATGCTGAGTTCGTGCAACGGCCAAGTGAATACTACAGCGTGGACACAAAACACTGGTATCAAGCGTTTCAACAGTAAACTAAAACAAGTTTATTATTATACACAAGCAATACTATAAAAGATAAAATAAGGTTCAGGTATTTGTTGGTTTAAATTTGCAAGTCTCTTAAAGCTAGGAGCTAACCCTTTCCTCTACAGGAAAATAGTTCCCCTTTTTAAAAGACAAACCTCTCCACGTTCCTCTCCCTCTCTGACTTGCTTCTGCCTCAGCTCAAGCCAAGCCAGTGTACCCAAACGTGGCCCTAGATGATCACAAGGCCCAGTCCGTCCTTGCTTGTCCGATCATCCAGCCTGGTCAGTTGCTAGTGAAGTCTCCCTCAGAGCTACAATCCACCCGATTGCCTCCTTCAGAAATCACTCTGCCCAAAAGACCACTGGTCAGCTACTGGTTCCAGCTCCCTCAGGATCAGCTCCTCTGTTCCCTTCAGCCTCAGTCCCAGCACGAAGACCCCTGGTCAACTACTGGTCTGGCTCCTTCAGGTTCAGCTCTTCTTCTCCTTTCAGCTCTTCTCCCAGCATGAAGACATTCTCTGCTGTACTCTGTGTTCATTTATACACACACCCCTGATCCTGATTGGCTCTAGCCGCAATAAAATGCTGCTGTAGACTCCTAACAGAGGTTGCTGTCCCTCCAGCCTGATTGGTGGGAACTCCTTCTCTAGCCCCTCCAGCACTGATCCCCGGACAGCTTTTCCCTCCAAAACCTTACTCCAGCCAATCACTGCAACAGGGCCCGCACAGGATTTCCCGCTCTTTTTGCAGCCCAAATCCCAGAGTTTGCAACAAACTTTGCAACAAGGCTGGCTATTGCAGCTTTGCAAGAAGCCTGCAAAGCCCAAAAGCAAAACAGTTTGCAGCCTGCACCCAGAAACCATCACAGTTAGCAACATGGTTTGCAGTTAGAATTGCTTCCCCCCAAAGCTGCTCTGGTGCTCCTGCATCCAGCATCATGCAGTCTTTTATTTGCTTTAAGACCCCAATGTGTCTTTCGGCTAAGCCATTCTCCTGGGGGACTGCTACGTTTGTTGTGTTGTGGCGGATCCCTTTCTTCCACAACCAATTTTTCAGGTTATTAGACAAGAATTCTCCACCCCTATCTGTAACCAAAGATCCTACTTTGTAATCAAACTGCCTCTCAACCATATTGACCCAATTTTTGATGTGTTCAGCAGCTTCACTTTTCTCTTTCATAAGCATCACATACGAAAACCGTGTGTGGCGGTCCACAATGACCATGAAGTACTGATTTTTGCCCATGGTTTTGGCTAGAGGGCCAGCCAAGTCAGCGTGCACAACCTGAAAAGGTTTTTGTGTGGTGCATTTACTGAATTTGGCCACAGGAAAAGCCTTCAGCCTTATCTTGCTGCAAACTGAACAATCCAGGTGGTTTGGACAATTAGACATTTTAAAATCTGGACACACTTCCCCCAGCTTCCCCAAACTCGTGAAGCTCGTATGTCCCATGACTCTGTGGTAGTAATGAGCACAGTCTAAGTGCAAGGGCACATTGTTAGCTAGTGCACATTCTGCCTTGTCAACCATATAGTACACTTTGTTTCTTTTGATTGCTTTAGCACAAACTTGGTCATCCATGCTAATAGTACAATCATCCCCTTTGAAACTTAATACATACCCACTGTTGGTTAACTCAGACACACTATTCAAACAGTTCTGCAATTTAGGAACGCATAAAACATTTGAAAAGTTCTTTCCAAAACTTGGGATGAACACAGTTCCCATCACTTTTGCCTCCCTCAATGCACCATCCGCCAAGGCAACTGAATGTACATTAGAAGGCATCTTATCTTTCAGGAACTTTTCACAATTAATCATATGAGATGATGCTCCGGAGTCTAATACCCAAATGGGGTTTACAGCCTGATGGGCTTTGTAGTCATTGTTCTTTACCACAGCTACAACACCTTTCTTGCTCCCAGCACCTTTAGGTTGTTGTTTTCTGGCTGCTGCCAGCTTCCTACAGTCCTTAATGAGATGATTTGACTTCCCGCAGTGGAAGCACTTTCTCTCTCTGGACACAGCTGCTTTTTCTGGTTGCAACTACTTGAAAGCCTCAGTTGGGTGAGCTTGTCTCGGCCCTGCATACTGCCGCTGGAGCCCTGCCTCGTACTGCCGACGTTGGCTTTCTTCCAAGACCCGTGCAGCCACCAGCTCTGAAATAATCTGTGTTTCGTCAAAACACTGAAGACTCCACAGAATATTTTCAAATTCATCAGACAGACTTCCCAGCAAGACGTATGCTCTCTGTTCCGGTGCAAGAGCAACCTCCCTCATTTGTACCTGGTTGAACAAATCAGCCATGGTCTCCAGATGCTTCTCGGGCGAATGTCCTTTTTGCATTTTGCAGGCGTACAGCCGCCTACACCAAATCATTTTTGACAGAGCTGTCGTGGATTGGTGAATCTCCCTCAAGGCATCCCAGACTGCCTTTGAGGTCCTTTTCTCCAGGACGTGGTTGATTTGCAACGGCGTGATGGTAAGCAAAATTGTAGCTCTTGCTCTCCTGTCTTCATCAAGAGTGCCTGCTGTGGGGCCTCGTCCAACAACATCCCAAAGTCCTTCTCTGACAAGCAACGCTTCAGAATAGGAGCACCAAGCTGCATAGTTAGTTTCGTCTAGTTTGGGAAATTTTGCTGCCTCCATCATTAAGCAGTGCACAGATAGCTTCTCGGCTGCTTTCCCACTTTCTCCTGTCAAACGGGATAAGACACAGACTACAGTCCGAAGCTCTTACCAACTAGCCTTCCGGCACAGACAGATACCTCTTTCACAGCCAGTTGAACTCTTCAGCACGCACGGAGATAACGATCTGGGCCCATAACCCTTGTTGGTATAAATCAGCGGCCGCGCCAACAAGGCAATCTCCATTGCCTCGGAAACCACTGGCGTCTTTGGAACTGCTTGGCTTTGTCAGGGGAAATTCCTTCTGCCCGCTGCGTAAGAAACAGACCAGAGGCGAAATCTCTCTCCTTAGAGGTTTATTCTTGAAGTTGCTGCATTTACAAAATATACACGCTCATTCCACAAAGTTTCCAACTCTCCAACCAAGCTCACGACCAGCAACCCACACACACAGTAGTGTGCGGGCACTTTATACACTTTTATCATGCGGTGGTGACTCACTTCCCTTGTGTTGCACAAGCTTACGTGCTGCCAAGCACATATCTGGCCTTGAACACTTTGCTGTTCCAGCCTTCAGCCGCAGATAGTTACGCTCGTTAACCCTTTTGCCTCCTGTTCACATCTGTACATTTTTCCTATACTGGCTTCAATGCCTAACATCCTTAACTTCACATTAACTCATTCACTAACTCGAGACCTTAATCCCTTCCTAGATTTCCACAGGACCCAAATCTGTACTGACTGTCTTTCCCCTAAGATAAGCCCCAGTTACAGAACAATGGCTCAGACAGAAAGGCACTTTTTATATTCTTCACCAAGGTTCCATTTCTCCTGATTGGCTCGTTCTCTGGGCTCCCCCCCCCTTCTTCAATATGTTAGTTAGACTGGGTTTAGCCCCTTCACTTGTTTACTATATTTCCACATTTTATAATTCAGTCTCCAATTAAAGCAACAATAAGTGCAGTAATCAAGCTTGGGCCTCCCACCATGTCTTTCGCAGGCAGTTGCAAACATTTTTATTTTAGGAAGTTTTTAACTAAATAGTCTTATTTAAAAGGCTGGGACAGCTTCCCATTTGCATTGGCAGGTAAGGGAAGCATTCCCAAGGCTTTCCTTACCTGCCTATGTGCAAAAGGGGAAGCCACCCCCCACGTGTCCCAGCCTGAACGGCTGCGCTGCAACCCAGAAGTCCTGCCTCTGGGCTGCCACAGTTGGCTGCTACCGGATCATGCCCCAGCTGATGCCAGGCACCGGTCTGGATCAGTCCAGGGGAGGGGAGGGTTCAATCCCACTGGGCACAGTGCCTCCCCATCCCTGGATCATGGTCCTGTGCTGACCTCTCCCCGTGGCATCAAGGGGTGGTGGTGGCTGGAAGCCCCCTTCCCATCCTCCCCCAGCCCCCTCGATTTGCCTGTGTTTCACCCAGCAATATCACAGGACTTGGATGGGTCTGCTAGAATGATGGTGGGAGAGAGCAGGAAACAGTCTGCAAATAGCAGAGAGGGAGAGGGGAGGGGGTGTCCAGGCACCCACCTGGGGGATGCCCTGCATGGGCAGGTCAACAAGAGGGTTGATCTAGGGGTGGGGTGGGGGCGAATTCAAACAGTATTCCCCCTCTCCTTTGGTATCAGAAGAAAAACCTCTTTGATCCCCAAAGGGTGGGACAGAAAGCCCTGCAATATCACCTCCCCACCCCAGGGTTAAACCCCACACACCCCGTGCCCATGCAGGGCATAGCCCAGTGGGGTGCCTGGATGCCCCCCCCCTCTATTCCAAGCTGTTTCCTGCTGTCTCTCACCACCCTATAGCAGTTTGATCCAAGCCGTGTGATATTGCAGAGAGGTGAGATGAAACACTGGGCAGATCGGGGTGGGGGCTGGGGGAGGATGGGAGGCGGGCTTTTCCTCCATCCCCTCTGGGATAAAAAGAAAAGCCTCTCCCATTGCCAAGCGGAGGAAGGAAAAGCCCCCAAATGTACCCCCCCCACCTTCCAGTACCAGCATACTTTCAGAAAAGGTGCGAGTGCTCACTTCCTGGGTATGTCAGGTAAGTTACAGGTCACAACTGGGGATGGTTGGGTGGCTTGTGGTGCTCAATTGCATGTACCGCAGCTAGTTTGCAATTAGTTGACATCTGGGCAGGCAAGGTGCATTTGTAGGCTGCATAACAAATGGAGATGCACCTGCCCAGATGTTAACTAATTACCAACTAAGAGGCCAAGTGCAGAAACGCTTCTGATCCGGTCCAGTCCGATAAATGCAGAAACAGTCTTGAACGTACGAACAAGCGACTGTGTGCTTATTTTTATTCCCTGCCCTCACACCATCCAACAAAACTCTACCAAAATTCATACTTAAAGGAAAACCCAGATAAACAGAAATGTGTACCAGATTTATTCAGATCTATTTTAAATTGAGCAGCAAAGTAATCAAGCTTGTCCTTAGTCAGCAGAAACTTAAAAAAAAAACAATTTTAAGGAGTTGGGTCTGTCATGCCAACCATGAGTTCTTGGCTCCTGATTTAGGATTCATGTCAGAGCATGAATTTTGCTGTGATACAAATAATAATAATAATAAAAGAAAAGTATCAAAATGAGAGATTGGTTGCTGCAGTCTTCTAATGTTTTTAGAATTACACATAGCACTTGTTTCATACCTCAAGAGTCAGTACCTTGAATTGGACTCGGTAGTAAATTGGCAACCAATGCAGCCCTTTTAAAACCGTCTGGCTAGGTGTTCCGGTTAGCACTGTAGCGACTGCATTTTGCACTAGCTGCAACTTCCAGACTGTCTTCAAGGGCAGCTCCATGTAGAGTGCATTACAGTAGGCCAATCTAGAGGTTACCAGAGCCCAGATGACCGTGGCCATATTGTCTCTATCCAGAAAAGGCTTAAGTTGATGCACCAGCCATAGATGGGAGTAGGCGCTCCTGGCCACGGCCTCCACTTGAGCTTCAAGTGTCAGCGCGGAGTCCAGGAGTACCCCCAAATTATGTACCTGTCCCTTCCAGGGCATTGCAACCCCATCAAGGACAGAGTGTCTCCCAACTACATTGACCCGAGACCCAGTGACACAAAGCGCCTATGTCTGGATTCAGCTTCAATTTATTCACTCTCATCCAGCCCATTACCACCTCCACACACCTGTCAAGCACTTCAACTCCCTCTCCTGATTCAGATGGCACAGAGAAATAAAGCTGGGTATCATCTGCATATTGATAACACCTCACTCCAAATCTCCTGATGACCTCTCCCAACGCCTTCACATAGATGGTAAATACCATGGGAGATAAGATCGACCTGGAGGAACCCCACAAGTGAGTTCCCAGGGTGTCGAATCAGTGTCTCCCTCAGTCGCTATTTGGAATCTACTCAGGAAATAAAAGTGGAACCAATGCCAAGCATTGCCTCCCACTCCTAAACCCTGTAGTTTCTCCAAAAGGATACTGTGGTCAATGGTATCAAAAGCCACTGGGAGGTCCAGGAGAACCAACAGGGCAGCATTCCCTCAGTCTCTCTCCCAGATGAGGTCATCAACCAGGACGACCAAGGCAGTTTCTGTGACATAACAGGGTCTGAAGCCAAATTGAAATGGGTCCAGATAATCCGCTTCTTCCAGGCATGCCTGCAGTTGAAGAGCAACAGCTCTCTCCAGAACCTTGCCTAAAAAAGGTATGTTAGCCACCAGGCGATAGGTATTTAAATCTTCTGGGTCCAAGGAGATCTTCAGGAGGGGGCACACCACAGCCTGTTTCAGGGCCGGTGGGACCATCCCATCCCTCATCCCAGCCATATCTTGTCGGTTAGTCTTTATCATCCATGAGGGGCAGGATCCAGTGAGCATTAGGAAAAGAGATCTCTGCATCTTTGGTCCCTTGTGTCATTCTGTGCCTTGGTCCTGCAATGGTTAAAGTAAATGAGTTCTACTTCCTAGAGAAGCAGGAATTTAGGCACATTGTGCTTCAAGGCGGAAGAGGAAGTGAGGTGGGAGGCCAAGCAAAGGACTCTTGGTGGGGGGCATCTGCTATAGCCTGGCAGGTAGAGGAAAGTGGGGCTGAAGCGCTGTTTGGGGGTGCGGTGTGTACGCGACCCAACATTAAAAGGTGCGTCTTGGGTGCGGATTATGTTTATTCCTGCCTGTTCCTGAATCCGAATCCAGTGCTGAGATGGGATCCAAGCCTGGCTTCCCCTTGCTTAGAGAATTAGAAGGTTCTTCGCTGATATCCTGATCTATTCTCAGCTTTCAGGGGAGTTAAACTTAGTGGAATCCAGGAACCATCTTTGTCTCATCCTGCAAACTCTGGACTGGGGCTGCGGAGGGGACTTTGGTCAGGCGCCTCCACACTGGTCCCCCCTGTGTCTCCAGGGGGCTGAAGGTCTCCTTCCCAGTCCAGGGGGGTGTAATTCCTGCCTTGTCTTCTTTCCCCCCAGGAAGTGAGACATGGAGTCAGGGGAACCATCTGGATCTTCTTTCCCTCCAAGGAGAGCAAAAGAAGCTGCCCTGGAGCCTTTTCAGGTGAGGAAGGAGCCATGAGCAGTGAGGGTGGGAGTGATGGTCGGTGGGTGCTTTGTGCTTCTTTATTTTGGGGCAAAATAGTAATACACCCCTGTATACTGTTGATGGACCAGGATGAGGGTTTCCTGAGTGCCAAACCTACAAAGAGAAGATTACTACTCTTTTAGCCTGTTTTCACACTCTTTTCTCTCCCTGTGGCGCAGATGGAGCTGTCACAGCTCAGAAGTATTACTGCTCTTTCATCATAGAAGCATAAAACTTTGATATATTTGTCACTTACCAAGCCTGATTCAGTTCTTGTTACTTACTTGTACTGACTTTGAGGAGTAAGAGGTTACAACTTAATAGTCAACTGCTGGAACATGACAAGTTCTTGTTAGTGCTGCATATAAGAAGAAGAGTTGGGTTTTCTACCCTGCTTTTCTCACCCTCAAAGCAGCTGACAAACCTTCTGTGCTTCTCATAACAGGCACCCTTTGAGGTGGAACGGCTGTGGGAGCTCAGAAAGGGAGCTGTAACTAGCCCAAGGTCACCCATCTGGCTTTGTGGAGCAGTGCGGAATTAAACCAGGAAACCTCCTGCTATGAGCCCGTCACTCTACCCACAAGACCAAACTGGCAGACAGAGACAGACTAAGACTTGTCAGATTGACTTTACAGACTAAGCAGGACATGCTAACAGGCTGGTGGACCAATGAGCTTCAACTGACCAAAGCAGCACTTTCCTCCTTTAATGTTCTGCTGCAGTTGAAGAGAGGAGTCAACCACTCTTAAAGTGACCTTATGCTATTTTGCATGCACAGAAGCAAACCTGCTGAGTTGCTTTCTCCACAGTGATAAGGTGAGGGGGACCTGGGACAAAAAGTCCTCATCCTTTCATGCTTGATGTGATGAAATGTTGAAGGAACACAGTGAGCTCTGAATAGTACTGTCCTTTTTCCCACTGTAAAGTAAGTTTCTCCATGAAAGCATCTATGCAGTATCATTTATTTATTGTTTTTTCAGAGGTTTTTTACCACTTTTCATTTTAAAAAAGTGCTCGAAAGTGTATTATAAAACACTAAACGATTAAAATCGATTAAAAATCAGGATAAGAACAAAGCAGAAACTCAAGTTAAAAACTAGGTGGGAGAGGAAAGAAACAAACCTTCACACAGGGAAGTCTTTAATAGACACCTGTAAGCTGGCACTGTATATTATGACTAGCAGTACTATCTCTCTAGATAAGAACCCAAGAGGAGCCCAGCTGGATCAGGCCACAGCCCATCTAGTCCAGCATCCTGTCTCACAGATTGTCCCACCAATTACTTCTGCGTATCTGAAGCAGAAGACATCTGAGGCCTATTTGCACGATGCGGTTTGGAACGCATGGACACGTGGGGACGGAGCATTAGCTCCTGTGGGCCGGTGGGCCCATCCCTGAGTGCCCTACACGCGTTCTGGTTTCAGAGCAAAAAAACCTGCTTTAAAACCGTCTGTTAGCACTCAGCGTGTCCTGGTGCAGCCCCAGCTGTACCGGAGGGAAATTGTTTGCACACTTTCCCTCCGTGACAGCTGGGCCACTTCCCCGAGCTGCTCCCATTAGCTCCTATGGAGCTAGGGTGGGCAGCCCAGGCAGTTCTTTCCCTCGGTTTCCGCTTGCTCCAGGAGCCCAGATCGGGCTCCTAGGGCTAGCGGGACCCACACCCTGCACCCCCAACCCACCCCAGGTGTGTGTGTGCACAAATGCTTTTTACCTGCTCGTCGCAGGATCTCAACTGAGGAAATCGGGCCAGCTGAGCTCTGTGCATGAGCGCATGTGGCACAATCCCTTATGGGCCAGGCACATGCCTGGCTTCAATTGGCCATCTGTGCAGGCACACATGCCTTGCCAATCAGGGGACACCCCGTGTACACATGCAAAGCTCAACTGGTCCGATCGCCTCAGTTGCAACCCAGCAGCGAGCAGGTAAAGAGCATTCATGCACCTGCGCCCCCAGGGTGGGTTGGGGGATGTAGGGTGTGGGTCCTGCTGGACCTAGGAGCCCGATCTGGGCTCCTGGAGTGAGCGGGAACTGAGGGAAGGCAGGCAACGGGCCTCCTGCCCTGTGTCTTGTCTGACCCAATGGTGGGAGGCTGGGGGAGGCGCATCCCGCCCCATCCTAGGATACTTAGGAATGCTTCATCCATTCACAGGGAGGGAGGCAAAGAATAAGTGTAGACACATTTCTGCTGCCCTCCATGTGAATGGATAAAGCGTTCCCGCCTGTCCTAGCCGTTCTGGCTGTACTGAGAAGAGGCATCTGCTCTTGAATTCAAGCAAATGGCCTTTACAGCCACCCTGCCTCTCTCCTCAGCATGGAGGATGTACTTCATGGAGGATTCATTCCATCAGCTATTGATACATCTGTCCTCCATGACTTTGTCTAATCCTTTCTGAAAACTCTGCAGGCTGGTGGAGAATTACGTAGACTAATGAGAGATATTAGCCAAGAGGAATGTTTTCAGTCAAATCCTTTTCCTGCAGGGCCTGGTGAGCTTCCAGGACGTGGCCGTGTGTTTCACGGAGGAAGAATGGGCTCTGCTGGATCCAGGGCAACAAGCTCTCTGCAAGGAAGTCATGCGAGAGACTTATAGGATTGTGGCCTCATTGGGTAAGTTCACTAATTCTGTTGCACCTGAACTTTACTTGGTTTTGAGCTGAAAATTATAGGTAGGCCAGCCTCTTTCCTTTGATTATCATTCAGAAATGGTCTTTTTCCTGCAATGGCCGCGTAGTGCTTCTACTCCCTCCTGGCTTTTGATGATCCTCCTGAAAAGGATGGTGGGATCCCTCATGTCTAGAAACTTGTTGGCCTTCCTTGGTGACATCTCTTGGTCCCATTCCATGTTCCTTCACATTACACCCTTAAATTGTAGGTAAATATCAATATCCCTCCCTAAATATTTGCCATTTAGATGGATTATGAATTTTTAGATGAATAAGGTTTGCTGAAATGGTCCATTTTCTTTATCTCTTCTGCAAGTGAGCAAACCTTCTTCCGGACTACTGTTATTATGAGGAAAGCTAATGATGAAAACCTAAATAAATTTCATTAGGATGCCCCTGAGTCAAAAGATGACCTCATCCTAGTCACCCTCTCTAGACGGCACATAAAGTCCAAGGTTACATAGGAACATTGGAACATAAGAGGAGCTGTGCAGAATCAGGCCACAGCCCATCTAATCCAGCATTTCACCTGACACAGTAGATATCAATGGTTTCTGGGTATCTCCAGCAAATAACCTTTAAGAGATATCCTGTCTTTCTGTTCTTATGTTTTCTATTCCCCTCCATCATAGGAATATATTTCCTGGCTTCCCCTTTGCCTGAGAGCTGCACTTAATGTGTTGAATTTCTTGTGCTTTGGAATTCTAAAGGGATGAGAACCTGCAAAAAATATTCCCTTATCTATTTCCTCAATGTCTCAACTTTAAACTTTACTCCAGATTGTTCAGTGTCAGTTTGTATTAGATACATTTGAACATTTATCCAGTTTGTAATAAATGTGGATGGTTATTGTTTGATATCAAAAGTAAGTAAAAAAAATATTCTAAAGGGATGCTGCAACATGATCTCAAAAATTGGTATAAAACAAAGTTAACACAGAGCACAGTAACAGTAATATTATTGCAGCCATTGACCAGTCAACAAAACAGAGGACACCCAGCAATAATGCCTAAATTTGCCTAAATGCTAACAACCTAAATTTGGCTTCCAGGATGCTCTGTCTTGCCTTCCCAACATCATTGGTACCAACATGTACCATGGCCACTGGCTCCTCCCCGGCACTGTCTACTAACCTATCTAGATGACGCGTGATGACTGCAATCTTCGCACCCAGCAGGCAGGTCACCATGCGGTCAACATGCCCATCACAAACCCGGCTCTCTGTATTCCTGATAATCGAATCACCCACTACAAGTAGCCCCCTCCCGCTACCCGTGGAGGACTATCCTCGGTGCAAGAGGATACAGGCACATCCACTGAGGAAGGGGTCCCAACTAAGGGAGCCTGGCCCTCTTCCTCGGCTTGATGTCCTCCCTGCTTGAGGCTTCCACTCGAGGCAGCTGGAGGGCTGCTTGTTGTGGAGTGGGATGCTCCTACCACATCCCTGAAGGCTGCATCCTCAGCTCTGTTACTCTCTATCTCTTTCTCCAGGTCTGCTACCTTGGCTTCAAGGGAAGAGCCATTTTCTTTTAAAAAACATTTTATTTATTGAAATTTTCCACAGACTAAAAAAGAAAAGCCATTCAAACACTCTTTCCATCATTACATTAATTAAAGTTCCCTTAACTTCTTCTGCTTATCTGACTTCATTATTCTGTATCTGTCATTTGTTGCTCCACATCTTTGTCTCTCCTTGGTTTCCTGTTTATACTTTATCTTCATTCAAACCCATCTGTCGTTAATTCAAGCTCTGACAGATGTTCTATAAATGGGGACCAGTCTCTCGTAAATTTATCAGTTGATTTGTCATTTAGTAGATTTGTTAATTTATCCATTTCAGCCAAATGTCATCTTAATTAGCCATTCTTCTCCCGATTGTATCTCTTCTTCCTTCCACTTCTGAGCATACATTAATCTAGCTTTTGTAACCATATTCAAAATTAATTAGTTTAAATTTTTCTTTCCCATATGTAGGTCTATGCATTTCTCCCTATTAAAAATCGTACTGTCCGTTTCAGCCCACTGTTTAAGCTTGTCTAGAACTTTTGGAATCCTCTCTTCTCCTTTGTAGTGTTAGCAGCCTATCCCAGCTTTGTATCATCTGGACATTTGATCAGCATGACTCGTTCTTCCAGATCATTCATAAAAATGCTTAACAGTAAACAAGGTCTGAAGTATTTGGGAAAAGCATGTTGATAAGTAGCTTTGTACTTCTATTTCTCCCTCGAGAAAAACCCCTATAGTATAAATGAAAAGTTATACTGTTTGCTAAGGAGTGAAGTCCCTGGTATTAAGTGTCACCTAACTGAAGAAATAATACCTCTTTTTCCCTGGTGTTTTCTAAAGAGAGTAAGCCCAGTTTACTTTAACTGCAGGGACATAAGACACACTCCCCCACTAAAAATATCCCTAAAAATGGGGTGTGTCTTAAGCACTTCATCTTCCCCCATTCCGGTACTATGGCCAAAAAAAAGGGAGAAGATAGAAAAAGCCATGGATTTCTATCGCTCACTTCCTCCAGCCACAGTTCGTCTCACTGCATACAAATTCATCTCCCCTAAATCTAGTATTGAGTATGGTTTGCATTCTGCATGTCCAGGCATATGGAATGCACATATATTTCTGCATTGTAGGATTGTGTGAATTTGTGTGCATTATGTGAGGGCTAGTACTAAAAGATTCATTGCATACCTGAACATGCTGTATGTCTCAGTGTTATGCTTGCAGATTGGCTCACTCTTCTTATAGCAAAACCTGCTTCTTAATATGATAGAACACATCCAAAAGCGGGAATAAGAGGATCCCTGTTAGCTTAAACAACAATGCATTAAATCCAGTATCTTGTCTCACTCGGTAGCCCACCTGATGAAGGGAGGCAGCGGCAGCAATATGGTGATTTTTTTCCCATAGGCTGGCAAATACAGTACATAATAAGACGGCCCAGAAGTTTAAGAAGAATCCAGCCAGAATTCTGCCAAGAAAACTTCCAGAACAGAGGTTCAAGCATCTCGCAAAGAGAAATTCGCACTGAATAATGTTAAAACCCTAGATAGCTAGGGATGATGGCTGAAATCCATTAAATTTTTCTTTCCCTTTTTCCAAGCATATGCGGTTAAAGAAAAAAGGAAGAACATTCTGAGAATTCCTGAAGATTGCAGAATGGGAACACAATATTTGCTATCTAGAAAAAAATTAGAGAATGAAACAATATCAAGTATACAATGTATTGTTCCTAGAAAAAAGAAATTCAGGGAGGAAAGAATTGGTACTATACATCCAAAGACTCACATAGGAGAAAAACCTTATAAATGTATCGAGTGTGGGAAGAGCTTCACTCAGAAGACTCGCCTTATGCATCATCAAAGGACACACACAGGAGAGAAACCTTACAAATGCATGGAGTGTGGAAAGAGCTTCAGTCGGAGTGATGACCTTATGTGCCATCAAAGGATACACACAGGAGAGAAACCATACAAGTGCATGGAGTGTGGAAAGAGCTTCGGTTGGAGTAGTAACCTTATACGTCACCAAAGGACACACACAGGAGAAAAACCATATAAGTGCATGGAGTGTGGAAAGAGCTTCTCTCTGAGTAGTCACCTTATGGGCCATCAAAGGATACACACAGGAGAGAAACCTTATAAATGCATGGAGTGTGGAAAGAGTTACAACTGGAGTAGTCACCTTAGGAGTCATCAAAGGACACATACAGGAGAGAAACCATATAGATGTATGGAGTGCGGAAAGAGCTTCAGTCGGGCTCCTCACCTTACGGGCCATCAAAGGACACACACTGGAGAGAAACCATATAAATGCATGGAATGTGGAAAGAGCTACATTTGGAGTAGTCAGCTTACATGTCATCAAAGGACACACACAGGAGAGAAACCATATAAATGCATGGAGAGTGGAAAGAGCTTCATTCAGAAGAGTGACTTTACATATCATCAAAGGACACACACAGGAGAAAAACCATATAAGTGCATGGATTGTGGAAAGAGCTTCATTTGGAAGTGTAGGCTTACATATCATCAAATGACACACACAGGAGAGAAACCATATAAATGCATGGAGTGTAGAAAGAGCTTCATTCGGAAGCGTGAGCTTATGCTTCATCAAAGGACACACACAGGAGAAAAACCATATCAATGCATGGAGTGTGGAAAGAGCTTCATTCAGAAGCGTCAGCTTACGTATCATCAAAGGACACACACAGGAGAGAAACCATATAAGTGCATGGAGTGTGGAAAGAGCTTCATTCGGAAGGGTCAGCTTACGTATCATCAAAGGACACACACAGGAAAAAAAACTATATAAATGCATGGAGTGTGGAAGGAGCTTCAGTCAGAGCAATCACCTTACTTCTCATCAAAGAACTCACAAAGGGGAGAAACCCTAAAAATGCAGTGAGTGTGGAAAGAGCTTCAGTTGCTGCCCTTGACTTTTCTGTCATCCATGAACCCACACAGAGGAATAAGAATGTAAATTACTTTTTTTTTCCAAATAATTTTTATTTCTGTTCAACTGTTACAATATAATAAATTCTTCTCTCGTAAAAACATATTCAAATAACGTACGTAACTACAAACAAACATGAACTATTTACATAACGGCAGCAATTTTTTAAATACTTCATTTCAGTCACTTAAACTTCATTTGTTTTTAGTTTTGAGGCAAGGTATAATACAAAAACCAGTATATTACTTTAAGCAGGAATTTCACAATATGGAGTGGAATCATTTTGTTTCCATTCAGGGCATTAAGTTTTGTTATCTTTTAAGTTTCTATATTGCGACATAATTAGTTCATTTACCATCAATTCTGCCATTTTAAGATACCTCTCCAGTATATTTAATCTGTCATGGGTTTCCAATTCTTTGCAATGATTTTTTTTGGCCGCAGTAAACATAAAATGTAGTAATGTTTTATTCTGTGATGTAATTTCAGTTGAAAAAACAAAAGATCTATCAAGGAGAAGAACCAAGGTCCTTCTAATATGAGATAACTAATAAAATGCCCTGATTCCAAAAAAGGGGAAATATACAACCTTATATGCAAATAATGGTAAATTTACTAGTAAAAATATCTTATAGAAATTTATAACAGTATACAAAAGAGAATAAAAAGAAAAAGAATGGTGTATAAAAACAAGAAAGGAGTTAGCAAATAGCCAACCTTTCAAAAACACCAATCTGAGACTTCTCATGAAGGGTAAACAAACAATGGCGTCCAAAGAAATTTCCTATGTCAATAATGGGGATCTTAAGCCAGACGCATTTCGACAGGTAGTCTTCTTCAGTGGCTTTTTTCGACTTTTCGACTTTTATTATTGTTGGTATCAAATTTTGTTTTAAATATAATTTGGCTTTAACAATTGCTTCTGTCTCAAGAGTATCTAATTCTGCTCTCTTTTTTTTTGCAGTTCCCTATATTTGGCTTTTGGTCCTGTATTTTTGTATTTTGCTTCTAATAGTTTAATAGCTTCTGTAAGTGTTTCTTGGGTTTTGTTAAATTGCTTTTTAGCCCATGCACTTTGGCTTATACAAACTCCATGAGTTGTGGGTTTCATTGCTTCCCATTTTAAGTCAGCTGGGATATCTGGTCTGGTGTTATTTTTGAAGTATTGTTTCAACTCATTACCTATCACTTGTTTAACTGCTGGTTTACACAACAGGCTAGGATTTAGGGCCTTTCCGCACTGGCTCTAAAAACGGATTTAGAGCCAGATGTGGAACGGATTTAGACCTGGCTTCCGCATAGGGGACGGAATTAGGACCCCTTTGAGGAAGCCGTGTCCGCATTGGGCGGCTCTTTAAAAGGTTTCTGCCGCCGAAATCCGGCTCAGAAGTAAGACCTGAAAAATCAGGTCTTACATCCGGCTTCCCCCCCCCCCCCCCCCGTGAAAACGGTTTGGAAACGAACGTTTCCACACTGCAGGGGGGAAAAGCCGGATTGGCGGCGCATGCCCAGCTGCCACAGAGGGAGAACCATGCTCTCCCACTGTGGCAGCTGGGCGATCGAGGTCCCCTGCCAGAAAACCGACGCCGCTCGGTTCTCTGGCAAGGGAAACCCAGCCGCCGCCCACTTTCACTTCTAACTCGCAGGGGTTCCCTCGGACTTCCCCGATCCTCCGCAGGTGAATTCTCTCCCAGGCTGAGAATCCAGGCGCGGAGGCTGGGGGATTTCCGAGGGAACCCCCCAGGGCAGCCCCCTCTCCTATTCTCACCCCCCCCTTCGGGATCCCCTTGTACTTACGATTTCGCTGGGATCTCCGTGCTCAGCCGGGGAGCCCTGGCGCGATTGCGCAGGCGCGTCTCCTCTGCCGGCCTCTCGAGCCCAGGGAGTAGTCGGTTTTCTGGCAGGGGACCTCGATCGCCCAGCTGCCACAGTGGGAGAGCATGGCTCTCCCTCTGTGGCAGCTAAGGGCTGGTTTCGGGTGGGGGCTGCTGCATTTGCACAGCACCCACCAGAAACCCTGGCTTTGCTGCCGCAGCCCCGCGCGTGTGCGGAGGCACGGGGCGCAGGGAATCCGTTTCTGATGGAAACGGATTCCCTTCTTAAAACGTTTCCGCCGAAAACGGATCTTTTTAGATCCGTTTTCAGCGGCATGTGCAAAAAGGCCCTTAATCTCCATTACATTTGAAATTTGAATTCCTGAATATTTAACTTTGTTTCCCAGGACGCCAATCAAATTTTGAGTTCATGATTGGGTTCATATTTCCTCCAATTAGTAATTCTGCTGTTGCAAATGTTTGTAGATTCTGTAATACTTTAGTAATATAGCTTTTTTTGTCCATTATTTGGGATGTAAAGGTTAGCCAGTGTGATCTGTTGTTCTGCAATCAAGCAATTAATAAAAATATATCTGCCTTCAGGATCTATTTGGGAACTCTCAAATTTAAAAGGAACAGACTTATGGATAATTATTGAGACCCCTTTTGATTTTGAGGTGCCAACAGCTGCATATTCTCCTTTTAGTTCTGGATGTGAGAAAATTGTTTTTTGTTTATATTTTTTTGATTTGAAAGTTTCCTGGAGCATAACAATGTGTGCCTTCTCTCTTAGCAGCATTCTTTCTTTTTCCTATTTACTATATTATTAGTCCCTTTTACATTTAGGGACATAATTTTAATTAGTGCATCACTCCTTGACATTTTGGTCAGTTATGATATTTATTTTCCTGACTTTTGGTTTTTGAGATTTTGTAGTGTTATGTGCTCTTACCCTTGCATGCCTTTGGTGACCAAAATTTAGTGCTGCCAAACTGCAGAATGAAACCATTCTGCCAGGAATTCCCTTATTCCTCTTTACTGGTCTGCCAAGGAACCAATCCAGTGACTAACTAACACCTGTCACTGTCAAATAAGGAAATTTGAAAGGAGCGGTCATGTAGTGTTGTTAAGTTTCATTATTCCCGCCACCCAGGACCTGTTTAAAATTATATTTGTCATTATTTTTATATAGTATTGTTTTATTTTGTTATTATTCTACCATCCAGATTTCCCTCCCTTTAATCCCAAAACCTACCCCCCATTTTGACTGTAATGGCACATTACAACTTGTTATATCACATAGAAATGGAAGTAACTATTTCTTAATTCCCATTTAAACATGCATTGTGTCAAAGCACTAAATGTAAAAGTGTATTTGGCAATACAGTACTTGGAGTTCAGTATTAGTGAACTTGCTGTCAGCTTGTTACTCTGTCTACATAGTCATATGTAGACAAGTTTTCTCATTTTTTCTCTCCCGGCTTTCCAAACATTGCAGGTATGCTATTGTTTGTCATTTTCTTTTGTTGATTCCATCTGAGACCATGTGTTGGTATCATTTTCTGGTGTGGAGGGTTGATTTGAAGTTTGTGGACTTTGCAGCTGGATATTCAAAGTCTGTGCCATTTCTCTGGCCTCCTCTCGAGTAGAGGCTCTAAGAACCGTCCCTCTATAATTGACTATTATTTCACAGGGAAAACCCCACCTGAACCTGATATTTGATCTAAACAGCCACTTGCATGTCATTCTTGGCCCTTAATGCCTGAAAGATTTTGTTTTTTACAGAATACCTATCAAAGACAATTATTACATCCCTGGGACGTTGGTCCGGTGCTGGTTTAGGGGCTAAACCTCTGTGAGCACGTGCTAAGTCCATTTCCGTCAGTTCAATCTGAGGGCAAACATCACTGAACCATTTTAATAAAAAGGCAGTCAAACTTTCTCCTTCAATTTGTTCTTTCAAACCACGTATACAAATATTTCCCCGTCTTTGTCTGTTCTGCAAATAAATCATTTGACTATTTATATCTTTTACCACCGTTTCCATTTGTTTAATCTTGCTTGAGTTCCTTGTAGCTGCATCAAAAGCCTCCAATGCAGTGGCTTGGGTCCAGTGCTTCTTTTACTTGGTTTAATTCCCCTTGTACTGAACTGAAAAGTTCTTTCCAGCTTTGGATAAGTGCTACTTTAAGCTCTTCCAAGCTTTGCTTAAATTCTGCTTTTGTTATTCCTTCCTTGCCCCTCCACCACTTCAAGTTTTTTGGCTTCTCTCCTCCCCTTACCTCCTCTGGTGGCCTTTTTCTTTTTTTTTTTTAAGTTTGTGTTTATTTTACATATTTTACAAAACATCACTTCTTACCAATTGTAATACAAAACACAAATTTTACAGTTTCTCCCCCCCCAAGTGAAATTAAATTAATACAATTCTATTTTAATTCAGCCAAGACTCATAAGAAGCTTCTTAACATCATCTATCAGTTTGTTATTTCTGTTTTGTCGTGGAATATAGATATAACTTTTCCCAAGCTGTTTCAGCAGAAATTTTTATATTCACACCATACATTTCAGTCTCTTTTGTCTATATACATCGTATCTAAACTAATCAACAATGTAATAATACCACATTTCCAATTTACATTTATCTGCTGATTTCCATGATACAGCTATAGTTGGCAATGCCGCCCTAAACAGCTGACTCAACATATATCTTTTATTTTCTTGTATGTTTTGTTCTCTGTAGATCTGTAACAAAGCTGTTTCTGGGTACATATTAATATTCAATTCCATTATGTTATTAATCTCATCAAAAATTCTATTCCAGAAAGAGATAATCTTCAGGCACATCCACAACATATAGTAGAACGTGCCGTTCATACCATATCCCCTCCAGCAATTAGATGACAGATTATTAATCATATAAGCCAGCTATGCAGGGGTCTTATACCACTTTGTTACTAGATTCATAAGTAATTCTCTTACTCTCAAGTGCTTTACCCTTGCTATTTTACCAAACTTCTTTTTCATTTCTTCTGTTGTCACATCTATATCAAGTTGGCAAGACCCAGTGGTGCTCTCAAGCATAATTCCTCCATCATCAGTTATTATTTTATAGATCTTTGCGCATGTACCCTTTTTACATATAATTCCACTCTTATTATTTTTTCCATTTCTGATATTGGTTGTCTCATTTTTTCTTGAAGTCTATTTTTAACAATAAAAGATTTTATGGCATAAATTTTATCCAATTTTCCCTCCCTAGAATATCTTTTAATTGCCTATCACTCAACATTTCATTATTGACTGTAAATAGGTCCTCAACTGTCTCTATTTTTTTCTTTCATCTTTTCTTTTTTTTAATATCTTTATTGAATTTTAATACATACTATTAATAATCAGCAGTATTAACAAATCCTTCTTTTTCTTTCATCTTTTCCAATAATCGTCTATCCAGAACTATATTATCCTCATTTATATATTTAATTGTTGTATATCTTAAGATGTGTCCTGCGAACTTTGTTTTCCATTTCTTCCACACACTTATTGTTGTTTTCATTGGTCCATAGATTTCTGTAATTCTCTCCCTAGTCCATCTGTGGAAGATTATTGACTTATTTTCTAACCCGTTCATTTCTTTTTCTAATTTTACCCATTTTAACATATCATTGTACTCCAGATCCAATAATTTTGCAATTTGAAATGCATCATAATAATACTCCAAGGAGGGTATTGACCATCCTCCATTTTCTTTACTGAAGTATAATCTTGTTTTACGTATTCTACTTTTCTTATCAAATACCCATTTTACTATAGTTGAGTCTCATTTCCTTATTGTTTTTACTTCAATCCATTCTGGCAATACTTGAAACAGATACATAAATTTAGGAAATATTGTCATTTTCAGAGTCCTTGCGAAATACTTAAAATTGTTCTTTTTTTCCAATCCTTAATTTGTTTATTTACCTTACTCCATACTTGTTTATAATTAGTTATCCCTGGTTTTTTTCATATTTTTAGTCAAGTAGATACCCAAATATTTCATTTTACCTATACCTGATTTTAGCCCTGTAGATAGTCTAATCTTTTTGTATATCAGGTGGTGTGTTCCTATACATAATTTCTGATTTCAAAATATTTATCTTTGGCTTCTCTCCTCCCCTTACCTCTTCCGGTGGCCATTTTGTCTGTTAATGGCTGCTTTCGAGCCTTGTCTTTGAGTGTTTTTCCACCGCGCTCCTTTAATCCGGATCTAAGAAGATCCGGATCTAAGAAATGAGTACTTCCCTTAATCCGGATCTAGTAGATGCAGATTAAGGGAAGTACCGAATGTGTTTCCATGGGTGGCCTAGCACCCAATAGCAATGGGTGGTAGCCTCCCTGCTGTGGAAACATCAGAGTACCCATTTGCAAATCCGGATTGACCCACAAGGGGTCTGCCTGTCACCCCAGGTGTTTTGGGTGACAGGCGGTGCAATCTCCAAAGTCCCTCTGAAGTCCCTCTGAAAGTTGCCTTTGAAGATTAGCAAAGGCTCCGAAGTCCCTCCGAAATCCCTCCAAAGTTGCCTTCGGAGGTTACCAAAGGCTCTGAAGTCCCTCCGAAGGCAACTTTGGAGATTAGCAAAGGCTCCGAAGACAAACCCCTTGCGAGAACTTGCATATTAATTAGCTCCTTGTGAGCAGGGATGAGTCAGCCTCATTAATATGTACCTCTTTCCATGCCTGAAGGTAACAGTTCACTTTGTTCTCCCTTTGTTCTCGGAAGTTTGTCTTCGGAGCCTTTACTAATCTCAGAAGTTGCCTTCAGAGGGATTTCTGAGCCTTTGCTAATCTCCGAAGGCAACTTCGAAGTAACTTTGAAATGGCTTCGAAATAACTTCAAAGCCTAGGTTTTGGGACTCCCCCCATGGGTGCCCCCTCCCCCTAGCCTCCTCTAGACCCCATTGCCAAACTAACATGGGAACAGGCTCACTTTAATCCAGATTTTCTGGCTGAAGATCCCATTGTAGACCCCATTAATGGGGTCTACAGAAAATCCGGATTAAAGGCTGAGATGTACCCATATGATCCGGATTTCCCCAGTGGTGGTAGAAACAAATGGGTGCCATGGTGGAAATGGGGTCATCCGGCTCAAACCCAAATGGGTCCTTAATGGGTGCAAAAATGGGTACTTTCTGCCAGTCAAAAAACACCCACAGTTTGCAGATTTCTCCTTCCTCCCCTTCCTGCTTTTTAAATGCTCCCTTAAGGAGCTCTATTCTTGTAAAACAGGTTTTGTTAGTTTTATAAGCTTTTGGTTGCCTTTTCCTTTTGTTTTCTTGGGTTTTTCAGGGACCCTGGGCCCGAGCAGCTCAGAGACGCCTACTCTGTTCTGCTGCTCATGCCCCTCCCGACAACAACATAAATTACTTGACTGCATTGAACACTGAAAGAGCTTTGGTAGGATGGGGAATTGTAAAGCCCATCAACGATCACCCAAAAGTAGGCATCACTTAAACACCAGGGAGAAGAAAATGGAATGGAGAATGTAAATAAGATTAACAAAGAAATGGGGGGAGAGAGGGATTCATTTTAATCTGAATGGCATAAAATGTAGAATACATGTGAGAAATGAATGCAATAGAAAAATTAGAGATTAAACTGGAGAGTAAAAGTATATAGTAGTATATAGAAAAAAAACATTTAACAGAGGTAAAGGTGGGAGCAATAGAAAAATAGATTAGAAAAATTTAATTTTAAGGCTTTATATGTTGGAATCACGGTAAAGGTATTATATCTATAGAAAGGGAGAGAGGCTCAAATATTTTTATTGAATGAGTGAAAAGACAATAGAAATAGACAACATAACAATTTCTACATAAGCACAATTCTACATAAGGGAGAATATATTACATATAGAAAAAGTAAACAGACTAAATCATGCAAGAAGTCAAAACTGGGGGATATAATCAAAGAAAGTTGTCAGAGGAAAAAGTAAGATCAGATATGAATTGTTATTGTAGAAAATATTAATCTTTTGGTTTTATATAGTGGAATTGTAGTAAGAATATTAATATGTGTAGAAATGGTGTGATGAGATGTTTATTATTAGAGGTAAGGGCAAATAATGGAATAATTACTTGGTTAAGAATTGTTGCCTATAGATTAGAAAATATTAATCTTTCAGCATTATATATGGGAATTGTAGTAAGAGTACGGAGGAGATGGTCAGAGATCACTATCTGAGAATGGTGAATGAAATAATATTTGTCATTATTTTTATAAAGTATTATTTTATTTTATATAATCTATATTTGTCAGATTGTTTAACCCAAAATAAAGGTTGCGTTTTCACATTGTTGTCTTGGCAAACCTTATTTGTAAACATTTTTTGCATAATAGTAACTTTCAGGGGTGGGTGGCTCTAGGGGGCACAAGGGTGCGCAATCACCCAGGCACCACAAGGGAGAAATAAATTACATTGACTTACTGTGATGCTCTGCATAACAAATCCCAACCTTGCAGGCTTCAATAGTGTCTCTGTTGGCTCAAGGCAGGCTTTTTTTTAACGCTGGCTGAGCGCAGTCTGAGAGCGTCGCCCCGAGGAAGCTGATTGGTGGAAGTAACATATGCTCCACCCACCAAGTTTCCTTCTCTGCACGCCTGTGTTGCTGCCGCCATTTTCTTACTGGCCACTGGACTGAGTGAGGAAGGTTAGTGCTCCCTTTCCCTAGCTTCCTAAGCCCCCGGGCAACCACGGGCCCCCTCACTTCCCTTCTCCCTCTGTCGACTGCCCCGGCATCAGATCCCCTTGGCTCCCTTTCCCCCTCCATTCCCAATCCCCAGCAGAAGTGGTCGGGACAGGTGAACAGGTGAAACGGGCAGCCCACAACAACAACCTGTCCTGCTGCCGCTGCCGCCCCGCCACTGCTTCTTAGATTCAGTCCCTCAGTGGCACCGGCCTGGGGAGGAAGCCTTCATGGGCTTCCCTTCTCCCTGCCGGCCTGCTTAGGCCACCACCAGCATTAACGGGAAGCCGGCCGCGTGGCCAGACTCGCCGTTAAGTCCCAAATGGGTCTCCCTTACCTTCCTTCTTTCCCTCCTTCCCCCCTCCCCCTCCCCTTTCCCCTCTTTCTTTCCTTCCCTCTTTCATGGGGCCTTGCTCCCCACATTAAGGTTGAGCCGGCAGGGTTGGCTCCTCCTTGCGAGCAAGGTCCCATTCGGGCCTAACAGGGGTCCGCGTTTAGACCATCCTTTCTCACTTTCTCCCTCCCTCCCTCCATTCCTTCCTTCCCCCTTCTCCCTCTTCCCTTCTTTCATTCTCTTTCCCTCCCCTCCCTCTCCCCTCTCCCCTCTTTCTTTCCTTCCCTCTTTCGTGGGCTCTCGCTCACAACATTAAGGTCGAGCAGGCAGGGTTGGCTCCACCTTAATGCCAGAAGCGAGGCCCCGTTCTCCCTTCCTTCCTTTCTCCCTCCCTCAGTTCCTTTCTCCCCCCCTCCCCTCCCCTCCCCTCCTCCTCTCCCTCCCCCGCTTACCTTCCTTCCTTCCCTCCCTCTTTCCCTCCTTCCCTTTCCATTTTTCCCTCCTTCCTTCCCTCATCCCTCCCCCTTCCCTCTCTCTTACCTTCCTTCCTTCCTTCCTTCCTTCCTTCCTTCCTTCCTTCACTGCTCTCTCCAGAGCTTTCACAGCCCCACTAACCTCACAGGATGTTCTATTGTGGGGAGAAGAACAGAAGCTTTGTCAGCTGCTTTGAGTCCCCTTAAATGGGTGAGAAAAGTGGGGTAGAAAAGCCAACTTTTATTCTTCCTTCCTTGCTTGCTTGCTCACTCCCTCCTTCCAATTCTGCCTTCCTTCACGAAGCCAGCTGGGTAAACTTGTCCTACTCACAGCTCACTCCTGAGCTCTCCCTCTCCCAACTACCATCCTGCGGGGAGAAGAAGCTTTGTCAGCTGCATTGAATCCCCTCAAATGGGTGAGGAAAGCAGGGTAGGTGGGGCTGTGAAGGGAGAGCTGTGACTATCCCTTGCCCCCCCCCCCAAGTTGGCATCATGGCATGGGAAGCAGAAGCAGAAGAATCGTAACTGCAACATTCATAATTCATGTTTTCTAACCCACTTAGCATATTCAAATTCAGTCCTCTTCATTTTTAATTCATGTTTCCACCTTATCTTTAAAATAGCTAGTTCCTTCTCTCTTGCCCTGACTGAAGGTGTCTTAGCAGCCATTTTACGAGCACTGTCCCCCTCTGACAGGGCTGCTGCCTCTTCTCTGAACACACTACTTCAAAAGTGCTTTTGAACCCTGTTCCGTGCTGGCTGACCAATCAAATCCCCTACCATTCTTCAAGTAGCTACCTCCAGACTTTGATTTTTCTGCAGCAGATTTGCTACTTTACCCTTGTGAATACCTCATGAATCTGAGCCAGTTTGGTACAGTGGTTAGGGAGCCGGACTCTTATCTGGGAATACCGGGTTCGATTCCGCCCTCCCCCATGAAGCCAGCTGGGTGAGCTTGGGCTAGTCACAGCTCTCTGTTGAGCTCTCACAGCCCCACCTACCTCACAGGGTGTTCTGTTGTGGGGATGTGATAGGAAAATGAGATAAGAGAAATTAAGGAGATGTATGTGTTAAATAATCAATAGATGCTGTTTTAGAAGCAATATGATACCTGAGCTAGTAACTGCATTGAGAGAATTAAGGTAGCTGAAATATTATGCCTAGAGTGTTAATATGCTGAAATGTTGTTGTAAGGGCAGAGCTAACTTGTGCGATTGCCCCTCCTTCTTATAAAAATTGGAGTTTCCTTTGTTCTAGAGAGTCATCAGAGTCATCATCAGAAACATGAGAAACATGAGAGACATCAGGGACAGGGATGGACAGGAAGAACTTATTCCCCTGTGCCCATTTGCATGCAAATAAAGACCCTCTTTCTGAATATTCCTTTGATTATTGATTCCTTGCGTGATAGCGTTAATATGCGTAAACTTGACTGTAACAGGGAGAAGAACAGAAGCTTTGTCAGCCACTTTGAGTCTCCTTAAGTGGGTGAGAAAAGCGGGGTAGAAAAGCCAACTCTTCTTCTTTTTCTTTTAAAATCTAAACAATATCAATCATGTTTCCAAATGCCTCTACGATACCATCAGGGTTTTTTACCTCGAAGCATTCCATTTGTTAAGTATCAGATTCCTTGCATTACCCAAAAGTTTACCTCAGGAATCTGCTATAAACTTTTTTTTTAAGGATCATCATTTGTTTGCTCTCATACAACTCAGCCCCTTTCATTTTATTTACTGTAAAAGTGCTGCTTAGCACTGGAAGTTTCACATCCCACAACCGCTTGCCACTAATTGTGATGCCCCCCGCTGCCACCAAACGCAATGCCCAACCGGCATCCGTCTCTCTCTAGCCTGGCTCTCCTGATTTGCTTGGGAAGAGGGCTGCAGAGCCCTAAAACTTCCCAGCCGCAACTTGCCCTTTAATCGTAGGCCTTGAAACTTCTCTCTTCGGCCAGCCCACAGCATCAGACCCTGCAGTTACACTGTAGTCAGTCATGTTACTATGACAACACACACACACACATACCAGAGTCTCAGTCAGTAATAGGCTTCAAGCAGAGTAACTTTGAAACTAATGAAAATGTAACTTTCTTGTTGACAACTCTTTCAGTCAGTTTAAAACAGGCACCAGCAGTTTCCTTAACTTCACATTAACTCATTCATTAACTCAGGACCCTGTCTAATCCCTTCCTAAATTTCCACAGGACCCAAATCTGTACTATATTTCCCCTAAGATAAGCCCCAGTTACAGAACAATGGCTCTGGCAGGAAGGCACTTTTTATATTCTTCACCAAGGTTCCATTTCTCCTGATTGGCTCCTTCTCTGGGCTCCCCCCCCCTTCTTCAATATGTTAATTAGACTGGGTTTAGCTCCTTCACCTGTTCACTATATTTCCACATTTTATAATTCAGTCTCCAGTTCAGGCAACAATAAGTGCAGTAATCAAGCTTGGGCCTCACACCACGTCTCTCCCCGCCTTTCGTAGGCAGTTGGAAACATTTTTATTTCGGGACGCTTACCTGCCTATGTGCAAAAGGGGAAGCCACCCCCTATGCGTCCCAGCCTGAATGCTGCGCTGCAACCCAGTAGTCCTGCCTCTGGGCTGCCACAATTGGGTGCTGCCAGATCATGCCCCAGCTGATGGCATGCGCTGCTCTGGATCAGTGCAGAGGAGGGGAGGGTTCAATCCCACTGGGCACAGTGCCTCCCCACCCCTGGATCATGGTCCTGTGCTGCCTTCTCCCCGTGGCATCAAGGGGTGGTGGTAGCTGGAAGCCCCCTTCCCATCCTCCCCCAGCCCCCTCGATTTGCCTGTGTTTCACCCTTGCAATATCACAGGACTTGGATGGGTCTGCTAGAATGATGGTGGGAGAGAGCAGGAAACAGTCTGCAAATAGCAGAAAGGGAGAGGAGAGGGGGTGTCCAGGCACCCACCTGGGGGATGCCCTGCATGGGCAGGTCAACAAGAGGGTTGATCTAGGGGTGGGGTGGGGGCGAATTCAAACAGTATTCCCCCTTTCCTTTGGGATCAGAAGAAAAACCTCTATGATCCCCAAAGGGTGGGAGGGAAAGCCCTGCAATATCACCTCCCCAACCCAGGATTAAGCCCCACATTCCCCTTGCCCATGCAGGGCATAGCCCAGGGGGGTGCCTAGATGCCCCCTCACCCCTCCTCTCTATTGCAAGCTGTTTCCTGCTGTGTCTCACCACCCTATTGCAGTTCGGTCCAAGCCTTGTGATATTCCAGAGAGGTAAGATGAAACACAGGGCAGATCAAGGAGGGGGCTGGGGGAGGATGGGAGGGGAGCATCCAGGAACCCTTCCTGGGCTATGCCCTGCATGGGCGGGGCATCAGGGGATTAATCCAGGTTTGGGAGGGCAAATTCGAGGGCTTTTCCTCCCTTACCTCTGGGATGAAAAGAAAAGCCTCTCCCAATGCCAAAGGGAGGAAGGAAAAGCCCCCAAATGTGCCCCCCCACCTTCAAGTACCAGTATACTTCCAGAAAAGGTGCGAGTGCTTACCTCCTGGGTATGGCAGGTAAGTTACAGGTCACAACTGGGGATGGTTGGGTGGCTAGTGGTGCTCAATTGCATGCACATCTGGGCAGGCAAGGTGCATTTGTAGGCTGCGTAACAAATGTAGATGCACCTGCCCAGATGTTAACTAATTACCAACTAAGAGGCCAAGTGCAGAAACGCTTATCATCCAGTCCAGTCTGATAAATGCAAAAAAAGTCTTAAGAGTACGAACAAGCAACTGTGTGCTTATTTTTATTACCTGCCCTCACACCATCCAACAAAACTGTACCAAAATACATACTTAAAGGAAAACCCAGATAAACAAAAATGTGTACCAGATTTATTCAGATCTATTTTAAATTGAGCAGCAAAGTAATCAAGCTAGTTCCCAGTAAACAGAGACTTAAAAAAAAAACAGTTTTAAGGAGCCGGGTCTGGTCTGCCAACTAGGAGTTCTTGGCTCCTGATTTAGGATTTATGTCAGAGCATGGATTTTGCTGTGATACAAAAAATAATAATAATAAAGGAAAGGTATCAAAATGAGAGATTGGTTGCTGCAGTCTTCTAATGTTTTGGAATTACACATAGCACTTGTTTCATACCTCAAGAGTCAGTACCTTGAATTGGGTTCGGTAGTAAATTGGCAGCCAATGCAGCCCTCTTAAAAATGGTGTGATGTGCGTCCGGCTAGGTGTTCCAGACAGCACTGTAGCGATTGCATTTTGCACTAGTTGCAACTTCCGGATCATCTTCAAGGGCAACCCCATGTAGAGGGCATTACAGTAGGCCAATCTAGAGGTTACCAGAGCATGGATGACTGTGGCCAAATTGTCACTATCCACAAAAGGCTTAAGTTGACACACCAGCCGTAGTTGGGAGTAGGCGCTCCTGGCTACGGCCTCCACCTGAGCTTCAAGTGTCAACGCGGAGTCCAGGAGTACCCCCAAGTTACGCACCTGTCCCTTCTGGGGCATTGCTGTTTCCGTGCCATAACAGGGTCTGAAGCCAGATTGAAATGGGTCCAGATAATCTGCTTCTTCCAGGCATGCCTGCAGTTGAAGAGCAACAGCTCTCTCCAGAATCTTGCCTAAAAAAGGTATGTTAGCCACCAGGCGATAGTTATTTAAATCTTCTGGGTCCAAGGAGGCCTTCTTCAGGAGGGGGGGTGCACCACAGCCTGTTTCAGGGCCGGTGGGACCACCCCATCCCTCAGGGAGGCATTCACTACCTCCTGAATCATCCCAGCCATATCTTGTCGGTTAGTCTTTATCAGACATGAGGGGCAGTATCCAGAGATCATTAGGAAAAGAGATCGCTGCATCATTGGTCCCTTGTGTCATTCTACGACTTGGTCCTGCAATGGTTAAAGTAGATGAGGTCTACGTCCTAGAGAGGCAGGAATTTAGGCACATTGTACTTCGAGGCGGAAGAGGAAGTGAGGTGGGAGGCCGAGCAAAGGACTCTTGGAGGGGGCATCTGCTATAGCCTGGCAGGTAGAGGAAAGCGGGGATGAAGCGCTGTATTGGGGTGGTGTGTACGCGAACCAACATTGGAAGGTGCCTCTTGGGTGCAGGATCCAGTGCTGAGAGGGGATCAAATCCTGGCTTCCCCTCGCTTTGAGGATTAACGCGTCTTTGCTGATATCCTGATCTGTTCTCAGCTTTCAGGGGGGGTTAAACGGAGGGGAATCCAGGAACCATCGTGGTCTCATCTTGCAAACTCTGGACTGGGGCTGTGAAGGGGACTTTGGTCAGGTACCTCTACACTGTCCCTCCTGTATCTCCAGGGGGCTGAAGGTCTCCTTCCCAGTCCAGGGGGGTCTAATTCCTTCCTCCTTTTCCCCCAGGAAGGGAGGCATGGAGTCAGGGGAGCCATCTGGATCTTATTTCCCTCCAAGGAGAGCAGAAGCAGCTGCCCTGGAGCCGTTTCAGGTGAGGAAGGACCCATGAGCAGTGAGGGTGGGTGTGATGGTCGGTGGGTGCTTTGTGCTACTTCATTTTGGAGCAAAATAGCAATACACCCCTGTGTACTGTTAGTGGACCGGGATGAGGGTTTCCTGAGTGCCAAACCTACAAAAAGACTAGCTGACAAGATATGGCTTTTCACACTTTTCTCTCCGTATGGCATAGATGGAGCTGTCACAGCTCAGAAGGATTACTACTTTTTATCATAGAAGCATAAAACTTTGATATATTTGTCACTTACAAAGCCAGATTCAGTTCTTGTTACTTACTTGTACAGATGTTGTGTGAGGAGTAAGAGGTTATAACTTAATAGTCAGCTGCTGGAATATGACAAGTTCTTGTTACTGCTGAATATAAGAAGAGGTGGGTTTTCTTTTCTGCTTTTCTCACCCTCAAAGCAGCTGACAAACCTTCTGTACTTCTCCCCATAACAGACACCCTTTGAGGTGGAACGGCTGTTGGAGCTCAGAAAGAGAGCTGTGACTAGCCCAAGGTCACCCATCTGGCTTTGTGGAGCAGTGCGGAATTGAACCAGGAAACCTCCTGCTATGAGTCTTGCACTCTAACCACAAGACCAAACTGGAAGACGGACACAGACTAAAACTTATCTTGAGGCAAAATAGTAATACACCCCTGCATATTGTTGATATGTCAGGATTTATTTATTTGTTTATTTATTATTTACGTTTATATCCCGCCCCATACCTGAAGGTCTCTGGCCAGGTTACAACCTTAAAACAACAGACTAAAAAAGAATATACATTAAAAGACTTTAGAAATTCAACACTCTAAAACAATACACATTATGCTTAAAATTGTAGTGTCTGACCTGGGTCAGAAATATAATCAGCTCAGCCAAAGGCCAGGGAAAAGAGGTGTATCTTCACTGCCTTCCTAAATATATATAAGGAAGGGGCAAGACGCACCTCAAGGGGGAGGCTATTCCATAGTCTAGGGACCATCACAGAAAAGGCTCTCTCCCGGGTGCCCACCAGCCTTACTATTGAAGGTGGTGGAACAACCAGGAGGGCCTCACCACTTGATCTTAAGGAACGGGCAGGTCGATATGGAAGAAGGCGTTACTTTAGATATTTGGGGCCTAAGTCATTTAGGGTCTTAGAAGTCAGAGTGAAAACCTTGAATTGGGCTCGGTAGTGAATTGGCAGCTAGTGCAATTCTTCTAAAACCGGCGTGATGTGCATCCGGCTAGATGTTCCGGTCAGCACTCTAGCAGCTGCGTTTTGCACTAGCTGCAACTTCCGAACTGTCTTCAAGGGCAGCCCCATGTAGAGCGCATTACAATAGTCCAGTCTAGAGGTTACCAGAGCATGGATAACTTTGCCAAGTCTTCTCTGTCCAGACGAGGATTCAGTTGACGGACTAGCCGTAGTTGGGAGTAGGCACTCCTGGCCATGGCCTCCACATGAGCTTCAAGTGTTAGCGCAGAGTCCAGGAGTACCCCCAAGTTACGCACCTGTCCCTTCCAGAGCATTGCAACCCCATCAAGGACAGGGTATCTCCCAACTACACGGACCTGAGACCCTGTGACACATAGCACCTCTGTCTTGTCTGATTCAGCTTCAATTTATTCACCCTCATCCAGCCCATTACTGCCTCCAGACACCTGTCAAGCACTTCAACCGCCTCTCCTGATTCAGATGAGAGAGATAGAGCTGGGTATCATCTGCATACTGGTGACACCTCACTCCAAATCTCTGGATGACCTCTTCTAATGGCTTCATATAGATGTTAAATAGCATGGGAGATAAGATTGACCCCTGAGGAACCCCACAAGTGAGTTCCCAGGGTGTTGAATCCATATCACCCACAGCCACTATCTAAGATCTGTTCTGGAGATAGGAGCAGAACCAGTGCCAAGCATTGCCTCCCACTCATATACTCCGTAATCTCTCCAAAAGTATACTATGGTCAATGGTATCAAAAGCCACTGAGAGGTCCAGGAGAACCAACAGGGAAGCGTTCCCCCTGCCTCTGTCCCCGATAAGGTCATCAACCAGGGCGACGAAGGCGGTTTCCGTGCCATAACTGGGCCTGAAGCCAGATTGAAATGGGTCTAGAATAATCAGCTTCTTCCAAGCATGCTTGCAGTTGAACAGTGACAGCCCCCTCCAGAACTTTGCCTAAGAAAGGTATGTTAGCCACTGGACAATAGTTGTTTAAATCTTCCGGCTCCAGGGAGGCCCTCTTCAGGAGGGGGCACACCACAGCCTGTTTCAGGGCCAGTGGAACCACCCCCTCCCTCAGAGAGGCATTCACTACCTCCTGGATCCACCGAGTCATACCTTGTCGGCTAGTCTTTATCAGCCATGAGGGGCAGGGATCCAGAGACCACATTGTCGGCTGCATCCCTGCAAGCAGCTTGTCCACGTCCTCAGGCTGCAATAATTGAAAGTGATCCAACCAAACAGGACCAGACAGTTCTCTGGATGCCTCGTTTGGGCTATGTCCAATTGTGACATCCAATCCCCTACGATTCTGGGCGACTTTGTCCTCAAAGTGCTTTGCAGATTTGTCACAACAGATATTACATGGCCATGGCTCGTGCTTCTTTGAGGATGAGAGTTTCCTGAGTGCCAAACCAACAAAGAGAAGATTACTACTCTTTGAGGTGCAGGGGCTGTGAGGGCTCAGAAAGAGAGCTGTAACTAGCCCAAGGTGTGCCAGCTGGCATTTTGGAGCAGTGAGGAATTGAACCAGGAAACCTCCAGTTATGAGTCCGTCACTCTAACCACAAGAGCAAACTGTCAGACAGAGACATACTAAGACTTGCCAGATTGACTCTAGAGACCAAGCAGGACATACTTACAGGCTGGTGGACCAATGAGCTTCAACTGACCACAGCAGCACTTTCCTCCCTTAATGTTCTGCTGCAGTTGAAGAGAGTCAACTGCTCTTAAAGTGACAGTACTCTATTTTTTAACCATTTTCATGTTTAAAAAGTGTGCTAAGTGGGTTAAAAAACACAAAACGATTAAATGATTAAAAACCAAGATAAGAGCAAGGCAAAAACTCCAGTTAAAAACTAGGTGGGAGAGGAAAGAAACAAACCTTCACACAGAGAAAGTCTTTAATAGACACCTGTAACTGGCACTATATATTCTACCTAAGAGGAGCCCTGCCAGACAAGGCCACAGCCCTTCTAGTCCAGCAGCCAGTCTCACACATTGGACCACCAATTGTTTCTGGGCATCTCAAGCAGAAGACAAGAGCAAAACCTTCACTTGCTCTTAAATCCCAGAAAATGGCCTTTAGATCCATCCTGCCTGTCACCCCGGCATGGAGGATATAATTCGTGGAAGATTCATTCTAGCAGCCATTGATACATCTGTCCTCCATGACTTTGTCTAATACTTCCTGAAAGCTATCCAGGCTGGTTGCTGTCACCACCTCTTCTGGTGAAGAATTATGTAGATCGACAAGAGATGTTAGCCAAGAAGAATGTTTTCAGTTAAATCCTTTTCCTGCAGGGCCTGGTGAGCTTCCAGGATGTGGCCGTGTGCTTCACAGAGGAAGAATGGGCTCTGCTGGATCCAAGGCAACAAGCTTTCTGCAAGGAAGTCATGCGAGAGACTTATGGGATTGTGGCCTCATTGAGTAAGTTGGACTTGAGCTTTACGTTGTTTCAAGCTGAAAATTATAGATAAGCCAGCCTCTTTCATCTGATTTTCCTTCAAAAATATGACCCCCTTCAGCCTGGTTTTTTTTTGCAATGGCTGAGCAGTGCCTCTGCTCCCTCCTGGCCTTTGATGATCTTTAGTCCTGGAGGTAGTCACTCAACCTCCCATACAAAAATTTGACTCTTCTGCTCCTAAGGTACATGCCTAGCTTGGCTTCTACATTTCCAGTGAGCAGTTTACTTATCCCAAAAGAGAGTCTTATGCTAGATCTAACATTTGTGGGAGGATGAGAAAATATATCATTTGGAGACCTGAAAGAAGGACAGAGATGATCCTCCTGGAAAGGATGGTGGGATCCCCCGTGTCTAGAAATTGTTGGCCTTCTCTGGTGACATCTCTTGGTCCCATTCCATATTCCTTCACCTTACACCCTTAAAATGTTGGTAAATATCAATATCACTCTTTTAAAATTTGACATTTAGATGGATGATGAATATTTAGATGAATAATGGTGGCTGAAATGGCCCATTCCCTTTATCACCTCTGCAAGAGAGCAAACCTTCTTCAGGACTACTGTTATCTTGAGGAAAGCTAATGGTGAAAACTCAGATAAATTTCATTAAGATTCTCCTGAGTCAAAAGATGACCTCATCCTAGTTACCCACGCTAGATGGCACATAAAGTCCAAAGTTACATAGGAACATTGGAAAATAAGAGGAGGTGTGCTGGATCAGGCCACTGGCCATCTAGACCAGCATTGAATCTCACACATTAGGCATCGATTGCTTCTGGATATGTCCAGCATAAGACAAGGCAACACCTTCATCTGCTGTCGAATACGCGTAAATATCTTTAAGAGATATCCTTCCAATCTGTTTTTATGTTTTCTATTCCCCTCCATCGTAAGAACATATTTCCTCCTTTCCCCTTTGCCAGAGAGCTGTACTTAATTTGTTGAATTTCTTGTGCTTTGTAATTATAAAGGGATGAGAACCTGCAAAAAAAATTCCCTCATCTATTTCCTCAGTGTCTCAACTTTAAACTTTAGACCAGATTGTTCAGTATCATTTTGTATTAGTTTTATTTGAACATTTATCCAGTTGGTAATATTGTTGATGGTTGTTTGATATCAAAAGTAAGTAAAAAAAATTCTAAAGGGAATGCTGCAACCGAATCTCAGATATTGGTAAAAAACAAGGTTAACACAGAGCACAGTAACAGTAATATTATTGGAGCCATTGACCAGTCAACAAAACAGACACCCAGCAATAACACAAACAAGCAGGATACAACAATATTCAACTTTGCTTTTACAGCGACCTAAAATGTTTGATACAGATTGTATCAGAAAGAGTATCATTTGTATCAAACAATGCAAAGCAAATCCTGCTCGTAATGGAATAATGTTAATTTCTAGTATCTGGGTATGAGGAGTGTGTGGGGCTGTATCCAGAGAGCCAGAAGGTCCCTTCTAAATGAGATCTGTTTGCCAAGGAGATATGTACCTGGCATTAAGTGTCACCGAACTGAAGAAACAATACCACTTTTTCCCTGGCATTTTCTAAGGAGCATAAGCACCAGTTTACTGTAATTGCTGGCAGATAAGACACACTACCCACCCTCAAAAAAATCCCTAAAAATGGAGTGTGTCTTATGCACCTACATCTTCACCCATTCCAGTACTGTGGCTGAGAAAAGGAGGAAAATCGAAAATCGCCATTGATTTCTCTTTCTCACTTCCTCCAGCCACAGTTCATTTCACTGCACACAAATTCATCTCTCTCCTAAATCTGGTATTCAATATGATTTGCATTCTCCATGTCCAGGAATATGGAATGAACATATATTTCTGCATTTTTGGATTGTGTTAATTCAGGTGCATTGTGGGAGGCTAGTACCTAAAGATTCATTGCATACCTGAGCCTGCTGTATTTCTCAGTGTTATGCTTGCAGATTGGCTCACTCCTCTTATAGCAAACCCAGCCTCTTAACATGATATCACACATCCAAAGGCAGGATTAAGAGGATCCCTGCTGCATCCAGCATTAGAGGATCCCTGCTAGCTTGAGTCATAACACATTTAATCCAGTATTCTGTTTCACACTGTGGCCCACCAGACAAAGGGAGGCGCGGGTAGCAGCAATATGGAGATTTCTCCCCATCAAAATACCCCTAGAAAAGCCGTTCATCCTATACACCAGCAAATACAGTACAGAATAAGAAAGCCCAGAAGCTTAAGAGGAATCCAGCAATAAAAATTGGAAGGAGAAAACTTCCAGAACAGAGGTTCAAGCATCTCGCAAAGAGAAATTCGCACTGAATAATGTTAAAACCCTAGATAGCTAGGGGTGATGGCTGAAATACATTAATTTTGTCTTTCTCTTTTTCCAAGAACATGCGGTTAAAGAAAAAAGGAAGAACATTCTGAGAATTCCTGAAGATTGCAGAATGGGAACAAAATATTTGCTATCTAGAAAGAAATTAGATAATGAACCAAAATCATCTGTATGCTGGAGTGTTCACCGATCAAAGAAATTCAGGGAGGAAAAAACTCATACTGTACATCGAAAAGCCCATATAGGAGAGAAACCATACAAATGCAAGGAGTGTGGAAAGAGCTACAGTTGCAGTAGTCACCTCAAGTATCATCAGAGGACACACACAGGAGAGAAACCGTATGAATGCATGGAGTGCAGAAAGAGCTTCAATCAGAAGAGTCATCTTATGTTTCATCAAAGGACCCACACAGGAGAGAAACCATATAAATGCATGGAATGTGGAAAGAGATTCATTCGGAAGAATAACCTTACTTGTCATCAAAGGACCCACACAGGAGAGAAACCATATAAATGCATGGAGTGTGGAAAGAGCTACAGTTGGAGTAGTAACCTTACTTGTCATCAATGGAAACATATAGGAGAGAAACCCTATAAATGCAGGGAATGTGGAAGGAGCTTCATTCAGAAGAGTCAGCTTACACGTCACCAAATGACACACACAGGAGAGAAACCGTATGAATGCATAGAGTGCGGAAAGAGCTTTATTCAGAAAAGTGAGCTTACGCGTCACCAAAGGATACACACAGGAGAAAAATCATATACATGCATAGAGTGTGGAAAGAGCTTCAGTCGGAGTAGTCACCTTATGTGTCATCAAAGGACACACACAGGAGAGAAACCGTATAAATGCATGGAGTGTGGAAAAAGCTACAGTCGGAGTAGTCACCTTATGTGTCATCAAAGGACACACACAGGAGAGAAGCCGTATAAATGCATGGACTGCGGAAAGAGCTTCTTTCAGAAGGGAGAGCTTACGCGTCATCAAAGGACACACACAGGAGAGAAACCATATAAATGTATGGAGTGTGGAAAGAGCTTCAATCAGAAGAGTCAGGTTACGGTTCATCAAAGTACCCACACAGGAGAGAAACTTTATAAATGCATGGATTGTGGAAAGAGCTTCATTCGGAAGTGTCACCTTACTTGTCATGAAAGGACACACACAGGAGAGAAACCATATAACTGCATGGAGTGTGGAAAGAGCTTCATTCGGAAGAGTCAGGTTACAGTTCATCAAAGGACCCACACAGGGGAGAAACCGTATAAATGCATGGATTGCGGAAAGAGCTTCGTTCGGAAGGGTCAACTTACGTGCCATCAAAGGACACACACAGGAGAGAAACCATATAACTGCATGGATTGTGGAAAGTGCTTCAATCAGAAGAGTCATCTTACGTTTCATCAAAGAATACACACAGGAGAGAAACCATATACATGCATGGAGTGTGGAAAGAGTTTCAGTCGGAGTAGTAACCTTACTTGTCATCAAAGGACACACACAGGAGAGAAACCATATAAATGTATGGAGTCTGGAAAGAGCTTCAGTCAGAGCAATCAACTTCTCATCAAAGTGCTCACAAAGGGGAGAAACCATAAAAATGATTCAGCTCCTGTACTTTACATTCCTGTCATCCATGAACCCATACAGGGGATGAACAACCTAAATTAATTGACTGCAGAGAAACCTCTGCTTCCATCTGAGGATTCATTGCACTGAAAACTGAAAGAGTTTTTGTAGGATGGGAAATTTTAAAGCACATCAAAGAACACCCAAAGGTCAATTGAAGAACATCTCAAGGCACGTACAGGAAAGAAGCTTGCAACGTGGAAGAAATATCAGAAACATTATGCATATAGTTTGGGAGAAGACTGCTGAGTAAACTTGTCAGCCGTGGAATAAGAGGACAGGTTCTGTCCTGGGTTAGTGACTGACTTGAGTATAAGGATAGGAAGCAGTAAAAATGGCCAATTCTCAGGGTATAAAGAAGTGAAGAGTGGGCTCCACAACATTCAGTATTAGGACTGGTACTTCTTAATTTATTCTTCAGTGATATAGAAAATAGTAAACTTGCAAAGTTTGCTGATGATATTAAATTATTCAGGATAGTAAAAACTGAAAAAGATTGCAAAGAGCTCCAGAGAGATCTCTTGGCATTGGGTGAGTGGGCAACCAAGTGGCAAATGTGCTTTAATCTTAAAGTTAATATATGTCTCATTTTAATGTTGCCACTCATTCTGAGACCTTCAGGTATAGCGTGGGATCAAAAATACATAAATTAATCAATGCAAAGTAATGCATATCAGAGTCAATCCTAGTTATGTCTATAAACTGATGGCTGAGCTTTCTGCTACATACCAGGAAAGGGATCTCGGGGTTCTGGTCGACAGTTCAATTAAAGTGTCAGCCCAGTGCGCAGCTGTGGGAAAAAAAGCTAATTCAGTGCTGGAAATAATTAGGAAGGCAACAGAAAACAAGTCAGCAAGTGTCATTTTGCCTCTTTATAAATCTATGCTGAGGAATATTGTGTACAATTCTGGTCATCACATGTCAAAAGGGATCTTGTGGAACTGGAGGTGAGGAAAAGGGTAACTAGAATGACTAAGGGGCTGGAGTGTGACGGTTAAGCTGTAACAGTGGTAAGTTAGGAAAGTATTATAGAGTAAAATTAGTTTAAAAAGCAAGCCTCCAAGCGGGCGGAGCTTACAGTCCCAAAGAGCAAAGGGAGTGAGCAAGTTCTAGCAGCTGACCAATCAGAAGATAAACAGCGGGGGGGGGGGGGGAGAAGGCATAAATAGTGGGAGCAGAATGACAAAGTTTGTTATCTTAACGACAGAAAGGGTTAGTTTAGGATAAGAGCCGGGTCCTTAGGTACAGCCTTAAAGAGTGTAATTAGGGTTTGGGATCCTGAAAGTGAGAAGTGTAACTGATTATAGAGTCTCTGTTTAATTGAAGAAAGTTCAGAAGTTGAAATGGGATATTCTGTATCAAATAAAAGTGTTTCTTTACTTCAAACTGGTGTGCATCAGTCTAGTCCCCTTGGTAACGGACCTAGATACATAGTGACTCTTGGAGCTGTGACAGGAGGCAGCTTATATTGACTGCTGAACACAGAGAAATAAATCATATCTTCTAAATATTTTTGAAGCTGGCTCTAAGTGAAATAAAACCCCATTGAAGGCTAGTTGAGCTGAGGGGGTGACTAGTGATATAACGCCTCAGGTTGGAAGAAGGCGTGACATGGAGCACCTACCTTACGAAAGCAGACTGTGTCATCTAGGCCTTCTTTATAAATCTGTGCTGAGGAATATCGTGTACAATTCTGGTCATCACCCCCCAAAGGGATCCTGTTTAACTGGAGAAGGTGAAGAAAAGGGCGGCTAGAATGATTAAGGGGCTGGAGCGACCTACCTTACGAAAGCAGACTGCAACAAGGCCTCTTCAATCTGGAGAGATGAAATCAAACCAGATGACTATCAGAAAAGAGTAGGCACTCTAATCCAGTGACTGCAAACCTTTTGAGCTCCGTGTGTCAACATTTCCCCCCAAACCTAGCTTAACTCAGGTGCCATGTCACACCTGGAAGCATCCACAATTTTGTGATATTTGTAACTCTAGTTTAAAAAAAAAATCTTTTTGATATGAAATAAAAACAATTATTTATATTAGTGACTTTTTGTTGCTGAATTTCATTTGCTACATCTTCAGATGAAGGTTGGCATTTCGTACAATTCAAGCCCAAGCAAGCGCTACTAACTTCATCTGTCAATCGGTTTCTTTTATTGATTTCAGTATTATTTAATGCTGAAAATAAGGTCTCACAAAAGTTCCTTGAGGGAAAAAATGCTAGTAAAGCCATCATTAGATTTTTCAGGAAGCTAAAAGTGTCCAGTAATCAGTTCCAAGCCCTCCAAATTTCCTGTTCGTAGTGGCCCTCTTCTTCATTCTCCAAGCGATTCCTTTCGATTCTCTCGTTTGTACCTTAAAGGCAAATCATTGGCAAAAGGAGTATTCAGCCCCCTTCCCCAAATGCAAATCAGTAAAATGAATGCAAACTAAAAAAAAAAAAAATTATACTCACCTGCTTTCTGCTGCCACACACAGGTCTTCAGTCCGTTATCTGCTGGGAGCACAGACACACTGTTTGTGACTCAGTGGTGTGATGACATGACTCCATTGCACCTGCTATGCCTGACAGAGACAGTGCGTCTGTGCTCCCAGTATCTTGTAGGCCGCATTCAGAAGTGGCTTGCAGCCTACAAGATACCAAACATCAACAATGTGCCCAGGCACTGGGTGACACTGCGTGTCTCTGAAAAGGGCTTGTCTTGTCACCTGGGACATGCATGTCATTGGTTCGCCATCATTGCTCTGACCACAAGACCAAACAGGCTTACAAGTGATGGAGCTGCACTTGCTTGTATTTTCTCATGGGGCAGGACAGAACGGGTTTCCAAACTGGCTTCACATGTGAATATGAGCCTATGTTCCCCTGTGAAGCAGCTAAGCTCTGGTGTCTCTCATTCAGCTCAAGGATGAGGTGACACAGTGGGTTGTGGACTTGGAGGGCTTTGAAGCAGTGGGGCTGAAGTCACCCGGTATCTTTACATCTTGTTTGCACCGTTGCTTCAACACCTCTTCCAGAGGGAGGAGGCATTCAACCACCTGTAGCACATTCAACAAGGCAAATGCTCTGTAGCAGACTAGGGCAGAGTGGATGGGGCCTACATATATCCAGAGGTTCTAGAATGGTCTAAACCCTGACATGTTTGATGTCAGAACCACTGGCAGCCCAAAATGTAAGAAGGCAAAGATATGTTCACAACAAGTTCTTCCAATTATTGTCAACAACAAGGTGTAGCTCAGAGTTTACACCAAGCAATGTTGCTTGCAAGCTTTCCTACGCTTCTCTCTGTGTTCAAGGCCTCTGCTGTACCTGTATCTAGAAAAGATTTCCCACGTCTAGCTATCTGTGCTGTGACTCAAGGAAACTGAGGTTGAATTGCAGCAAGGTTGAATTGCAGCAAGGTTAGAACATGGCTGAATGGTGGTCTTGACACTTGCAGTGGCCTTTGCTGTAGAGGAATCCAGAGATATTGCTTGCCTGCTCTGCTTTCTCGCATGACTGAGGCCAGGTGCCAGAGCATGTAGTGCGGTCACATTGGCAAGCTCCAATCTTCGAAATTGGCAGCCCCATCAGGAAACCAGCAGAAAGCATTTCACCCAAGCAGAAGAGAAGGAGAGATGCCAAAGGCTGGGTCTTTGTCTTTTGTGCAGAGGGAAAGGGATACCAGGTAAAGATGCAGATTCCAAAACTGGGATCAGTAGATTGGCAGGACAAGCCAGCACAGGAATCCAAGGGGATCTGAAGTGATGAAGAGCAAGTGGGGAACAAGTGATACCTGCTGAAAATGTTTCAGGGGCTTCTTGAGGAGAGGGAATGAAATTAACCTTCCCTTTCCTGGTCAGAATGCACCTATTAAAACTCAAGCACTTCGAGGAGATGCAGTGAGCAGGACTGAGAGATTCTGGGTCCACCAGATGTTTGATGGATCTTGCACTTCTGATAGGCCTGAGGTTGAATTTATAAAAATGGAGGGACAGATCATGGTGGGGAGTCAACCATGAAACCCAGTGATATAGGGAGTAGGTCCCACTGGAAACTGATGAGATATGAGACCTGCTTTTGCTCCCATGGTTTTATATCCCATAATATTGGGACTGAATTGGTTAAGTTGTTACAACCTGAGTTGATTAGGATGCTGAAGAATTCTGATTTGAACTTGATCAGTGCAAGCAACTTTTCAGAGCGTGTTTATAAACTCCAGATGTGGGTGTCTAGTATCTGAACAATCAGAACTTATGATAACAAATGTAATGGAAAAAATAAGACAATTCCAAAAATATCAGGATTAAAGATGAATGTAGAAAAGTCAGAAGTGATGTATATGAATACCCCACCAAATGAATAGAAGAGGGTTGAACAACGTACAGGGTTGACTGGAATAACAAAAAATGAATTATTTAGGGATGTTCTAAGTTAAAAATTTGAAAAAAAATAGGAGACATTAATTACAAAGTAATTTGGAAGAAGATATTGAGTCAAAGATTGGAAGAAAAAGGTTTTTAATATACAGTATTACAGAAAATTACAGTTTTTAAAATAATGATATTACCAAAAATTTTATATTTCTTCCAAGTATTACCAGAATTGGTAAAAGAAGGATTATTAGAGAAATGGGAATTGGATCTTTAATAAAAAAAAGTCAGAATGTGAAAAAGATACCATATACAAGTAGAGACAGAGGAGGATGGGGAATACCATCTCTAGTACATTGTTATGAAGCATTCCAAATAAATAGGTTGCTTGACCTACAATATAATAATAGTTTGAAATGGTTAAACTAGAAAAGGCAATGAAGGACATGACATAAGTCAGTGATGTTTTACCACTGGAATGAAGAGATTAAGAAATGAATTGGCCCAATGGATATGACACTTAACATTTGGAAGAAATGGAAGAATAAACCGGTGGGGGAGATCTCAAGATATGCCTCAATCGAACATATATATGAGAAAATTATAATACTGGAAAAGCAAACGTTGGACAGACTACAGCAAAAACAGATGGAAGCAATGGAGGATTTAGTTGCACCTATTCAAGAACTGCTCAGTAGGGAATGTGGAAGGAGCTTCATTCAGAAAGGTGATCTTGAAGGCGTCAGGTGACCCCAGAAGGGTCCCCCAATAATGGTGCATGAGACCGGATTGTTCCAGGAAAGGATCAGCGATATTTATTACATTGTTTTACCTGCAGGGACGCACACCCAAAGGTGATGCGTGCCCCTCATTTGAAGCCAACAGTCTTTTATACAAAATTACAAATAGGTGTGTCTCTCCTTCATCATCAGATAAAAACACTCAAATTAATATAGTTCTTAATGCACAGTACCTGGGTGGGGACTGAGAAGGACAGGCTGCAGCTTCTGCCCTGCCCAGTCTCCTGTACTCTGAAAACCATAAGTTTCAAGAGATAAGGAACTTCTGACGTAAGCAGAAGGAGAGCAAGAGAGGGATAGTTTAAAACAACTTTTATCCCTTCTTATTAGTTTTGCTTATGATCAATACATTGCAAGCATTTATATTATAATTCTTGCTCAAAGAAAAATACCTTTTCTGTCCCGTTAGTCTTGCTCCTAATTTGAACCGAGTCCCTTCTGTCACTCTGCTAGCTTTGAGTGTCTTGAAGCTAACGTACCAAACATTTTACACCTCAGTAACAATTAGCGCCTAGTCTTCGTCTGTGTTTAAAGATAAGGCACTTAAGAGGCATTTTAGCTGTTTGGTAGGCGTATCCTACAAGACAGCGAAAGGGAGTTGCAAACAACTTTCTAGCTGTTAGATTATTCCCTATTAATGGTAGAGAATACCATTATATTTATATCTTCACTCTGATATTAAAGTTCTAACTTAACGCAAGCAGAGTATTACAGAAGCAAATTTGCATGAATTAAAGTTCCTTATTTCATCTTAATTCTTCTCCTAACCACACCCTGTTGCTACCTAATTTTGTAAGTGTAAATTCTGTTCTCCTTGCCTCCTATGCCTGACATCTGTGGTCAAAAGATAAGATAAAGAACACAGGCAGGCAGGCGTTAACTTGGAGGGGAGAATTCAGCTTTTGAGCCAAGCATCTTGCTGTATTCTTTCAAACAGAAGTCTTACCTTTAATAATAAGTGCAATTAAAACTGTAATTAAAAGTATAATTAATTGATTCAGCTCCTACAATCTTACATGTCACCAATGGCTACACACAGGAGAGAAACCATAAAAATGCATGGAGTGTGGATGGGGTTTCATTTGGAAGAAGTCAAACTTTTACATCATTTATTACTTAAGGTTCTTAAGCTAAATGTGATGTTAATTCCCAGCCAACTGCCTCAGTGAACTTCCAGCCAATTTGGGAATATGCAAGTTAAACATATTACTTTGGATTTTGTTTCATTTTTCTTTTTGAGAGCAGGAACTTTCCAATCCCACTGCAATGATGTCTCTGGAGTCAAGCAAACGTTGAACAACTCCTATTGTGCGATTCCAAGCGTGAGAACACAGATGCGTCCTAATTGCTAGGAAAAATAGATTTCACTTCCCATAGCAATAGGGAAATGGATGATCTCTGCATCTTTGGCCCCTGGTGACTTTCTACCCTTTCGGACTTTCAGTGGTTAAACCAACAGAGTCCTCCTGTTTCCTAGAGAGAGACGAAATTGGGCCAGTTGTGCTTCAAAGCAGAAGAGGAAGTGAGGTGAAAGGCCAGACAGACTGGAGTCCAAGAGTCATACTTCTCCCCACGCGTCTGCTGTAGGCTTGCGAGCAGTGGAAAGGGGCCGGAGCGGAGTTTTGGGGTGTTGTGTGTGCGACCCAACATTGGAAGGTCCGTCTTGGGAGTGGATATAATGTTGAGATTGAGTGAAAGCCTGGCTTCCTATTCCTTTGTGTATTAGAAGTTTAGATGTCCTGATATATTCTCAGCTTTCAGGGGAGTTATACTGAGGGGAATCCAGGAACCATCTTGGTCTCATCCTGCAAACTCCGGACTGGGGCTGCGAATGGGACTTTGGCCATGTGCCTCCACACTGGTCCGCCCTGTGTTTCCAGGGGGCTGAAGGTCCCCAGTCCAGGGGGGTCTAATTCCTTCCTCCTCTTCTTTCTCCCCCAGGAACGGAAACATGGAGTCAGGGGAGCCAGCTGGATCTTCTTTCCCTCCAAGAAGAACAGAAGAAGCTGCCCTGGAGCCATTTCAGGTGAGAAAGGAGCCATGAGCAGTGAGGGTGGGTGTGACGGTCGGTGTGTGTTTTGTACTACTATATTTTGAGGGAAAGAATTAATACACCCATGTGTACTATTGATGGATCAGCATGAGAGTTTCCTGAGTGCCAAACCTACAAAGAGAAGATGACTACCCTTTTATCGTAGAAACATAAAATTTTGATTTCTTTGTCATTTACAAACCCAGATTCAGTTCACATTACTTACTTGCACTGATGTTGCAGCTTAAATGTCAATTGGTCAAAGATGACAGGATCTTGTTACTGCTGCATATTGCCCATTTAGGAGAAAAGTTGCCTTTTCTCACCCATATAAGGTACCTCAAGGCGGTACCACCTCTACAGATAAGAACCTAAGAGGAACCATGCCAGATCAAGACACAGCCCTGCAGATCCAGCAGCCTATCTCACACAGTGGTCCACCAATTACTTCTGGGCATCTCAAGCAGAAGACAAAGGCTAAAGCACCTGCTCTTGAATCCCAGCAAATGGCCTTTAGAGGCATCTTGCCTGTTGACCCAGCATAGAGGATGTACTTGGGCATCCATTGTAGTAGCCATTGCTACATTTATTCTCCATGACTTTGTCTAACCCTTTCTGAAAGCTATCCAGGCTTGTTGCTGTCACCACCTCTTATAGTGGAGAATTATGCAGACTGATGAGACATATTAGCCAAGGAGGAATGTTTTCAGTTAAGTTCTTTTCCCTGCAGTGCCTGGTGAGCTTCCAGGATGTGGCTGTGTGTTTCACGGAGGAGGAATGGGCTCTGCTGGATCCAGGACAACAAGCTTTCTGCAAGGAAGTCATGGGAGAGACTTATGGGATTGTGGCCTCATTGGGTAAGTTCACTAATTCTGTTAGACCTGTGCAAGGAAGTAATGCAAATCTCCAAAATAGGCTTTAAGAGATATCCTCTCTCTCCGTTCTTATGTTTGTTTTTTTCTCTTCCAAATTACCCCATCATGAGAATACATTTCCTGGCTTCCCCTTTGCCAGAAAGCTGCACCTCATATGTTATATCTCTTCCTGTGCGGTAGTGCTCTGGAATTATATAGAGATGTCTACGTGCAAAACATATTCTCACATCTATTTCGGCAATGTCTCAACTTTAAATATTAAACTGGATTGCGTAGTATCACTTTGTATTAGTATTATTGAATATTTATCCACTTTAGAAAAATATTGATGGTTATTGTTTGATATCAAAAGTAAGTAAAAAAAATTCTAAAGGGAATGCTGCGACCGAATCTCAGACATTGGTAAAAAACAAGGTTAACACAGAGCACAGTAACAATAATATTATTGGAGCCATTGACCAGTCAACAAAACAGACACCCAGCAATAACACAAACAAGCAGGATAAAACAATATTCAGCTTTGCTTTTACAGCGACCTAAAATGTTTGATACAGATTGTATCAGAAAGAGTATAATTTGTATCAAACAAAGTAAATCTTGTTCATAATGGAATAATGTTAATTTCTAGTATCTGGGAATGAGAAGTGTGTGAGGCTATATCCAGAGAGCCAGAATGTCCCTTCTAAATGAGATCTGGGCAACATTGTTCAACAATTAGACAGTTGGAAGGGACCTTCAGGGTCACTGAATGCTCAATGCAGGATTCTCTAAATCATCTCAGAGAGATGTAGGTCCAGCCTCTGCTTGAAAACCTGCAGCGAAGGAGAACTCATTACCACCTTTAGGAAACTATTCCATTGACTGATTGCCCTCACTGTCAGGAAGTTTTTTCCAGTATCTCATTTGTATAGACTCCCTCGAAGTTTCATGCCGTTGTTCCTAGTCCTTCCATCTTGTCAAAGTGAAGACGCTATCGTGTCTCCCCCCAGTCTTCTCTTCTGCAGGGTAAACATTCCTAGATCCTTCAACTGTTCCTCGTAGGGCATGACCTTCTAGACCACTCTGTTTGAATTGGGGTGCCCAGAAATGGGCACAGTAACTCTAGATGAGGAATAATTACTTCTCGTGGTTCAGACTTTATGTTCCTCTTGATACACCTAAAAGCTTCATCACACTGTTGACTCATGTTCAGCCTGTGATCTACTAGAACACCAAGATCCTTTTCAGTTGTGCTTCTACTCAGTTAGATTCCTCCCATTCTGTATTTGTTCTTTTCATATTTCTTACCCAAATGTAGGAGTTTGGATTTCCCCATATTAAATATCGTATTGTCAATTTCAGACAACTTTTGAAGCTTGTCTAGATCTTTTGGAATCTTCTCTTCTCCTTCATAGTGTTAGCAACCTATCCTAGCTTTGTATCATCTGCAAATTTGATCACCATCCCTTCGACTTGCCCTTCCAGATCCTTCATAAAAATGTTGAACAGTAAAAAAAAGTTAGAAGTCTTTGGGAAAGCCATGTTGATAAGTAGGTTTGTACTTCTTTTTCTCCCTGGAGAAAACCCCCAAAATGTAAAGGAAAAGATATACCGTTTGCCAAGGAGATAGGTCCCTGACACTAAGTGTTACCCAACTGAAGAAATAATACAGCTTTTCCCTTGGCATTTCCTAAAGAGAATAAGCGCTAGTTTACCATAATTGCTGGCACATAAGAGACACTTTTCCCCTCTAAAAATATCCCTAAGAAATGAGTGCGTCTTATGCACCTACATCTTCCCCTGTTCCGATACTGTGGCCAAAAAAAATGCAGAAAATCAAAAATGTCATGGATTTCTAAGTCTCTCTTTCTCCAGTCACAGGGTTCGCTGTGCTCAAATTCATCTCTCCTAAATCCGGTATTCAGTATGATTTGCATTCTACATGTCCAGGCATATGGAATGCACATATATTTCTGCATTGTAGGATTGAGTGAATTGTGCATTGTGTGGATTATGTGAGGGCTAAGATTTAAAGATTCATTGCATACCTGAGCCTGCTGTATGTCTCAGTGTTATGCCTGCAGATTGCCTCTCCACTTCTAGCAAAGCCTGCTTCTTAACATGTTAGCACACATCCAAAAATGGGATTAAGGGGATCCCTGCTGCATCCAGCATTAGAGGATCCCTGCTAGCTTGAGCCACAATGCATTAAATTGAATATATTGTGTCACTCTGTGGCCTACCAGATGAAGGGAGGAGGTGGCAGCAATATGGTGAGTTATTCCCATCAGAATACCCCTAGAACGCCAGCAAATACAATACATAATAAGACAGTCAAGATGTTTAAAAGGAATCCAGCCATAAAAACTGGAAGGAGAAAACTTCTAGAACAGAGGTTCAAGCATCTTGCAAAGAGAAATTCTCACTGAATAATTTTAAAACCCTAGATAGCTAGTGATGATGGCTGAAATCCATTAATTTTTTCTTTCTCTTTTTCCAAGCATACACGGTTAAAGAAAAAAGGAAGAACATTCTGAGAATTCCTGCAGATTGCAGAATTGGAAGAAAATATTTGCTATTTAGGAAAACCAAATCAGATAATAAGCCAAAATCATCTATATGGTGGGGTGTTCCCCGAACAAAGAAACTCAGGGAGGGAAAAACTCATACTGTACATCAAAAAACCCACATAGGAGAGAAACCATACAAATGCAAGGAGTGTGGAAAGAGCTACAATCAGAAGAATCACCTTATGGGGCATAAAAGAACACACACAGGAGAGAAACAATATAACTGCGTGGAGTGTGGAAAGATCTTCATTCACAAGAGTAGCCTTAGGAGGCATAAAAAGACACACACAGGAGAGAAACCATACAAATGCAAGGAGTGTGGAAAGAGCTTCAGTCGGAGTAATCACCTTATGTGCCATCAAAGGACACACACAGGAGAGAAACCATACAAATGCATGGAGTGTGGAAAGAGCTACACTTGGAGTAGTCACTTTAAGTTTCACCAAAGGACACATACAGGAGAGAAACCATATAAATGCATGGAATGTGGAAAGAGCTTCATTCAGAAGAGTTATCTTACATTTCATCAAATCACCCACACTGGAGAGAAACCATATAAATGCATGGAATGTGGAAAGGGTTTCATTCGGAAGAGTTACATTCCTTTTCATCAAAGGATACACTCAGGAGAGAAAGCCTATAAATGCAGCGAATGTGGAAGGAGCTTCATTCAGAAGAATGGTCTTACACGTCACCAAAGGCTACACACAGGAGAGAAAGCTTATAAATGCATGGAGTGTGGAAAGAGTTTCATCCTGAAGGGTTACCTTAAGCGTCACCAAAAGATACACACAGGAGAGAAACCACATAAATGCATAGAGTGTGGAAAGAGCTTTGTTCAGAAGGGTGAGCTTACACGTCACCAAAGGACACACACAGGAGAGAAAGCATATAAATGCATGGAGTGTGGATGGGGCTTCATTCGGAAGAGTTACCTTACGTCTCATCAAAGAACACACGCACTAGAGAGAAACCATATAAATGCACGGAGTGTGGAAAGTGCTTCAGTTGCTCCACTGTACTTTCTTATCATCCAAGGACCCATGCAGGGGAGAAACCACGTAAATTGATCAACTATGGAAAGAACTTCACTTTCAGTTGAGAGAAGCTGCATCATTGGATTGAACATTGAAAGAGCTTTAAGATTGGGAAATCTTAAAGCACATCCAGGAACACCCAAAAGTCCATCGAAGAACATCTCAAGGCACATACAGGAAAGAAGCTGGAACAATACATGCCTGTCTGGAAGATTAGTGAATAAACTCACCAGCCATGGAATAAAAGACCAGGTTCTGTCCTGGATTTAGTGACTGCCTTAAGGATAGAAAACAGAGAGTAGTAATAAATGATCGAGAAGATGGAGTACATAGTAAAATGGCAAAGTTTGCTGATGATACTAAATTATTTAGGGTAGTAAAACTGAAAGAGATTGTCAAGAGGCCATTGTGTGAATGGGCAACCTAGTGGCAAATGTGCTTTAATCTTCATAAGTGCAAAGTAATGCACATCGGGGCCAAAAATCCAGATTATATCTATAAACTGATGGGGGCTGAGCTTTCTGCAACAGACCAGGAAAGTGATCTCAGGATTCCTGTGGAAAGCTCAATGAAGGTGTCAGTCCATGGTGCAGCAGTGGCAAAAGGCTAATTCAATGCTGGGAATAATTAGGACGAGACTAGAACACAAGTCAGGTAGTGTCATTTTGCCCCTTTAAAAATCTCTGTGCTGGCTCCAGCCCTAAAGCTGCACCTCAATAGAAAATTGGAGAGATTTATATTGATATATTGCTAAACTGGAAATCAGTAATAAATTGAAAAATATAAATAAGATTATTACAAGTCTGAGATAATGAGAGATTAGAAGGAGTTTACTTGGGGGGTGGGGAGGGTATTATCTGTATATATGTTTTTTTCTTTTTTAATGTGTTAAAAGGAAAAAATCAAAAAATAGAAGGGGAAAACAAATAAACTGAGCAATCGATACGTGTACGGCATAATGTGAAATTTTGAATGATGTAGATTTTGTATTGTATAGTAAACTAAAGTTAATAAAGATTTAATTTTTTTTAAAGAAACCAGGGGAATCTACCTACCTACCTACCTACCTGTCTTTGAAACCACCTGTCAACACAACCTCACTATGGCCCTGCTATTTCCGGTGTAAAAGCGTGCTAAAAACTATTGCTGGAAAACTGATTATCACTTTCTAGTGGGATATCACGCCAGTCTTAAAAGGACTGTACTGGCTGTCGATTTGCTACTGAGCCCAATTCAACCAATGCAACCTGGGCCCCAACCAACTTTCTCCCATATTGACCTGCCTGTGTCTCAAGATCTGGAGGGGAGGCACCCAGGGGAGGGCCTTCTCAGGGGTGGTCCCCGGGCTATGAAATAATCTCCCCCTTGAGGTGTGTCAGGCTGCCTTACTGCATTTGATCAGGAAGGCGGTTAAGATACACGTCTTTGCCTTGGCCTTCAGCTAAATGGGTGACACCTTTCCCTTCCCACTTGTAGCCATTGTTAGTTACTTGCAGATATTATCATTTTAATATTTTTGTATAGGTATAGGGTGGGATAGAAATATAAATAATAAATATCTGGCTACCATCTGGAAGAAGCTGAACTTCTGCTTCCTTAATTACTTATACTTCAGCTAAATGTTATGTTAATTCCCTGCCAACTGCCTCAGTGAACTTCCAGTCGGTTTGGGAATATGCTAATTAAAAATTTGCTTTGGATTTTTGTTTCATTTTTATTTTTGAGAGCAGGATCCTTCCAACCTCACTGCACAGATGTCTGGAGTTGAGCAAATGGTGACACCTCCTATTGTGCATTTCCAAGGATGAGAACAAAGTCCCTGCTCCAAATTCGCCACAGATGCTGGATGAGGGCCAATAAATTCCCCATTCCCCACAATGGACTGGATGAGGGCCAATAAACTGAAACTGAATCCAGACAAGACAGAGGTGCTGTGTGTCACGGGGTCTCATGTCCGTGTAGCTGGGACATACCCTGTCCTTGATGGGATTGCAGTGCCCTGGAAGGGACAGGTGCATAATCTGGGGGTACTCCTGGACTCTGCACTAATGTTTGAAGCTCAAGTGGAGGTCGTGGCCAGGGGTGCCTACTCCCAACTATAGCTGGTGCGTCAACTGAAGCCTTTTCTGGATAGAGATGACTTGGCCACAGTTATCCATGCTCTGGTTACCTCTAGATTGGACTACTGTAATGCGCTTTACACGGGGCTGCCCTTGAAGATGGTCCGGAAGTTGCAGCTAGTGCAAAATGCAGCTGCCAGAGTGCTAAACAGTTCAGTACCGAGCCAAATTCAAGGTGTTAACTCTGACTTATAAGGCCCTAAATGACATGCGTCCCAAATATCTAAAGGAACGACTTCCCCAATACCGATCTGCCCATGCCTTAGGATCTACCGGTGAGGCCCTCCTCGGGCCATCGCCTGAGGGCCATAACTGAGAAGGCCCTCTCCCAAGTGCCCAACCATTTTGTTGCTGAGGGTGGTGGGACGACCAGGAGGGCCTCCTCGCCAGGTCATAAGGCACGGGCAGGTCAATATGGGAGAAGGCCGAGGGAAAAGATGACCTCACTCTAGTTAACCTTGCTGAACAGTGCAAAAGTTCCAAGGTTACATAAGAACATTGGAACTTAAAAGGAGGTGCGCTGGATCATGCCACAGCCAGTCTAGTCCAGAGGCCTTTTCACACACGCAGTTTTGGAAGGCGCGGAACACAGCCCGGAACACGGCATTCACATTGCTGCAGCCAGGTTTCCGTCCCAGCCCGTTCCAGGATGTCTTCCGCGCGTTCCAGATGTACAGCACTTTAAAGTGCTCTACATCCATTCCCGCGCGTACGAAGCGTCCCTGGCCGTTCCGGGAAGGGAAGCATTTGCACATGCTTCCCTCCCTGACAGCCGCGGGCACACACACACCCCGGCAGCATTGCCCAAAAATCGGCCAAACAGCTGACCGAGGTCACGCTAATGACAGCCTCGAGCGGGGGGAAGTGGGGCCTCGAACAGGGGGAAGTGGGGCCCTCCCGGCCTTGGCAGCCCATTGGGGCTCCCAGGGTCAGGGGGCAGCAAGATCAGCTTCCCCTCGCCCCTTTCCGAGTGTCGAGGAGGCCGATCTCCGGCCCGCCATGGGGCAGGGGCTGTGGGACCCCTGGTAGACCAGACCCTGTGGGTCTGATAGACCAAGGAATCCCCCCACCCCCATTTGCCCCACCCCCACCCTGGGCATCAGGCACGTGCAGAGGTGTCTTACCTTGTCGACGTCCAGGCTCAGAATGAGGCGAGGATGTCGGGAGCGCGCCCCGGTGGGCACGCCTTGGCTCCCAATTGGACAAGCAGTTCATGTGAACTGCTTGTCCAATCAAGAGTGTGCTGCGTGCTCCCGGCAGCCCGGACACGTGGGCACGTCCCCTGGTAGATGGTAGAGGGGACCCACCGTGGGTCCCCTCTGCCATCTACTCGGGTCGACGTGCCAAGCCTGGTAGACACCAGAGGGGATGCACCAACTCGTAGGTCCCCTCTGTTGTCTACCAGGGTCGATCTGGCCAGGAGAAGCCATGTGATGACCGCTAGGAACCAGGAGTAAAGCGGCCCCTTCTCCCTGCCAGATTGCAGGCTTGGAGGGGCAGGGGGGGCGCCCTCCCTCTGCTCCAGGTGGGCATCGGGGGTGCCCACCTGGAGTAGGGCAGGGGCGGCCCCCATCTCTCCAAGCCTGTGATCTGGCAGGGAGAAGGAAAGCTTTTACTCCTGGTTCCACCTTGGAACCAGAGTAAAGGCTTCTGACACCGGGACTGGGCGGGGGAGGGGGAGGGGAGGGGGAGGGGCGCGCAGGGGACCTACCTTCCCGGCATCCAGGCTTGCAATGAGCGAGGGACGCCGGGAGCGTGCCCCATGTGTGCGCGCTGCAGCTCCCGATTGGACAAGTAGCGCGCCTGGGGTGGGGGGGGCGATCAGGTGGATGGCTGGGGGCGGGGTGGGGGTGGGGGTTATCTGCGTGGCGTAGGCGCTTAGATCCAGGCGCCTACACTGCGCAGAGGAGCACGATTGGGGTGGGAAGCCTTCAGAGCCCGGAGCCACGTGCTCTGATCTCTCAAGGGGTCCTGACCCATAGGGAGCTTGCCCCGGGCCCCGCGATGGGTGCCCGGGTAGCTTCGTGCCAGCTGCACGGGGCTCGATCGAGCCCCGTGAAGCCGGCACGAAGCGGGGCAAGCAGCCTGACAGTGCTGCCTGCCCCTTGGGTGCTCGCACCCAATGGGAGGCAGCTTTGCGGGCCGTATCCCCGCTCCTGGCCGGCCTTTCCCAGCTAAGTCACTTCGGAATGCTTTTAGCATTCGCACACAGGTGTGCAGGAATGCGTTTACACGTGCTCCTGCATTCCTGTGTGTGAATGCTGAAAGCGTCCTGAAGTTACTTAGCCCACGTGCTCTACATCCGTTTGGGATGTAGTGCAAAAAGGCCTCAGGATCCCACCTCACACAGTAGCCATCAGTGTCTTCAGGGCATCTCCAGCAGAAGAAAAAGGCAATATCTACACTTGCTCTCAAATCCTCGCAAAGAGCCTTTCAGAGAGATAGCCTGCCTCTGTTCTTCTTACGTTTTTGATTCCCTTCCAATTACCCCATCATAAGACTATATAACCTGGTAGGGTTGTGTACAAATATTTTTAACACTCATTATTTGTACAAATTCAGGCATTCGTGCACGAATCAAAAGTGAGCTAGTTTGGTCAAGTGGTTAGGGAGTATGACTCTTATCTGGGAATACCCGGTTTGATTCCGCACTCCTCCACAAAGCCAGTTGGGTGACTTTGGGCTAGTCACAGCTCTCTTCTGAGCTCTCTCAGCTCCACCCAGCTCACAGGGTATCTGTTGTGGGGAGAAGAACAGAAGGTTTGTCAGCTGCTTTGAGTCTCCTTAAATGGTTGAACGCTGTGCCCAGGCACCTCCCTCCCCTGCAACTTCTTAGGAATGGCAGAGGAAGAGGAGAGGAGGACCACGGACCATCACCTGAGCACTGTTACCAGGCACCTCCCCCTTGCAACTTCTTAAGAACGGCAGAGGAAGAGGGACGCGGACCACCACCTGAATGCTGTGCCCAGGCATCTCCCTCCCCTGCAACTTCTTAAGAACAACAGGAAGAGGAGAGGAAAGATGGTGTACATGAGCATATGTGTGCCTTTTTTAAAAATAGCACTGTCTTTACATTCTTTTCACTGTTTAATATTGTTTTAAACCTTGTGTCTGTGTGTCTGTGTGTCTGTGCATGCATGTGCATGTGTGGTGGTGTGCGTGAGGGTGGTTGTTTTACACTAGCTCTCTGTGGTGAGGGTGTGGTTGTTGTGGGAGGTTGTCGTTGTGTTGTGGGAGGTTGTGTTGTGGGAGGGAAAGGGAGACTCAGCGTAAGGAAGCCTCCAGCAAGCGAGTGCTCTCCTGCAAAATGTCCCAAGATAGCTCAAAATAATTGTTGCTTCAATCCTGATAACACTTTGGAAAAGAACACCCCAGAAAATCAAGATGACACAGTTGCTTCTTTGCAAAATGGGCACGAAGACTCAAAAGAGACTGTTTTTCTCAGCGTCTCACACACTTGAGCCAAAAAGGGCGTGGGGCTGAGTCACCTATTTAAGTTCCACTCTCGGTGGCCTCAGTGTTGCAAACAATGACTGTTTTATACGTTTTTGGGTTTTTTTTAAATTACTATTGTTGTTATTATTATATGATGTATTATTTATTATAACGTACAATGTATTTTTGACTTATGTATTTATTTGACTAACTATATTTGCCATATCTTCTTCTTTTCTTTTCTTTTTTGTATTCATATTATATGTTTTTTCCATTTGTTGTAAACCGCCTTGGGCAGAAATTTATTTTTGGAAAGGCGGTATATAAATAAAAATGGAAAATGGAAAAAAATGGGTGAGGAAAGCAGGCTTGAAAAGCCAACTCTTCGTCTTCTGATATTTGTACACTGACATTCGTACAAATAGTTTGGACATTTGTTAAACTGAGGAGGTGAGACAGTAGCTGTACCAGTCGCATCTACCATGGATCTAGAGTGCATTTGACATGGACTGAGAGCGTATTTATCATGGATTCGGGTCCTATTTGACGCTTTCAGAGCGGATATGTTACAGGATATGTATTAGATGCAAATCTGGGATATATATCTGTTCATATCTGGCACATAGTCATTTGTATCAGATATTTGTATAAATTCCTATGAATACATATGTATCCAATACAGTTTTCCTACATTCTAAAGGTTCTATTCGTACGAATACTAATTTTCTAACATTCTATCTGTTATGAATCGATTGCCAAAGAACACATTCATGCAGATCCCTATTTCCTGGCTTCCACTCTCCAAGAGAGCTGTACTAATGTGTTTCTTCTTGTGAGGTGGTGCTTTGGAATTATAAAGGGATGCTGAAACCTGGTAAAAAAACAAAGTTAACGCAGAATTACAGTAATATTATTGCAGAACACCCAGCAATAACACAAAGAAACAGAATCAAAACAGTATTAAACTGATCTTTAACAGCAGTGTAAAAAAAGTTCGATACAGTTTGTATCTGAAAGCTAATCATTAGTATCAAACAAAGCAAACCTTGCTCATGGTGGAATAAAAAGTTAACTTCTAGTATCTAAGCTATGGGGAGCGTGTGGGACTGTATCCAGAGAGCCAGAACATCCCTTCGAAGAGAGATGAGGGCAATATATTTCAACAATAGAATAAGAGTTTGGGGGGAGGAGACCTTTAGGAGCAGAGTCCAACCCCATACTCAATGCAGGATTTTCTAAACTACCCAAGAAAGATCTCTATCCAGCTTCTGCTTGGAGACCTCCAATGAAGGAGAACTCACTACCCCCTTTGGCAATCTATTCCAATGACTGAGCATCCCCACTGTCATGAAGTTTTTTCTTAGTATCTCATCAATAATTACTCCTTTGAAGTTTCATACCGTTATTTTTAGTCCTTTCATCTTGTCTAAGTGAAGATGCTATCCTGTCTCCTCTCAGTCTTTTCTTCTGGAGGATAAACATTCCTAGATCCTTCAACCATTCCTTACAGGACATGGTTAGCAGACCAGTCACCATCTTGGTAGCCCTCCTTTGAAGTTGCTCTGGTTTGCCAATGTCCTTTTTGAATTGGGGTGCCCAGACCTGGACACCCTACTCTAGATGAAGTCCAACCAAGGTAAAGTAAATGTTGCATTTCAGATATGCGACTCACTACGACTTCTTAACACTGGCTTTTGTTGCAATAGATTTTCCCAGGTTTTGACCAGCTACGACCCTGGAGACCAGGCCCGATGGCTGACCCGATTAAACTAGAAAGCGGGTGAGGGGAATAAAGAGGCTGGAGACAGGAAATCAGGAAGAAATCAAGAGAGCGTTTAATTTTTCCAGGGGTTTAAATACAGCCAAAGAAGGGATGTGGGGAAAATGACATTGAGGCAGCATCTGGGGAGGTGATTGGAGCAAGGCTGGGATCAGGCAGGCCAGATGTCCTTATGATGTCACATCCTCTGGTCAGTCGCAGGAAAAATCCTCAGCCGGAAGAGAAGGGGCAGCTGTAGCTTTTCTTCTCCATATGGCAGAGAACACCATTAAGACTATGGCAGGCAGCATACAGTTTAAAAGAGATCAGCACCGTGGACAGCACCAAGCTTATAATGTAAGTCTATTGAGACAAAAATTCCCAGCATCTTTTATTCTGAGGCTTCAGAACCAGCGACTGACCTATAACTAGAGCGAGAGGCTGAAACGGAAGCCGTGTGGGGGGGGGGAGGCTGAGCAACCTAGTGGTTACTACAAGTAAAGAGGAATAATTACTTCTCATGGTTTATATTCTGTGCTCCTCTTGATATATCCTAGGATGGTGTTTGGCTTTTTTGCAGGTGCATCACACTGTTGATTCATGTTCAACCTGTGATCTTCTAGTACACCATGATCATTTTCACTTGTGTGGCTACTCAGTCAGATTATATGTCCCTGGCACTAAGTGTCACCCAACAGAAGAAATCACACCCGATGGGACCCTTCCTTCCCCTGTGGAACTGCATAAAAGCAGGGAGAGAGGGAAGATGCTGAACACCATCTGGGAGCTGCCTGTTGGGCTCCTCCCTCCCTGCAACTACCTAGGAGCAACAGGAGACAAGAAGAGTGCACTTCCTGATGGGGCTTTCCTCTCCTTGCACAGGAAACTTTTCATTGAGTCTAATGGAGTGCCTTGTAAGGGTTATGAGGATATGTAACTATAACATATGTACAGACCTGATTTTACTCTTGTTTATACTGATTTTATTCTTCTATGGTTTTATCTTTGTATACTTGATACTTGATATGGTCAAGCATATTATAACAAATAAAATATTATATAATAGTTTAAAAAAGCTGGCTGGAGGCTGGCTAGTCACACATGCACACAAATATGCACACACACACACACACAAAGCAAGCTTAGAACAATATTAAACAGTGAAAAGAATTTATAAACTACTATTTTAAAAAAGACACATGGTCTCTCATGCACACCACCTTTCAATACTAATCATAATCTTTTGCTATCAGACTGGTATGCCCTAGTGTTTGCAGGGACAGACCACTGCGAGAAATTTCACCGTGTGCTTTATGGAGCCATGTATAGGTGTTCTCATTCCTATATTGTTCTTCCAAGCACATTCTTGGTAATCTATTTCCCAGCAAAGAGACTAAGCGTATCCAAAAGTTAAATATTTTGATATTAATGGAGCATTGGATAGCTTGATTGACAAGTTCTGCTCTAACAGCAGGGGCTGGTATGGTATTGTTGATACCTAGCATTCGTCTTAAAAAGCGGTTGGTGCACTTTAATTTCTTGTCATCCAAGAACCCACACAGGGGGGAAACCACACAAATTAATCAACTGGAAGGAGCTTCACCTCCATTTGAGAGAAACTGCATCATTGCACTGAACTTTCTGAACTTTGAAAGAGCTTTGATGGGATGGGAAATCTTGGCACACAAAATAAAATGAAATAAAATAAATCTTGGTGCTTGGAAATCTAAGCTGGAACAATAGATGGATTGTGGAAGATATATCATGAAAACAGTGAATACAGTTTGGAAGAAGACATTTTGAGTAGGAAAGGTTGTAGAAAGCCTGGTGGTGACACTGTAGACATAGTTATTATGTGGTTAGAAGTTTACAAGTTGATTAATTTTTGCCCAGAATCATATTTAAATACAGAGCCTGGCCAGAGAAAGCGTTCTGGTCAAGATACCTTGTGCTGTATCCCTGAACTGAATAAATCAGTGTTACATCATTCTTCCTATGGGATGGATGTATTTCTAACCAACCTATTCATCTGTGAACCAGCAGGTGGGAAAGCGGTTAGGGTTAGGAATCAAGAGTGGATTTGGATTGAGAGTGGATTCCGTGTCGATACGTAGGGGGATATGTAGCATATGTATTGTTTTAGATTTGTTGAATTTTTAAACTCTTTTAATGTATATTCTGTTTTTAATCTGTTGTTTTAATATTTTATTAAATATTGTTATTATTAAATAAATGTTGTTGTTGTTAATATCCTGCCCTTCAGCAAATGGTCCCAGGATAGGTTACAATATGAATAAAACAATGCAATAACATTCAACTTAAATACAGGGAGTAAGTTCTTAATAAAGTCTAACACAGAGACCTTAAACTTTCATAAGGGAAACTTCTCCAAAATGAGGAAACTAGGAAAAAGGAAATTGGAAGGGAAAGTTAGAAGAGTTCAATCACTTCAAAATGCATGGAGACTACTTAAAACACAATAATGGAAGTGCAACTAGATTGCATACCTAAAAGAAGAAAGGGGAAGAAGAAGAGTTGGCTTTTCTACCCCACTTTTCTCACCCATTTTAAGAAGACTCAAAGTGGCTGACAAAGCTTTTCTATTCTTCTCCCCATAAAAATACCCTGTGAGGTAGGTGGGCCTGTGAGAGCTCAGAAGAGAGCTGTGACTAGCCCAAGGTCACCCAGCTGGCTTCATGGAGGAGGGTGGAATCGAACCCGGAATTCCCAGATAAGAGTCCGGCTCCCTAACCACTAGACCAAACTTCTAGGTCCAAGAAGAAACCAATGTGGCTTACAAGGTCAGTAGATGAAGTCATTAAAAACAAGAAGAGTTCATTTAGAAAATAGAAGGCTTGTCCTAATGAGGAGAACAGTAGGGAACATAGTGGCCCAGAATGGTTGGGGCCTACACATACAGTATCCAGAGGTTCTAGAACAGTGATGGCCAACCTATGACACACGTGTCACAGGTGACATGCCAAGCCCCTTTGGGTGACACACATGGTCACCCTGGCACCTGGGCATGTAATGCTTGCTTGTTGTTGAAGTGTACGAAATACCAACTTTCAATTGAAGATTTAGGAATTGAAATTCAGCAACAAAAGTCACTAATGTAAAGAATTATTTGTTTTTGCTTTTAATAAAATACATATATCAAAAATATAACTTTTTTACTAGAGTTACAAATATCACAGAATTGTGGATATTTCTAGATGTGACACACCACACGAGTTAAGCTAGGTTTTCTTGCAAATTGACACACTGAGCTCAAAAGGTTCGCCATCACTGTTCTAGAATGATCCTGTACGAATGCGAACAAGCAAGGCTGAATTGCAGCAAGGAATCCAGAGATACTGCTTGCCTGGTCTGTGAGTGGGGAAGAAGTGGACCCTCTCTTAAATGTTGCAGGTGCTCACTGAGGAGAAGGAGTTAAATTAATCTCCCACTTCCTTGCGGGGAGTGCAGGAAGTGGGATTGGTAGGTTCTGGATCCACCAGATGTTTGATGGACCGTGCAGTTCTGATAGGCCCAAGGCTGAATTTGTAAAAATGGAGGGGCAGACCATGGTGGGGAGCCAGCCAAGCAGCAAACAGGGCCAGTGATGTTAGGAGAGGATGATGGGAGTGGGTCCCATTGGTTTTATATCCGATAATTTAGGGAATGAATTGGTTAAGTTGTTACCACCAGAGTTGATTGGGATGCTGAGAATTTTCATTTGAACTTGACGAGTGTTGGGTTGAACCCTGGGTGAATTGTAGAAAGCTATTTCCAGGGACTATCAGCTTGTGTCACCTCTCAGAGAAAGACAGAAAAATGACAGGCCAATGCATTTCTTCTCCATAAGGGCTTTGAGTGTGGCATTGAACTCCTACTGCAAGCAGAGCTGCCAAAACCTAGATTTTACCATATGACACACTGAGAGATGGCAGCTCTGACATGATCTTTGAAAGGAGTTTTAGTCCCCATTAACTTCCACTGTGGCAGCTCCAGACCTCTTCAGAAGGAAGAGCAGTGAGCTGCATGTCTATGGAGACATTAGTGGCTTAAATGATTTTAGCACTATCTATCTATCTATCTATCTATCTATCTATCTATCTATCTATCTATCTATCTATCTATCATCATCATCATCATCATCTGCCTGGCTGCCTGCCTGCCAGCCATTAGTGGCTTAAATGATTTTAGCATAATCTATCTACCTACTTACCTACCTACACAACCCCTCTATGGATATCTGGCCACCATCCGTAATAAGCTGAACTTCAATTTATTCCTTACTTAGGGTTTTTCAGCTCAGTGGTATGTTAATCCCCCGCCGCCTGACTGTGTGAAACCACCTGCCAACACAACCCCACTATGGCCCTGCTGTTTCCGCCCTATCTCTGGAGCTGAGCCAACTGTGGTTTTTTTTTTGTGTGTGTGTGTGTTTTGTTTTGTTTTGTTAAAGCGTAAAGTGTCGTTCCGGTGTCTTCGGTACTGTTCATGCTGAGATTTCTTGCTTTAGCGCTCTTTCAAAATGTTTTTTGTCTTTACTAGCTGATGAGCTCGCCTTTTTTTTTTTGGCTTTGTTAAGGGAAACTGCGGCTTGTTTTGCTTGGAGAGGGGGATTCTTTGTCGTTCCTGAAGGAAAAGAATTTTCTCCTCGCGCGGCGGAGGGACACTGTTGTATTGCTGCTAACGGTTCCCCCTCCCCCTCCCGCTCTACAGCCTCTGAAGGCTGCTACCAGGAGCTTAGCCGCAGTACGCTGCTTGTGTGAGGGGCGGAGGGATCTGTTTTCTTTTTCTCCATTCCCTCAGCCTCGTAACTTGCCCGTGTGTTGGTTTACTGCCTCCGCGCTTCGTTTAAGCTCCCTTTTCTCCATCTGAAAGTGGCTTGCCCGCTGCACCTGCTCAGGTGTAGCTTAGCAAGCCGCTAGGGAGTGAGCTGCTGCTCCTCCCCTCCATCAATCAAGCTGTCAGCTGATTGTCAAGTCTTCCCCCTTATTTTGCGTGGTTGTAGACTGCCTCCTTGTGGATGCTACTGTTACGATGGTAGAAGCATAAGAACATAAGCGAAGCCTTGCTGGATCAGGCCACAGCCCATCTAGTTCATCATCCCGTCGCACACAGTGGCCGACCAAATGCTCATGGGCATCTCAAGCAGAGACAAGGACAAACCTTTGCCTGATCTCGAATCCCACAAATGGCCTTAGAAGTGTCCTGTCCCCCCCCCCCGCAGCCTGAAAGATCCACCTAGGCATTCATTCTAGTAGCCATTGATACATCTGTCAACCATAAATTTGTCTAACCCTACCTTAAAGCCATCTAGACTGGCAGCTGTCATCACCTCTTCCGGCAGCAAATTCCATAAACTGTTGATCCTCTCGGTGAAGAAATACTTGCCCTTGTCTGATCCGACTCTCCTACCCATCAGTTTCATAGAGTGCCCCCTGGTTCTAGTGTTGTGCAATAGAGAAAAGAAATTTTTCCCATCCACCTTTTCTATACCATGCATAATTTTATATACTTCAATCAGGTCCCCTCTTAAACGCTGTCTCTCCAGACTGGAGAGGTCTAGGCATTACAGCCTGGTTTCGTAAGGGAGGTGTTCTAGCGCCATAATCATTCTGGTTGCCCTTTTCTGCACCTTTTCCAGTTCCACCATAACCTTTTTGAGGTATGGTGACCAGAATTGTACACAATATTCCAAATGTGGCCTTACCATAGATTTATAAAGAGGCAAAATGGCACTTGCTGACTTATTTTCTATACCCTTCCTAATTATTCCCAACATTGAATTGGCTTTTGTAGGTGCCACAGCCCACTAAGATCCCTTTCCTGGTATATGTTGCAGAAAGCTCATCCGCCATCAATTTATTTTATTTTTTCAAAATAAACTTTTATTTTTGTTAAACTGCTACAAAGTAATAAATCTTTCTCTCATACATATACAAATAATATACAAACAAATGTGAACTATTTACATAATGGCAATATTTTGTTGTACATCATTTCGATCACTTAAACTTCATTTGCCTTTATTTCTGAGGCAGGATATAAACTTCTTTGTATTCGTAAAGGGGCTTAAAGTATTTTAGGTTTCTATATTGTGACTTAATTAGTTCATTTACCACCAATTCTGCCAGTTTAAGGTACCACTCTGACACATTTAACGTATCAGGGGTTTTCCAATTCTTTGCAATGATTGTTTTGGCCGCAATAAACATAAAATGTAGTAATATTTTATTGCTTGATGTGATTTCAGTTGTATCTATTATTTGTAGGAGAGCCATTCCTACTGTTATATCAAGTTGTATATTTACGACATTTTTGATCTCCTTTTCTATTTTAAGTGAAAAATCATTAATGGTAGGGCATACCCACCAAAGGTGGGCCTATGTACCTACTTTTCCACACCCACACCAGCACAATTTCAATTATTGAGAAGTCATATATGAAAGCCAGACCGATGTCAAATACCAACGTGATAGTAATTTTAAATATGGTTCCCTTGTATATAAATATCCAAGACACGGGTGTTTTTTATTCCAAATTGTGGACCAATGTTTTTCTGTCAATTGGATATTAAGATCTGCTGACCATTGATCTGCACATGAGTAACACTGCAATATTCTAATTCTACTAATATTTTGTAAATTGTTGCCGCAACTCCTTTTACCATCCTTTTAAGAATATCAAATATATTTTCAAAGTCTGTAATTGGCTTATGTACATATCTCTTTATGGTTGGAGATTCCAGTGTATGTATTATCATGCTGGCTTGAAACCAAGAGCTCTCTTTGGGTGTTAATGTGTTTAAAATATCTTTTTTTTTACTGTTGTTGTTTGATTTATATGAAAATAGTTTATTTTGGATAGTCTTTGTTCTTGTAATTTATCCCAGTTTTAAGAGGGTATTATGTCTGCTAGTTTCATTACATAGCGTAATGGCATTTCTTGGGATAGATATGGGTGCAACTTTGATCTCCATTTGTCCCAAACTACTAATGAACTTCTTAAATAAGAATTGGGAACGCATTTTAGTAAATATTTCATGTCTGTAGATAGTGAATTTTGGTACTATTTTGCTTATTTAATTCAATTTGTGTCCACCATTTTCTTTCTGTATAGGGCACGGAAAAGATGTTGTAATTTGAAAGCCTAATAATATAAAGTTAAATTTGTTAGGTCCCAACCTCCCTTGGATTGATGTTTATAAGTTTTGGTATTTTATGATGTTTGCTTGCCAACACAAATCTGAGGATATGGTTGTTCCAAGCATTCAAAATTCTTGGAGATACAATCTCTGGGATCATAGGAAAATAATATGAGAGTCTAGAGATTATCATCATTTTAACCACTATAATTCTGTTCGTTATTGCCATATTTTTCTTTTCCCACCTTGCCATATTCCAAACTTTCAAATAATTAAAATTAAATATTTTATCAATATTTTTTAGGAATGTAAATACCTATCACCTTCAAATAAGGAAATATGTAAGGAGTGGTCATGTACTGTTGTTAAGTTTCACTATTTCCACTACCCAGGGCCTGTTTAAAATTATATTTATTATTTTTATATAGTATTGTTTTATATAATCTATATTTGTTATATTCAACCCAAAATAAATTTTGTGTTTTCAAACTGCTGTTTTGCAAACCTTATTTATAAACATTTTTGCATAAAAAATAACTTTGTAAACATAATACAAATATTGTCTTAACTTATGTGATATTTAATTTTATACTGTTTTCACCTACATTTCCATCTCAATATTTGTTTACCCCTTTTCCCCTTAACCCAATTATCCCTCTGCCCCGACTTGCCAAATAATCTTTTCTGCTATGCTTGATAAAATGTTTTACCCCTCCTCCCCTTTCTAATATCCCTTAATCATAGTTCCATTTTAAACAGATTGTATGCAGTCAGAATTCCTTGTTCCCCCTTCCCTCCCTTAAAGCCCAAAGATACCTCCCTCTCAACTCAAATGACATTTCTTCAAATTTATGTTATTATTCTGCCATCCAGATTTCCTTCCCTTTGACCCCAAAACCTACCCCCTACCCCGCATTTTGACTATTGTGGCGCATTACAATTTGTTATATCACATATATAAACAACTATTTCTTAATTCCCATATAAACGTGCATTTTGTCAAAGCACTAAATATAAGACTGTTTTTGGCAATACAGTACTTGGTGAACTTGCTGTTAGCTTGCTACTGTATCAGTCATAGTCATATATAGACAAGTTTTCTCATTTGTTCTCTCAGGCATTATCTTTTCCAAGCATTGCAGGTATGACATTGTTTGTCTTTTCTTTTGTTGATTCATTCTTCTGTTGCATTGTTCCATATGAGACCATGTGTTGTTATCAGTTTCTGGTGTGGAGGGTTGATTACAATCTGTTGAAGTTGCGGACTTCGCAGTTGGATATTCAAAGTCTGCACCATTTCTCTGGTATCCTCTTGAGCAGAGGCCCTAAGGAACATCCCTCTATAATTAACTATTACTTCACAGGGAAAGCCCCACCTGAACCTGACATTTGATCTGAACAGGGCTGGAGTTAGATTTTGCAGGGTTCTTGATTGTTTCAGGGACCAGATCCTGAAGCACAAATACTCACTTTCCATCCACTTGCATGTCATTCTTGGTCCTTAATTCCTGAAAGATTTTATTTTTTATAGAATACCTATCAAAGGCAATTATTACATCCCTGGGACATTGGTCCGGTGGTGGTTTAGGGGCTAAACTTCTATGTCCATTTCTGATAGCTGAATGTCAGGGCAAACTTCACTGAACCATTTAATAAAAAGGCAGTCATTTTCCCCTTCAATTTGTTCTTTCAAACCACAGGCCCTAATATTTCCCCATCTCAGTCTCTTCTGTAAATAAATCACTTGACTAAATCTTTTATCACCGTTTCCATTTGTTTAATCTTGCTTGAGCTCCCTGCAGCTGCATCAAGGGCCTCCGATGCAGTGGTTTGGGTATCTCTTATATTGTCTCTTACAATGCCAAGTGTTTCTTTTACTTGGTTTAATTCCCCTTGTACTGAAATGAAAAGTTCTTTCCAGCTACGGATAAGTGGTACCTTGAGCTCTTCCAACCTTTCCTTAAATTCTGACTTTGTTATTCCTTGCTTCCCTTCCACTTCATGTTCTTTAGCTTGTCTCTTTCCCTTACCTCCACCGGTAGCCATTTTTTTAATGAATAATTAATGAATGATTTTGTGCTTTGCCTTTGTTTTCAGATTTCTCCTTCCTCACCATTGTTACCATTATTCTTTACTATTCTTTTGTAAAAATGTTTTTTTTTTAGTTTTATCTTTCAGTTGCCTTTTCTGTTTGTTTTTTTTTTTTGGTCTTTTTTGCTGTTAGCTTGCTACTGTATCAGTCATAGTCATATATAGACAAGTTTTCTCATTTGTTCTCTCAGGCATTATCTTTTCCAAACATTGCAGGTATGACATTGTTTGTCATTTTTATTCCATTCTGCCATGCATGCCCCCCCTTCCAGCCCCCATCAATTTATAGACATAACTAGGATTCTTGGCTCTCATATGCATTACTTTGCACTTATTAATTTATATATTTCTATCCGGCCCTATACCTGAAGGTTTCAGAGCGAGTAACATTTAAAATGAGGACTATATTAGAGCAATTTGTCACTTGGATGCCCAGTCACCCAATGCAAAGAGATCTCTATGGAGCTCTTCGCAATCTCTATCCCGAATAATTTAATATTATCAGCAAACTTTGCTATTTTCCTATCTTCTAGATCTCTGAAAAATAAATTAAGAAGTACTGGGCCCAATACTGAATTTTGAGGAGCCCACTTTTCACCTCATTACACCCTGAGAACTGGCCATTTATTACTACTCTCGGCTCCTGTTCTAAAACTCATGTCACTCACTAATCCAAGACGGAACCTGTTCTTTTATTCCATGGCTGATAAGTTTATTAAGTACTCTTCTCCAAAACTGTATCCATTATATTTCAGATATTTCTTCCACACTACAAGGATTGTTCCAGGTCTTTTCCTGTATATGCCTTGAGATGTTCTTCAGTGGGCTTTTGGGTGTTCTCTGACGTGCTTTATGATTTCTTGTCCTATAAAAGCTCTTTCAGTGTTCAGTGCAGTGATTCCTCAAGTGGAATTGGAGGTCTTTCTGCTCTCAGGTAATTTACGTTCATCCTCCCGTGTTGATTCATGGATGACAGGAAAGTAAAGTGCAGCAACTGAAGCTCTTTCCAGACTCCATGCATTTATATGGTTTTTTGCCGTTGTGTGTCCTTTTATGCCTCATAAGGTTATTCTTCTGAATGAAGCTCTTTCCACACTCCATGCAGTTATACGGTTTCTCACCTGTGTGTGTCCTTTTATGTCTCATAAGGTGACTCTTCTGAATAAAGCTCTTTCCACACTCCATGCAGTTATATGGTTTCTCTCCTGTGTGTGTCCTTCGGTGAAGTGTAAGCTCACTCTTCTGAATGAAGCTCTTTCCGCAATCCACGCATTTATACGGTTTATCACCTGTGTGTGTCCTTTGATGACATGTAAGCAAATTACTCCAACTGTAGCTCTTTCCACACTCCATGCATTTAAATGGTTTATCTCCTGTGTGTGTCCTTTTATGCCTCATAAGGTCACTCTTCTGAATGAAGGTCTTTCCACACTCCATGCATTTATACGGTTTCTCTCCTGTGTGTGTCCTTTGGTGAAACAGAAGCTCATTCTTCTGAATGAAGCTCTTTCCGCAATCCTTGCATTTATATGGTTTATCACCTGTGTGTGTCCTTCGATGACATGTAAGAAGACTACTCCAACTGTAGCTCTTTCCACACTCCATGCATTTATACGGTTTATCTCCAGCGTGTGTCCTTTTATGCCTCGTAAGTTGACTACTCCAACTGTAGCTCTTTCCACACTCCATGCATTTATACAGTTTATCTCCTGTGTGTGTCCCTTTATGCCTTCTGAGCTCACTACTCCAGCTGTAGCTCTTTCCACAATCCATGCACTTGTACGGTTTGTCTCCTGTGTGGGTTCTTTTATGCCTCGTGAGCTCACTACTCCAGCTGTAGCTCTTTCCACACTCCATGCATTTATACGGTTTATCTCCTGCGTGGGTCCTTTTATGCCTTGTAAGATGACTATTCCGATTGAAGCTCTTTCCGCACTCCATGCACTTATATGGTTTCTCTCCTGAGTGGGTCCTTTGATGAAACGTAAGCTCACCCTTCTGAAAGAAGTTCTTTCCGCACTCCATGCACTTATACGGTTTCTCTCCTGTATGTGTCCTTTTATGCTTTGCAAGATTACTACTTGAACTGGAACTCTTTCCACACTCCACACATTTATATGGTTTCTCTCCTGTGTGTGTCCTTTGGTGACATGTAAGGTGACTCTTCTGAATAAAGCTCCTTCCACATTCACTGCATGTATATGGTTTCTCTCCTGTGTGTGTCCTCTGATGATACTTGAGGTGACTACTCCAACTGTAGCTCTTTCCACACTCCATGCATTTATATGGTTTCTCTCCTATGGGGTTTTTTCGATGTACGGTATGAGTTTTTTCCTCCCTGAGTTTCTTTGTTCGGTGAACATTCCAGTGTATAGTTGATTTTGGTTCACTATCTAATGTTTTTCTAGATAGCAAATATTTTGTTCCCAATCTGCAATCTGCTGGAATTCTCAGAATATTGTTCCTTTTTTCTTTAATGGCATATTCTTGGAAAAAGAGAAAAAAAATTAATGTATTTCAGCCATCATGACTAGCTATCTTGGGTTTTAACAATATTCAGTGAGAATTTCTCTTTGCGAGATGCTTGGACCTCTGTTCTGGAAGTTGTCTCCTTCCAATTTTTATGGCTGAATTCCTCTTAAAACTTCTTTGCTGTCTTATTATGTACACCTTTTCTAGGAGTATTTTGATTGGGAAAAATTACCATATTGCTGCTGCCTCCTCCCTTCATCTGGTGGGCCACAGAGTGAGAGAAGATACTGGATTCAATGTGTTGTGCTTCGAGCTAGCAGGGATCCTCTTAATCTTGTTTTTGGACATGTGTTATCATGTTAAGCAGGCTTTGCTATAAGAGAAGTGAGCCAATTTGCAAGCATAACACTGAGGCATATAGCAGGCTCAGGTATGCAATGAATCTTTAAGTACTAGCCCTCATAACATGCACATAAATTCACACAATCCTACAATGCAGAAATATATGTGCATTCCTTATACCTGGACATGTACAACGCAAACCGACTGAAGATTCACCTTTTTACTGTCTTTTTACTATTTACATTGGTCAGTGGGGGTATTTATTAGTCATTTTTACTATTTTTACCCAAATTAGATACTAGAGAAAACTTCCTGACAGTGAGGGCGATCAGTCAATGGAATAGTTTCCCACAGGAGGTAGTGAGTTCTCCTTCGCTCCAGGTTTTCAAGCAGAGGCTGGACCTACACCTGTCAGAGATGGTTTAGAGAATCCTGCATTGAGCATGGTGCTAGATTCAGTGACCCTGAAGGTCCCTTCCAACTCTCTAATTCTATTATTCTATTGTTGAAATATTTTGCCCTCACCTCTCTTAGTAGGGACATTCTGGCTGTCTGGATACAGTACCACATGCTCCTCATAACCAGATACTAGAAATTAACATTATTGCATTATGAGCATGATTTGCTTTGCTTTGTTTGATACAAATGATACTCTTTCTGATAGAAACTGTACAAAATGTTTCATGTCACTGTAAAAGCTAAGTTTAATACTGTTATTAACATGCTTACTTGCATTATCTCTGTTTTGTCGACTGGTTAATGGCTGCAATAATATCACTGTTACTGTGCTCTGTGTTAACTTTGTTTTTTAGTGGCATTTGAGATGAGGCAACAGCATCCCTTTAAAATCCTTTTTTTAAATTCAACTTTTGATATCAAACTTTTAAAAAATTCCTTTATTTCATAACAGCCAATAAGTATTAACAAAATCAACCATTAACCACATTGCCTGAAGACATTTGAAGAATAAGAGTTTCAGCGTTAGTGTTGTTTCTCCTGTATACAAGAATTAAATCATTAAGTCCCAGAACAATGACAATATTTTATAGCTGAAAGAGAAAAGGAGGAGGAGGGGCATAAAGCAGGACTGACCTGGGCCTGAGCAATAAAAGATGTCCATTTTTTTTTATAAATTGAGCTTGCTGTTCTAAAGCCTGCAGTTTATATTGCTGGGCCGTGACTAGCTCATTAACAATGAGGAACCATACACGGGTGATCCATTTCTCCTTTGTCAGAAGGTTGGGGTTCTTCCAGTGGAGTGCTATTTCAGCCTTAGCGGCTGTTATCATAGACCTAACCAAATCCCTGCTACATTTAGGTGCTGAATCATCCTTAAAACATAATGAAAAAACTACAGCCAGGGAGAGCAATATATTTCCACATCTACTTTCTCAATATCTCAACTTTAAATATTAAACTAGATTGTTTAGTGTCATTTTGTATTAGTTGCATTTGAATGTTAGTTTTTGTTGAATATTTATCCGGTTTGAAATAATACTGATGGTTATTGTTTGATATCTAAGCATGTGGTGGCAATGCCCCAAAGTTGAAAAATTCTGGAAAATAAATCAAACAACACTTAGTGAAATTACATCCCAGAATATATTTTGCAGGTAGACATCTCTATATAATTTCAAAGCACTACCTCACAGGAAGAGATATAACATATTTGGTGCTGCACTCTGGCAAAGGGGAAACCAAGAAATGTATTGTCATGATAGGTTAATCTGGAAGGGAAAAGAAAACATAAGAACAGAGAGGCAGGATATCTTTTAAAGCCTATTTGCAGGGATTCGAGAGCAGGTGAAGGTGTTGCCTTCTCTTATGCTGGAGATACCAGAAACAATGGCAATTGTATGAGATGGAATACTAGATTAGATGGGCTGTGCCCTGATCCAGCACACCTCCTCTTATGTTCCAATGTTCTTATGTAACCTTGGATTTTATGTGGCATCTAGTGTGAATAACTAGGATGAGGTCTTCTTTTGACTGAGGGACATTCTAATGAAATTCATCTGAGTTTTCATCATTACCTTTCCTCACAATAACAGTAGTCCTGAAGAAGGTATGCTCTCTTGCATAGGAGCTAAAGAGATGTCACCAGGGAAGGCCAACAATTTCTAGATACAAAGGATCACACCATCCTTTGCAGGAGGATCATCTCTGTCCTTCTTTCAGGACTCCAAATGATACATGTTCTCATCCTCCCACAAATGTTAGATCAGGAATAAGACTCTTCTGGGACAAGTAAACTGCTCACTGGAAATGTGTAAGCCAAGCTAGGTACCTACTTTAGAAGAAGAGTCGAATTCTTGAATGGAAAGTTGACTGAGTACATCCAAGACTAAAGGCCATCAAAGGCCAGGAGGGAGCAGAAGCACCGCTCAGCCATGGCAGAAAAAAGACCAGGCTTAAGGACATCACATTTTTGAAGGACAATCAGATGAAAGAGGCTGGCCTATCTATAATTTCCCCCTTGAAACCATGTAAAACTCAGGTCTAACAAAATTAGTGAACTTACCCAATGAGGCCACAATCCCATAAGTCTCTCGCATGACTTCCTTGCAGAGAGCTTGTTGCCCTGAATCCAGCAGAGCCCATTCTTCCTCCGTGAAGCACACAGCCACGTCCTGGAAGCTCACCAGGCCCTGCAGGAAAAGGATTTAACTGAAAACATTCTTCTTGGCTAATATCTCACATCAGTCTATGTAATTCTCCACCAGAAGAGGTGGTGACAGCAAACAGCTTGGATAGCTTTCAGAAAAATTAGACAATTCTAGCTACATGGCTGCTAGAATGAATCCTCCATGAAGAACATCCTTTGTGCTGGGGAAACAGGCAGGATGGCTCTAAATGCAATTTGCTTGGATTCAAGAGCAGGTGAAGGTTTTGCCCTTGTCTTCTGCTTCAGATACCCAGAAGCAATTGGTGGGCCAATATGTGAGACAGGATGCTGGACTAGATGGGCCGTGAACTGATCTGGCAGGGCTCCTCTTAGGTTTTTATCTGTAGAGGTAGTACTGCTATTCATAATATACAGTGCTAGCTTACAGGTGTCTATTAAAGACTTATCTTTTTTACTTGAGCGTTCCCTGTATGAAGTTACGTTTCCTTCCTCTCCCACCCAGTTTTGAACTGGAATTTTTGCTTTGTTCTTATCCTGGTTTTTAATCATTTAATTGTTTTGTGTTTTATGATCCACTTTGAGGACTTTTTAAAAATGAAAAGTGCTAAAAAATAAAACCCTGAAAAAACAATAAATAAATGATACTGCACAGATGCTTCAATGTAGAAATTGACTTTACAGAGGGAAAAGGGACAGTGCTATTCAGAGCTTAGTGTGTTCCTTCAACATTTCATCACATCAAGCATTGAAGGACGAGGGCTTTTTGTCCCAGGCTCCCCTCACTTATCACTGTCGGGAAAGCAGCTCAGCATGTTTGCTTCAATGCATGAGAAATAGCGTAATGTCACTTTAAGAGCGGTTGACTCCTCTCTTCAACTGCAACAGAACATTAAGGGAGGAAAGTACTGCTGTGGTCAGTTGAAGCTCATTGGTCCACCAGCCTGTTAGCATGTCCTGCTTGGTCTCTAGAGTCAATCTGACAAGTCTCAGGCTGTCTCTGTCTGACAGTTTAGTCTTGTGGTTAGAGTGACAGGCTCATAGCTTGAGGTTTCCTGGATCAATTCCACACTGCTCCACAAAGCCAGATGGGTGACCTTGGGCTAGATACAGCTCCCTTTCTGAGCTCCCACAGCCCCTCCAACTCAAAGGGTGTTATGAGGAGAAGTACAGAAGGTTTGTCAGTTGCTTTAATGCCCCTTACACAGGTGAGAAAAGCAGGCTAAAAAGTACTAATCTTCTTTTGTAGGTTTGGCACTCAGGAAACACTCCTCCAGGTCCATCAACAGTACACAGGGGTGTATCAATATTTTGCTCCAAAATAAAGAAGCACAAACAGACACCCCAACCATCACACACACCCTCACTGCTCATGGCTGTTTCCTCACCTGAAGTGGCTCCAGGGCAGCTTCTTCTGCTCTCCTTGGAGGGAAAGAAGATCCAGATGGTTCCCCTGACTCCATGTCTCCCTTCCTGAGGGAGGAAGAAGAGGAGGAAGTAATTAGACCCCCTGGACTGAGATGGAGACCTTCAGCCCCCTGGAGACACAGGGGGGACCAGTGTGGAGGCACCTGACCAAAGTCCCCTTCGCAGCCCCAGTTTGGAGTTTGCAGGATGAGACCAAGATGGTTCCTGGATTCCCCTCAGTTTAACTCCCCTAAAAGCTGAGAATAAGTCAGGATATGAATGAAGACACACCTTTAAAGTTGGGGCGCGTATACACCACACCCCAAAACACCGCTTCAGCCCTGCTTTCCACTGCCCGCCCGCTACACCAGACGCCCCGCTCGAAGAGTCCTTGTTCCGCCTCTTACCTCACTTCCTCTTCCGCCTTGAAGCACAAGAGGTCCAACTTCCTGCCTGTCTAGGAAATAGGAGGACTCTGTTGCTTTAACTATTGCAGGTCCAAGGGATAGAAAGTCACAAGGGAGCAAAGATGCAGAGATCCTTCCATTCTTCCATACAAGGTGCGTCTTGGGTGCGGGTTATTTTTATTCCTGCGTGTTCCTGAGTCAGGATACAGTGCTGGGATGGGAATTAGAATTAGAAGGTTTGAGAATTAGAAGGTTCTTCGCTGATATCCTGATCTATTCTCAGCTTTTAGGCGGAGTTAAAATGAGGGAAATCCAGGAACCATCTTGGTCTCATCCTGCAAACTCTGGAGTGGGGCTGCGAATGGGACTTCGGTCAGGCGCCTCCACACTGGTCCGCCCTGTGTCTCCAGGGGGCTAAATGTCTCCTTCCCAGTCCAGGGGAGTCTAATTCCTTCCTCCTTTCTCCCCCAGGAAGGGAGACATGGAGTCAGGAGAACCATCTGGATCTTCTTTCCCTCCAAGGAGAGCAAAAGAAGCTGCCCTGAAGCCATTTCTGGTGAGGAAGGAGCCATGAGCAGTGAGGGTGGGTGTGATGGTTGGGTGCGTGTGTTTGGACTACTTCATCTTGAGGAACATGACAAGATCTTGTTACTGCTGAATATTCCCCTTTTCTACACTGCTTTCCCCATCCATTTAAGGGGCCTCAAAGCAGCTGACAAACCTTCTGTACTTCTCCTCATAACAGACACCCTTTGAGTTGGAGAGGCTGTGGGAGCTCAGAAAGGGAGCTGTATCTAGCCCAAGGTTACCCATCTGGCTTTGTGGAGCAGTGCGGAATTGATCCAGGAAACCTCAAGCTACGAGTCCGGCACTCTAACCACAAGACCAAACTGGAAGATAGATACAGACTAAGACTTGTCAGATTGACTCTAGAGACCAAGCAGGACGTGCTAACGGGCTGGTGGACCAATGAACTTCAACTGACCACAGCAGCACTTTCCTCCCTCAATATTCTGTTGCAGTTGAAGAGAGGAGTCAACCGCTCTTAAAGTGACATTACGCTATTTCTCATGCATTGAAGCAAACATGCTGAGCTTCTTTCCCAACAGTGATAAGGTGAGGGGAGCCTGGGACAAAAAGCCCTCGTCCTTCAATGCTTGATGTGATGAAATGTTGAAGGAACACACTAAGCTCTGAATAGCACTGTCCCTTTTCCCTCTGTAAAGTCAATTTCTACATTGAAGCATCTGTGCAGTATCATTTATTTGTTTTTTCAGGGTTTTATTTTTTAGCACTTTTCATTTTTAAAAAGTCCTCAAAGTGGATCATAAAACACAAAACAATTAAATGATTAAAAACCAGGATAAGAACAAAGCAAAAACTCAAGTTAAAAACTGAGTGGGAGAGGAAAGAATAGACATCTGTAAGGTGGCACTTTATATTATGAGTAGCAGTACTACCTCTACTAATAATAACCTAAGAGTTGCCCTGCTGGAGCAGGCCACAGCCCATCTAGTCCAGGATCCTGTCTCACATATTGGGTCCACCAATTGCTTCTGGGTATCTGAAGCAGAAGACAAGGGCACAACCTTCACCTGCTCTTGAATCCAATCAAATGGCCTTTAGAGCCATCCTGCCTGTCTCCACAGCATGGAGGATGTTCTTCATGGAGGATTCGTTCTAGCAGCTATTGCTACATTTGTCCTTCATGACTTGTCTAATCCTTTCTGAAAGCTATCCAGGCTGGTTGCTGTCACCACTTCTTCTGGCGGAGAATTGGGCAGACTGATGAGAGATATTAGCCAAGAAGAATATTTTTACTTAAATCATTTTCCTGCAGGGCCTGGTGAGCTTCCAGGACGTGGCCGTGTGTTTCTCGGAGGAAGAATGGGCTCTGCTGGATTCAGGGCAACAAGCTCTCTGCAAGGAAGTCATGCAAGAGACTTATGGGTTTGTGGCCTCATTGGGTAAGTTCACTTATTTTGTTAGACATGAGTTTTACGTGGTTTCAAGGTGAAAATTATAGATAGGCCATCCTCTTTCATCTGATCGTCCTTCAAAAATGTGATGTCCTTCAGCCTCATCTTTTTTCTCCAATGGCTGAGCAGAGCTTCTGCTCTCTCCTGGCCTTTAATGGCCTTTAGTCTTGGAGATAGTCACTCAACTTTGCATTCAAGAATTTGACTCTTCTGCTCCTAAAGTAGGTACCTAGCTTGGCTTACACATTTCCAGTGTGCAGTTTACTTGTCCCAGAAGAGTCTTATTCCTGATCTAACATTTGTGGGAGGATTAGAAAATATATCTTTTGGAGCCTTGAAAGAAGGTCAGAGATGATCCTCCTGAAAAGGATGGTGGGATCCCTCGTCTCTAGAAGTAGTCAGCCTTACTTGGTGACATCTCTTGGTCCCATTCCATGTTCCTTCACATTACATCCTTAAAATGATAGTAAATATCAATATCCTTCTTTAAACATTTGGCATTTAAATGGATGATGAATGTTTAGATGAATAAGGGAGGTTGAATTGGTCCATTCTCTTTATCTCCTCTACAAGACAGCAAACCTTCTTCAGGACTACATTTATCATGAGGAAAGCTAATGATGAAAACTCAGATAAATTTCATTAGGATGCCCCTGAGTCAAAAGATGACCTCGTCTTAGTTACTCTCGCTAGACAGAACATAAAGTCCAAGGTTACATAAGGACTTTGGAACATAAGAGGAGCTGTGCTGGTTCAGACCACAGCCCATCTAGTCCAGCATCCCGTTGCACACAGTAGCCATCAATTGCTTCTGGATATCTCCAGCCTAAGACAAGGCAACACCTTCACCTGCTCTCAAATCCCCTTATCCTGCATCACTTTTCTTATGTTTTGTATTCCCCTCCATCATAAGAATATATTTCCTGGCTTCCCCTTTGCCAGAAAGCTTCACTTAAAAGTTTTCAATTTCTTGTGCTTTGGAATTCTGAAGGGTTGAGAACCTGCAAAAAATATTCCCTCATCTATTTCCCCAATGTCTGAACTTTAAACTTTTCAGCAGATTGTTCAGTGTCATTTTGTATTAGTTTTATTTGAACATTTATCCAGTTAGTAATAATGTTGATGTTTACCGATATGAAGTTTGATTTTAAAAAATTCTAAAGGGATTCTGCAACCTGATCTCAAACTTCAGTGAAAAACAAAGTTTAACACCGAGCACAGTTAACAGTAATATTATTGCAGCCATTAACCTGTCAACAAAACAGAGAACACCCAGCAATAACACAAACAAGCAACATAAATACAATATTAAACTTAGTTTTTTCATTGACATAAAACGTTTGATATGGATTGTATCAGAAGGAGTATCATTTGTATCAATCAGAGGTAAGCAAATCTTGGTCATAATGGAATAATGTTAATTTCTAGTATCTGGGAATGAGAAGTGTGTGAGGCTATATCCAGAGAGCCAGAATGTTCCTTCTAAGAGAGATGACGACAATATATTTCAACAATAGAATAATAGAATTAGAGAGTTGGAAGGGACCTTCAGGATCACTGAATCTAGTGCCATGCTCAATGTGGGATTCTCTAAACCATCTCTGACAAATGTAGGTTTAGCATCTGTTTGAAAACCTGCAGCGAAGGAGAATTCACTACCTCCTGAGGGAACTATTCCATTGACTGATCACCTTCACTGTCATTCAGATTTTTTTAATGTCTAATTTGTATTGACTCCCTTGAAGTTTCATGCTGTTGTTCCTAGTCCTTCCATCTTGTCAAAGTGAAGACGCTATCGTGTCTTCCCCCAGTCTTCTCTTCTGCAGGGTAAACATTCAAAGATCCTTCAACCGTTCCTCATAGGACATGGTCCCCAGACCAGTCACCATCTTGGTAGCCCTCCTTTGAACTTGCTCTAGTTTGCCATTGTGTTTTTTGAATTGGGGTGCCCAGAAATGGGCACAGTACTCTACATGAGAAATAATCGCTTCTCATGGTTTAGACTTTATGCTCCCTGTGATACACCTAAGAGCTGCATCACACTGTTGACTCATCTTCAACCTGTGATCTACTAGAACACCAAGATCCTTTTCACTTGTGCTGCTACTCCCATTCAGTATTTGATCTTTTATTTTTTTACCCAGATGTAGCATTTTGCATTTATAGAATCATAGAATGGTAGAGTTGGAGGGGACCTCCTGGGTCATCGAGTCCAACCCCCTGCTCAAGGCAGGATCTCCTAAACCATCTCAGACAGATGGCCGTCCAGTCTCTGCTTGAAGACCTCCAACGAAGGGGAACCAACCACCTCCCGTGGCAGCCTGTTCCACTGGTTGATCACTCTTACTGTTAGAAATTTTTTCCTAACATCTAAACTAAACCTTTTCCCCTGCAGTTTCACCCCATTGTTTCTAGTCCTTCCTTGAGAGAGTGAGAACAGGGCTGATCCCTCTGCCTTGTGACAACCCTTGAGGTATTTGTAGACAGCTATCATGTCTCCTCTCAGTCTTCTTTTTGTTAGATTAAACATTCCTAGTTCCTTAAGCCATTTCTCCTCCTTAAATATCGTACTGTCAATTTCAGCCCATTGTTGAAGCTTGTCTAGATTTTTTGGAATCCTCTCTTCCCCTTCGTAGTGTTAGCAGCCTATTCTGGCTTTGTATGTCAGGAAATTTGATCAGCATTCCTTTAACTTGCTCATCCAGATCATTCATAAAGGTTAGGAGTCTTTGGGAATGTTGTCTTGAAAAGTAAATTTGTACTTCAGTGAGCCAGTTTGGTTTGTGGCCCACCAGTTGAAGGGAGGCAGCGGCAGCAATATGGTGATTTTTTCCCCCTATCAAAATACCCCTAGAAGAGGCGTGAATCCTATACACCGGTAATTATAGTACATAATAAGACAGCCAAGGTTTAAGAGGAATCCAGCCATAAAAATTGGAATGAGAAAACTTCCAGAACAGAGGTTCAAGCATCTCGCAAAGAGAAATTCTGACTGAATAATGTTAAAACCCTAGATAGCTAGTGATGATGGCTGAAATACATTAATTTTTTTCTTTCTCTTTTTCAAGCATATGTGGTTAAAGAAAAAAGGAAGAACATTCTGAAAATTCCAGCAGATTGCAGAATGGGAACAAAATATTTGCTATCTAGAAAAACATTAGATAATAAACCAAAATCATCTATACGCTGGAGTGTTCACCGAACAAAGAAACTCAGGGAGGAAAAAACTCATACTGTACACCGAAAAACCCACATAGGAGAGAAACCGTATAAATGCAAGGAGTGTGGAAAGAGGTACAATAGGAGTAGTCACCTTAAGTATCATCAGAGGACACACGCAGAAGATAAACTGTATAAATGCATGATATGCGGAAAGAGTTTCATTCAGAAGAGTGACCTTATGAGGCATAAAAGGACACACACAGGAGAGAAACCCTATAAATGCATGGAATGTGGAAAGAGTTTCATTCAGAAGAGTGACCTTATGAGGCATAAAAGGACACACACAGGAGAGAAACCCTATAAATGCATGGAGTGTGGAAAGAGTTTCATTCAGAAGAGTCACCTTACAAAGCATAAAAGGACACACACAGGAGAGAAACTATATAAATGCATGGATTGCAGAAAGAGTTTTATTCAGGATATTGAGCTTACGTTTCACCAAAGGACACACACAGGAGAGAAACCATATAACTGCATGGAGTGTGGAAAGAGCTTCATTCAGAAGAGTGACCTTATGAGGCATAAAAGGACACACACAGGAGAGAAACCATATAAATGCATGGACTGCGAAAAGAGTTTCATTCAGAAGAGTGACCTTACGTGTCATCAAAGGACACACACAGGAGAGAAACCATATAAATGCAAGGAGTGTGGAAAGAGCTACAGTTGGAGTAGTCAGCTTACATGTCATCAAAGGACCCACACAGGAAATAAACCATATAAATGCATGGATTGCGGAAAGAGCTTCATTCAGAAGAGTGACCTTACATTTCACCAAAAGGCCCACAGAGGTGATAAACCATATAATTGCATGGAGTGTGGAAAGAGCTTCTTTCAGTTGAGTGACCTTATGAGGCATAAAAGGACACACACAGGGGAGAAACCATATAAATGCATGGATTGCGGAAAGAGCTTCATTCAGAAATGTCATCTTACATTTCATCAAAGGACACACACTGGAGAGAAACCATATAAATGCATGGACTGTGAAAAGAGCTTCATTCAGAAGAGTCATCTTACATTTCATCAAAGAACACACACAGGAGAGAAGCCATATGTATGCATGGAATGTGGAAAGAGCTTCATTCGGAAGAGTCTCCTTATGAGGCATAAAAAGACACACACAGGTGAGAAACCATATATATGCATGGAGTGTGGGATGAGCTTCATTCAGAAGAATAACCTTATAAGGCATATAAGGACACACAAAGGTGAGAAACCATATAACTGCATGGAGTGTGGAAAGAGCTTCATTCAGAAGAGCCACCTTACATGTCATCAAAGGACACACACAGGAGAGAAACCATATAAATGCATGGAGTGTGGAAAGAGCTTCATTCGGAAAAGTGACCTTATGAGGCATAAAAGGACACACACAGGAAAGAAACCATATAAATGCCTGGAGTCTGGAGAGAGCTTCAGTCAGAGCAATCACCTTCTCACCAAAGAACTCACAAAGGAGAAAAACTGTAAAAGTGCAGCGAGTGTGGAAAGAGCTTCAGTTGCTGCACTTGACTTTCATATTATCCATGAACCCATACAGGGGAAGAACCCCGTAAATTAATTGACTGTAGAAAGACCTCCACTTCCACTTGAAGAATCATTGCATTCAACATTGAACGAGCTTTGGTAGGATAGGAAATTGTAAAGCACATCGAAGAACACCCAAAAGTCCATTGCAGAACATCTCAAGGCCCATACAGGAAAGAAGCAGTGTGAGAAAAATATCAGAAATATAATGGATACAGTTTGGGAGAAGACTACTGAATATACTTATCAGCCATGGAATAAAAGATTGAGTTCTGTCTTGGATAAGTGACTGACCGAAGTATAAGGATAGGAAGCAGAGAGCAGTAATAAATGGCTAATTCTCAGGGTGTAAAGAGGTGTAAAGTGGGCTCCCAAAAATTCTGTATTCGGGACTGGTACCTCTTAATTTATTCTTCTGTGATCTAGAAGATAGTAAAGTAGCAAAATTATTCTGGATAGTTAAAACTGAAAGAGATTGTGCAGAATTCCATAGAGATCTATTTGTATCGGGTGAGTGGGCATTCAAGTGACAAATGTGTTTTAATATATGCCTCATTTTAAATGTTACTTGCCTTGAGGCCTTTGGGTATAGAAATACATAAGTGGCAGAATGGAGTAAATGCCTCTGAGCCGCTTGCGCCCCGAGCTGCTGAAACACCCCCCCCCCAAAAAAAGTAAAAGGCAACCAAAAGCTTATAAAACTTTTTTTAAAAAAAATTTTTTACAAAAGCATAGAGGAAGCAGAAATCTGAAAACAAAGACAAGGCACGAAATCATTCATTAAGAAACAAAGAAATGGCGACCGGAGGAGGTAAGGGGAGGAGAGAAGCTAAAGAACCTGAAGTGGTGGAGGGAGAGCAAGGAATAACAAAGGCAGAATTTAAAGAAAGGTTGGAAGAGCTCAAAGTAGCACTTATCCATAGCTGGAAAGAACTATTCATTTCAGTACAAGGGGAATTAAACCAAGTAAAGGAAACACTGGACAATGTAAGAGACAATATAAGAGATACCCAAACCACTGCATCAGAGGCTTTTGATGCAGCTGTAGTGAACTCAAGCAAGATTAAACAAATGGAAACGGTGATAAAAGATATAGTCAAGTGACTTATTTACAGAACAGACTGGGATGGGGAAATATTAGGGCCTGTGGTTTGAAATAATAAATTGAAGGGGGAAATACTTTTTATTAAAATGGTTCAGTGAAGTTCGCCCTGAAATTCAACCAACAGAAATGGACATAGCATGTGCTCAGAGACATTTAGTCCCTAAACCAGCACCAGACCAACGTCTCAGGGGTGTAATAATTGCCTTTGATAGGCATTCTATAAAAAAATAAAATATTTCAGGAATTAAGGACCAAGAATGACATGCAAGTGGATGGAAAATGAGTATTTATGCTTCAGGATCTGGCCCCTGAAACAATCAAAAGCTGGAGAACCCAGCAAAATCTATTTACATCCCTGTTTAGATCAAATATCAGGTTCAGGAGGGGCTTTCCCTGTGAAGTAATAGTCAATTATAGAGGGATGTTTCTTAGGGCCTCTACTCAAGAGGATACCAGAGAAATGGTGCAGACATTGAATTTGCAATCACCTTTCAATACAACAAATATCTAGGGAGGAAAGAAAATTACACATACTCAAAGGTATGGAATCCTTTATTTGACTTTTTGTGGTCCAACATAGATGTATATCCGTACCAGAGATGGCCATAAAATTCTTGCTAGACTGAAAGTAAATATTGAAAACAATTGGTGAATTCCTGGTCAAACATTGTTTTCATTCAGAGACAGTAACCATAAATGTAGCCTTACAAATATGTGTAGATCAACAGTGTATGTACAACCGCAGTTGGAATCGTTAAGTTTTCAATTTTGAGAATTTTGATATTTAGGGTTATTGGTTATATATGTTGTAATTATCTGTTTGATTAAATAGAATATTCAAAAGAAGAAATGGCGCAGACTTTGAATATCCAGCTGCAAAGTCCATAAACTTCAACAGATTGTAATCAACCCTCGACACCAGAAACTGATAACAACACATGGTTTCATATGGAACAACGCAACAGAAGAATGAATCAACAAAAGAAAATGACAAACAATGTCATACCTGCAATGTTTCGAAAAGATAAGTCTGGAGAGAAAAAATGAGAAAACTTGCCTACATATGACTATGACTGATAAAGTAACAAACAGCAAATTCACCAATACTGAACTCCAAGTACTGTATTGCCAAATACCGTCTTATATCGAGTGTCTAAGATTAATATAAAATTGTACAGCGCTGAATACATGTAGAGCGCTTTAGAAATAAACTATAATAATAATAATAATACTGCTTTGACACAATGCATGTTTAAATGGGAATTAAGAAATAGTTGTTTTATATATGTGATATAACAATTTGTAATGCGCCACCATAGTCAAAATGCAGGAGGGGGGAAGAGTAGCTTTTGGGGTCAAAGGGAAGGAAATCTGGATGGTAGAATAATAACAAATTTGAAGAAAACAAATGTCATTTGGGTTGAAAGGGAGGTATCTTTGGGCTGTAAGGGAGGAAAGGGGGGAAAGGGGAGACAAGGAATTCTGACTGCATTCAATCTATTTAAAATTGAAAGATGATTAGGGGATAGGGGATTAGCCTTTTTTCGATAGAGACAACCTGGCCACAGTTATCCATGCTTTGGTAACCTCTAGATTAGATTGCTGTAATGCCCTTTATATGGGACTGCCCTTGAAGCTGATCCGGAAGTTACAGCTAGTGCAAAATGCAGCTGCCAGAGTGCTGACTGGTACAGCTAACTGGACACACATCATGCCGGTTTTAAAAGAATTGCATTGGCTGCCAATTCATTACCGGGCCCAATTCAAGGTGTTAACTCTCACTTATAAGGCCCTAAATGACTTGGGCCCCAAATATCTAAAGGAACACCTTCTCACATATCGACCTGCCAGTGCCTTAAGATCCAATGATGAGGCCCTCCTGGTTGTTCCACCACCTTCAGTAGTGAGGCTGGTGGGTACCCGGGAGAGGGCCTTTTCAGTGGTGACCCCCAGACTGTGGAATGGTCTCCCCCTTGAGGTGCACCATGCCCCTTTCTTGTATTTATTTAGGAAGGCAGAAAAGACATACCTCTTTCCCTTGGCTTTTGGCTGAGGTTTTTATTCTCCCTCCCCAGTTACAGCTACATCACTATTAATAAGAACAGAACATAAGAGAAGCCCTGCTGGATCTGGCCACAGCCCATCTAGTCCAGCATCCCAGCGGAAACAGTGGCCAACCAAATGCTCATGGACATCTTAAGCAGAAACAAAGACAAACTTTTGCCTCCTCTCGAATCCCAGGCTGAAAGATGCACCTTGGCAGTCATTCTAGTAGCCATTGATACATCTGTCATCCATAAATTTGTCTAACCCTACCTTGAAGCGATCTAGACTGGTAGCTGTCACCACCTCTTCCAGCAGCACATTCCATAAACCAGTGACCCTTTGGGTGAAGAAGTACTTGCCCTTGTCAGATCCAACTCTCCTACCTATCAGCTTCATAGAGTGCCCCCTAGTTCTAGTGTTATGTGATAGAGAAAAGAAATTTTCTGGATCCACCTTTTCTACAGAATGCATAATTTTATATACTTCAATCAGGTCCCCTCTTAAACGCCGTCTCTCCAGACTGAAGAGGCCTAGATGTTGCAGCCTGGTTTCTTAAGGAAGGTGTTCCAGCACCTTAATCATTCTGGTTGCCCTTTTCTGCACCTTTTCCAGTTCCACAATATCCTTTTTGAGGTGTGGTGACCAGAACTGTACACAATATTCCAAATGTGGCCTCACTATACATTTATAAAGGGGCAAAATGACACTTGCTGACTTATTTTCTATTCCCTTCCTAATTATTCCCAGCATTGAATTAGCTTTTTTTGCTGCTGCTGCACACTGGGTTGACACCTTCATTGAACTGTCCACCAAAACCCCTAGATCCCTTTCCTGGTGTCTTGCAGAAAGCTCAGACCCCATCAGTTTATAGACATAATTTGGATTCTTGGCCCCAATGTGCATTACTTTGCACTTCTTAAAATTAAAGCACATTTGCCACTTGGTTGCCCTCTCACCCAATGCTAAGAGATCCCTCTGGAGCTCTTGGCAATCTTTTTCAGTTTTTACTACCCTAAATAATTTAGCCTTAAGGGACCCCACTTTTTACCTCTTTCCACCCTGAGAATTTGCCGTTTATTACTACTCTCTGCTCTTTGCCCTTAAGCCAGTCACAAATCCAGGACAGAACCTATGGCTGATGAGTTTACTAAGTAGCCTTTGAGGTGGGACTTTGTCAAAAGCCTTCTGAAAGTCCAGATAGACAGTATCTTCTGGTTCGCCTTTATCTATGTGTTTATTGACACCCTCAAAGAATTCCAACAAGTTTGTAAGGCATGATTAATTTTGCAGAAGCCATGTTGGCTTTTGTTCAGCAATGCTTACTCCTCCATGTGTACATTAATTTTGTCTTTAATGATGGTTTCCATCACATGGTACCAACGTTAAGCTAACTGGTCTATAATTGCCTGGATCACCCCTGGATCTTTTTTTGAAGATTGGCATTACATGTCCTTGGGTACAGAGCCTGATGTTAGGGAAAGATTATATATTTTTGCTAGAAGGTCAGCAATTCACATTTGAGTTCCTTAAGGACTCCTGGATGAATACCATCCAATCCCAGTGACTTGTTAACATTTAGTTTATTAAGACATGCAAGGACCTCCTCCTTGCTAATATCTATCCGGTTTAAATCTTCACAAAATACAGGGTCTAGCCAGGCCAGCGCGCCTGCACAGAAAGCCTCCTGAAGGCTGGAGCTGCCAGGAGCAGCCCCGGCCAATCAGGAGGTGCGCAGGACACAGGGGCGCTGCATCCTGCGTCCCTGCAGCCAGAATCGGGGTGATGCCGAGCAGGTAAGGAGGGGATTTTGTGCGCTCCCCCCCCCCAGGTGGGCTAGGGTGGGCTTCGGAGAAGCTCCTCCTGGCCCCAGAAGCGGCGATCCACCGCTTCTGGGGTGAGGGCGAGCTGCGGCAGCAAGGTCCCCCGGCTCACCATGCTTGGCTCCAAGGAGCCAAGCATGGCGGGCCAGGGGAGGGGCCCTGGTGCACGGATGTGAGGCCCCTCAAATCCGGATTGAATCCGTCCTTCCGCCGGAAGTCACTCCGAAGTTCACTCCGAAGATCAGCACAGACTTCAAAGGCACTCCAGAGCTATTTTGCACAGACTTTGAAATGACTTCGAAGTGGCTTCAAAGTGACTTTGGAGCCTAGGTTTAGGGGGGGACCAGTGGATGAATCCCCTTCCCGTAGCCTCCTTTGGACCCCATTGCCTGTTTCCAGTGGAAACAGGCTCCCTTTAATCCGGATTTTCTGGCAGAAGACCCCATTGTAGACTCCATTAATGGGGTCTACAGAAAATCCAGATTAAAGCCCAAAATGTACCCATTAGATCCAGATTTTCCTCACGGCAGTGGAAACAATCAGGTCCCAAATGGGTGCCATGGTGTAAATGGGATCATCCGGCTCACACCCAAATGGGTCCTAAATGGGTGCAAAAATGCATACTTTTTGACAGTGGAAAAACACCCGATCTGTGCTGTGACTGAAGGAAACTGAGATCCTGTAGGAATGCAAACAGGCAAGGCTGAATTGCAGCAAGGTTAGAACATGGCTGAGTGGTGGTCCTGACACTTGGAGTGCCCTTTGCTGTAGAAAAATCCAGAGATACTGCTTGCCTGGTCTGCTTTCTGGCAAGATTGAAGCCAAAGTCCAGAGCGTTTAGTGCGGTCACAGTGGCAAGCTCTAATGTCCCAAATCGGTAGCTCCATCAGGAAACCAGCAGAAAGCAGCATTTCACCCAAGGCAGAGGAGAAGGAGCCATGCCAAAGGCTGGACCTTGGTCTCTTGTGCAGAGGGAAAGGGATACCAAGTAAAGATGCAAATTCCAAAACTGGGATCTGAACTGAAGTGATGAAGAGTGAGTGGGGAACAAGTGGAGCCTGTCCCAATGTTGCAGGGGATCCCTGAGAAGAGGGAGTTAAATTAACCTGCCCCTTCCTAGTCAAAATGCACTTACGGAAACTCAAAGGGAAATTCAGTGAGCAGGACTGGTAGATTCTGTATGTGATCGTTCCATCTTTAACCCTGAATCAGGAGTCAGGCCTGATGATGGAACTACTGAGTTGCTGAATGTGGGGGAGGAGTAAATGAGTAGCTGGCAGAGAAGTGACCATTGGAAGTGACCGTTGGAGTGGAGAAAGGCTGGAAATGTGGTGAAGAGACATTGGGACCTCAGTACTGTAAATAGTTAACTTCTATTAAATTGGTTAGGAAAATTCCAGACCATTATGAAAACAAGTTGCCGCTCTATCAGCAAATGCTATTCATATTAGTTTCTCAATAGGCAGATGGGTCAGAGAGAAAAAGATTCCTTTTATTTTGTATGCTGCAGCATAGGAAGCCCGCTTTCAACAACCCAATCAGCCAGAACTTCAAACCTCCCACATTCCAGAACACAATTTATACCCTGAAACCACGGCCGGTGATTACAATATTCCCGTAACGCCTATATAGAAAAAACATACATATCAGATTTCTCTGACATGTGCAGTAAAGAAAAGTCCAAATGGCTGACTGGTTTAGACCAGTTACTCTTTGAAGACATCTTATCATGTCTCTTGGCAAACACACTGTCCTTGAAGATATATCATGTCTCTTGGCAAACACACTATGAAAATATTGCTCACAAATTCAACAAGAAAAGCAACCCTCTGAGCATCCTGAGTCTTATTTTTCTCTTGTATGGAAGAATCTCACCTCCAGGGAAAATCTAAAAGAACCCCCTGTGGCAGATAGCCCAAAGTCATCGCACTGGGTCCAACAGATGTTTGATGAACTCTGCACTTCTGATAGGCCTGAGGTTGAATTTGTAAAACTGGAGGGGCAGCCCATGGTGGGGAGCCAGCCATGCAACAAACAGGGACAGTGATGTGGGGAGTGGGTCCCACTGGGATCTGATGAGATACGAGACCTGTTATTGCTCTCATGGTTTTATATCCCATAGTATTCAGACTGAATTGGTTAAGCTGTTACAACCCAAGTTGATTGGGATGCTGGAGAATTCTGATTTGAATTTGATGAGTTCAAAGAACTTTCCAGAGTGTTGGGCTGGACCCCAGGGGAGTTGTGGAAAGGTATTTGCAGGGACTATCAGTCTGTGTCCCTCTCAGAGAAAGATAGAAAGGGCAAAGGAGGTGTTTGGAAAATGACAGGCCAATGCATTACCCCTCTATAAGGGCTTTGAGTGTGGCATTGAACTTCTACTGCAAGCACAGATGCCAAAACCAGATGGCAGCTTTGAGGAACTTCCTTGACATGAATCTCGAAAGGAGTTTTATTCCCTGTTAGCCTCTACTATGGCAGCTCCAGGAAGAATGTGAAATGATTTTTGCATTATCTCTGTCCGTCCATCCATCCGCATTTCAAACCACCTGTCAACACAACCTCACTATAGCCCTGCTATTTCCGTCCTAAAAGCATGACATTATCACTTTCTAGTGGGATATCTGGGCGCCACCTGGAAGCAGCCGAACTTTTAAACTCATTTTTTACTTAGGTTTTTTCAGCTCAGTGTTATGTTAATCCCCTGCCGCCTGACTCAGCCTCCCATCAGCGAACTTCAAGCAAGTTTGGGAAAACGCAAATCAAACATTTTTAAGAGCAGGAACCTTCCGTTTTACCCCTTGGATCTGCAGTGGTTAAAGCAACAGAGTCCTCCTAGAAAGGCAAGAAGTTGGGCAAAGTGTGCTTCAAAGGCGGAAGAGGAAGTGAGGTGGGAGGCCGAGCAGAGGAATCTTCAAGGGGGGCGTCTTCTATAGCCGGGCGGGCACTGGAAAGCGGGGCTGAAGCGCTCTTTTGGGCTGTGGTGTGTACGCGACCCAGTTTTAAAGGTGCGTCTTGGGTGCGGATTATGTTTATTCCTGTCTGTTCCTGAGTCGGGATCCAGTGCTGAGAGGGGATCCAAGCCTGGCTTCCCCTCGCTTTGAGAATTAAAGGTTCTTCACTGATATCCTGATCTATTCTCAGCTTTCAGGGGAGTTAAACTTAGTGGAATCTAGGGACCATCTTGGTCTCATCCTGCAAACTCTGGACTAGGGCTGCGAAGGGGACTTTGGTCAAGTGCCTCCACACTGGTCCCCCCTGTGTCTCCAGGGGGCTGAAGGTCTCCTTCCCATTCCAGGGGGATCTAATTCCTTCCTCCTCTTCTTCCTCCCCCAGGACGGGAGACATGGAGTCAGGGGAACCATCTGGATCTTCTTTCCCTCCAAGGAGAGCAGGAGAAGCTGCCCTGGAGCCGTTTCAGGTGAGGAAGGAGCCATGAGCAGTGAGTGGGTGTGCTTATTTTGAGGCAAAATAGTAATACACCCCTGTGTACTGTTGATGAGCCAGCATGAGTGTTTCCTGAGTGCCAAACCAACAGGGAGATTACTACTCTTTTATCATGGGAACATACAACTGTAAAATCAGTTTCTTCATGGAAGCATCTTTGCAGTATCATTTATATATTGCTTACTTCGGGTTTTTAAAATACTTTTCATTTTAAAAAAACTCTTACTGTATAATGGAACACAAAACACTAAAGGATTAAATGATTAAAAGCCAGGGTAAGAACAAAGGTAAAGCTCCAGTTAAAAACTGGGTGGGAGAGGAAAGAAACAAACCATCACGCAAGGAACATTCAAGTGCAAGGAATAAGTCTTTAATAGACCCCTCTAAGCTGACACTGCATATTATGAGTAGCAGTACTACATCTGCAGAGTATCCCTGTTGGATCATGCCACAGCCCATCTAGTCCAGCAGCCCGTCTCACACATGGGCCCACCAATTGCCCGTGGGCAACTCAAGCAGAAAATGGGCAAAACCTTCACTTGCTCTTGAATCCCAGCAAATGGCCTCCATGGCATTGTCTAACCCTTTCTGAAAGCTGTCCAGGCTTGTTGCTGTCACCACCTCTTATACAGTAGTGGAGAACTATGTAGAGATATTACCCAAGGAGGAATGTTTTCAGTTAAGTTCTTTTCCTTTCAGGGCCTGGTGACCTTCCGGGACGTGGCTGTGTGCTTCTCGGAGGAAGAATGGGCTCTGCTGGATTCTGGGCAACAAGCTCTCTGCAAGGATGTCATGCAAGAGACCTATGGGATTGTGGCCTCACTGGGTAAGTACACAAAATCTGTTACTCCTGAGGTTTATGTGGTTTCAAGTGGAAAATTATAGATAACCAGCTTCTTTAATCTGCTTGTCATTTAAAAATTTGATCCCCTTCAACCTGGTCTTTTTTTCTACAAAGGCTGTGCCGTGCTTTTTCTCCCTCCTGGGCTTTGAATGCCTTTAGTCCTGAAGATAGTCACTCAACTTTCCATCCAAGAATTCAGCTCTTCTGCTCCTAGGGTAGCAATGTTCCCCCTTAAACATTTGACATTTAGAGGGATGATGAGTGTTTAGATGAATAAGGGAGGCATTCTCTTTATCTTCTCTGCAAAACTGTTTCTCTTCGTGACTACTGTTATCCTGAGGAAAGCTAATGACAAAAACTCAGCCAAGTTTCATTGAGATGACCCTGAATCAAATGTTGACCTCATCCTAGTTAACCTTGCTAGATAGCACATAAAGTCCAAGGTTACATCAGAACTTTACAACATAAGAGGAGGTTCACTGGATCAGGCCACAGCCCATCTAGTCCAGCATCCTATCTCATACAGTAGCCATTAATTGCTTCAGAGCATCTCCAGCCAAAAACCAAGGCAACTCCTTCACCTGCTCTCAAAAGCCTGCAAATAACCTTTCAGAGATATCCTTCCTCTCTGTTCTTATGTTTTCTGTTCCCATCAACAAATTACCCCTGCATTTAATATGTTGTTTCTTCTTGTGAAGTGGTGCTTCAGAATTATCAAGGGATGTTGCAATCTGTAGGCAAAAAAAAAAAAGTTAACACAGAGCATAATAACAGTAATATTGTTGCAGCCGTTTGATACAATTTCCATCAGAAAGATAATCATTTGTATCAAAGAAAGCAAATCTTGCTCGCAATGGAATAAGTTAATTTCTAGTATCTGGCTAAAAGGAGTGCGTGGAGCTCTATCCAGAGAGCCGAAGCATTTGGTCTAGGTGATCCAGTTTGGTCTAGTGCTGTCAAGCTGGCAAAGGATAATGATGAGACTCTTTCTTTAAAAGGATGAACAGTGATTTATTTCAGCTCAGCGTTAAGGCATGTCTTGTTGGAAGCAACTTGGAACAGAAAGCCCAGCATATTTATATGTTTCATAGCTGGGAGGGTTTGGCCTTCAACCAATGAACAATAACTATTTTTCAAAACTCAGTTTAAACTTGGAACCAAAATGGGGGAGTCAACTGTCACTTACATAAGAACATAAGAGAAGCCTTGCTGGATCAGGCCACAGCCCATCTAGTCCAGTATCCTGTCACACACAGTGGGCCACCAAATGCTCATGGGCATCTCAAGCAGAGACAAGGACAAACCTTCTCCTGCTCTCAAGTCGCAGCAAATGGCCTTAGAAGCGCCCCAGTTCCTCCCCCCGCATCCGGAAAGATGCACCTAGCCATTCGTTCTAGTAGCCATTGATACATCTGTCATCCATAAATTTGTCTAACCCTACCTTAAAGCCATCCAGACTGGTAGCTGTCACCACCTCTTCCGGCAGCACATTCCATAAGCCGATGACCCTCTGGGTGAAGAAATACTTCCCCCTGTCAGACCTTATTCTCCTACCCATCAGCTTCATAGAGTGCCCCCTGGTTCTAGTGTTGTGCGATAGAAAAAAGAAATTTTCTCTATCCACCTTTTCTATACCGTGCATAATTTTATATACTTCAGTCAGGTCCCCTCTTAAACGCGGTCTCTCCAGACTGAAGAGGCCTAGACGTTGCAGCCTGGTTTCGTAAGGGAGGTGCTCCAGACCCTTAATCATTCTAGTTGCCCTTCTCTGCACCTTCTCTAGTTCCACGATATCCTTTTTGAGGTGTGGTGACCAGACCAACTTCCAAACAATAGGCAGCTACTATATACATATATACAGAATCACATAGGTGGCAGAGATCTTACATTGAAATATTATGGCAGGCAGCTAGCCCTGCCTGACAAGTGCAGAGGTTCCCAAACTTTTTTTCTCATAGACCACTTTCAAAATTTTACTGATTTCGGTGGACCCCCTGCTGCTACATTTCTACCACATTCCCAAAACTCGTCAAAAATATGAAGATTAGATATAATGATGGAAATTTGTGTCGCGGCTGAGTTCCAACCCTAAATTCAGGGTGATAAAAATAAAAAGAAAAACAGTATATTTTCTTGTAATAATATTATATATGTTATGTTTGCATGTAGTAGGTACATAGTAAAAATTAAATACTGAACAGGGCCATTATTCGATAGTTCTATAAAAGAACAGAAAGCCAAGAAAGATTGAACTTTCGTGGACCCCCACTTACAACTTGTGAACCCCCTTTTTTTTCACGCCAACGTAGATCCCCATTGAGTCTCATGTGGACCCCTGGGGGTCCACCTGAACCACTTTGGGAATCACTGGTCTAGTGGTTAGGGAGCCGGACTTTTATCTGGAAATACTGGGTTTCATTCCGCCCTCCTTCATGAACACAACTGGGTGACCTTGGGCTAGTCACAGCTCTCTTCTGAGCTCTCACAGCCCCACCTATCTCACAGGCTGTTCTGTTGTGGGAAGAGGAATAGAAAGTTTTGTCAGCCACTTTGAGTCCCCTTAAATGAATGAGAAAAGCAGGGTAGAAAGCCAAGTTGTCTTCTTAGAGAGATCAGAGCAGTATATTTCAAGAATAATAGAATTAGAGAACATAAGAACATTAGAGAAGCCCTGCTGGATCAGGCCACAGCCCATCTAGTCCAGCATCCCGTCGCACATGGTGGCTCACCAAATGCTCATAGGCATCTCAAGCAGAGACAAGGACAAAACGGCCTTAGAAGCGTCCTGCTTTCCCCCCAGCCTGAATGATATACTGAGGCATCCAATCTAGTAACCATTCATACATCTGCTGTCCATAAATTTGTCAAACACTACCTTAAAAGCCATCTAGGCTGGTAGCTGTTAACACATCTTCCAGCAGCAAATTCCGTAAACCAATGACCCTCTGGGTGAAGAAATGCTTCCTCTTGTCAGATCCAACACTTCTACCCATCAGCTTCATAGAGTGCCTTCTGATTCTAGTGTTTGATAGAAAAAAGAAATGTTTTCTCCTATTCTATAAAATTTTCCCTGTCCATCTTTTCTACACTGTGCAGAATTTTATATACTTCAATGAGATCCCCCCTCAAACACCATCTCCCTAGACTGAAGAGGCCTAGACGTTGCAGCCTGGTTTCGTAAGGGAGGTGTTCCAGCCCCTTAACCATTCTGGTTGCCATTTTCTGCACCTTTTCCAGTTCCACAATATCCTTTTTTGGTGTTCTGACCAGAACTGTACACAATATTCCAAATGTGGTCTCACCATAGATTTATAAAGAGGCAAAATGACACTTGCTGACTTATTTTCTATTCCCTTCCTAATTATTCCCAGCATTGAATTTGATTTTTTCACTGCTGCTGCACACTGGGCTGACACCTTCATTGAACTGTCCACCAGAACCCCAAGATCCCTCTATTGGTGTGCTGTAGAAAGTTCAGCCTCCATCAGTTTATAGACATAATTTGGATTCTTGGCCCCAATGGCAATCTTTTTCAGTTTTTACTACCCTAAATAATTTAGTATCATCAGCAAACTTTGCCATTTTACTATGTACCCCTTCTTCATTGATGAATAAATTAAAAAGCATTGGTTCCAACACTGAGCCTTGTGGGACCCCACTTTTGACCTCTTTCCACCCTGAGAATTTGCCATTTATTACTACTCTCTGCTTCCTGCCCTTAAGCCAGTCACAAATCCAGGACAGAACCTGTCCTTTTATTCCATGGCTGATGAGTTTACTCAGTAGCCTTTGATATGGGACTTTGTCAAAAGCCTTCTGAAAGTCCGGATAGACAATGTCTACTGGTTCGCCTATCCCAGTGGTTCTCAACCTTCCTGATGCCGTGACCCCTTAATGGAGTTCCTCATGTTGTGGAGACCCCCAACCACGGGGGTAGAGGAGCTGGGAAGTGGGAGGGAAGGGTGGCGGAAGACTTGTCGCGACCCCTCTGAAAGGGTAGTTCGACCCCCAGGTTGAGAACCACTGGGCTATCCACGTTTGTTGACATTCTCAAATAACTCCACCAAGTTTGTGAGGCACGATATACCTTTGCAGAAGCAATGGTGACCTTTGTTCAACAATGCTTGCTTATCCATGTGCATGCTAATTTTATCTTTAATATTGGTTTCCATTGCCTTGCATGGAATGGACATTAAGCTAACGGGTCTGTGATTGCCTGGAGCATACTGGATCCTTTTTTGAATATTGGTATTATGTTTGCTACCCTGCAGTCCTCAGGTACAAAGCCTAATGTTATTGAAAGATTATATATTTTTGCTAGAAGGTTGGCAATTTCGCATTTGAGTTCCTTAAAAACTCTTGGATGGATACCATCTGGTTCCAGTGACTTGTTAACATTTAGTTTGTTAAGACATGCAAGGACCTCCTCCTTGGTTATCTCTATCCAGGTCAGCTACTGGCATGCATCCTCTGTCTTCCTCCATGAATACGGAAGCAAAGAATTCATTTAGTCTCTCTGCAATCACAGCGTCTTCTTTAATTACCCCTTTCTGTCATTTACCATCTAATGGTTCAACTGCCTTCCTGGTTAGATTCCTACTTCCGATATACTTGTAGAAGTTCTTGTTATTTCTTTTTATGTTTTTAGCAATGTGCTCTTCAGAATCTTTCTTAGCTTTCCTAATTGTCATCTTGCATTTGTGTTGCCTGTGTCTATGCTCTCTCTTGTTCTCATTTGGACAAGCCTTCCATTTTCTAAATTAACTCTTCTTGTTTTTAATGACTTCATCTACTGCACTTGTGAGCCACACTGGTTTCTTCTTGGACCTAGAAGTCCCCTTTCTTCTTTTAGGTATGCATTCTAGTTGCACTTCCATTATTGTGTTTTAAGTAGTCTCCATGCATTTTGAAGTGATTGAACTCTTCTAACTTCCCCTTTCAGTTTCCTTTTTACTAGTTTCCTCATTTTAGGGAAATTTCCCATACAAAGGTTTAAGGTCTCTGTGTTAGACTTTATTAAGAACTTACTCCCTGTATTTAAGTTGAAGGTTATTGCATTGTTGTCACTGGTCCCAGTTGGATCAGCTACAGTGACATCCTTTACCAGGTCCTGAGGATCAAGTCCAGGACTGCCTTTCCCCTGGTTGGTTCCATGACCATTTGCTTCATGGAACAGTCATTTAGCAGGTCTAGGAATTTTCTCTCTCTTTCCATGCTCCCAGTCTATGTGAGGATAATTGAAATCCCCTATTATAACTATTCTATCTTTTGGGGATACTTCTTTTGCCTCATTTTCCAATTGTTGATCTCCTTCAGGCACTTGGTTGGGAAGACAGTAGACCAGTGATGGCGAACCTTTTGAGCTTGGTGTGTCAAAATTTGCAAGAAAACCTAGCTTAACTCGGGTGCTGTGTCACATCTAGAAATATCCATAATTTTGTGAATTTTGTAGCTCTAGTAATATTTTATTAAAAGCAAAAAGAAATAATTCTTTACATTAGTGACTTTTGTTGCTGAATTTTGTTTGCTAATATTCAATTGAAAGTTGGTATTTTGTACCCTTCAACAACAAGCAAGCACTACACGCCCAAGTGCCAGGGTGACCATGTGTGTCACCCAAAAGGGCTTGGTGTGTCACCTGTGACACGCGTGTCATAGGTTGGCCATCACCGCAATAGACTTTCTTTTTGGCTTGGTATTGTTACCCGAGTCAGACTCACCTAGACATTCCAGTTCGTAAGATTCTGTCTCTTCCTTAATATACAAGGCTAGATCACCTCCATGTCGCCCTTCCCTGTCTTTACTGTACAGTTTGTAACTTGGGGTGACTGTATCCCACTGGTTTTCACTGGTCCACCAGGTTTCAGTTATACCAATATTATCAATCCTATTTTCAATAGCTAAGCTTTCTAGCTACCTTATTTTAGCTCAAAGACTTCCAGTGTCTGCATTTATACATTTGTATTCACTCCTCTGGTTGTTGAGGAACACGTGAATCCTTATACTGTCCCTTGCATTGTTCTGCTTGCATATAATTTACTAATTCTCCACTTCACTCCACATGTTGTGCATGTTTCCAGTCGGAAGGGACCTTCAGGGTCATTGAGTCCAACCCCCTTCTCAATGCAAGATTGTCTCAACTATCCCAGACATACGTCTGCCCAGCCTCTGCTTGAAGACCTCCAGTGCAGGAGAATTCAGTACCTCCCATGGCTACCTAATCCATTAACTAATTGCCTTCACTGTCAGGAAGTTTTTTCTAGTGTCTAATTTGTGTTGACTCCCTTGAAATTTCATGCCATTGTTTTTAGTCTTTCCATCTTGTCTAAGTGAAGACACTATCATGTTTCCTCTCAGTCTTCTCTTCTGCAGGCTAAACATTCCTAGATCCTCCAACTGCTCCTCGTAGGACATGGTTAGCAGACCACTCACCATCTTGGTAGCCCTCCTTTGAACTTGCTCTAGTTTGCCAATGTCCTTTTTGAACTGAGGTGTCCAGAACTGGACAGTACTCCAGATGAATTCTGACCAAGGTAGAGTAGAGGAATAATTACTTCTCGTGGTTTTGACTCTGTGTTCCCCTTGATACAGCCTAGGATGGTGTTTGTCTTTTTTGCAGTTCCATCACACTGTTGACCCATGTTCTACTGTGATCTACTAGTACACCAAAATCCTTTTCACTTGTGCTCCTACTCAGTCAGATTCCTCCGATTCTGTATTTCTTCTTTTCATATTTCTTACCCAGATGTAGGACTTTGCATTTCTCCCTATTAAATATCATGAAATTTCTGTCAATTTCAGCCCACTTTTAAAGCTTCTCTAGATCTTTTTGAATCCTCCTTCTCCTTCCTAGTTTCAGTAACCTGTCCTAGCTTTGTATCATCTGGAAATTTGATCAGCATCCCTTCGACTCCCTTATCCAGATAATTTATAAAACTGTTGAACAGTGAACAAGGTCAGAAGTGTTTGGAAAAGGCATGTTGATAAGTAGGTTTGTACTTCTATTTCTCCCTGGAGTAAAACCCCTGTAATATAAAGGAAGAGATATAATGTTTGCCTGGCATTCCGTGTCACCCAACCAAAGAAATTATACCGCTTATTTTGGCCTGGCATTTTCTAAAGAGGGTAAGAGAGTAAGCCCCGTATTTTCCGACATATAGGACACACTTTTCCCTCCTGAAGATACCCCTAAAAAGTGGAGTGTGTCTTATGTGCCTCCATCTTCCCCCTTTCCGGTGCTGTGGCTGAAGAAAGGGAGAAGATAGAAAATGCCATGGATTTCTGTCACCCCCTTCCTCTGGCCAAAGTTGGTTTCATTGCACACAAACGGCAGCTGAAGAAAAGGGGGAATAAAGATTATTTCTGTCTCCCCCTTCTGTGGATTCTGTGTTTTTGTTCACTCCTTTGCCTTCACTATTCACACATTGGGCTAGTATGGTTTGCATTCTGCATGTCCAGGCATATGGAATGCACATATATTTCTGCATTGTAGGATTGTGTGGATCTATGTGCATTGCGTGAGGGCTAGTTCTTAAAAGTTCACTGCATACCTGAGCCTGCTGTATATCTCAGTGTTATACTCTTAATAAGATAGTACACATCCACAAGCGGGATTAAGAGGATCCCTGATGGATTGAACCACATCTCATCTAATCCTGTTTCCTGTCTCATTCTGTGGCCCACCAGTTATATCTGTACATTCTCAAGCAGAAGACAAAGACCAGTGATATAAATGATTTCTGTCTCCTCCTTCCTTCGATTGCAGTTGGTTTCATGATAAAAAACAGTGGCTGAAGGAAAATGGTGGCAGCGATATGGTGATTTCACCCTCTCAAAATACCGATCTAAACGGGGGTAAATCTTATACACCATTGTGTCCTATAAGCCAGCAAATACAGTACATAATAAGACAGCCAAGAAGTTTAAAAGGAATAAAGGCATAAAAAATGGAAGGAGAAAATTTCATGAACATAGGTTTAAGCATCTCGTAAAGAGAAATTCCGATTGAATAATGTTAAAACCCTAGATAGCTAGTGTTGATGGCTGAAATATATTAATTTTTTCTTTCTCTTTTTCAAAGCATTTGTGGTTAAAGAAAAAAGGAAGAACATTCTGAGAATTCCTGAGGATTGCAGAATGAGAAAAAAATATTTGCTATCAAGAAAAACTTTAGAGTATGACTCAGAATCCAGTATACACTGGGGTTTTCCCAGAACAAAGAAATTCAGAGAGGAAAAAACTGGTAGTATACATCAAAAAACTCAAATAGGAGAAAAACCTTATAAATGCATGGAGTGTGGAAAGAGGTACAGATCGAATAGTCACCTTATATGTCATCAAAGGACACATACAGGAGAGAAACCATATAAATGCATGGAGTGTGGAAAGAGCTACAGTCAGAAGAGTAACCTTACGTGTCATCAAAGAACCCACACAGGGGAAAAACCGTATAAATGCATGGAGTGTGGAAAGAGCTTCACTTGCAGCGTTTTTCTGTCTTGTCACCAAAGAACACACACAGGTGAGAAACCATATAAATGCATGGAATGTAGAAAGAGCTTCTGTCAGAAGAGTGAGCTTACGCTTCACCAAAGGACACACACAGGAGAGAAACCATATAAATGCATGGAGTGTGGAAAGAGCTTCATTCAGAAAAGTAACCTTACATGTCATAGAAGAACCCACACAGGGGAAAAACCATATAAATGCATAAAGTGCGGAAAGAGCTACAGTTCAAGTAGTCAGCTTAAGTGTCATCAAAGGACCCACACAGGTGAGAAACCATATAATTGCATGGAGTGTGGAAAGAGCTTCATTCAGAAGAGTGAGCTTACGTGTCATCAAAGGACACACACAGGAGAGAAACCCTACAAATGCATGGAGTGTGGAAGGAGCTGCATACAGAAGAATCAGCTTACGCTTCACCAAAGGACACACACAGGAGAGAAACCATATAAATGCATGGTGTGTGGAAAGAGCTTCATTCAGAAGAGTGAGCTTACGCTTCACCAAAAGACACACACAGGAGAGAAACCACATAAATGCATGGAGTGCGGAAGGAGCTTCATTCAGAAGAATCAGCTTACGCGTCACCAAAGGACCCACACAGGAGAGAAACCATATAAATGCATGGAGTGTGGAAAGAGATGCCGTCAGAAGAGTCACCTTACATCCCATCAAAGGACACACACAGGCGAGAAACCATATAAATGCGTGGAATGTGGAAAGAGCTATGGTCAGAAGAGTCACCTTACATCCCATCAAAGGACACACACAGGAGAGAAACCACATAAATGCATGGAGTGTGGAAAGACCTTCATTCGGAAGGGTCAACTTACTCGTCACCACAGGACACACACAGGAGAGAAACCATATAAATGCATGGAATGTGGAAAGAGTTACAGTTCAAGTAGTCAACTTAAGTATCATCAAAGAACACACACACAAGAGAGAAGCCATATAAATGGATGGAGTGTGGAAAGTGCTTCAGTTTCTGCAATTTACTTCCTTATCATCCCAGAACCCACACAGGGGAGAAACCATGTAAATAAATTGAGTGTGGAAAGAACTTCACAGCTATGACTCATCTCACAAGTCATCAAAGAACCCACTTGAACACTGAAAGCTTTCATAGGATGGGAAATTTTGAAGCACCTCAAAGAACGCCCAAACGTCCATTGAAGAACATCTCATGGCACACACAGGAGACAATAGATGCCTTCTAGAAGAAGTATCAGAAAAATAATGAATACCATGTCGAAGAAAACTACAGTGGTACCTTGACATACGAGTTTAATTCGTTCCGTAACCTTGCTCTTATGTCAAATCGCTCGTATCTCAAAGCAATTTTCCCATTAATCCATTCCAGCTCCCAAAACACCACCTCAGTTGTTTTTGTTATGTACTGTACTGTATTTACATACTCGTATCTCAAATCTTGCTCTCATCTCAAAGCAAAATATCACTCGCTCGGCGGCTTGTATCTCAAAACACTTGTATGTCAGGGCACTTGTATGTCGAGGTACCACTGTACTGAATAAACTCATCAGCCATGGAATAAAAGGACTGGTTCAGTCCTGGATTGGTGACTGGCTTAAGCACAGGAAGCAGAGAGTAGTAACAAATGGCCAATTCTCATGGTGTAAAGAGGTGAAAAGTGGGCTCCCCCAAGTTTCAGTGTTGGGACAAATGCTTTTTAATTTATTCATCAATGAAGAAGGGGTACATAGTAAAATTGCAAAGTTTGCTGATGACACTAAATTATTAGGGATAGTAAAAGCATGGAGATTGCAAAGAGCTCCATAGGGGAGCACTTGGCACTAAGTTAGTGGGCAACCAAGTGGCAAATGTGCTTTAATCTTAATTAAATGCAAAGGGATGAACATTGGGGCCAAGAATCCAAATTATGTCTGTAAACTGATGGGAGCTGGGCTTTCTGCAACACATCAAGAAAGGCATCTCAGGGTTCTGGTGGACATTTCAACTAAAGTGTTACCCCAGTGTGCAGCAGTGGCAAAAAAAGTTAATTAATGCTAGAAATAATTAGGGAATACACAACAAGTCAGCAAGTGTCATTTTGCCTCTTTATGAATATTTTTTTTCAGTAGAATCACTGTATTATCATCTTTGCTACTTTACAACGCATCAAAACAAAACACATGCAAATCATACAATTAACACCCCAAAATTTAAATCCCTCCGACTTACATGGGCTCTAATTTTTGCTATTCCGTCTTTCATCCTATCTGGCAGGGAGTCTTAATTGCGAGCCTCATACAGTCTCTTCCACAAATCCTGTAGGCTCTTCTTTGGTCTCTTCCCCAAGTAAAGAAGTCTTTGGTGGCTAAGGGCATCAAATTTAAATATTTCAAGCACACACTCCTGCCATTTGCCCAACGTCCACCATGATTTATCCCTCCATCCCCCTACAATAACCATCAAAGCTGCCCAGATCAGCCTGTCCAACATGTACCACGATATATCTTCAATAAACTTCTCTCAGGGTGCAGCCCTACATTTACCCGTCCATCTCTATGCTAATGCGTTTCCTGTAAAAAAGGCAATCTGTATAGACTCCCTTCTCAAAAGGTGTAACAATTTATACCTCTTCACATCTGTCTCAATCCCATTCACATTCACTCACAATACCTTCAATTCATCCATCTCTTATTTTCCCAAATATCCTGCTGTTATTCACACACCCTCCCTCAGGTGGAGAAGCATTCCACTTCCCATGGAAGAGAAAAAAGAAAATATACGGCCTGTCTGCTGCTTCCTCCACCCTAATTGGTCTTTCAGTTTCCCAACCTGGAACGAGCTATCTCCCGTCCCCCACTATTCCTCCATTCCCATTTTACAGTCATTCTGTCTTGTCTCCTTCACTTTCATTCTTCTGTCTATAATCATTCAGTTACAGTCATTTTGCAGTCCTTGCGACCACTTAATCCTATTATACCTTTCTCTTGGTCTGGTTATGTACTGCTTTTTTAATATCTCGGTGTTCAGCCCGTATTTTCTCCACTGTCTTCCTCTTTTCCTTCTCCTTCTGCCTCTTCACCTCCAGGTCCACATTCTCCGCCTGGCCTTCCGTATCCAAAGTCCTCTCCAGGTCCTCTGCCTCCTCTCCATCCATCCGTTCTATCTGCAGCTCTGCCAACATTCTCACCAGCTCTTCTGCTTCCTTATCCATCTGTGCCCGATACAGCCAATCCTCCAAGAAAACCAATATTGCCACTGGCGTTCCCCAAGTGAACCGATATCCCAACTCAAGAATACGGCAGGCGAAGGGGCAGAGGGCTTCACAATTTTTCAGTGTCTGAGGGGACAGGTCCATAAACACTCATATTGTATTGTTCTCACACTTCAAGCCAGTCCTCGCTCTATATATCTTATATATCTATTCCAAGTTACTTTACTCAAAAACGTAACCACCACATCTCCCAGTGCTCCTGCTCTTGCCGCTTGAGGTCTGGCACTTCTATAAACTTTTACAATGTCTCTTGGTGTGACTTGTATATTATTAGCTGCCAGCCATCTCAGCAATCTTTCAGCCACTTCTTTTAAGGGCCAACTGGCAGGAAAGCCTGCAAATCTCAAATTTCTGTATTTTAGCTGGTCTGAGACCTCTGCAAGCCTCTCTAACAGTCCCTCTGTAACTTTGTGTAACCCTCTTATTTCTATTTCAATTTTTTCTACTTTCTCCCTTGTCTGTAGTGACACCAGTTTTACTTCTCCTGTTTCTTTAGTCAGTCTTGCCACATCTATTGCAATTTTTTCAGTTGGCATTACTCTTTGCAAAATCTCATCCAGCTTCTTTGTAGAAGCCTCCCCTTCTTTGCCAGAGTTCGACGATTGTTTTGGAGACGCTGAGTTCCAAGTGTTAGCCGCCATTATCTGACTATGGCTTCCCACGGCTCTCACCTCTCTGTTTCTCAAATGCTTGTTATAAATCTTCTTCTTTCCTCTGTGCCTGTTTTCCTCCTCCGCTTTCCTCCTCTGACCTTCACAGACCCTTAGATAACACAGAAGTGAAGAATTTTCTGTCTGTTTTCACTTTACAAGAAACTTTCTCAGGAGAGGTTCCGAGATGTGACCTGCTACACTATACACATGCTCCGCTCCTCACCTCTTTGTGAATCTATGGTGAGGCCACATTTGGAATATTGTGTACAATTCTGGTCACCATACCTCAAAAAGGTTATGGTGGAACTGGAAAAGGTGCAGAAAAGGGCAACCAGAATGATTATGGCGCTAGAACACCTCCCTTATGAAACCAGCCTGCAATGTCTAGGCCTCTTCAGTCTGGAAAGACAGTGTTTAAGGGGGGACATGATTGAAGTATATAAAATCAGGCATGGTATAGGAAAGGTGGTGAGAGAAAATATATTTTCTCTTTCACATAACAGTAGAACCAGGGGGCACTCTATGAAGCTGATGGGTAGGAGAGTCAGATCCAACAAGGGGAAGTATTTCTTTACCCAGAGGGTCATTGGTTTATGGAATGTGCTGCCAGAGGTGGTAACAGCAATCAGCCTAGAGGGCTTTAAGGCAGGGTTAGACAAATTTATGGATGACAGATTATCAGTAGCTACTAGAATCAATGCCTAAACACATCCTTCAAGCTGTGAGGACAAGGTGGATGCCTCTAAGGCCATTTGCTGGGATTTGAAAGCAAGAGTTTGCCCTTGTCTGTCTTTGAGATGCCCATTAGCAATTGGTGAGTCACTGTGTGAGACAGGATGTTGGGTGAGTTGGGCTGTGGCCTGATCCAGAAGGGCTCCTCCTATGTCCCTGTAAGTGTTGCACAGCAGGATTTACATTAGCATCTACTGAATGCATTTTAGGAATCCATAGAACCTCTCTAGACCATCAGGTACAGCATGACATGCCTGTCTTGATTCCTAGCTAGTTGGGCTTACTGATGTATATATTGATGTATATATTGTAGATGAACCAATAGTAAATATGTAAGTGACTTTTATTATGAAGTATTTGTACATATTTCAGGTGAGTTGGTGGCTCCACTGAAGGAAAAGGATACATTTTGTTGGGAAAGGTTGGAGAAAGCCACCGTAGATGTAGTTATTATGTGGTTAGAATATTACAAGTTGATTAAACTTTGTCTAGAAACATAGTTAAATACAGAGCTTGGCCAGGGGAACCATTCTGGTCAAGACACCTTCTGCTGTATCCCTGAGCTGAATAAATCAGGTTTGTATTGTTCTTCTAATGAGATGGAGGCATTTCTAACCTACTTATAGACTAGGGATGTGCATGAACATTTGTATTTTTCATGCCTCGTAAAAGTTCAGCCAAATTCGGACATTCAGATTTGAAGCAAATGTTGGCACATTTGAAGTTTGACACTTGAATTCGAATTGAATGCTTTGCAATATTCGTGTGAAGCTTCGTTACATTCATGAACCTGGGAGGTGGGAAAGCAGCTTCCTCAGCCACATCTGCAAAGGATCCAGAGTGGATTTGGAGTAGATTGAGGGAGGATTCAAAGTGGATTCAGGACATTTTTGGCACATTCCAAGTGGATACATAGGGGGTATTTAGCATATGAGATTCGTATGGGATGCATACTGAACATTCATATTGAATTTGTATGAGCCATTCGTATCAAATTTACATCCTGCCGCATTCGAAGTGGGTCTGTTTTAATGGATACGAATTTTCTTGCACAAACACACAAAAATGTGAACAATTCTATTTTTACTGTCTGAAGTTTACCGTTTTGCCCATGCTGAGACCAGCATGTCTTCAGAACGAAATGCACCGATTGTGAATGCTGGAGGCATGGAAGGAACGTAGAAGGGGGTAAAGCAGACGGTTGGTTGGTTAGATGGAAGAGCAGGAGGATTAACCTGAACTTAACCTGTATGGAACCTCTATTTATTCTAACTGGTACAAGATTACCTGAATTTCATTTGTGGCAAGTTTATAATAACCAAATATTAGAAAAGATCAAGAGTATATAATGCAACTACTATTAATGACCACAGAAGCCACCACAGTCAGAAGCAAACCAATGGACTTTTGATACCCGGTAAAAGTTTATTGTGGATGAGTAGAAATTTGACTTTACCCAGAAAAAAAAGTTTATCTAGGAATTAGGTTAGAAAGATCTTCTAGAAAAATTGAACTCTTTAGTATTCTGTCTTAAATGACAAGGCACTCCTCAATATCTTGATAAAAAGATTACAAAAATTAATGAATTAATATCATAGTATGGAAGATGTCAAGGTTTAGGGTGGAGGGAGGAAGGAAAACATTCTATGTATTTTACATTTGTGTACAAAGTAGTACATTGGATTAGTATATGTATGTTTGATGTTCATTCAATACATTATATATCCAAAATAAATAAAAATTACTTTTACGGGTGCTGGGGCCCTGATTGTGTCTGTGTCTGAGTCCCCATGAGGAGGTGGCAAGTGACACATTGGTGAAATCACAAGCATACTTCATGCTACTGTGAAGGATGACATTGCATCCCTTCATGAAGGGAATAAGAGGAAGAAGAGTAGGCTTTTATACCCTGCTTTTCTCACTGTAATGGGGACTCAAAGTGCCCGAGAAACCTTCTGTTCTTCTGCCCACAACAGAGACCCTGTGAGGTAGATGGGGCTGCGAGAGCTCAGAAAGAGAGCTGTGACTAGCCCAAGGTCACTCAACTGCCTTTGTAGAAGATTGCAGAATGAAATCGGGTGACTATCAGATAAACGTCCGAGACTAACCACAAGATGAAACAGGCTCACAAGTGATGGAGCTGCATTTGCTAGTATTTTCCCATGGGGCAGGACAGAACAGAACAAGTTTCTGTGGCGACTTCACGTATGAATGTGAGCATACATTCCCCAGAAGAGCAGCTATACTCTGGTATTATTATATTTATTGTTTAATAAATTTATATCCTGCTCTTCACCAAATGGTCCCAGGGTGGGTTACAATAAGAATAAAACATATCAAATATTGAAACATAATTAAAAATACCCCCTTCCCACCCTCCTCTACCCTCCGTCCCTCACAAAACAGCACCCTGAGGAAGCTATTTAAACGGCAAAAGCCTGGTTGAAAGGATACATTTTCACCAGGCGTCCAAAACTATACATTGAAGGCACGTGTTGAACCTCGAGAGGGAGGCTGTCCCAAAGTCTAGGGGCAACCACAGAAAAGGCCCCCTTGTATGTCCCTATGTCTTGTATCTCTGCAAGAGAAGGAACTCCAGGAAGGCCCTCTCCTTTAGTTCTCAGTGCCTGGGCAGATCTATATGGTAGAAGGCGCTCCTTCAGATACCCAGGGCACAAGCGGTTTAGGGCTTTAAATGTTAGTGTCAACACCTTAAATTGGGCTTGGTAGCAAATAGGCAACCAGTGGAGATCCTTTAAGATCCAGCATGATATGACTCCAGCCAGAGAGACTCCCATTAGCAGTTGAGCTTCTGCGTTCTGCAAAAGTTCCAGCTTCCGAACTGTTTTCAAGGGTGGTCCTGTGTACACTGCATTACAGTAGACTAATTGGAGGTTACCAGAGCATGGGTCACTGTGGCCAAGGTATCCCGATCCAGGTAAGGCTTCAGCTGGCGGACTGAACGAAGATAATGGTAGGCACTCCTGGAAGCCGCTGCCACATGGGACTCAAATGCCAGCGATGAATCCAGCAGCACTTCCAAGTCACGCTGATTTTTCTGGGGCAAAACTACCCCACTAAGAATTAGATGACTCTTAACTTCCTGGACTTGAGACCCAGTGACACACAGTACCTCCATCTTGTCTGGATTCAGTTTCATTTTATTGGGCCATGTCCAGTCGATCACTGTTTCCAGTATCGTTCAGGATGAATGGCCCAGAGTGGTCGGGGCCTACACATACAGTATCCAGAGGTTTTAGAATGTTCTCAACCCTCACATGCTTGATGTCAGAACCACTGGGGACCCAAAACATAACAAGGCGAAGGTTTGTTCATAGCAAGTTCCTATATTTATTGTTAATAACAGAGATGATATCAAGCAAAGTTGCTAGCAAGCTTTCCTACGCTTCGCTCTGTGTCCAAGGCCTCTGCAGTGTCAGTACCTAGAAAATATTTCCCACATCTACCTATCTGTGTTGTGACTAAAGGAAACTGGGGATTCTCTAGGAATGCAAACAGGCAAGGCTGAATTGCAGCAAGGTTACAACATGGCTGAGCAGTGGCCCTGACACTTGGAATGGTCTTTGCTGTAGAGGAATCCAGAGATACTGCTTGCCTGGTCTGCTTTCTGCCAAGAGTGAAGCCAAAGTCCAGAGCATTTAGTGCGGTCATAAAGCGGGAAACAAGACAACCCGGGCAGGCCACTCAGGAATCAAAAGCTTTTGTTTGTGCAAATGACACAGTCAGAGTTGTCTCTGCAAAAAAACTGTGTAACTCGGGGAGGAAAAGTTCTTATCTTTATGCAAGTTCTTGTTGAAGGCCATCCCAGATGTGCAAGTGCACAGGCAGTTCATTACAAATTAGCAATCAGCATGATTCAAGCAGTCTGCTAAATATAGAAAACTTGCTGGAGAGACAGCTTATGTTAGCTAGCATGAAAGCAACAAATATATCGTAACTACTGTTGAGCAAAGAAGGGGGAGGCTTATACTAAAAATAAGGAGTAGCTCACCGGTGCAGCTGTATATAAGTGAGTTAACATCCTTCCCTTACCAGTGCAGCTGTGTTATGAGTTGACAGCAGAAGAGCACAGTCATTTTTAAACTCTACAGAGTCACAGTTGTGAGCTGTATACATTTTATCATTTTTATTGCTTATCGGCCACTGAAGAAGACTTCGTTCAAAACACGTTTGGGCTCTTATATTACATTTATTGAAGTGTTATTAAACTATTATTTTTAGTATTTTTTAAAAAAACTTAGTGGGATATTGTTACCCTTTCAGACATTGGATTTGCTTTTCTGCTTCACAGTTTTGAATTTTGTGTTACTATTCACATTGGTGAGTGGAGGTGACTTTTTCTTCATTAGTTAATTTTTATCTTATTGGTTTACTTTTATTTCTTTGGCAGAACCCCTCCTGCTCAGTTTTGGTTTTGTACTTTGGGGTTTTTTTGCTTCAGGGATTTGTGTAGGTTTTTAGCAGCTTCAGCATGAAAGCAACACTTTGCATAGCATATCACAACTCAATTGAAAGGGGTTTATACTAATATGAAAGACAGAGGCATTCAGTGGGGGTGTACATATACTTTTTACTTCAGTCTCATGTCCGAAATTGGCTACCCCATCAGGAATCCCATCAGGAATCCAGCAGAAAGCAGCATTTCACCCAAGCAGAGGAGAAGGAGCAATGCCAAAGGCTGGGTCTTTGTCTCTTGTGTAGAGGGAAAGGGATACCAAGTAAAGATGCAAATTCCAAAACTAGGATCAGTAGATTGGCAGGATCAGTAGATTGGTAGGGCATCTACTAGATTGGCATCTGAGATCAGTTTTTATCTCGTAAAGTGACCACCAGCTCAGCAGTCCAGAACTAGGGGTCTAAGGGGATCCGAACTGAAGTGATGAAGAGTGAGTGGGGATGAAGTGAAGCAGGTCCTAAATGTTGCAGGGGCTCCCTAAGGAGAGGGAGTTAAATTAACCTCCACCTTCCTGGTCAGAATGCACCTATGGAAACTCAAGCACTTGGGGGAAATGCCGTGAGCGGGATTGGGAGATTCTGGGTCCAACAGATGTTTGGTGAACTTTGCACTTTTGATAGGCTTGAGGTTGAATTTGTAAAAATGGAGGGGCAGCCCATGGTGGGGAGCCAGCCATGCAACCAACAGGGACAGGGATGTGGGGAGTGAGTCCCACCGGGAACTGATGAGATATGAGACCTGTTACTGCTCCCATGGTTTTATATCCCATAATATTTGGACTGAATTGGTTAGGTTGCTACAACCAAAGTTGATTGGGATGCTGAAGAACTCAAAAATTTTTCAGAGTGTTGGGTTAAACCCCAGGTGAGTTATAGAAAGGTATTTGTAGGGAGCATCAGTCTGTGTCCCTCTCAGGGAAAGAGCAAAAGGCAAAGGAGGTGTTTGAAAAATGGCAACACAAAGGATCTATCACGAAAAGAGAAACAAGGTCCTTCTAAAATATAATGAAAATATACACCACCTAATTGTAAAGAGAACTATAAATTTACTAATAAAAATAGAAATATCCTATATAATAAATCTTAACAATAGAGAAAAGGGGGATGGACGGTGTATAATAACATAAGGGGATATAACAAATGTGTGTTTAACTCAGAAACACTACTCTGGAAAACCTCAGATGAAACACTCAAAAAGCCAAGTCACATGTATCTCTGGTAGGTAGTCCGATACATCAACTACTAAAGGGGAACTTAAAGCCAAACATGTTTTGATGCTGGTCTTCAGTGGCTTGAAAGATAGTCCCAAACGAGGTTAAACTTTCTCCTATATTCCGCAATGGGCTGTAATGTATACACCATGCACTAACAGTTAAAAGTCAAATAAAAAAATAGTCCCACTAGTATACTGAATATTGGTACTCCTCTCGAAATGTAGGCTGCATCTGCACGGCATGCCTTAATTCGGTTTAACGAAACCGAAATAACTGAACCGGAACGAAACTGTCTTCGCCGGCTTTCAACTTGATCCGTGTCAACAGCATCCCACCGGCAACCTTATCTCAGATTCAATCTTCGGAGGCCCCACAGCAAGTCCTCCCTGCCCATTGCCAGTCAGGATTGTGCCCACCCCATTGCTGTTCCCTCCCAGGATCAGCCTCTCTCACTTAGTTCAAAGTAACAGAGATCAGACCTCTCCCTTATGGCTGTGGAAAGTGCTTCATTTGGTGCACTTTCTTGTCATCCAAAAACCAACACAGGGGAGAAACCGCACAAATTAATCAACTGGAAAGAGCTTTGCTTCCACGTGAGGTAAACTGCATAAGTGCGTTGAACTTAGAAAGAGCATTGGTAGGATGGGAAATCTTGACTCATGTAAAGGAACTCTCAAAAGTCCATTGAAGAACATCTCAAAGCACATACAGGAAAGAAGCTGGAACAATAGATGAACTGTGGAAGACATATCAGAAAAATAGTGAATACAGTGTGATGAAGGCATTTTGAGTGGGAAAGCCTGGAGAAAGCCTGGTGGTAACACCGTAGACATAGTTTTTATGTGCAGTGGTGGCTGGTGGACTTCAGGCCTGGGTGTTCACAGGCAAGGTGACGAAAGGGGTGTGGCTGGGTGAGGTCATATGAGTGTGGCTAGCGAGGTCATATGGGTGGGGTTATCAAGGTTCCATGGGTAGGGCTGGTGAGGTCACATGGGCATTTCAAGTAATGCAATCATGACTAGCCCAATTTCTGTTATTCAATACAAGGGAAAGGTACACACAGCTTCCCACGCATAGCTGAAACCATGCTAAGTGCATTTTGTATTAAAGGGATGACTGGTGTGTCACACTCCTCAGCAAGACTTCACTCCCCCCTCCACTGGCTTTCCTGAGAGGTATAATAAATAAGTTTTAAAATTTAAATCAGCGCTGGCCATTGCGTTCCAGCCCCGCTCTAAAGAATTCACCACAAGCCTCGGCTTTCACAAAAGCCCCAAGCGCCGAAGTGATACGATTAGCCACTCATGGCTCCGCTTCTTCCTGCCTGCTTTCACTGATTTAAAGTCACAGGCTCCCTCTACTCTGGTAAACCTGGTTGCTATTAATAAATACTGCAGTCAGGCTCCATCTTAAAAAAAAATGAGATGTAACTTTATTGATTACAACTGTTGCATTTAAATGAACAACAAATGGATAAACTTTCTAGCAAAACTCAGGCTTTCATCAACCTATCCCTCTCAGGCTGTTATAAGGGTTCTTCTCTAGTCCTTTTCAAGCCTAGAATCCTAGATCTAGTTTGATGTGGTTTCCCCTCAGGGTTCAGGTCTGACACTCACTACCTCCCACCTCCAAAAACTCAAGCATAGAACCATTCCTCCCCTTGAAAGATAGGTTTTATACCCCCCCCCCCCGGCCTGGCACGAGTCTTTGTTTTGATTGGCTGCTCTCGGGGTGTTCTCTCCCCCTTCCTTTATGCTAATTAGGATGTCTAAGCCCTTTTTCTTACCTGTGCTCACTAACTGTGCAGACTAAAAAGACAATTTCTCAGTAGATACATTTAAATACATTAGAGACAACTTAAATAAATACATCAAATAGACATGGGCACCAAATTCCTCCCCGCTTTTGGGAAAAATGTTTAAGAGGCTAAACATTTTTTACCTGTCTTACCTGTTACCATTCCTATAAGTAACCCATAAATTTCAACATTTTGCTTTTAACTAGAGTCCATAAAGCTTGTTTAAAAATCTTTGTTTTTCAGCAGTTCGGCTCTACCGGCGCTGTCCTCCGCGTCATTGATCCTCTGCTCATTACTTCCTGGGTGACTTGGACCTGTTTTGCTGCGCTTTCATTCCACTTCTTTTCACCTTTTTCTCCCATTTTCCGGGGTTTAAATGGTCGGATAAAGCTGTTTACTTGCTTTCATGTTTTTCTAACTAGCATTCTGTTAACTTTTCCCAAGTTACAGGTTTTTCAAATGGTACTCTATTAGTTCCCCTTGAACTTCTGTCCTTAGCTTCAACTTATATAAATGTCAGTCTTATAGCTTGTTTCTCTGCCCAGGTTTTGCTTCCAGGAATGTAACACTGTTAATTGCTTTGCTGTAACTGATTGCTTTTACTTTCTGAGGTGTTACTTTTTATTTCCCAGCATGAACTGATTCCATGCATGCACACTGACAATTTTTCTTCGGCCCTAGGCACAATGACTTGGCTTGCCCCCTCTCTCTGGGTTTCTTGACTAGACTTTATTCTGGAAGTATAACATCCTGCCTTCTCTTGGTTGTTTTTGATTGTAACTGTGTCACTTATCTGGTATATGGAACTTCCTGAGACTGCGGACAGGCTGGCACTGGAGTGGCAGTGGGGTTGGGGGCCATGGTGTAGCACTGGGCAGCTAGCGGCGGTGGCCGAGAATGAGGGGAAGTGCCACGCCTCTTGTAACCTGAGGTGTTATACTACTCCCCCCCCCCTCAGAGATTTCTTTCTCTGTGTTCAATAATAAATATAAGCTGCCTCCTGTCACTGTTCTAAGAGGCACTTTGTATCCAGGCCCATTACCAAGGCAACCTGTCTGAGGTACCAGGTTGAAGTAAAGTAATACTTTTTATTGATACACAATAACCAGTTTCAACTTATGAACTTTCTTCATTTATACAAAGATCCTAAAATCAGTCTCACTGCTCCCTTTCAGAATCCCACACAAACACTAACTGTCATTCTGTTCCCACTATTTGAGCCTTCTCCCCTGTTTACCTTCTCTGATTGGTCAAACTGCTAGAGCTTGCTCACCTCCCTTCTTTCTTTGGGCCTGTAAGATTCTCCCTTGCAGGCTTGCATTCTCAACTAAATTTATTCTACAATACTTGCCAAGCTTACCCACTGTTTCAGCTTAACCATCACATGCAGCAGCCAAGACGAATGGTTGGGAGGAGCAAAATGTTAGCAGCTTTTTGGTTGAACTTGCTTGATCAGCAGATCCAAAAGCTCCTAAGGTTTGACACCTGGGCCATTCAAGATTGGGCATGGGTTGCAAGGCTTCTCCTATTCAGAAGAAGCAAAGAAATGGACTTTCGATACCTGGTACAACGTTATTGTGCATCAGTATGAATTTGACATTACCTGGAAAAAACGGTTTATCTAGGAATTAAGTTAAAAAGATCTTCTGAAAAAGATTAAACTCATTAGTATTCTGTTTTCAAGGACAAGACTCAATATCTTGAAAAGATAAAAATGAATTATTATAAATAAATTATTGAAGATGTCAAGGTTTCGGGTGGAGAGGGGAAGGAAAAAGATTATGTATATTTCATTTACTTTGTTTACAAAGTAGTCTGTTGTATTTATGTATATGTTGGATAATTATTCAGTACATTATAGATCAAAATAAATAAATAAAAATGACTCTTACCAGTGCTGGGGCCCTGATTGTGTCTGTGGCTGAGTCGTCATGAAAAGGTGGCAAGTGACTCATTGGCAAGATCACCGCGTCACATGATGCTGCTGTGAAAGATGAAATCACATCCCTTCATGAAGAGATTAAGAAGAGGAGTTGGCTTTTATACCCTGCTTTTCTCACCTTTAGTGGGACTCAAAGTGCCCGAGAAACCTTCTGTTCTTCTGCCCACAACAGAGACCCTGTGAGATAGGTGGGGCTGCGAGAGCTCAGAAAGAGAGCTGTGGATAGGCCAAGATCACCCAGCTAGCTTCATGGAAGATTGCAGAATCAAACCAGGTGACTATGGGTCTTTTTCCACTAGGGCATAGAACCCTTCTAAGACTCCGTTAGGAACCTGATTAGTACCAATTGGGAAGGCTCTGTCCTCATCTGGACCCTGTTGAAGGCCCTGTCCTCACCTGGACCCCACTGAAGGCCCCATCTGCAAAGCCCTGACCCCATAAGGGCAGGGGAAATCCAGATTTAATGGGTCCTTCAGGCCCTTAGATCTGGAATTCGCGTGGACCTCATTAAAGGTGTCTACAATGTGGTCTTCAGGCATCTTCAAGTTCTGGATCTCCAGGAGGACTCCATCTTGAAGATCCAGATCTTTGACTGTGCATGGAAAAAGGGGGTAACAGATAAGAGTCTGAGACTCTACCCACAAGATGAACCAGGCTCGCAAGTGATGGAGCTGCATTCGCCAGTATTTTCTCATGGGGCAGGACAGAACACAACAGGTTTACGGGCCGACCACGTATGAATGCAAGCATACCTTCCCCAGTGAAGCAGCTAAGCCATGGTATTCTTATTCTTGACATAACACAACAGTAACACACAGCAAACAAGGTATTATGCTGGTTTTGGTAACTCTTATCAGTAGCCGGGCCCTTCCCAAACACTTAGGACTGAGTGATCTATCGGCGAATGATATGAGCAGATCCCAGCAAAGTGGCGTTCTGTAGGTGGCAGATGGATATTTGGTTGATGCCAGCGCTGTTCAAGTGCCCACTAAGTTCTTCGGGCACTGCCCTTATTATTGTTGTTGTTTAATAAATTTGTATCCCACCCTTCACTAAATGGTCCCGGGGTGGGTTATAATAAGAACAATACTGAAACATGATTAAAAATATACCCGCCTCCTGCCCACCAACCTCCCTCCCTCCCAGGACAGCAGTCTGAGTAAGCTATTTAAAGGCAAAAGCCTGATTGAAAGGATACGTTTTCACCAGGCGCCCAAAACTATACATTGAAGGCGCCCGTTGAACCTCAAGAGGTTCGGTAGCAAATAGGTAACCGGTTCAGATCCTTTAAGACGGGCGTGATATGAGTACAGCCAGAGACTCCCATAAGCAGTTGGATCTGCAATGGTTAAAGCAACGGACCTCGTTTCCTAGAGAGGCAGGAAGTACTGCAAAGGGTGCTTCAAGGCGGAAGAAGGAGTGAGGTGAGAGGACAAAGAACTCTTCCATACCCTTGTGGGCAGTGGAAAGCGGGTCTGAAGCACTGTTATGGGGTGCGGTGTGTACGCAACCCAACATTGAAAGGTGCATCTTGGGTGCGTCTTGTGTTTATTCTTGCCTGTTCCTGGGTCAGGATCCACTACGGAGAGGGGATCCAAGCCTGGCTTCCCCTCGCTTTGAGAATTAATGGTTAAACGGAGGGGAATCCAGGCACCATCTTGGTCTGATCCTGCAAAATCTGGACTGGGGCTGTGAAGGGGACTTTGGTCAGGCGCCTCCACACTGGTCCCCCCTGTGTGTCCAAGGGGGCTGAAGGTCTCCTTCCCAGTCCAGGGGTTTCTAATTCCTTCCTCCTCCTCTTTCTCCCCCAGTATGGGAGACATGGAGTCAGGGGAACCATCTGGATCTTCTTTCCCTTCAAGGAGAGCAGAAGAAGCTGCCCTGGAGCCATTTCAGGTGAGGAAGGAGCCATGAGCAGTGAGGGTGGGTGTGATGGTCAGTGGGTGTTTTGTGCTTCTTTGTTTTGAGGCAAAATAGTAATACACCCCTGTGTACTGTTGATGGACCAGGATGAGGGTTTCCTGAGTGCCAAACGTACAAAGAGAAGATGACTGCTCTTTTAGCCTGCTTTTCTCAAAGCAGCTGACAAACCTTTCATAACAGACACCCTTTGAGGTGGAGGGGCTGTGAGAGCTCAGCAAGAGACCTGTGACTAACCCAAGATCACCCATCTGGCTTTGTGGAGCAGTGCAGAATTGATCCAGAAAGCCTCCATCTATGAGTCCGTCACTCTAACCACAAGACTAAACTGTCAGACAGAGACAGCCTGAGACTTGTCAGATTGACTCTAGAGACCAAGCAGGACATGCTAACAGGCTGGTGGACCAATGAGCTTCAACTGACCGCAGCAGCACTTTCCTTCCTTAATGTTCTGTTGCAGTTGAAGAGAGGAGTCGACCGCTCTTAAAGTGATGTTATGCTATCTATTTTTCATGCCCTGAAGCAAACATGCTGAGTTGCTTTCTCAAGAGTGACAAGGTGAGGGGAGCCTGGGACAAAAAGACCTCGTCCTTTCAGGCTTGATGTGACAAAATGTATGTTGAAAGAACACACTGAGCTCTGAATAGCACTGTCCTTTTTCCCACTGCAAAGACATGTCTCCATTAAAGCATCTATGCTGTATCATTTATTGTTTTTTCAAGGGTATTTTTTACCACTTTTCATTTTAAAATAGTCCTCAAATTGGATTATAAAATACTAAACAATTAAATTATTAAAAACCAGGATCAGAACAAAGCAAAAGGTCCAGTTAAAAACTGGGTGGGAGAGGAAAAAACAAACATTCACACAGGGATAAGAACCTCAGAGGAGCCTTGCTGGACCAGGGGCCTATTCGCACTTGGCTTTATTCTGGAATATATCCTGGAATAGGGACTTGCTGTCCATATGCTAGTGCAGGCTTCAGCAGGCCCAAAGTGAGGTCTGCCAGAGCCTGCATTAGCATGTGGACCACAGACCCCTATCCTGAGATATACTCCAGAAAAAGGCCAAGTGCGAATAGGCCCCTGGCCACAGCCCATCTAGTCCAGCATCCTGTCTCACATATTGGCCCACCAATTGCTTCTGGGTATCTGAAGCACAAGACAAGGGCAAAACCTTCACCTGTTCTTGAACCCCAGCATGGAGGATGTTCTTCATGGAGGATTCATTCTAGCAGCCTTTGCTACATCTGTACTCCATGATTTTGTCTAATCCATTCTGAAAGCTATCTGGGCTCATTGCTGTCACCACCTCTTCTGGTGGAGAATTACGTATACGGACAAGAGATATTAGCCAAGAGGAGTGTTTTCAGTTAAATCCTTTTCCTGCAGGGCATGGTGAGGTTCCAGGATGTGGCTGTGTGCTTCACAGAGGAAGAATGGGCTCTGCTGGATTCAGGGCAACAAACATTCTGCAAGGAAGTCATGCGAGAGACTTATGGGTTTGTGGCCTCATTGGGTAAGTTCACGAATTTTGTTAAACCTGAGGTTTACGTGGTTTCAAGCTGAAAATTATAGATAGGCCAACCTCCTTAATCTGATTGTCATTCAAAATGTGTCCCCTTCAGCCTGGTCTTTTTTCTGCAATGGCTAAGCAGTAATTCTGCTCTCCCCTGGCCTTTGATGGCCTTTAGTCCTGGAGCTAGTCACTCAACATTCCATCTAAGAATTGAACCCTTCTGCTCCTAAGGTACATACCTACCTTGGCTCCCACCTTTCTAGTGATCAGTTTACATGTCCCAAAAGAGTCATATTCCTGACCTAACATTTGTGGGAGGACGAGAAAATATATCTTTTGGAGCCTTGAAGGAAGGGCAGAGATGATCCTGCACATTTGCCACTTGGTTGCTCAGGCACCCAATGCTGAGAGATCCCTATGGAGCTCTTGGCAATCACTTTCAGATTTTATGACCCTAAATAATTTAGTATCATCAGCGAACTTTGCTATTTTACTATGTACCCCTTCTTTGATCATTGATGAATAAGTTAAAAAGCATTGGTCCCACAATGAACCTTGAAGGACCCCACTTTTTACCTCCTTCCACCCTGAGAATTACTACTCTCTGTTTCCTGCCCTTAAGCCAGTCACAAATTCAAGACCGAACCTGTCCTGTTAGTAAACTCATCAGCCATGGAATAAGTAGCCTTTGAGGTGGGACTTTGTCAAAAGCCATCTGAAAGTCCAAATAGACAATGTCTACTAGTTCACCTTTATCCATGAGTTTATTGACACTCTCAAAGAATTCCAACAAGTTTGTGAGGCATGATTTACCTTTGCAGAAGCCATGCTGGCTTTTGTTCAACAATGCTTGCTCCTCCATGTGCCCACTAATTTTGTCTTTAATAATGGTTTCCATCACTTTACATGGAACCAACATTAAGCTAACTGCTCTATAATTGCCTGGATCACCCCTGGATCCTTTTTTGAAGATTGGTGCTACATTTGCTACCCTCCATTCCTCAGGTACAGAGCCTGATGTTAGGGAAAGATTATATATTCTTGCTAGAAGGTTGGAAATTTTGCATCTGAGTTCCTTAAGGACTCTTGGATGAATACCATCTGATCCCAGTGACTTGTTAACATTTAGTTTATCAAGACATGCATGGACCTCTTCCTTGGTTATCTCTGTCCGGTTTAACTCTTCAGAAAATACAGGCTCAGCTACTGGCATGTGTCTTCTGTCTTCCTCCATGAATACGGAGGCAAAGAACTCATTTAGTCTCTCTGCAATCTCCGTGTCTTCTTTAATTATGCCTTTCTGTCCTTTACCATCTAATGGTCCAACTGCTTTCCTTGTTGGATTCCTACTTCTGATATACTTATATAAGTTCTTGTTATTTCTTTTGATGTTGTTAGCAATGTGCTCCTCAAAATCTTTGTTAGCTTTCCTAATGATCATGTTGCATTTGTGTTGCCAGTGTCTATGTTCCCTCCTGTTTTCCTCATTTGGACAAGCCTTCCATTTTGGAAATGAACTCTTCTTGTTTTTGTTGACTTCCTCTACTGCATTTGTGAGCCACATTGGTTTCTTCTTGGACCTAGAAGTCCCCTTTCTTCTTTTAGGAATACATTCTAGTTGCACTTCCATTATTGTGTTCTTAAGTAGTCTCCATGCATTTTGAAGTGACTGAACTCTTCTAACTTTCCCTTTCAATTTCCTTTTTACTAATTTTCTCATTTTCGGGAAGTTTCCCTTATGAAAGTTTAAGGTCTCTGTGTTAGACTTTATTACGAACCTACTCCCTCTATTTAAGTTGAAGGCTATTGTCTTGTGGTCACTATTCCCAACTTGATCAGCTACAGTGACATCCTTTACCAGGTCCTGAGCATTACTTATGATCAAGTCCAGGACTGCCTTTCCCCTGGTTGGTTCCATGACCATTTGCTCCATGGAACAGTCATTTAGCAGGTCTAGGAATTTTCTCTCTCTTTCCTGAGTTGAACCCAGTCTATGTGAAGATAATTGAAGTCCCCCATTATAACTACCCTACCTTTTTGGGATAACTCCTTTACCTCCTTTTCCAATTGTTTATCTGCTTTGGGTGTTTGGTTGGGAGGATGTTAGCATGTCCCTATTGTTAGGCTTCCATTTTGGCTTGGTATTTTTACCCACACTGCTTCTGTGGTAGAGTCAGACTCACCTAGACATTCCAGTTTGTAAGATTGTATCTCTTCCTTAATATACAAGGCTACACCACCTCTTTGTCGCCCTTCCTTGTCTTTCCTGTATAGTTTCAGCTTGAAGGCTTTTGGTGTTTGCATATATACACTTCGATTCACTCCTCTGATCCAAATTTTGCCATTGAGGAACATGTGAATCCTTATACTGCCTCTTGCATTGTTCTGTTTGCATACTATTGACTAATGCCCCACCTTGCTCAGCATTATCTGCATATTTCCAGCCCTCCTCACTTGCTGGTGCACTCTCTCGAACCGGATGCTGCCCAGCTCCTGTCGGCTTTCCCCCAGGGATCAGTTTAAAAGCTGCTCTGCCACCTTTTTAATATTAATCGCCAGCAATCTGGTTCCATCTTGGTTCAAGTGTAACCTGTCCCTCTTGTACAGGTTTGGCTTGTCCCAAAATGTTCCCCAGTTCCTTACAAATCTAAACCCCTCCTCCTGACACTACTGCTTCATCCTTGCATTGAGGCTCCTAAGCTCTGCCTGTCTGGCTGGTCCTGCATGTGGAACAGGTAGCAATTCTGAGAATGCAACCCTTGAGGTCCTGGACTTTACTCTTCTACCTAACAACCTAAATTTGGTTTCTGGGACGCTCCATCTTGCCTTCCCAACATCATTGGTACCAACAAGTACCATGACCACTAGCTCCTCCCCAGCATTGTCTACTAACCTATCTAGATGCCGAATGATGTCTATAACCTTTGCACCCAGCAGGCAAGTCACCATGTGGTCAACATGCCCATCACAAACCCGGCTCTCTATAGTCCTGATAATCAAATCGCCCACTACAAGAAGCCCCCCTCCTGCTACCTGTGGAGGGCTATCCTCGGTGCAAGAGGATACAGGCACATCCACTGAGGAAGGGGTCCCGACTAAGGGAGCCTGTCCCTCTTCCTCAGCTTGAAGTCCTACCTGCCTGAAGCTTCCACTTTCCGAGGCAGCTGGAAGGCTGCTTGTCATGGAGTGGGATGCTCCTACTGCATCCCTGAAGGCCTCACCCTCAGCCCTGTTACTCTTTCTCTCCTTCTCCAGGTCCACTACCTTGGCTTTGAGGGAAGAGACACGTTCCCTGAGAGCCCGAAGCTCACTGCACCGAGCACAGACCCAGGCCTTCTGCCCAAGGGGCAGGTAGTCATACATGTGACACTCAGTGGAAAATACTGGGAAGCCTCCCTTCCCCTGCTGGCATTCTATCTTCATTTTATTTAATGCACTTGTTCTATTTTTAAAAATTTAACTTGAAAAGTATTAAATAATTTTTCTCAAAGATAAACTTTTCTGAATTAATAGTTTATGTTATTGTATAGTATGTTTATTACCTCCCAAACTTACATCACGGCAGCAACTTTTCCAGATTTATAAGTCAAATTCCCAGTTATTTCTGTTTAGTGTTAGGAGAGAGCACCTTCTTCCACTGAGAGTTTTTTCAAAACTCCATCATCTTTCAACATTTCATCACATCAATGGTTCGAGGGGGGGATATTGATATGTATCAACATTTTAAGGGTGTAAGTTTTAGGAACATGGAATGGGACCAAGAGATGTCACCAAAGAATGCCAACAATTTCTAGAAATGAGGGATCCCACCATCCCGTCTACAGTATAAACTGATGGGATCTGAGCTTTCTGCAACACACTAGGAAAGGGATCTCGGGTTTTTGGTGGACAGTTCAATGAAGTTGTTATCCCAATGCGTGGCAGCAGCGAAAAAAGCTAATTCAATGCTGATACTAATTAGGAAGAGAAGAGAAAATAAGTCAGCAAGTGTCATTTTGCCCATTTATAAACCTATGGTAAGGTCACATTTGGAATATTGTGTACAATTCTGGTCACCACACCTCAAAAAGGATATTGTGGAACTAGAGAAGGTGCAAAGAAGGGCAACCAGAATGATTAAGGGGCTGGAACACCTTCATTACGAAACCAGGCTGCAATGTCTAGGCCTCTTCAGTCTGGAGAGACGGCGTTTAAGAGGGGACCTGACTGAAGTATATAAAATTATGCATTGTACAGAAAAGGTAGATAGAGAAAATTTCTTTATCGCAGAACACTAGAACCAGGGGACACTCTATGAAGCTGATGGGTAGGAGAGTAGGATTCAACTGTTGAGAATATTTTGTATATCTCTGGCAATGCAGACAGATTATAGCAGAGAAGCTTGTTCTCCTGAGATCATGTGCAACAAGACAAACACTTAAGATTCTTTCCAAACGGAAGGTGCTTTATTCTTCAGTGCATGCAAGTATAACACTACAAACCAAGGAGAAAAGGTTGCATGTAGGTATGAAATGAAAATATTGTACAGCTTAACATTCAGCCTCAATCTCTTGGACATAAACAGTCCTGTAATGGTTACAGTAAATATTCAGTTATCTCTGTTAACACAAACATCAGAGTAACTAGAAAGAAATTCAGTAATACAGCAACTCTGCAACACTCTAACACCCTAACACTGTAACAAAAGCATAAGGACAACTTAGTCTTAGTTATACCCAACATTGCAGGACAGGTGTATGTTGAACAGGTGTGAGTGATTAAGCCTTAACGGAGAAAAGCTATTCCCAATAAGACACAGCCTCAGGTAAAAGGAGATTCTGGAAGCACATACCATGGCCTTAAATGGGCCTGAACATCCCTTCCTGTGCTGAGAGAGTCTGCTTTGTAGCTTCAAAGGAAAATTTATCGAAGTTACAAATTAAAACGGAATGTAAAGCCACTTCATAAACATATTTCATTTAAACATTCAAAAGGAACAAAAATAAACATGCAAATCCCATACATGGCTAAATAAATGAGCATTTACCATTAAGATATCTTTGTGTATTAAACTAAGCCCATCCCACTTTTATTGAGACAACCAGCATGTAGCTATGCCTCTTTGATGGAGGAAAAATCTGAAAATGAGAGTGAAATTTCCATAAGAACAATTTAAAAGCCAGAAAGAGAATAGTAAATTCCTAATACTAAAAAAAATTCCCGAGCCCTAGCCAAAATTAAGAAATATAGGGGAAAATACTAAGAAAAATAAGGAAAAATAGGGAGGAATGGAATGAAAACCAAAAATCTCTCACCATCGTGTTCCTCAATACATCTGGAAATTCAGGAACAAAATGACTTTAAAAATGAAAATAATCTATTTTGGCCAGTCTGATTTCCAAAAATGAGTACAAATCTCCCAGAATTAAAAAGGAATGCTATTAAAAATGGTCTTATTTAATTGGTTTTACCAGAGTGATCCAAACTGCAGGGCACAAGATTCAAAATGCATTTACAGAAAAACTCCTCCTACTTCCTCTTCAAGCAGAGAGAAAAAGAAAAGGGGGAGGGAGATGGGGAAGAACAGGAAAATTCTCTAAAAATAATCTATACTGTCCCTCTGTCAGGTTCTTCTTAGCAGAAGAGTTCTTGTTGAATTGGTCAGTTCTCAGTCTCATCAATTCAACATAAGCCGAAAGAGGAACAAGGAGGGGTAGGCAAACCCCCTTTTTCAAAATGCACAGAGACTGCCCTTTAAAAAGTAAAACTTTGCTATTGGAAAAAACGTTATGGACACATGGAGAATGACTTCATGTTCCATTCCATGCTCTGCCTTATTGCTCCTTATCATGGCAAAAATTGACTGTGAAAAACTGGTGATTCTCCCTTTTTCAATGAATAAGAAATGAATACATTTTTAAATGCAATCTGTCCTCTGCCTAAGAGGAAGAACTAGTTCTTCCACCTTTTCTGCAAGCTTTCCAGAGGAAGTTAATCCCATTATGTTAACCAGTAATTTTTGTCTTTCCCCAGAGTGAGCAATAATTCTTAACTCAAAAAAAAAAAAAAAGCCCTTTATCTCCTTTCTTTCCTGTCCTTCTCCCAGTTAAAAAATGTGTAATGGTTAGTTATACAGGCTCGGCAAATCTTTTAAAAAGACCAAATTAAAAAATTCAGCATTATTTCATCGGATCCATCTAAGAAATCATTATTTCTCTTAAAAGATACTCTTCTTCTCCTCAGTGATTAATTCTTTACTCTTCTAAATAGACAAAATTCACTTTTCTCTTTTGGCGCCCATGGCATAATCTCATCAGTTCAAATGACTCACCAGCAACTCACATTTTTTCTCTCATCAGCAGTCTGACAACAATTACTTAATTAGCAACCCCTAACCAAAGGAAGAAATCTGTCCTTTCAAAACCTCACAGAACTTTCCTTGCTTTTTAGAAATATTTTGGAGTATGAATATCTTTCCAAGGCTTATTAATAATTCCAAGTTAATGGTCCAGACTCTACTTTTTCCCAGTCTGAAGGCCACGAAAGCTCTGATCAAATTCAGTTTAAGGACTCATAACCAAATATAATGCCATTACACCAGATTTTCCTCAATCAAATCTGTCCAATTATTTATTCATTTTTTCTGGTATCAGCTGAATAATGTTAAAACCCTAGATAGCTAGTGATGATGACTGAAACACATTAATTTTTTCTTTCTCTTTTCCCAAGCATCTGCGGTTAAAGAAAAGAGGAACAACATTCTGATAATTCCTGCAGATTGCAGAATGGGAACAAAATATTTGCTATCTAGAAAAACACGAGATAATGAAACAAAATCATCTATACACTGGAGTGTTCACCAAACAAAGAAACTCAGGGAGGGAAAAACTCATCAAAAAACCCGCATAGGAGAGAAACCGTACAAATGCATGGAGTGTGGAAAGAGCTACAGTTCGAGAAGTCACCTTAAGTGTCATCAGAGGACACACACAGGAGAGAAACCATATAAATGCAGGGAATGTGGAAGAAGCTTCATTTGGAAGATTCAGCTTACGCGTCACCAGAGGACACACACAGGAGAGAAACCATATAAGTGCATGGAGTGCGGAAAGAGTTTCATTCAGAAGAGTCACCTTATCCGTCACCAAACGACACACACCCGAGAGAAACTCTATAAATGCAGGGAATGTGGAAGGAGCTTCATTTGGAAAAGTCAGCTTACGTGTCATCAGAGAACACACACAGGAGAGAAACCATATAAATGCAGGGAGTGTGAAAAGAGCTTCATTTGGAAGAGTCAGCTTACGTGTCACCAAAGGACTCACACAGGAGAGAAACCATATAAATGCATGGAGTGTGGAAAGAGCTACAGTTGTAGTAGTAAGCTTATGTGTCATCAAAGGACACACACGGGAGAAAAGCCATATGAATGCTTGGATTGTGGAAAGAACTACAGGCAGAAGACTCAGCTTACGCATCACCAAAGGACACACACAGGAGAGAAACCATATAAATGCATGGAGTGCGGAAAGAGCTTCATTCGGAAGAGTCACCTTACGTGTCACCAAAAGAAACACAGAGGAGAGAAACCATATAAATGCATGGAGTGTGGAAAGAGTTTCATTCAGAAGAGTCACCTTAAGTGTCATCAAAGGACACACACAGGAGAGAAACCATATAAATGCATAGAGTGTGGAAAGAGCTACAGTCAGAAGACTCAGCTTACATGTCATCAAAGGAGACACCGAGGAGAGAAACCATATAAATGCATGGAGTGTGGAAGGAGCTTCATTCTGAAGAGTGTGCTTACACGTCACCAAAGGATACACACAGGAGAGAAACGATATGCATGCATGGAGTGTGGAAAGAGCTACAGTCAGAAGAGTCAGCTTACTTGTCATCAAAGGACGCACACACAGGAGAGAAAGCATATAAATGCATCGAGTGTGGAAAGTGCTTCAGTTACTACACTTTACTTTGTTATCATTCAACAACCCACACCGCCATTCTTAAGAGCAGGAACCTCCCAACCCCATTGCACCAATGTCTCTGGAGTCGAGCAAAGGTGATACCTCCTACTGTGTGATTCCAAGAGTGAGAACAAAGTCCCTGCTCCAGATTCCCCACAGAAGCATCCTAATTTCTAGGAAAAATAGAATTCACTTCCCGTAGCAAAGGGAAATGGATGATCTCTGCATCTTTGGCCCCTTGTTATTTTCTACACATTGAACTTGCAATGGTTGAAGCAACAGAGTCCTCCTGTTTCCCAGAGAGGCAGGAAATTGGGCAAATTGTGTTTCAAACGAAAGAGGAAGTGGGGTGGGAGGCCAAAGAGATTGGAGGCCAAGAGGCATCCTTCTCCACATGTGTCTGCTGTACCCTTATGGGCAGTGGGAAAAGGCCGAAGGGGGATTTTTGGGTGGTGTGTGTGCAACCCAACATTGAAAGGTGCATCTTGGGAGCAGATATAGTATTGACATTTGCTTAAAGCCTGGTTTCTTATAGCTTTTTGTATTAGAAGTTTCTTCTCTGATATCCTGATATATTCTCAGCTTTTATGTGGAGTTAAAATGAGGAGAATCCAGGAACCATCTTGGTCTCATTTCCTGTAAATTCTGGACTGGGGCTGCGAATGTGATTGTGGTCAGGTGCATCCACACTGGTTCCCCCCAGTATTTCTAAGTGGCTGAATGTTTCCTTCCAAAGCCAAGGAGGGTGTAATTCCTTCCTCCTCTTCTTTTTCCCCTCAGGAAGTGTGACATGGAGTCAGGGGAACCAACTGGATCTTCTTTCCCTCCAAGAAGAACAGAAGAAGCTGCCCTGGAGCCATTTCAGGTGAGTAAGGGAGCCATGAGCAGTGAGTGTGGGGTTTGATGGTTGGTGTGTGTGTTTATGCTACTTCATTTTGAGGAAAAATAGTAATACATACCCATGTACTGTTGATGGATCAGGATGAGGGTTTCCTCAGTGCCATACCAATAAAGAGAACGTTACTGCTCTTTTATTGTAGGAACATAAAACATTTATATGTCAGTTACAAACTCAGATTCAGTTCATGCACTGTCGTTGTTTGAGAAGTAATGGGTTACAACTTAATAGTCAACTGCTTGAACATGCCAGTGGTCCACGAATTGCTTCTGGGCATCTCAAGCAGAAGACAAGGGCAAAAGCCTTGAATCCCAGCGAGTGGCCTTTAGAGGCAACCTGCCTTTCTCCGCAGCATGGAGGATGTACTTAGGCACCCATTCTAGTAGCCATTGATATATCCGTCCTCCATAACTTTGTCTAACCCTTTCTGAAAGCTATCAAGGCTGGTTGCTCTCACCACTTCTATGGTGGAGAATTATGTGGACCAATGTGAGATATTAGCCAAGGATGAATATTTTCAGTTAAGTCCTTTTCCCTGCAGGGACTGGTGAGTTTCCAGGATGTGGCCATGTGCTTCACGGAGGAAGAATGGGCTCTGCTGGATTTAGGGCAACAAGCTTTCTACAAGGAAGTCATGGGAGAGACTTATGGACTTGTGGCCTCATTGGGTGAGTTCACTATTTCTGTTAGACCTGAGCTTTACATAGTTTCAAGCTGAAAATTATAGATAAACCAGCCTCTTTCATCCGATTGTCATTAAAAAATGTGACCCCCTTCAGCCTGGTCTTTTTTCTGCACTGGCTAAGCAGTGCTTCTACTCCCTCCTGGCCTTTGATAGCTTTTAGTCCTGTAGATAGTTACTCCACTTTCCATCCGAGACTTCGACTCTTCTGCTCCTGAGGTAAATACGTAGCTTGGCTTCCACATTTCCGCTGAGCTGAATGTGTTCTATTTCTTCTTGTGATACGGTGATTTTGAGTCATGAAGATCTTGAAGCAAAATCTAAGGAGTTTACTTGTCCCAAAGAAGATTCTTACTCCTGATCTAACATTTGTAGGAGGATGAGAAAATATATGTTTTGGAGCCTTGAAAGAAAGACAGAAATATACCTCCTGAAAAGGATGATAGGATCTCTCATGTCTAGAAATTGTCAGCCTTCCCTGGTGAGATATCTTGGCTCCATTCCACATTCGTTCAGACATTGGTTTAGTTCTTGTCTTCAGTATGGTTTATATTTTCACGTCCAGTCATATGGAATGCACATATATTTCTGCATTGTAGGGACTGTGTGAATTCGTGTGCATTCTGTAAGGGCTAGCACTTAAAGTTCACTGCATACCCAAGCCTGCTGTATGTTTGCAGAATGGCTCACTCCTTTTATAGCAAAGCCTGCTTCTCAAAATGATAGCACACTTCCAGAAATGGGATTAGGAGGATCCCTTCTGGATCAAGACACATCCCATCTAATCCAGGATCTTGTCTCACTCCATGGCCCACCAGTTACCTCTGGACATTCTCAAGCAGATGACAAAGGCCATCAATTAAATTGATTTTTGTCTCCCCCTTCCTTCGGCCGCAGTTGGTTTTGTCGTGCGAAAAATGCAGTCGAAGGGAGGAGGAGGCAGCAATATGGTGGTTCCCCCTCCCCAAATTATGCCTAGAAAAGGGGTATATTCTTTTTTAAAAAAAATCCTATTCATTGGAATTTAACAACTTTAAAACTTCATCTTTTCATACAATAATATCATAGATTATTATTACATCTTTCAGTTGTTCTTATTGATGACTTCCTCCGTTTTTTCAGATCTCGCTATGATATCTCTTCTTCTTTGGCACCCATCAGTGTTGCCTTTTTCTTGTGTGCCAAGCTTATGGTTAACCATCAGATCCATCTGTGATTCCACCAATTTGTTGTAGATAGTTGATAAAGGGGTTCCAGTCATTTACAAACTGATCAATTGTTCTTTCTTTTATAAAATTTGTTAATTTGTCCATTTCTACCAGCTCAGTCAATTTAATTAACTATTCTTCCACCGTGGGGATTTCAGTGTCTTTTCATTTTTGTGCATATAACAATGTTTCTGCAATTGTCATATATAAAACCAAAGAATTGATTTTATCCAAACTTTCATCTAATATTCCTAACAAAAACATTTCTGGTCTAAAAGGTATACTTATCTTTAAAATCTGTCCCATCTTACTATGTATTTGTACCCAATACTTTTTTGCTTTTTCACAAGTCCACAACATAGGATAAAAAGTTCCTTCGATCTTTTTACACTTCCAGCATTTGACATATCATGATATATCTTTGCTAATTTGTGTGGTGTTATATACCATCTATATATCATCTTATATACATTTTCTTTTAATACTATATATGTTGTAAATTTTATGTCTTTTGTCCAAAGCTTCTGCCATTGGTCCAGAATTCCTTGCCCACATTCTTTAACCTGTTCATGTTCCATTTCAATCTGCAATAACAGTTTGTACATAATACCAAGTTAAAACATAAAGCTCCAATTTACATTATCAAATGCTTTTTCTGCATCCAAAAAAATTAATGCTGCCTGCACCTCATTATATTTTTCCAAATTTTCAATAATATCCAATATTATTCTTATATTATCTTTCATTTGTCTATTTAGTAAAAATCCTGCTTGACCCTTATGTATGTAATCCATTAATACTTGTTTAAGACTTGAAGCCATTATACTTGCAAATAGTTTATAATCATTATTCAACAACGGAATAGGGTTGTCATTTTTCATTGGGTTAGGTCCTGTCCTTCTTTCGGTGTGAATGTATTGATTGCCTTCTCCCACGATTCTGGTATTCTACCTCTACAAGATATTATTCATTATCTCCAAAAGTATTGGTATCATCTCTTCTTGAAAAGTCTTATAGTATATTGCAGATAATCCATCTGGTCCTGGGGACATGCCCAGTTTCATTTTCCTTATTGTCTCAATCAGTTCTCTTGCAGTTATTGGTGCATTTAATATGTCCCTTTGTTGCTGCAAGATGTGTGGTAAGTTCTGTTCATTCAGGTATCTTTGAATTTCATCTTCATTTATTTCATTCTTTTTATACAGTTCCTGATAAAACATATGCATAATTTCCTTTATTTTGAGCTGTTTGTTATATCTTTGTCTTCTTGTCTCAGCTTTAATATAATTTTTTTGTTGCTCATTCCTTCCTCAGTCTGTACACTAACCATCTTCCAGGCTTATTTGCTGATTCAAAGTTTCTTTGTTTTAAAAAAATTAGTTTAACTTCCATCTCTTGGACTTCTAACATTGAAAGTTCTCTTTGTAAGATTTTTAAATTCCTTGAAATTCTTCTAGCATTCAGGTTTTTTCCCCAAATTCTTAATTTCTGTGGTTAATTTTTGGACTTTTTCTTGTTTTTTCTTCTTGATTTCTGAATTAATTTTAATGAAATATCCTCTAATAAATGCTTTACTAGCAACTCAAGGAATAACGTTAAACCCTAGATAGCTGATGGCTGAAATACAATAACTTTTTCTTTCTTTTTTTCCAAGCATATGCTTTTCAAGAAAAAACGAATAACATTCTGAGAATTCCTGCAGATTGCAGAATGGGAAAGTGTGGAAAGAGCTACAGTTTGAGTAACCAAAGGACAAAAACAGGAGTGAAACCATATAATTGCATGGAGTGTGGAAAGAACTTCAGTCAGATGAGTAACCTTACGTGTCATCAAAAAACCCACACAGGGGAAAAACCATATAAATGTATGGAATGTGGAAAGTGCTTCAGTTTCAGTGTTTTTCTTTCTTATCATCAAAGAACCCACGCAGGAGAGACAACATATAAATGTATGGAGTGTGGAAAGGGCTACAGTTCAAGTAGTCAGCTTACGTGTCATCAAAGGACACACACAGGAGAGAAACCATTTAAATGCATGGAGTGTGGAAAGAGCTACAGCTCGAGTAGTCCGCTTAGGTGTCATCAAAGGAGACACACAGGAGAGAAACCATTTAAATGCATGGAGTGTGGAAAGGACTACAGTCAGAAGAGTACTCTTATGCGTCACCAAATGACACACACAGGGGAGAAACCATATAAATGCACAGAGTGTGGAAAGAGCTACAGTTCGAATAGTCACCTTATGCGTCATCAAAGCACACACAAAGGAAAGAAACAAAACAAGTGCATGGAGTGTGGAAAGTGCTTCAGTAGTTGCACTTCACTTTCTTACCATCAAAGAATCCACACGCAGGAGAGAAACAGTGTAAATGCATTGAGTGTGGGAAGTCCTTCAGTTGGTGCGCTTTACTTTCTTGTCACTTAAGAACACACATAACGGAGAAACCACACAAATTAATCGACTGGGAAGAGCTTCACTTCCACGTGAGAGAAACTGCATCATTACATTGAACTTTGAAAGCCAATTGAAGAACATCTCAAGGCACAAGAAAGAATCTGGAATAATAGATGTACTGTGGAAGATATGTCAGAAAAATAGTGTAAACAGTGCTTAAGAAAACATTTTGAGTAGGAAAGGTTGGAGAAAGCCTGGTGGTGACACCGTAGACATAGTTATTATGTGGTTAGTAGTTTACAAGTTGTTTAACCTTTGCCCGGAAACATATTTAAATACAGAGCCTGGCCAGAGAACGCGTTCTGGTCAAGATACCTTGTGCTGTGTTCCTGTGCTGAATAAATCAGTGTTGCATCATTCTTCTTATGAGATGGACGTATTTCTGACCAACCTATAGACTAGGGATGTGCACAGATATTCGTATTATTCCTTTTCTGTACAAATTCAACCAATTCCAGACATTCACATTTGAATCCAGTGTGGGGCACATTCAAAGGTTGACATTCGGATTATAATCGAATGCTTAAGAATATTTGTTCACCAGGGCTGTGAGAGCTCAGAAAGAGAGCTGTGACCAGCCCAAGGTCACCCAGCTGGCTTTATGGATGATTGCAGAATCAAACCAGATGATTTTACTAGGGTGTAGAACCCTTCTAAGACCCTATTAAGAACCCAATTAGTACCTTATTGGCACCAACTGGTGACACCCTGCCCTCACCTGGACTCCATTGAAGGTGCCATCAAAAAGCCCTGTCCCCACAAGGACAGGGAAAATCCAGATTTAATGGGTCCTTCATGGCCTTAAATCTGGATTTTGTGAGGACCTCGTTAAAGGTGTCTACAATGAGGTCTTCAGGCATCTTCAAGGTCCAGATCTCCAGGAGGACCCAATCTCAAAGATCTGGATCTTGAAGATCCAGATCTTTGACTGTGCATGGAAAAAGGGGTAACTGATAAGAACATAAGAGATCAGGCCAGAGCCCATCTAGTCCAGCATCCCGTTAGCATTCCATGGCTGATGAGTTTACTCAGTAGCCTTTGATGTGTGACTTTGTCAAAAGCCTTCTGAAAGTCCAGAGAGACAATGTGTACTGGTTCGCCTTTATCTACGTGTTGATTGACACTCTCAAAGAATTCCAACAAGTTTGTAAGGCATGATTTACCTTTGCAGAAGCCATGCTGGCTTTTGTTCAGCAATAATTTTGTGTTTAATGATGGTTTCCATCACCGTACATAGAACTGACGTTAAGCTAACTAGTCTGTAATTGCCTGATTCACCCCTGGATCCCTGGACAACCAGGATGGCCTCCCCTCCAGATCTTAAGACACAGGCAGGTCAGTATGGGAGAAGGCGTTCCTGTAGATATTTTGGACCCAAGTCATTTCAGGCCCTGTAAGTCAGAGTTAACACCTTGAATAGGGCTCGGTAGTGAATTGGCAGCCAATGCAATTCTTTTAGAACTGGCATGATGTGCATCCAGGTAGCTGTTTGGTCAGCACTCTCGTGGCTGCATTTTGCACTAGCTGCAACTTCTGAATCGTCTTCAAGGGCAGCCCCATGTAGGGTGCATTACAGCAGTCTAGTCTAGAGGTTACCAGAGCATGGAAAACTGGCCAAGTCGTCTCTGTCCAAAAAAGGCTTTAGTTGATGCACCAGCCTTAGTTGGAAGTAGGCACTCCTGGCCATGGCCTCCACCTGAACTTCAAGTGTTAGCATGGCATTCCGGAGTACCCCGGGGCTCGTTTAGCCCTGTAAGGCCATCCATCTAAGAGAAGGAAACTCTAACCAAACCTATGACTTGAGGATTTTGCTGCCACCGTCCAAGCTTGTTAGGCCCTGACAGATGAACCTCAGGTGTAAAGGGTGGGGTCAGTTTTGCACACACTGTACTTCACCTTAAACAGCCACTGTGCAGGCCCGAGGGCTACCCACACACACTTAAGCGTGGGTTGAGCCCATCCTAAACCTTTGTTCGCAAAGCACTTAGGACTGGGTGATATTTCGGTGAATGATACGATCAAATCCCTGCAAAGTGGCTTTCTGTAGCTGGCAGATGGATATTTTGTTGATGCCAATGCTTTTCAAGTGGCCACTAAGATCTTTCGTTGTTATTGTTTAATGAATTTATATCCCACCCTTCACCAAATGTTCCCAGGGTGGGATACAGGAAGAATAAAACATATCAAATATTGAGACAACTTAAATAATTTAAAAATATACCCCCTTCCGCCCACCTCCCTCCCTCCCAGGACAGCACCCTGAAGAAGCTATTTAACCTGGTTGAAAGGATACATTTTCACCAGGCACCAAAAACTATACAGTGAAGGTGAAGGTGCCTGTTGAACCACGCGAGGGAGGCCATTCCAAAGTCTAGGGGCAAACACAGAAAAGGCCCCCTTGTATGCCTCTCTCTTTCTTTCTTTTTTCAAGAGATGAAAGCAAGTAAATCGTTTGCTTTCCAGTTAATTCTTTATTAAAATATTTTTTTTCTTCAACAACTTAAAAACTTTACACAAAACCTTAATTCATCCTGTGAGGAATATTTTCATAGTGTGTTTGCCAAGAGACATGATATATTTTCAAGGACAGTTTGCCAAGAGATGTGATAAGATGTTTTCAAAGAGTAACTGGTCTAAACCAGTCAGATATGGACTTAGTTCTTACTGTGCATGTCAGAGAAATCTAATATGTATGTCTTTTTCTATATAGGCGTTACGGGAATATTATAATCACCGGCCGTGGTTTCAAGGTATAAATTGTGTTCTGGAATGTGGGAAGTTCGAAGTTTGTCTTGATGGGGTTATGGAAAGCAAGCTTCCTATGCTGCAGCATACAAAAATAAAAAGGAATCTTTTTCTCTCTGACCCATCTGCTTATTAAGAAACTAATATGAATAGCATTCGCTGATAGAGCAGCAACTTGTTTTCATATTGGTCTGGAATTTTCCTAACAATTCCTTATAAAGTCCATTTTCTTGTTGCCTTTGATGACTTCCTGTTTCTCCAGCATCTCTCAGTCTTCTTGTCTGTTTTGTCTACTCACTGTAAGTTTCTTTTTTGTTTATCAGCTGACCTTTGTCAGAGCTAGCCTTGCTTGTTTACGTTCTTCATAATTCATTCAAGAAGGAAACACCAACCTTTTATTGATATATCTGAATTACTACTACTAAAAAGGGGAGATCGGATAAGATAAAACTGAAGGAAATATTCTAATCTACCTACTTCACTCATGACAATTATATTTCTATCATAGCAAAATATGCCCTTTAACATCTTTCTATAACATTTTTGTTACATTTCTAATCTGAACTCTTACACTTAATATTGTTTTATTTTATATTGTATTCCACCCAGTATTCTTATTCTAACCCACAGAAAAGGCCCCCTTCTATGTCTCTATGTCTTGTACCTCTGCAAGAGAAGGAACTCCAAGAAGTGCCTCTCATTAAGATCTCAGTGCCTGTGCAGGTCTATATGGGAGAAGGCACTCCTTTAGATACCCAGGGCCCAAGTGGTTTAGGGCTTGAAATTTTAGTGTCAACACCTTGAATTGGGTGCGGAGGGTATAAATATAATTTCTTTTTTAATGTGTTATAAGGAAAAGTTATTTAAAACAAGGAAAGGAGGAGGAAAACAAATAAACTGAATAACAGATAGGTGTATGGCATAATGTAAAATTTTGAATGATGTACATTTTGTATTGTATAGTATACAAAAGTTAATAGATTTAATTTTTTTAAAAAAAGAAACCAGGGGACTCTGCCTGCCTGCCTGCCCACCTACCTACCTACCTACCTACCTGCCTACTTGTAAAACACCTGTCAGCACAACCCCACTATGGCTCTGCTAATTCCACCTTAAAAGCATGCAAAAACTATTAAGAACATAAGAGAAACCCTGTTGGATCAGGCCACAGCCCATCTAGTCCAGCATCCCGTCGCACACAGTGGCCCACCAAATGCTTATGGGCTTCTCAAGCAGAGACGACGACGAACCTCTGCCTGCTCTCGAATCCCAGCAAATGGCCTTAGAAGGACCCCACTTCCCCCTCCCCAGCCTGAAAGATGTACCTAGGCATTCATTCTAGTAGTCATTGATACATCTGGCATACATAAATTTATCTAACCCTACCTTAAAGCCAACTAGACTGGTAGCTGTCACCACCTCTTCCGGCAGCACATTCCATAAACCGATGACCCTCTGGGTGAAGAAATACTTCCCCTTGTTGGATCCAACTCTCTTACCCATCAGCTTCATAGAATATCCCCTGGTTCTAGTGTTGTGTGATAGAGAAAAGAAACGTTCTCTATCCACCTTCTCTGTATCATGCATAATTTTATATACTTCAATCAGGTCCCCTCTTAAATGGCATCTCTCCAGACTGAAGAGGCCTGATTTTGTAAGGGAGGTGTTCCAGACCCTAAATCATTCTGGTTGCCCTTTTCTGCACCTTCTCTAGTTCCACAATATCCTTTTTGAGGTGCAGTGACCAGAATTGTACACAATATTCCAAATGTGCATCACTATAGATTTATAAAGAGGCAAAATGACACTTGCTGACTTATTTTCTATTCCCTTCCTAATTATTCCCAGCATTGAATTAGCTTTTTTTGCTGCTGCCATGCACTGGGTTGACACCTTCATTGAACTGTCCACCAAAACCCCGAGATCCCTTTCCTGGTGTGTTGCAGAAAGCTCAGACCCCATCAGTTTATAGACATAATTTGGATTCTTGCCCCTGATGTGCATTACTTTGCACTTGTTAGGATTAAAGCAGATTTGCCACTTGGTTGCCCACTCACCCAATGCTAAGAGATCCCTCTGGAGCTCTTGGCAATCTCTTTCGGATTTTACTACCCTAAATAATTTAGTGTCATCAGCGAACTTTGCTATTTTACTATGTAGTCCTTCTAGATCATTGATGAATAAATTAAAAAGAATTGGTCCCAACACTGAGCCTCGAGGAAACCCACTTTTTACCTCTTTCCACCCTGAGAATTGGTTGCAGGTCTCATCTTGGTCTCATTTCCTGCGAACTCCAAACTGGGGCTGTGAAGGGGACTTTGGTCAGGTGACTCCACACTGGTCTCCCCTGTGTCTCCAGGGGGCTGAAGGTCTCCTTCCCAGTCCAGGGGGATCTAATTCCTTCCTTCTCTTCTTTCTCCCCCCGGGAGACATGGAGTCAGGGGAACCATCTGGATCTTCTGTCCCTCCAAGAAGAACAGATGAAGCTGCCTTGGAGCCATTTCAGGTGAGGAAGGAGCCATAAGCAGTGAGGATGGGGTATGATGGTTGGTGTGTTTGTTTGGGCTACTTCATTTTGAGGAAAAATAGTAATACATACCCATATACTGTTGATGGATCAGGATGAGTGTTTCCAGAGTGCCATACCAACGAAGAGAAGGTTACTGCTCTTTTATCGTAGGAACATAAAACTTTTATTCATCACTTACAAACCCAGATTCAGTTCATGCAATGACGCTGTTTGAGAAGTAATGGGTTACAACTTAATAGTCAACTGCTTGAACATGCCAGTGGTCCACTAATTGCTTCTGGGTATCTGAAGCAGAAGACAAGGGCAAAACCTTCACCTGCTCTTGATTTCCAGCAAATGGCCTTTAGAGGCAACCTGCCTGTCGACCCAGCATGATGTACCTAGGCATCCATTATAGCAGCCATTGATACATCTGTCCTCCATAACTTTATCTAACCTTTTCTGAAAGCTATCCAGGCTGATTGCTGTCACCACATGCATAGAGTGTGGAAAGTGCTTCAGTTGCTGCACTTTAGTTTCTTGTCATCCAAGAACCCACACAGGGGAGAATCCACACAAATTAATCGACTGGAAAGAGCTTCACTTTCACTTGAGGGAAACTGCACCATTGCATTGAACTTTGAAAGAGCGTTGGTAGGATGGGAAATCTTGAAGCATGTCAAAGAACACCGAAAAGTAAGTCCACTGAAGAAAATCTCAAGGCACATACAGGAAAGAAGCTGGAACAATAGGTGCATTGTGGGAGACATATCAGAAAAATAGTGAATACATTGTGAAAGAAGAATATTGAATATGTTCATTGCATCTATTCAAACAAGTGTTTATTTTCTTGTATTTTCTTGTGCTAAATCCAATTATTGACATCTCAAGTTGAGCAGAGGTCTCTTTGCCCATACTGAGACACCGTTTCTTCAGATGGGAATGCTCTGATCGTGCAGGCTGGAGGCATGGAGGGAGCTTAGAAGGGGGTGAAGCAGATGGTTGGAAGAGCATAATCTGTATGGGAGTGATATTAAATCTATCTGGTACAAGATTACCTGAATTTCATTTGTTGCAGGTTTATAATAACCAAAATATTAGAGAAGATCAAGAGTATATAATGGAATTACTGTTAATGACTGCAGAAGCCCCCACAGCCAGAAGAAGCAAACAAGTTTATTTTGCATCAGTATAAATTTGACTTTACCCGGAAAAAAACAGTTTAGGAATTTGTTGCGAGTCCAGCTGTCGCAACCAAAATCTGCGGGCCCTGGGAAGCAGGGGGGGAGCAGCAGCGAGGCTGCTCCAATCGGGGCAGCAGATGCAGGGCTGCTGCAATCTTATGCCGAGTGTTGTGATAGACTATTCTAGACCGGCCCAGGTCTCAGGAGTTAAGCCATATGTTAATGGCCGACCCGATAAGCAAGAAAATGGAGTAAGGTCAAATAAAGAAACTGGAGATAGAGATCAGATGGAAAGCCCCAGTTTATTTTTTCAGGTCATTTTATACAGCAATCCCCATGGGTGTGTGGGAAATTACATCAGAGTCACATCAGGGGAAGTGATTGGAGGAAAGCTGCTGTCTTCCAGGTCAGAAGTCCTTCTGATGTCGCATCCTGTGGTAGCAGGAAGAGAAGGAAGCTGTACTCTTAAAACCATGTGCTTGCAGACTCCATTAATGCTTAAGGACCGCCACACGGAGTGGAAAGAATTCAGCACCCAGGTGGCACTGAGCATACACTACAAGTCTATGGAACTGGAAAATTCTTGCTCCTTTTACTCTGAGGTTTGTGAAATGGAGGGCTGGTTGAAAATACGTCTCGAGGAGAAAGAGAATTATCTTTTAAAGTTTTGTACCGCTGGTATATAACCCCTCTGTTTCTTTTCCGAATCAAAAGATCTCCCACACCTTTGTGTTGAAATGGATGCAAGCAAGTAGGGACACACCTCCACATGTGGTGGAGTTGCCTCTCTATTCGTTCCTTTTGGAACATGATACAGGACACAATTGTGATTATCTCCCAGCAATCTGTAACTTTGTCACTTTCATTGGTCTTACTGCTACCCACAGGGGCTAATGTCCCATTCAAACACAAGGTCATTGTTCAGTCATTGGTAACAGCAGCAAAGGCTGAGATAGCTTTGTTCTGGAAAATGGCAAATATGTTAGCAAAGGACAAATGGCTCACAAGAGTCTGGACTATCGCTCTGAATGATTTAATTGCAATCCAGATAGCATGGATGACTGCTGAGAAAGAAGAAACCTGGTTCTTGAAGAAATGGTTTCCACTCTTGGACAAAGCTAAGACAAACCTCCATCTGAGACTGAACTCTTCATTTCCATCCTCTCTCATGAATCAAAAATTACAAAGAATATTTCCACATTTGTTCCTACACTGACTGAGTTATATGAAGACAGTCCAGGAGCAGGGAGCTACAAGAGATTAGTGAGCCCTTCAGACAGTTATGATCTGGGTCTACTTTGCTCCTGTGCACACACAAGCAGCTCCTTGATCCAGATTAACAAGCATCCCTCTGGAGTGCTGGAGAGAACCAGACTGGTACCTTCTAAGCAGTTTTAATTAAATGGCAGCTGATTCAACCACTCGAGTGATGTGCAAAGGAAGAACATCTGCCGGTACTGTGTTTGGGCTGTGCTGGGTGTGGCTGCTGTATCTTCACAAAGCGAGGGGAAGCCAGGCTTTGTAATGTGTGTAAGAAGACATTTTGAGTAGGAAAGGCTGGAGAAAGCCTGATGGTGACACTGTAGACATAATTATTATGTGGATAGAAGTTCACAAGTTGATTAATCTTTGCCCAGAAACATATTTAAATACAGAGCCTGGCCAGAGAAAGCGTTCTGGTCAGGATACCTTGTGCTGTGTCCCTTTGCTGAATAAATCAGTGTTGAATTGTTCTTATGAGATGGACGTATTTCTAACCAACCTATAGACTAGGGATGTGCACAAATATTCATATTTTTGCTTTTTTGTACAAATTCAGCCAATTTCGGACATTCACATTCAAATCGAGTGTAGGCACATTCAAAGGTTGACCTTTGAATTCTAATCAAACGCTTCTGAATATTTGTATGAAACTTCATTTTATTTGTGAACCAGCTGGTGGGAAAGTGGTTAGGGTTAGGGATCCAGAGTGAATTTGAAGTGGGTTGAGAGGGGATCATAGGGGATATGTAGCATATGGGATTTTTATGGGATCCATATCAAACATTTGTATTGAATTCATATCAAGCATTCATATCGAAAGGGCATCTTTTGAAGGAATGCAAATTTTCTTGCACAAAAAAGAAATCATGCACAACTCTATTATTGATATATGAAGTTCCTCAGAGGTGTCTTTGCCCATACTGAGACTTCCATTTCTTCAGATGGGAATCCACTGATTGTTGAGGTTAGAGGCATGGAGGGAATGTAGAGGGGGGTGAAATAGATGGTTGGTTGGAAAAGCAGAGGGACTTAACTTTTCCTTAACCTGTATGGAAGCTACATTAAACCTCTGGTACAAGGTTACACAAGTTTCATGTGTTGCAGGTTTATAACAACCAAAATATTGGAGCAGATTAAGAGTATATAATAGAATTACTATTAATGACCACAGAAGCCACCACAGTCAGAAGACGCAAACAAATGGACTCTCCATACCTGGTAAAAGTTTATTGTGGATCAGTATGAATTTGACTTCACCTGGAAAAAACAGTTTATCTAGGAACTGAGTTAAAAGGATCTTCTGAAAAAAATTAAACTATTTAGTATTCTGTTTTCAAGGACAAGGCTCTCCTCAATATCTTAAGGAAAAGATTACAAAGTTAATGAAATATTATAATCAAATTATTGAAGATGTCAAGGTTTCAGGTGGGGTAGGGTGGAGGGAGGATGGAAAAAGATTCTATGTATATTTTATTTACTTTGTGTACAAAGTAGTACATTGTATTTGTATATATATGTTTGATAATTATTCAATACATTATAGATAAAAAATGAATAAAATAAAAATGACTCTTACCAGTGCTGGGGCCCTGATTGTGTCTGTGGCTGAGTCATCATGAGAAGGCAGCAAGCGACTCATTGGTGAGATCACAGGGTCACTTCATGCTGCTGTGAAGGATGAAGTCACATCCCTTCATGAAGGGATAAAGAAGAAGAGTTGGCTTTTATATCCCGCTTTTCTCACCATTATGGGGACTCTGTTCTTCTGCCCACAACAGAGACCCTGTGAGGTAGGTGGGGCTGCGAGAGTTCAGAAAGAGAGCTTTAACTAGCCCAAGGTCACCGAGCTGGCTTCATGGAAGATGAAGAATCAAACCAGGTAGTATTTTTCCACTAAGACTTAGGGTGCTACAACATTGGCCACTGAAAAACAGATCTAAAAAGATCCGTTTTACTGCGATCTGTCCTCCTCCTGATCGGTCACAAATAGTGGCGGATCTGAAGGGCCCTCACACATCCGCACATGTGCAGGGATGACAGATTCCGGAGGAAGGATCGAGTGGGTTCTGTGCAGATGCATCAGCGCCCATTCCAAAAGTCCTCCGGTTCACATGCCGGCGACGCCGCCCCGGGGCTGCAGAACTGGAGCATGCAGCGCCTAGTCACGGTGTGTTTCCGGTGGAGCCCGGCGCATGAGGGAACGGTGTCGGAAGCAGGCAGTTCTGCTTCCGCCCTTCCCAAGATGGCAGGTGGAGGGAATGCGTCCCTTCACCTGGACTTCGGCGGAAGCATCCTGTTTCTGCACACATCCAGGCGAAGAGACTGGATTTTTCAGGTCTTACATTTAATCCAGATTTTGGCAGCAAAACCGGTTTTAAAAACTGTTCTTGCACGCCGAAATGCGGAAGCGGCCTCTGCAAATGGTCGCAGAAGAAGACTCCAATGCGGAAGCCACGTAAGGTATGCGTTCTTAATCTGGCTTGGGGGTGGTGGTTAAAACAGTTTCTGCAGCTAGTGTGGAAACACCCTTAGAACCCTTCTAACACTCCATTAGGAACCTGATTAATACCTTATTGGTACCAATTGGGAAGGCCCTGTCCTCACCTGGACCCCACTGAAGGCCCCATCAGCAAAGCCCTGTCCCCACAAGGACAGGGAAAATCCAGATTTGATGGGTCCTTTGTGCCCTTCAATTGGGATTTTGTGTGGTCCTCATTAAAGTTTTCTACAATGGGGTCTTCTGGCATCGTCAAGATCAGGATCTCCAGGAGGACCCCATCTTGAAGATCCAGCTCTTTGACTGTGAGTGGGAAAAGGGGGTAACAGATAAGATTCTGAGACTCTACCCACAAGATGAACCAGGTGCAAAAGTGATGGAGCTGCATTCGCTAGTATTTTCTCATGGGGCAGGACAGAACAGAACAGGTTTATGAGCTGACTACATGTATGAATGCAGGCATACCTTCCCCAGTGAAGCAGCTAAGATCTGGTACTCTTATTCTTGACAGAACACAACAGTAACACACAGCAAACAAGGTATTTATGCTGGTTTTGGTCATTGTTATCACCAGTCGGGCCTTTGCCAAGTGCTTAGGACTGAGTGATGTAAAGGTAAATGATATGAGCAGATCCCAGCAAAGGGGCTTTCTGTAGCTGGCAGATGGATATTTTGTTGATGCCAATGCTGTTCAAGGGCCCGCTAAGATCTTTTGACACTGCCCTTATTGTTGTTGTTGTTTAACAGATTTATATCCTGCCCTTCACCAAATGGTCCCAGGGTGGGTTACAAGAAGAATAAAATATATCAAATATTGAAACATCATTAAAAAATATACCCAGTCCCTCCCTCCCAAGACAGCAGTCTGAGTAAGCTATTTAAACGGCAAAAGCCTGCTTGAAAGGATACATTTTCACCAGGCCCCAAAAAACTATACAGTGAAGGTGCCTGTTGAACCTCAATAGGGAGGCTGTTCCAAAGTCTAGGGACAACCACAGCAGAAGCCCCCTTGTACGACCCTATGCCTTGTACCTCTGCAAGAGAAGGAACTCCAAGAAGCGCCTCTCCTTGAGATCTCAGTGCCTGGGCAGGTCTATATGGGAGAAGACACTCCTTTAGATACCCAGGGCCCAAGCCGTTTAGGGCTTGAAATGTTATTTTTATTTATTTATTTGTTTACATTTGTATCCCACCCCAAACCCGAAGGTCTCTGGGTGGGTAACAGAGACTTCCACGGGCAAAAGTTGCAGCTTGCGAACTGATCTCTGCATCTTTGCTTCCTTGTGACTTTCTACCCCTTGGACATGCAATGGTTAATGCAACAGAGTCCTCCTGGTTCCTAGAGAGGCAGGAAGTTGGGCAAATTGTGCTTCAAGGCGGAAGAGGAAGTGAGGTGGGAGGCCAAGCAAAGGACTCATCCAGGGGGGTGTCTGCTATAGCGGGCGGGTAGTGGAAAGAAGGGCTGAAAGGTGCGACATGGGTGCGGATTATGTTTATTCCTACCTGTTCCTGAGTCGGGATCCAGTGCTGAGAGGGGATCAAATCCTGGCTTCCCCTCGCTTTGAGGATTAAAGCGTCTTCGCTGATAACCTGATCTTATTCTCAGCTTTCAAGGGAGTTAAACTGAGCGGAATCCAGGGACCATCTTGGTCTCATCCTGTAAACTTTGGACTGGGGCTGCGAAGGGGACTTTGGTCAGGTGCCTCCACACTGGTCCGCCCTGTGTCTCCAGGGAGCTGAAAGTCTCCTTCCCAGTCCAGGGGAGGTCTAATTCCTTACTCCTCTTCTTCCTCCCCCAGGAAGGGAGACATGGAATCAGGGGAGCCATCTGGATCTTCTTTCCCTCCAAGGAGAGAAGCTGCCCTGGAGCCATTTCAGGTGAGGAAGGAGCCATGAGCAGTGAGGGTGGGTGTGATGGTCGGTGGGTATTTTGTGCTTCCTTATTTTCGGGGATAATACACCCCTGTGTACTGTTGATGGACCTGTATGAGGGTTTCCTGAGTGCCAAACAAACAAAAGAAGATTGCTACTCTTTTAGCCTGCTTTTCTCACCCATTTAAGGGAACTCAAAGCAGCTGACAAACCTTCTGTACTTCTCATAACAGACACCCTTTGAGGTTGACGGGCTGTGAAGGCTCAGAAAGAGAGATGTGACTAGCCCATGGTCACCCGTCTGGCTTTGTGGAGAAGTGAGGAATTGAACTCGGAAACCTCCGGCTTCTAGTCCACAGGACCAAACTGGCAGACAGAGACAGACTAAGACTTGCCAGATTGACTCTAGAGACCAAGCAGGACATGCTAACAGGCTGGTGGACCAATGAGCTTCAACTGACCGCAGCAGCACTTTCCGTCCTTAATGTTCTGTTGCAGTTGAAGAGAGGAGTCGACCGCTCTTAAAGTGACATTACGCTATTTCTCATGCATTGAAGCAAACATGCTGAGCTGCTTTCCCGACAGTGATAAGTGAGGGGAGCCTGGGACAAAAAGCCCTCGTCCTTCAATGCTTGATGTGATGAAATGTTGAAGGAACACACTAAGCTCTGAATAGCACTGTCCTTTTTCCCACTGTAAAGTCAGTTTCTCCATGAAAGCCTCTATGCAGTATGTGGCATCCTACTGCCCAACTCTATAACCTGCCCTCAGGTATCTCATCTCAGCATCTGCTGGATTCTGAATTCCTAGGCCTAGAGTTGGCAGAGTTTGCCCACATAGCCCCCCCTTCCTGTTTCTGAGAATATAAACAGAAAACTTTTTTTCTCCCAACCCTCTTCTGAATGTAGCAAAATACTACTTTTCCTCTCTTAGAGGCACAGTTCACGCCTATGGTTACTTGTGAAAGCCTGGGGCCAAAAAGAAGCACTCTCATACTTCTTCAAAGGAAAACAAAAAACTGAAATTTATTATTTCAGCACACAAACTTTGATCAGACTCAACAGCATTTAACTTCAGTGTTAAAAAGCTGAGGCAAAGTCCTTGAATTACCGTCTCAATGAACATAAAGTTTAAAGCATGAAGTGTCAAAAGCTTTCATGTCTCTTCTTTGCTGTCAATGGGTGTTTTTCCACTGTCACTAGAAGTACCCATTAAGTACCCATTAATGGGTACAAAAATGCCATTACTTACCCATTAATGGGTACTTAATGGGTTCTTCTAGTGACACCCAATATCTCTCAGTTTCAATCTAAGCAACAGAGCTCCCTAACTTTCCCCCCTGCCAGCAACAGTCACGATCAGCTCGTTTCTCCCTGACCCACTTCCCATGAGCTTGCCCTGGTGAGAATCCTTGGCCTCCTCTCAGTGAACTTTCATAGCTTTCCAGCCAGGCTGCTGGCAGAACCTGATTGGATAGGACAAAGTAGCACTCAAGTAAAAGAAATAAGTCTCTAATACATACCTGTAAACTGGCATTGTATATTAAATGCATTTATGTATATTATAGGTTTTAAAATTGGTTTTAATTTGTTGTTTTAAAGGTTGTTGCCTGCTCTGAGACCTTCGGGTATATAATAAATAAGCAAATAAATAAATAATGTGTAGCAGTATTGCCTCTACAGATAAGAACCTAAGAGGAGCCCTGCCGGATCAGACAACAGCCCATTGAGTCCAGCAGGCAGTCTCACACATTGCCCCACCAACTGGTTCTGGGTATCTGAAGCAGAAGACAAGGACAAAACCTTCACCTACTCTCGAATCCAAGCAAATGGCCTTTAGAGCCATCCTGCCTGTCTCCCTAGCATGAAGGATGTACTTCATGGAGGATTCATTCTAGCAGCCATTGCTACATCTGCCCTCCATGATTTTGTCTAATCCTTTCTGAAAGCTATCCAGGCTGGTTGCTGTCACCACCTCTTCTGGTGGAGAATTAAGTAGACTGATGAGAGATATTAGCCAAGAGGAATGTTTTCAGTTATGTCCTTTTCCCTGCAGGGCATGGTGGCCTTCCGGGATGTGGCTGTGTGCTTCACAGAGGAAGAATGGGCTCTGCTGGATTCAGGGCAACAAGCTTTCTACAAGGATGTCATGGGAGAAACTTATGGGATTGTGGCCTCACTGAGTAAGTTTACTAATTTTTGTTAGGCCTGAGTTTTACGTGATTTCAAGGTGAAAATTATAGATAAGCCAGCCTCTTTCATCTGATTGTCCTTCAACAATGTGACCCCCTTCAGCCTGCTCTTTTTTCTGCAGTGGCTGAGCAGTGCATCTGCTCCCTCCTGGCCTTTGATGGCCTTTAGTCCTGGAGGTAGTCACTTAACTTTCCATCCAAGAATTCGACTCTTCTGCTCCTAAGGTACATACCTAGCTTTGATGGTATGTACCTTAGGAATACATATGGTACCTAGCTTCCACATTTCCAGTGATCAGTTTACTTGTCCCAAAAGAGAGTCTTATTCCTGATCTAACATTTGTGGGAGGATGAGAAAATATATCTTTTGGAGCTTTGAAAGAAGGACGGAGATGGTCCTCCTTAAAAGGATGGCAGGATCCCTCGTGTCTAGAAATTTTTGGCCTTCCTTGGTGACATCTCTTGGTCACATTCCATGTTCCTTTACCTTACACTCTTAAAATGTTGGTAAATATCAATATCCCTCCCTAAACATTTGGCATTTAAATGGATGATGAATGCTGTGATGAATAAGGGAAGCTGAATTGGTCCATTCTCTTTATCTCCTCTGCAAGACAGCAAACCTTCTTCAGGACTACATTTATCGTGAGGAAAGCTAATGATGAAAACTCAGATAAATTTCATTAGGGTGCCACTGAGTCTAAAGATGACCTTATCCTAGTTACCCTCGCTGGACGGCACATAAAGTCCAAGGTTATATAAGAGGAGGTGTGCTGGACCAGGCCACAGCCCATCTTATCCAGAATTCCATCTCACACAGTAGCCATCAATTGCATCTGCGTATCTTCAGCATAAGATAAAGCAACACCTTCACCTGCTCTCGAATACCTGTGAACAACCTTTAAGAGATATCCTGCCGCTCTGTTCTTATGTTTTCTCTTCCCTTCCAAATTACCCCATCATAAGAATATAGTTCCTAGCTTCCCCTTTGCCAGAGAGCTGCACTTAATATTTTGAATTTCTTGTGCTTTGAAATTATAAAGTGATGACCACCTGCAAAAATTATTCCTTCATCTATTTCCTCAATGTCTCAACTTTAAACTTTACACCAGATTGTTCAGTGACATTTTGTATTAGTTTTATTTGAACATTTATCCAGTTTGTAATAATGTTGATGGTTATTGTTTGATATCAAAAGTTTAATTTAAAAAAATTCTAAAGGGATGCTGTGACTGCATCTCAAACGTAGGTAAAAATCAAAGTTAACGCAGAGCACAGTAACAGTAATATTATTGCAGCCATTGACCATAAGAACATATTAAGGAAGGCAGTAAAGACATACCTTTTTGCCTTGGCCTTTGGCTGAGATTTTTATTCTCCCTCCCCAGTTATAGCTACATCACTATTAATAAGAACAGAAGATAAGAGAAGCCCTGCTCAATCAGGCCACAGCCCATCTAGTTCAGCATCCCGTCGCACACAATGGCCCACCAAATGCCCATGGACACCTCAAGCAGAGACAACGACGAACCTTTGCCTGCTCTTGAATCCCAGCAAATGGCCTTAGAAGTGCCCTGCTTCCCACCCACCCCAGCCTGAAAGTAGCCATTGATACATCTGTCATCCATAAATTTGTCCAACCCTACCTTAAAGCCATCTAGACTGGTAGCTGTCACCACTTCTTGCGGCAGCACATTCCATAAGCCGATGTCCCTCTGGGTGAAGAAATACTTCCCCTTGTTGGATCTAACTCTCCTACCCATCAGCTTCATAGAGTGCCCCCTGGTTCTAGTGTTGTGCGATAGAGAAAAGAAATTTTCTCTATCCACCTTCTCTGTACCATGCATAATTTTATATACTTCAGTAGTCATACATGTGACACTTACTGCAAAATCCTTGGAAGCTCTCCTCACCCTGCTGTTGAAATATATTTCAACAACAGAATAATAGAATTAGAAAGTCGGAAAGGACCTTCAGGGTCACTGAATCCAGCATCATGCTCAACCAGGATTCTTTAAACAATCGCTGACAGATGTAGGTCCAGCCTCTGCTTGAAAACCTGCAGTGGAGGAGAACTCAATACCTCCTGTGGGAAACTATTCCATTGACTGATCACCCTCACTGTCAGGAAGTTTTTTTCTAGTATCTAATTTTTATTGACTCCCTCGAAAGTTCACACTGTTCTTTCACATCCTTCCATGTTGTCTAAGTGACAAAAGCTTTACAAGATAAATTCATTCAATTTTGCTAATATCTTTACCAAAGCTTTACCATTTGCTAAGCATGACAAGATTTGTTCAGATGCTGAATTTACAGGATGTGAACTCAGATCCTGAGAAGGGATGTCAGGACGATATTCACACATGAAATGTACTGGGAGGACCAGAGTTCACACACTAGGCCTCAAGGCCATCACAAACTGAACAACAGCAGGTGTATAGTAATCTGGTTTCCTGTTTTCCATTAGTATGTGGACACCGTAATATTGCAACATTGTGAGAAATTATTTTTTGTTATGAGAATCAGGTCAGTGTGACACCAAGAATAGTTCTATACTAGGATTGGTTTGAAGCGTTCATGCACATATTCACCATATTGTGTTAGTTGTAAAATGTAGTATTATGATGTGCATTAATATGCTAGTATCCAAGTTATATATCGGGCTTATTATTTTCATATTTACAGGCATTCACCATTTATACTCATGCAAGCATATACTCTGTAGCCTTTCAAGCAATAAAGGCTTCTCTTTGGAATGTATTCAGGACTTTATCCTTGCAGGGAACTTCACACACACTTATCTGCTGGATGCCAACTCTGCTAAGCTAACATACCTCAACATTCTTTTCTGCAGGCTAAACATTCCTTGATCCTTCAACTGTTCCTCGTAGGACATGGTTAGCAGACGACTCACCATCTTGGTAGCCCTCCTTTGAAGTTGCTCTAGCATGCCAATGTCCTTTTTGAACTGGGGTGCCCAGAACTGGGCACAGTACTCTAGATGAGGAATAATTGCTACTCATGGTTTAGACTCTATGCTCCTCTTGATAGATCCTAGGATGGTGTTCACCTTTTTTGCAGCTGCATCACACAGGACAAAACCTCCATAATATAAAGGAAAGATATACTGTTTGGGGAGATAAGTCCCTGGCATTCAGCCAACTGAAGAAATAATGCTGCTTTTGCCCCAGCGTTTTCTAAAGAAAGTAAGCCCCAGTTTCATTGTTATTTACCATAATTGCCAGCAAAAAAGACTCACTTTTCCCACTCAAAATACCCCTAAAAATGGCGTCCGTCTTATGCGCCTCTTTCTTTCCCTTCCCGGTACTGTGGCTGAAGAAAGGGAGAAGATAGAAAACATTATGGATTTCTATCTCCCCCTTCCTCTGGCCGCAGTTGTTTGCGCCACTTGCAGACCACCTGCAGCCGAAAATAGATGGGGATAGAAATGATTTCTATGTCCCCCTTCATTTGTCAGCGGAAGGCTTTTCTACACGAAAACCAACTATGGCCAAAGGAAGGCGAGAAATAGAAATGATTTCTATCTCCCCTTTCTTTTTGCCACAGTTTGGTTTTGCCGCATGGAAATTCATCTCTCTCCGAAATCTGTTTCTCGGCTGAGGAATTTTGTACCATTTATATGTGGAAATAAAGACAGTTGGTTTTGTGTGTTTTTTTAATTGATTTTTCTTTATTATTATTATTTTTGTAATTATACAATTATATCTCAAACATTGCAATTACTATTATCAACAACAGGGCAAATTTCAACCAGACAAACAAAAACAAAACAAGACTCAACTCAACTTAATGCTTACACCTCAAACGAATCACCACCAATTCAGCCACTGACCCATATATTACCATTACCAAGTTAATTCTGAAAATAATGCTTGGATTTTGCTCTTTAACTCCTTAAAAGAGTACAAATCAGCAATTCTATAGATTGTGTTTAGTTGAGCTTTCTTAATAAATGGCAACCATTTACCAATAAATTTGTTTTGAACTTCAACGCTTGCATCTTTTCTTTCTGCACTGTTAACAGTTCATTGGCAAGTTGAGACCATATTTGCAGGTTCCAGCTGTCTTGAGATAAGCACCCTGGAAATTTCCAAAATAGGGCAATTTCCACTTTAGCTGTTGTAAGCAGAGTCTTTAGCAGCTCATTGTGGGAAGGGGGAATGTTACTTTCTTTAAAATGTAATAAAAAAACCCATAGTTGGTGTTAACGTAAGGGTTTGCGAGATAATGTCCCTCAAGACATTTTCTACCAGAAGCCAGAATTTTTAAATTTCTGGACATTGCCACCATAGATGGAAATATGACCCCTGCTCATCACAGCCGTTCCAGCACTGAGGAGAGAGCATGTTGTTAATCCTGTGGAGGTCCACAGGTGTCCAATACCACCTGTATAAGACTTTAAATGACAACTCTCATTCATTTTGAGATTTAAATGAGGAATACATCTTGCTAAGTGTTTTGATCCAGGTGGCATCATCCTGGGGCCTATTCGCACTTGGCCTTTTTCTGGAGTATATCTCAGGATAGGGGTCGGTGGTCCACATGCTAATGCAGACTCTAGCAGACCTCACTTTAGGCCTGCTGATGCCGGCACTAGCATATGGACAGCAAGTCCCTATTCCAGGATATATTCCAGAACAAAGCCAAGTGCGAATAGGGTCCAGGTTTATTTTACAGTCTGATTCCCACATTGTTTTTAGTTCCTGTAGGTTTATGAAGCTATCTTCAGGAAGTATTTTATATAGCATTGACGATATACCTTTTCGTTTACAATCTATTTCATTCACTATATGTTCAAAGGGTGTTAAATCTCTTGAGACTATTTCCTTTCTATGAAACTGCAAGAATATATTGCAAACCGTTAGTGGAATCATCCAGTTTTTCCCTTCTGTACCAAGCATGTCTTTTATGTCCCTCGAGGACATAGAGGTAAAGCTCTTAAGATGAAAATCCCTAAGGGTATTCATTCCTTGTCTCCCTAGCCTTGTCCAAACTTCCAGTGGTATATTTTCAGGGTAATCTATTAGAGAGAGGGGAAGGGACAAAGGAGAGGGAGGAGGGGCTAGTCACTTCTGCCAAGTCTTCCAGCTTAAGAGAGTACTTAAAGTAAAAGGGTTTTGTATTGTCAGCAATTTGGAGTCAATAGGTTTAGCTAAGAGTTCTTGTACGGGTTTTGGAAGTTTCTCCCGCTCAATCTCAGCCCAAAGTTGGGGAGAAGATGACAGTATTGCTAATAGTCTATGCAGTTGACATGAGTCATAGTATTGTTGTAAAGATGTGTATCCCCACCCCACTTGTTGTCAAGGTCTCATCAGTATTTGTTTTGACAGTCTGGGCTTTTTCCCTAGGGAAAACATATTGGTTAATTTTTTTTTGTCCATTCCATACAGAGCTTGCGCGGTATATGAATTGGAATTGTCCGGAACATATAATGCAGTCCGGGGATCACTTTCATCTTGACAGCAGCAATACAGCCACTAAGACTTAATGTTTTGGTCCTCCTCCACTTACTCATTTGTTTAGTTAGTTTTGAGATTAGTGGGAAATAATTAAATTGAATAATTTTCTTAACATTTTTTGTTAGCCAAATTCCAAGGTACTTAATTTTTTTTCTGGCAATCGTCAGTCCATATAATTTATGAATTTCTTGCTGTACCTTGGGGGAGACATTCAGAAACATTGCTTCTGATTTGTTGTAGTTGACTTGTAGCCCAGAGAAGAAATGAAAATCTTTTAGTTCTTCTTCTAAAGCTGTTAGTGTATTTTGTGGATCTGAAGTCATAACCAAAGGTTTTGTGTTTTTGTTCACTTCTTTGACTGCACTATTCACACATTGTGCTAGTTCTGGTTACAGTATGGTTTGGATTCTACACGTCCAGGCATATGGAATGCACATATATTCCTGCATTGTCGGATTGTGTGAATTTGTGTGCACTATGTAAGGGCTAGTACTTAAAGGTTCACTGCATACCTGAGTCAGTTGTGTGTCTCGGGGTTATGTTTGTAGATTTGCTCGCTCCTTTTATAGCAAAGCCTGCTTCTTAAAATGATAGCACACATCCAAAAGTGGGATTAAGAGGATCCCTGCTGGATCCAGCATTGGATCATTAGATGATCCCTGCTGGATTGAGCCATAGCCCATCTTATCTGGGATCCTGTCTCATTCCAGGACCCAGCAGTCATCTCTGGACATTATCAAGCAGAAGACAAAGGCCAGGGATAGAAATGATTTCTCTCTCCCCTTCCTTCGGCTGCAGTTGCTTTTGCCATGCAAAGAAACTGCAGTTGAAGGGAGGTGGCGGCAGCGATATGGAGATTCCCCCCCTCAAAATACTCCTAAATACGGAACATAAAAGATAGCCCAGAAGTTTAAAAGGAATCCAGCCATAAAAATGGGAAGGAAAGACTTCCTGAACAGAGGTTCAAGTATCTCGGAAACAGAAATTCTCACTGAATTATGTTAATACCCTAGATACTTAGTGATGATGCCTGAAATATATTAATTTTTCTTTCTCTTTTTCAAAGCATGTGCTGTTAAAGAAAACAGGGACAAGATTCTGAGAATTCCTGCAGATTGTAGAATCCGAAAAAAATATTTGCTATCTAGAAAATCATTAGAGAATGAAGCAAAATCAAGTATACACTGTAGTGTTCGAAGAACAAAGAAATCCAGGGAGGAAAAGACTCCTACTATACATCAAAAAACCCAAATAGGAGAAAAACCATATAAATGCAGGGAGTGTGGAAAGAGCTTCAATCAGAAGTATCGCCTTCTGAATCACCAAAGGACACACACAGGAGAAAAACCGTTTAACTGCATGGAATGTGGACAGAGCTATGGTTGGAAGAGTCAGCTTACATGTCATCAAAGGATACACACAGGAGAAAAACCGTATAAATGCATGGAGTGTGGAAAGAGCTACAGTTCAAGTAGTCCGCTTACTCGTCACCAAAGGACACACACAGGAGAGAAACCATATAAATGCATGGAGTGTGGAAAAAGCTTCATTCGGAAGAGTCAGCTTACGTGTCATCAAAGGACACACACAGGAGAGAATCCATATAAATGCGTGGAGTGTGGAAAGAGTTTCATTCGAATGAGTAACCTTACTTGTCATCAAAGAACACACACAGGAGAGAAACCATATAAATGTATAGAGTGTGGAAAGAGCTACAGTCAAAAGAATCACCTTTCCTCTCATCAAAGCACACACACAGGAGAGAAACCTTATAAATGCATGGAATGTGGACAGAGTTACAGTTGGAAGAGTCAGCTTACATGTCATCAAAGGACACACACAGGAGAGAAACCAAATGAATGCATGGAGTGTGGAAAGAGCTTCATTCGGAAGAGTCAGCTTACGTGTCATCAAAGGACACACACAGGAGAGAAACCATATAAATGTATAGAGTGTGGAAAGAGCTACAGTTGGAGTAGTCAGCTTACTCGTCACCAGATGACACACAGAGGAGAGAAACCATATAAATGCAGGGAGTGTGGAAAGAGCTACAGTTCAAGTAATCAGCTTATGTATCATCAAATGACACACACAGGAGAGAAACCACATAAATTAATCGACTGTGGAAAGAACTCCACTTCCGCTTGAGGAATCATTGCCTTGAACACTGAAAGAGCTTTGGTAGGATGGGAAAGCTTAAAGCATGTCAAAGAACACCCAAAAGTCCCTTGAAGAACATCTCAGGGAACATACAGGAAAGAAGATGGAACAACAGGAGCGTTGTGGAAGACATATCAGAAAAATAATGAATACATTGTGAAAGAAGAATATTGAATATATTCATTGCTTCTGTTCAAACAAGTGTGTATTTTCTTGTATTTTCTTGTCCTAAATTCAATTATTGACATCTCTAGTTGACCAGAGGTCGCTTTGCCCATACTGAGACTACCATTTTTTCAGATGGGTATGCACTGATCATGGAGGCTGGAGGCATGGAGGGAAAATAGAAGGGGGTGAAGCAGATGCTTGGAAGAGCAGAGGGGCGTAATCTGTATGGAAGCGATATTAAATCTATCTGGTACAAGATTACCTGAATTTCATTTATTGCAGGTTTATAATAACCAAAATATTAGAGATCAAGTGTATATAATGGAATTACGGTTAATGACTGCAGAAGCCCCCACAGTCGAAGCAAACAAATGGACTCTTGATACCTGGTACAAGTTTATTTTGCATCAGTATAAATTTGACTTTACCCGGAAAAATTGGTTTAGGAATTTGTTGCGAGTCTGGCTATCACAACCGAAATCGGCGGGCCCTGGGAAGCAGGGGGAGCAGCAGCAAGGCTGCTCCAATCGGGGCAACAGATGGAGGGCTGCTGCAATCTTATGCCGAGTGTTGCGATAGATTATTCTAAGCTCCTGACCGCCCCAGGTCTCAGGAGTTAAGCCATATGTTAATGGCCGACCCGATAAGCAAGAAAATGGAGTAAGGGCAAATGAAGAAACTGGAGATAGAGATCAAATGGAAAAAGAGCCCCAGTTTATTCTGTCAGGACATTTTATACAGCAATCCCCATGGGTGTGGGTGAAATGACATCAGAGCAACATCAGGGGAAGTGATTGGCGGAAAGCTGCTGTCTTCTGGGTCAGAAGTCCTTCTGATGTCACATCCTGTGGTAGCAGGAAGAGAAGCTGTACTCTTAAAACCATGTGCTTGCAGACTCCATTAATGCTTAAGGGCTGCCACACGGAGTGGAAAGAACTCAGCACCCTGGTGGCGCTGAGCATACACTACAAGTCTAGGGAACTGGAAAATTCTTGCTCCTTTTACTCTAAGGTTTGTGAAATGGAGGGCTGGTTGAAAATACCAGAGGAAATGTATAGCGCTTTTAAGTCTCAAAGAGAAAGAGAATTATCTGTAAAATTTTGTACCGCTGGTATATAACCCCTCTGTTTCTTTTCTGAATAAAAAGATCTCCCACACCTTTGTGTTGGAATGGATGCAAGCAAGTAGAGACACACCTCCACATGTGGTGGAGTTGCCTCTCTATTCGTTCCTTTTGGAACATGATACAGGACACAATTGTGATTATCTCACAGCAGTCTGTAACTTTGTCACCTTCATTGGTCTTGCTGCTACCCAGAGGGGCTAATGTCCCGTTCAAACACAAGGTCGTTGTTCAGTCATTGGTAACAGCAGCAAAGGCTAAGATAGCTTTGTTCTGGAAAATGGCAAATATGTTGGCAAAGGACAAATGGCTCACAAGAGTCTGGACTATCGCTCTGAATGATTTAACTGCAATCCAGATATCACAGATGACTGCTGAGAAAGAACAAACCTGGTTCTTGGAGAAATGGTTTCCACTCTTGGACAAAGCTAAGACAAACCCCCATCTGAGACTGAACTCTTCATTTCCATCCTCTCTCATGAATCAAAAATTACAAAGAATATTTCCACATTTGTTCCCACACTGACTGAGTTATCCAGGAGCAGGGAGCTACAAGAGATTAGTGAGCCCTTAGGACAGTTATGATCTGGGTCTACTTTGCTCCTGTGCACAAAAAAGCAGCTCCTTGATCCAGATTCCATTCCATTCCATTCCATTTTTATATACTGCCTTTCCAAAACAAACTCTTGCCCAAGGCGGTTCACAACAAATGGAAACCAAATACAAAGCAAAATACAGCCATTTTTAAAAAAACGCAAATATAATCAACAACTTAAGTCAAGACAATTGTTCCCAACGGCAATTTATATAAGTAAACAATATATAGCATACTATAACAAATAAAACATTATATAATAGTTATGAAAAAATTATTGTCTGGAGACTGGCTAGTCATACACCCACCCACACAGACGCACCCAAAATTTAAAACAACATTAAACAATGAGAGGAATATTAGAGCGGTACTATCTCAAATTACACACACACTTGCACACTCATACACAATGCCTTTCCACGCTAATCATATTTAGTGCCAGAAGGGGAAAACCCCCATCAGGTAGAGCATGCTTCTTGTCCTCCGTTACTTCTAAATGGGCTGTTGGGGGGTGGGGGGAGGAGAGCTGGCAGGCAGGAGCCCAGATGGAGTTTGGCATCCTTCTCCTCTTCCCCAGTTCTTTTAAGTTGCTGGAGAGGGATGAGCTGGCAGGCAGAAGCCCAGGTGGAGTTCAGCGTCCTTCTCTTCTTCCCCAGCTCTTTTAAGTTGCTGGAGGGGATTGGAGATGAAGTGTTCTCAGCAGCTCCTTGATCCAGATTAACAAGCATCCCTCTGGAGTGCTGGAGAGAAGCAGACTGGCACCTTCTAAGCAGTTTTAATTAAATGGCAGCTGATTCAACCACTTGAGTGGCGTGCAGAGGAAGAACATCTGCTGGTACTGTGCTTGGGTTGTGCTGGGCGTGGCTGCTTCCCCTTCACCAAGATACAAGGACAGAAGCCTTGCTGGAGAAGGGGGAAGAAGGAGAAAAAAATCATCTGCCGGTAACTGTGCTGGGCGTGGCTGCTGCATCTCCCCCTTCACCAAGTCATAAGAATGAATGTCAAGAGGAGGAGGAGGTTTTACCTGAGAGGTTAGCTGCGCTTGACCCACTCCCTCCCTCAGTTAGATTGGCTGATGCAGCAGAAAGGTTTCAGAAGGCTCATTGCTGGCAGGATGATATCAAGTTGTGCTGCGCCTCCTCCGGGGAGATAAAAAAAAGGGAAGAGACACTCCCAACTTGGCCTTGCATCTGCCCTGCGCTCTCTTCTATGAAGAAAAATGGACACTTAATCCACCTTTCCGTCTCAGCTGGGCCATGCCTTCCGCTTGGGAGCTGGAGAGGGGAGGAGGGACGTTGTTTATGATATGTTTTTGAATTCTTATTTACTAATTTTTTTTTTACTTGTATTGATTTGTTGTATTCCCTGATGAGATGATTATTTATTGAGATTTATTTTATTTACTTGTATTGATTTGTTGTATTCCTTGTATTTCTTTTTGTTTGTTTCTTGTAAACCGCCTTGAGCAAAATTTTGTTTTTTGGAAAGGCGGTATACAAATAAAAATGGAATGAATGAATGAATTTAGAAGTTCAATAAAGTTATTGGGGGAAAAATGAAAGGCTGAAGAAAAGGGAGTGTGCAGTTTTTGTGGTTACTACAGGAATTAAGTTAAACGGATCTTCTAGAAAATTGAACTCTTTAGTATTCTGTTTCCAAGGACAGGGCTCTCCTCAGTATCTCAAGGAAAAGATTATAGGAATTAATTGAATTACAATCAAATTATTAAAGGTGTCAGGGTTTCGGGTGGATAGGGCAGAAGGAGGAAGGAAAAAGGTTCTATGTATTTTACATTTATTTTGTGTACAAAGTAGTACATTGTATTTATACATGTATGTTTGATAATTATTCAATAAATTTTAGATCAATTTACCTCCAGTTCAACACAAGAGATTAGAAATATGATCGGTAGCTCTAAAAACTGCCTTATCCCAATGGCGATAAGAAATTTTTTCTTAAAATTGGAGAAAGATGGTTTGGGAAACAAAGCCAAGGATAAAGGGATATCTTTCCTTCTTTTGAAATATTATGGGACCACAATGTGGGGTAGTTACAAGCCGTGAAAGGACTTTGGGAAATTATAATCAAATTATTAAAGGTGTCAGGGTTTCGGGTGGATAGGGCAGAGGGAGGAAGGAAAAAGGTTCAATGTATATTACATTTATTTTGTGTACAAAGTAGTACATTGTATTTATACATGTATGTTTGATAATTATTTAATAAATTTTAGATCAAAAATAAATAAAAACTCTTACCCATTGCTGGGGACCTGATTGTGTCTGTGGATGAGTCATTATGATGGGGAGAAGTGGCAAGCAACTCATTGGCGAGATCACAGCATCACTTCGTACTGCCATGACGGATGAAATTGCATCCTTTCATGAAGGGATGAAGAAGAGGAGTTGGCTTTTAAAACTCACTTTTCTCACCTGTAATGGAACTCAAGGTGCCCAACAAACCTTCTGTTCTTCTCCTCACAATAGAAACCCTTTGAGGTAGGTGGGAGTCCGAGAGAGCTGTCACCCACTTGCCTTCATGGAAGATTGCAGAATCAAACTGGGAGATGAAAAAGGCTCACAAGTAATGAAATTTCACTTTCCAATATTTTGTCATGGGGCAGGACAGGATTGCTGAGCTGACTTTCTGTGTGAATATGAGCTTACCTTTCCCAGTGAAGCAGCTAAATATGGCCCCTCCCTCACACCACCACCCCAATCTCTTCCAGAGTGAGGAGCCATTAAACCAGCTGCAGTGCATTCAACAAAGCAAACGTTCTGTAGCAGACTCTGTCATTGGGTTTTAGGGGGTGGTTTGTCCAGTTCCAGAGTGGTTGGGGCCTACACATATCCAGAGTGGTTTCCACCCTCACATGCTTGATGTCAGAACCACCAGGGGCCCAAAACATAACAAGGCAAAGATTTCTTCATAGCAAGTTCCTCTGTTTATTGTCGATAACAGAGATAATTGGGGGGGGGGGTTCAACTAGCATGAAGTACCCATTAGGGACCCATTAGGCTCAGAGCAGGAAGACCCAATTTTCACTGCAGGCCCATTAGAACCCAATTTGTCACATCTGTACTAGGGAAATCCTGATTATAATCCGGATTTCTTGTGGACCCCACTAAAGGGGTCTACAGTCAGGCATCAAATCCAGATTAGATGCATCGACTCCCCAAAATGTGGCATGACAGACATCTCCCACTTGTGTACAGACGGATGCTCAGCATGGGTGCTCTTGTGTTTCCACTGCAAGCTTGCCTAGCACCTATTGATATTGGGTGCTACACTGCCCACAGAGACGCATTGTGTACTTCCTTAGATCCACATCTTCTAAATCTGGATTAGTTGAAGGACCCATTTCTTAGATCAGGATCATCACCTTGATCCGGATTAAGCGAGGGAAGTGGTAAAAACCCCTATATCAGGTAAAGTTGATAGCAAGCTTTCCTATGCTTCTTTGTGTTCAAGGCCTCTACAGTATCAGTGCCTAGAAAAAAATTCCCACATCTAGTTATCTATGCTGCGACTAAACGGAACTGGGATCCTGTAGGAATGCAAACAAGGAAAGCTGAATTGCAGGAAGGTTACAACATGACTGAGCGGTGGCCCTGACCCTTGGAGTCATCTTTGCTGAAGAGGAATCCAGAGATATTCCTTGCCTGGTCTGCTTTCTGGCATGACTGAGGCCAGGTGCCAGAGCATGTAGTTCGGTTACGGTGGCAAGTTCCAATCTTTGAAATTGGCTGCCCTGTCAGGAAACCCACGCAGAGTGATGCCAAAGGCTGGGTCTTTGTCTCTTGTGCAGAGGGAAAGGGATACCAGGTAGAGATGCAAATTCCAAAACTGGGATTGGTAGATTGGCAGGGCAAGCCAATACATCTGAGATCAGTGTTTCTCTCGTAGGGTGATCACCAGCACAACAGTCCAGAACGAGAGGTCCAAGGGGATCCAAACTAAGTGATGAAGAGCAAGTGGGGATTAAGTGGAGCCTCTTTTAAATGTTGCAGGGGCTCCCTGAGGAGTGGGAGTGAAATTAACCTCCATCATCCTGGTCAGAATGCACCTATGGAAACTCAAGGGCTTAGGGGAAATGATGTGAACTGGATTGACAGATTCTGGGTCCACCAGATGTTTGATGAACTCTGCACTCCTGATAGGCCTGAGGTTGAATTTGTAAACATGGAGGGGCAGCCCTTCTGTCCTTATGAAGGCCCTGTAGGTCGATCTGAGTGGCCTATAAGACAGTTTTGGAGGGATCCTGGTCCCAAGTTATTCAGAGATTTAAAGTTAGGACAGCCAGTTTAAACAGAGCCCTGAAAGGGATTGGTAGCCAGTGAAGCTCTTCCAGTAGAGGAGTTGTATGTTCTCTATAACTGGCCCCAGTTAATAATCTGGCAGCCATTTGAACTAGCTTAAGTTTTTGGACAGTTTTCAATGGGAGTCCCATATACAGTACACTACAGTAATCCAGGAACCCTGCTGCCATGTGACTAAAAGATGGATTACCGTAGCCAGAGGCCTTTTCGCACAAGGCTGTCTTGAACGCGCAGAGAACAAGTGGAGACAGAGCATTCGCATTGCTAGGGTGGAGGTTCTGTCCCAGCCCATCTCTGCGTGTTCTCCACGCATTCTAGATGTAGAGCAGTTGATTCTGCTCTACACGTGCCTTTCCGCATTCCAGACATCCCTGGACGTCCAGGGAGGGAAGCATTTGCACATGCTTCCCTCCCTGACAGCTGTAGGCACGCCCCCCCTGCCACGAGTAGCCGAAAATCAGCCAAACAGGTGGCGGGGCTGAGCAATCACTCCAGGGTTGCCATCTGCCACAGTCAGCACAAGCACGCTGAGTCTGGTAGATGGGACCAAATCTGACTGCATGGGTCATAGAATCATAGAATGGTAGATTTGGAGGGGACCTCCTGGGTCATCGAGTCCAACCCCCTGCTCAAGGCAGGATCTCCTAAACCATCTCAGACAGATGGCCATCCAGTCTCTGCTTGAGGACCTCCATCGAAGGGGAACCAACCACCTCCCGTGGCAGCCTGTTCCACTGGTTGATCACTCTTACTGTTAGAAATTTTTTCCTAACATCTAAACTAAATCTTTTCCCCTGCAGTTTCACCCCATTGTTTCTAGTCCTTCCTTGAGAGAGTGAGAACAGGGCTGATCCCTCTGCCCTGTGACAACCCTTGAGGTATTTGTAGACAGCTATCATGTCTCCTCTCAGTCTTCTTTTTGATAGACTAAACATTCCTAGTTCCTTAAGCCGTTCCTCATAGGACATGGTTTGCAGACCGTTCACCATCTTGGTAGCTCTCCTTTGAACCTGCTCCAGCTTGTCAGTGTCTCTTTTAAACTGGGGTGACCAGAACTGGACACAGTACTCCAGATGAGGTCTGACCAAGGTAGAGTAGAGGGGGATAATAACTTCACGTGATCTGGACCCTATGCTTCTCCTAATACACCCCAGGATTGCATTTGCCTTTTTTGCAGCTGCCTCGCACTGTCGACTCATGTTCAGTTGATGATCTACCAGGACACCCAAGTCTTTTTCACATGTGCTGCTGCTCAGCCGAATTCCTCCCATTGTATATGTGCTTTTTTCATTTTTCTTACCCAGGTGCAGAACCTTGCATTTTTCTTTGTTAAATACCATTTTATTAGTTGCAGCCCATTGTTCGAGTTTCTCTAAATCTTTTTGAATCCTCTCTCTCTCTTCTCTGGTGTTTGCAATCCCCCCTAGCTTTGTGTCATCAGCAAATTTGATCAGTTTCCCTTCAACTCCCTTGTCCAGATCGTTTATAAAAACATTAAACATACCTGGGCCCAGGACAGAACCTTGTGGTACTCCACTTGACACTTCCCTCCATTTGGATGTGCAGCCATTTAAAGCCACTCTTTGAGTACGATTACTAAGCCAGTTTTGAATCCACCTTATAGTTGCCTTGTCAAACCCATATTTGATCAATTTTTCAATGAGGATCGCATGAGATACTTTGTCAAATGCTTTGCTGAAATCAAGAAATACTATGTCTACTGCATTTCCTTGATCAACCCATTCAGTGATTTTGTCATAAAATGAAATCAAGTTGGTCTGACACGACTTGTTTGATACAAACCCATGTTGACTACTGTTAATTATTGAATTCCTATCCAAATGCTGACATATGTATTGTTTAATAATTTGTTTGAGAATCTTTCCTGGTATTGAAGTCAGGCTAACAGGCCTGTAGTTCCCTGGGTCTACCTTCTTCCCTTTTTTGAAGATAGGAACAACGTTTGCCCTTCTCCAATCGTCTGGGACTTCTCCTGTTCTCCATGACTTCTCAAAGACTACAGCAAGTGGTTCAGCAATTACCTCTGCTAATTCCTTCAGTACCCTAGGATGTAATCCATCTGGACCTGGGGACTTAAATTCGTTTAAGTTAGCTAAGCGTTCCCTTACTCTCTCAGTGTTGATTTTGTGTCTTGATTCTCCTAGTCCTTCATCAGTACAGTGAAGGACTGTTGCATGCACATTATCCCTCTTGGAAAAAAACAGATGCAAAATAGGAGTTCAGAATCTCTGCCTTCTCAAGATCACTTTCGATCACTTCTCCATTCTCTCCCTGCAGACTTCCCAAAACCTCTTTGACTTTTCTTTTGCTGTTGACATATACCCAAAACCCTTTTTTATTGTTTTTAGTCTCTCTTGCAAGCCTCAATTCATTTTTAGCTTTAGCTTTTCTGATACTTGCCCTGCAGATTGTACTGATTTCATTATATTCCTCCTTAGATATGTATCCCTCCTTCCATTTCTTAAACATTTCTTTTTTCTTTTTTATCAAGTTTTTAAGTTCTAGTTTTATCCACCCTGGTCTCTTTAGATGTTTTCCATTCTTCCTTCTTTGAGGAATTGTTAATGATTGCGCTTCTAATATTGCATTTCTCAAAATATCCCATCCTTCTTGGACATTTCTATCCTTTAGTACATTTAACCATTTGATCCCTCCTAACCTCCTCCAGAGTCCATCAAAATCTGCCTGTCTGAAGTCCAACTTTGAAGTCTGAGTCCTCTCATGCTTTCCTTCCCTTATTATGCAGAATTCAAGGATAACATGATCGCTGCCTCCCAATGCCCCAGAAACTCTGATATCCTCAACCATTTCCTCTCTGTTGGTAAGAATTAGATCAAGGATAGCCAATCCTCTTGTTTCTTCCACCACCTTTTGGTACATGAAATTGTCAGCGAGAGAGGATAATCATAGAATCATAGAATCATAGAATGGTAGAGTTGGAGGGGACCTCCTGGGTCATCGAGTCCAACCCCCTGCTCAAGGCAGGATCTCCTAAACCATCTCAGACAGATGGCCGTCCAGTCTCTGCTTGAAGACCTCCATCGAAGGGGAACCAACCACCTCCCGTGGCAGCCTGTTCCACTGGTTGATCACTCTTACTGTTAGAAATTTTTTCCTAACATCTAAACTAAATCTTTTCCCCTGCAGTTTCACCCCATTGTTTCTAGTCCTTCCTTGAGAGAGTGAGAACAGGGCTGATCCCTCTGCCTTGTGACAACCCTTGAGGTATTTGTAGACAGCTATCATGTCTCCTCTCAGTCTTCTTTTTGTTAGACTAAACATTCCTAGTTCCTTAAGCCGTTCCTCATAGGACATGGTTTGCAGACCGTTCACCATCTTGGTAGCTCTCCTTTGAACCTGCTCCAGCTTGTCAGTGTCTTTTTTAAACTGGGGTGACCAGAACTGGACACAGTACTCCAGATGAGGTCTGACCAAGGTAGAGTAGAGGGGGATAATAACTTCACGTGATCTGGACTCTATGCTTCTCCTAATACACCCCAGGATTGCGTTTGCCTTTTTTGCAGGATAAGAACTTATTAGACTTGTGACTTTTTCCTGAGCGAGATTCCCAACAAATGTCTGGGTAGTTAAAGTCTCCCATAATCACTATGTCATGCTTTCGTGAAAGTTTAGCCATCTGGTCTAGGAATAGGTCATCCATATCTTCTGTTTGTCCAGGGGGCCTGTAATAGACTCCTACAATGGTATCCTTTCTGTTGCTCTCTCCTTGAATTCTTACCCATACCGATTCTACTGAGCTTCCACTCTCTGGAACTTGAACCTCTGAGGAGACAATTTCTTTTTTAACATACAGCGCAACACCCCCTCCTCTTTTGTTAAGTCTGTTTCGCAGAAACAAGTTGTAGCCTTCGATGTTTGTGTTCCATTCATGTGTGTTATCCCACCAGGTTTCCGTAATACCTATGACATCATATTTATCTACCTGGGTCAGGATCTCCAGCTCCCCTTTTTTATTTCTCATGCTTTGGGCATTGGTGTAGAGGCATTTTAGTTTGTAATTGATATCTATTGCGAGCTTGTCTCCTCTGTTTTCCTTACAAAATTTATGCGTTTGTTCATTGGTACTATTTCTGGGAGTAAGAATATCTCCTGGTTTGATTGACTGAGTATTTTTGCTTGACTTTTTGTTACCCTTCCCCTTTTGTTTTAGTTTAAATCTCTCCTAATAACCGAAGCAAGGCGCTTCCCGAATACATTCTTTCCTGTCCCTGTAAGGTGCAACCCATCTCTTGCAAGGAGTCCGTCATATAGGTAGTTTTCTCCATGGTTCAGAAATCCAAATCCTTGCTGCCGGCACCACCGACGTAGCCACTTGTTCACCTCAAGAATGCTATCCCTTCTACTTTTATCGTGACCATCCACCGGAAGGATAGATGAAAAGACTACTTGTGCTCCCAGTTCCTTTACTTTTCTGCCAAGGTCTTCAAAGTCTCTGTAGATGTTTTCAAAGTGCTTTTTTGCCGTATCATTTGTGCCTACATGTATGAGTAATAATGGGTAGTAGTCTGTAGGACTGAATAGCCTCGATATGCTATCAGTTACATCTTTGATTCGGGCCCCTGGGAGACAGCACACCTCTCGTGAGTTTCTGTCAAGTCTGCAGATAGTTGCCTCTGTTCCTCTTAAAAGTGAATCTCCCATGACCACTACTCTCCTCTTTTTCTTTGCAGTACCATTTCTTCCTCTCCATTCCAGAGGTTTCTCAGTGCCTATTGGAGTAATATTTGTGGACATTGTCGTCGACTCTTCAGATGTGTTGTTCTCCTGACTGAGTATCTGGAACTGGTTGTTTAATTGCAACGGTGCCGAATGTCTCCTGTTCTTCCTGCTCCTTTGGGTCACATGCTTCCATAACTCAGTTTCTGCAACTACAGAACGATGTTCTTCTATCCCTTCATTTTGAAGTGTTTCCTCCATGCTGTCGAGGAAGTTCTCTTCTTCTCTAATCTGCTTCAGTGTCTTGACTCTCTCTTCTAGACTTTTAACCCTTTCCTCCAGGAGAGCCACAAGCTTGCATTTGTGGCAGGTAAAATGTGGCATCTGTTGCGGTAGGGTCATAAACATGCCGCATACATTGCATGTGACAATACAGGTGTTCTCGCTTTCCATATTGCTTTTAGGGTAAGGATTTTAAAGATGTGATGCTAGGGTATGAATGAATTTCTTCTTCTTTTTTTTGTTTCATCCCACTGGACCTCTTTTTTTTTTTTTTAATTTTGTGCGCCGTTAGGCGCGCGGGCCGTTTCTATTTAAGCCCTGCTGAGCAGAGTAACTCCTCCTCCCTGAGGGTGTGGCTAATTCCTATTGGTCTGCTGCTCTGATAGGTCTGAGAAAGCTTCTACCTCACGCCGTGTGCTCTAGAAAAGGTTCCTGCTTCTATCTCTCGCCGTGTGGTATAAGAAAAGGTTCCTGCTCCTATCTCTCGCCGTGTGCTCCGAGAAAAGCTCTTGCTTTCACTTCACCCAAGCTGGAACTGACTAACTCCTCCCACTTGAGCTTCTATTTAAGCCCTGCTGAGCAGAGTAACTCCTCCTCCCTGAGGGTGTGGCTAATTCCTATTGGTCCGCTGCTCTGATAGGTCTGAGAAAGCTTCTACCTCACGCCGTGTGCTCTAAGAAAAGGTCCTTGCTTCTATCTCTCGCCGTGTGCTCTAGAAAAGGTTCCTGCTTCTATCTCTCGCCGTGTGCTCTAAGAAAAGGTTCCTGCTTCTATCTCTCGCCATGTGCTCTAGAAAAGGTTCCTGCTTCTATCTCTCGCCGTGTGCTATAAGAAAAGGTTCCTGCTCCTATCTCTCGCCGTGTGCTCCGAGAAAAGCTCTTGCTTTCACTTCACCCAAGCTGGAACTGACTAACTCCTCCCACTTGAGCTTCTATTTAAGCCCTGCTGAGCAGAGTAACTCCTCCTCCCTGAGGGTGTGGCTAATTCCTATTGGTCTGCTGCTCTGATAGGTCTGAGAAAGCTTCTACCTCACGCCGTGTGCTTTAAGAAAAGGTTCCTGCTTCTATCTCTCGCCGTGTGCTCTAGAAAAGGTTCCTGCTTCTATCTCTCGCCGTGTGCTATAAGAAAAGGTTCCTGCTCCTATCTCTCGCCGTGTGCTCCGAGAAAAGCTCTTGCTTTCACTTCACCCAAGCTGGAACTGACTAACTCCTCCCACTTGAGCTTCTATTTAAGCCCTGCTGAGCAGAGTAACTCCTCCTCCCTGAGGGTGTGGCTAATTCCTATTGGTCCGCTGCTCTGATAGGTCTGAGAAAGCTTCTACCTCACGCCGTGTGCTCTAAGAAAAGGTTCCTGCTTCTGTCTCTCGCCGTGTGCTCTAGAAAAGGTTCCTGCTCCTATCTCTCGCCGTGTGCTCCGAGAAAAGCTCTTGCTTTCACTTCACCCAAGCTGGAACTGACTAACTCCTCCCACTTGAGCTTCTATTTAAGCCCTGCTGAGCAGAGTAACTCCTCCTCCCTGAGGGTGTGGCTAATTCCTATTGGTCTGCTGCTCTGATAGGTCTGAGAAAGCTTCTACCTCACGCCGTGTGCTTTAAGAAAAGGTTCCTGCTTCTATCTCTCGCCGTGTGCTCTAGAAAAGGTTCCTGCTTCTATCTCTCGCCGTGTGCTCTAAGAAAAGGTTCCTGCTTCTATCTCTCGCCGTGTGCTCTAGAAAAGGTTCCTGCTTCTATCTCTCGCCGTGTGCTCTAAGAAAAGGTTCCTGCTCCTATCTCTCACCGTGTGCTCTGAGAAAAGCTCTTGCTTTCACTTCACCCAAGCTGGAACTGACTAACTCCTCCCACTTGAGCTTCTATTTAAGCCCTGCTGAGCAGAGTAACTCCTCCTCCCTGAGGGTGTGGCTAATTCCTATTGGTCCGCTGCTCTGATAGGTCTGAGAAAGCTTCTACCTCACGCCGTGTGCTCTAAGAAAAGGTTCCTGCTTCTGTCTCTCGCCGTGTGCTCTAGAAAAGGTTCCTGCTTCTATCTCTCGCCGTGTGCTCTAAGAAAAGGTTCCTGCTTCTATCTCTCGCCATGTGCTCTAGAAAAGTTTCCTGCTTCTATCTCTCGCCGTGTGCTATAAGAAAAGGTTCCTGCTTCTATCTCTCACCGTGTGCTCCGAGAAAAGCTCTTGCTTTCACTTCACCCAAGCTGGAACTGACTAACTCCTCCCACTTGAGCTTCTATTTAAGCTCTGCTGAGCAGAGTAACTCCTCCTCCCTGAGGGTGTGGCTAATTCCTATTGGTCCGCTGCTCTGATAGGCCTGAGAAAGCTTCTACCTCATGCCGTGTGCTCTAAGAAAAGGTTCCTGCTTCTATCTCTCGCCGTGTGCTCTAGAAAAGGTTCCTGCTTTTATCTCTCGCCGTGTGCTCTAAGAAAAGGTTCCTGCTTCTATCTCTCGCCGTGTGCTCTAGAAAAGGTTCCTGCTTCTACCTCACGCCGTGTGCTCTAAGAAAAGGTTCCTGCTTCTATCTCTCACCGTGTGCTCTAGAAAAGGTTCCTGCTTCTATCTCTCGCCGTGTGCTCTAAGAAAAGGTTCCTGCTCCTATCTCTCGCCGTGTGCTCCGAGAAAAGCTCTTGCTTTCACTTCACCCAAGCTGGAACTGACTAACTCCTCCCACTTGAGCTTCTATTTAAGCCCTGCTGAGCAGAGTAACTCCTCCTCCCTGAGGGTGTGGCTAATTCCTATTGGTCCGCTGCTCTGATTGGTCTGAGAAAGCTTCTATCTCACGCCGTGTGCTCTAAGAAAAGGTTCCTGCTTCTATCTCTCGCCGTGTGCTCTAGAAAAGGTTCCTGCTTCTATCTCTCGCCGTGTGCTCTAAGAAAAGGTTCCTGCTCCTATCTCTCACCGTGTGCTCTGAGAAAAGCTCTTGCTTTCACTTCACCCAAGCTGGAACTGACTAACTCCTCCCACTTGAGCTTCTATTTAAGCCCTGCTGAGCAGAGTAACTCCTCCTCCCTGAGGGTGTGGCTAATTCCTATTGGTCCGCTGCTCTGATAGGTCTGAGAAAGCTTCTACCTCACGCCGTGTGCTCTAAGAAAAGGTTCCTGCTTCTGTCTCTCGCCGTGTGCTCTAGAAAAGGTTCCTGCTTCTATCTCTCGCCGTGTGCTCTAAGAAAAGGTTCCTGCTTCTATCTCTCGCCATGTGCTCTAGAAAAGTTTCCTGCTTCTATCTCTCGCCGTGTGCTATAAGAAAAGGTTCCTGCTTCTATCTCTCACCGTGTGCTCCGAGAAAAGCTCTTGCTTTCACTTCACCCAAGCTGGAACTGACTAACTCCTCCCACTTGAGCTTCTATTTAAGCTCTGCTGAGCAGAGTAACTCCTCCTCCCTGAGGGTGTGGCTAATTCCTATTGGTCCGCTGCTCTGATAGGCCTGAGAAAGCTTCTACCTCATGCCGTGTGCTCTAAGAAAAGGTTCCTGCTTCTATCTCTCGCCGTGTGCTCTAGAAAAGGTTCCTGCTTTTATCTCTCGCCGTGTGCTCTAAGAAAAGGTTCCTGCTTCTATCTCTCGCCGTGTGCTCTAGAAAAGGTTCCTGCTTCTACCTCACGCCGTGTGCTCTAAGAAAAGGTTCCTGCTTCTATCTCTCACCGTGTGCTCTAGAAAAGGTTCCTGCTTCTATCTCTCGCCGTGTGCTCTAAGAAAAGGTTCCTGCTCCTATCTCTCGCCGTGTGCTCCGAGAAAAGCTCTTGCTTTCACTTCACCCAAGCTGGAACTGACTAACTCCTCCCACTTGAGCTTCTATTTAAGCCCTGCTGAGCAGAGTAACTCCTCCTCCCTGAGGGTGTGGCTAATTCCTATTGGTCCGCTGCTCTGATTGGTCTGAGAAAGCTTCTATCTCACGCCGTGTGCTCTAAGAAAAGGTTCCTGCTTCTATCTCTCGCCGTGTGCTCTAGAAAAGGTTCCTGCTTCTATCTCTCGCCGTGTGCTCTAAGAAAAGGTTCGTGCTCCTATCTCTCGCCGTGTGCTCTAGAAAAGGTTCCTGCTTCTATCTCTCGCTGTGTGCTCTAAGAAAAGGTTCCTGCTCCTATCTCTCGCCGTGTGCTCTAAGAAAAGGTTCCTGCTCCTATCTCTCGCCGTGTGCTCCGAGAAAAGCTCCTGCTTTCACTGCACCCAAGCTGGAACTGACTGGGTCCTGTCTATTGTGCGGACGTGCGCCTGCACAATGGACAGCACGGTAAGGGATCACCACATGGGTGTGTGGCTCGCTCCCAGCTGCTCCAGTCCCATTGGAAATGTAGGATTCGGGGAGAAACCCAGATCAGCCTCCCCTCACCCCTTTTCAGGGTGGAGGGAGGCCGAACTGCGGCTGTCTATGGACCGGGTGCTCTGCCACTCTGGCAATAGACCAGACCCACCCAAAGCTCCCAGAGGGTTCAAGAATCCATCAAGAAACACTGGCACCTACTAGATAATATACCAGGTTACACAAACAAACAATATGTTTGTTTATAAACACACCCAAAACATCAAGAACATACTGGTAAGGGCAGAATTCATTCCCCTGTCTACACAGAACAAACCAAATCTTAAGGGTCATTTTATTTGTGGACACTGTTCTACTTGTAAAAACAGTAAGAACTTGAAACTGTTGATGTATCCAGCAGATGGAAGAGTTTATGACATAAATTCTTCTCATGTGCTAGTAGAAATGTTATATAGATCATTGAATGCCCCTTTAGATTGTTTTACGTAGGAATGACCAGCAGACAAATTAGAACCCATATAGTGTAACACAGAAGCTGCATCAAAAATCAAAGGATAGAAGCCCCTATGGTGAAACATTTTATAGATAAACATCACTCCTTTGATTCTTTCAAGTATTGGTGTGTAGATGGGACACCTACAATCAGTAACATCAAACAATTAGAATTATTGGAACTCAAATGGATCCATAGGGTGTTTTTCCACTGTCACTAAAAGTACCCATTAAGTACCCATTAATGGGTACGAAATGGCGGTTTTGTACCCATTAATGGGTACTTAATGGGTACTTCTAGTGACAGTGGAAAAACACCCATAGATTGAAGTCTGAATCCCCGTTTGGGCTGAATGAAAACAAAAATTGGTTGGTCTGAAAAATCTTCTGTTTGTCTTTTCTAACCCTAGTCTTTCCCTGTATTTTTCTGCACTCTCATTGGGTGTTTTTCCACTGTCACTAGAAGTACCCATTAAGTATCCATTAATGGGTACAAAAATCCCATTACGTACCCATTAATGGGTACTTAATGGGTACTTTAAGTGACAATGGAAAAACACCCATTCTTGAGTCTTTGCAGAATCCTTCCCCTCACCTGAGCAGCAGTATATAAGTGAGGTATCTGGCAGCAGAAGAGCACAGTAATTTTGAAACTTTAAAGTCACAGTTGTGATCTGTATTTTATTACTGTTAATGCATATAGGCTACTGAAGAAGACTTTTGTTTGAAACGTGTCTGGCCTCCTATATTTCATATTTTACATTTTATTATATTTATTTATTATTATATTATTATTTTCAATATTTTTCAATAAAACTAACTAGTGGCGTATTGTTACCCTTTCAGAAATTATAATTGCTTTTCTGCTTTACAGTTTTGAATTTTGAGTTACTATTCACATTGGTGAGAGGAGCAGACATTGTCCTTTTTACTTTTACCTATTGGGTTAATTTTATTTCCTGTTTAGTTTTAACTCTGGATCAGGGATACACAGTAAAATAGCAAAGTTTGCTGATGATACTAAATTATTTAGGGTAGTAAAAACTGACAGAGATCGCCAAGAGCTCCAGGGGGATCTCTTAGCATTGGGTGAATGGGCATTGGGTGAATGCAACCAAGTGGTAAATGTGCTTTAATCTTAACAAGTGCAAGGTAATGCACATCGGAGCCAAGAATCCAAATTATGTCTATAAACTGATGGGGTATGAGCTTTCTGCAATGCACCAGGAAAGGGATCTCGGGGTTTTGGTGGAAAGTTCAATGAAGGTGTCAACCCAGTGCATGGCATTAGTGAAAAAAGTTATGCGTGGTATAGAAAAGGTGAATAGAGAACATTTCTTTTCTCTATCACACAACACTAGAACCAGGGGGCACTCTATGAAGCTCATGGGTAGGAGAATCGGATCCTTCAAAGGGAAGTATTTCTTCACCCAGAGGGTCATCGGCTTATGGAATGTGCTGCCGGAAGAGGTGGTGACAGCTACCAGTCTAGATGGCTTTAAGGTAGGGTTAGACAAATTTATGGATGACAGATGTATCAGTGGCTACCAGAATGAATGCCTAGGTGCATCTTTCAGGCTGGGGGGGGGAAGTGGGGTGCTTCTAAGGCCATTTACTGGAATTCGAGAGCAGGCAAAGGTTTGTCCTTGTCTCTGCTTGAAATGCCCATGAGCATTTGGTGGCCTACTGTGTGCGACGGGATGCTGAACTGGATGGGCTGTGTTCTGATCCAGCAGAACTTCTCTTATGTTCTCTTATGATCCTTGTCCCTCCTGGCTGATAAAAGCTATCCGTTAAGTTATGACTGGGTGGATTCAGGAAGTGGTGAATGCTTCTTTGAGGAATGGAGCGGTTCCAATGACCCTTAAACAGGCTGTGGTGTGCCTCCTCCTGAAGAGGGCCTCCTTGTCCCAGAAGACTTAAATAACTATTGCCCAGTGGGCAACATACCTTTTTTAGGCAAGATTTTAGAGAGGGCTGTTGCTGTTCAACTGCAGGCATGCTTGGAAGAAGCTGATTATCTAGACCATTTCAATTTGGCTTCAGGCCCTGTTATGGCACGAAACCCGCCTTGGTCGCCCTGATTGATAACCTTGTCTGGGAGTCAGACAGGGGGAATGCTACCCTATTGGTTCTCCTGGACCTCCCAGTGGCTTTTGATACAATTTACCATGGTATTCTTTTCGAAAGACTACGGAGTTTAGGTGTGGGAGGCAATGCTTGGCACTGGTTTCACTCTTATCTCCAGAATAGATCCCAGATAGTGGCTGTGGGAGACACTGATTAGACACCCTGAGAACTCACTTGTGGGGTTCCTTGGGGTCAATCTTATCTCCCATGTTATTTAACATCTATATGAAGCTGTTGGGAGAGGTCATCAGGAGATTTGGAGTGAGGTATCATCAATATGCAGATGATACCCAGCTCTGTCTCTGTTCCATCTGAATCAGGAGAGACTGCAGACTGCAACGTCTAGGCCTCTTCAGCCTGAAAAGACAGAATCGAACCATGTGACTATCAAATAAGTCTGGCACACTAATCCAGTGACAGCAAACCATTTGAGCTCGGTGTGTCAAAATTAGCAAAACAACCTAGCTTAACTCAGGTGCCGTGTCACATCCAGAAACATCCATAATTTTGTGATATTTGTAGCTCTAGTAAAAAAAAAGTTATTTTTTGATGTGTGTGTTTATTGAAAGCAAAACCAAATAATTCTTTACATGAGTGAATTTTTTTTTGCTGAATTTCATTTGCTAAATCTTCAACTGAAGGTTGGTATTTCATATACTTCAAGCCCCAGCAAGTGCTACTAACTTCATCTGTCAGTCGGTTTCTTTTATTGGTTTTGTTACAGTCAAGTTTACGCATATTAACGCTATCACGCAAGGAATCAATAATCAAAGGAATATCAGAAAGAGGGTCTTTATTTGCATGCAAATGGGCACAGGGGAATAAGTTCTTCCTGTCCATCCCTGTCCCTGATGTCTCTCATGACTCTGATGATGGTTCTCTGATGACTCTCTAGAACAAAGGAAACTCCAACTTTTATAAGAAGGAGGGGCAATCGCACAAGTTAGCTCTGCCCTTACAACAACACTTCAGCATATCAACACTCTAGGCATAATATTTCAGCTACCTTAATTCTCTCAATGCAGTTACTAGCTCAGGTATCATATTGCTTCTAAAACAGCAGCATCTATTGATTGTCTCCTGAATCTTCCTTATCTTATCTTCTTATCAGTTATCACCCTTCACACTCCCCCCTTTCAATATTGAAAATATTGCTATCTATGTCATCTCCAGGCTCTAGCAAGATTCTTTCTGTCCATACTAATATCTGATAAGCTATCTGATCACTTTCAATTACCTTCACTTACTAAACCATACTTCAGCATGCTACAAAATGATACTAAGCAAAAAGCAAATCACATGATTAATTTCAAACTAATTTCAAACTTTCAGTACATAAGCAATCAAAAGAAAACAGCAGATACATTTAACTAGTGTAATATTGTGTAAGCAGCACAGTTTAAGAAAATACTTTTGCTTATCAAGCTTTGTGCAGGAAAAACGTGTTCACATTCTACTAAAATCTCAATGTTCTGGGGCTATTTACTATGGACTATGGCATATCAACTCAGGCTGATTCATTATGTGTGGTTGTTGCTTTGTGTTTCACTGACAATCAGATTCTTAACAATTCTTGCTGGAATAGATGCTAACAATGGAATATGGCTTCATCTTCAGCTGACATTCTTCAGGTGTCTTTACTAAGGATGGGTTTATCTGGGTGTATCTGGTTAAGGAGGTGTGTTAGTGTCCCCCCTTTTTGTGCTTCTAAGTGAAAATGCCTTGCTTGGTGCTTAGGGTCAAAACATTACTTTACCAAAGATTGATGTTACATTCACAGTACATTCATACAGTTTCAATACACAGGTTACATAAGCTTGCTTACTACAACAATGCCAAGAAAAAGCAAAAACATTAAAATGAAAAACAACAAGACAATAACAACAATAAGTTCTTGCTGGATGGGCTGCAAGGGGCTTGTGATCTCCTCAGCTTCGCGGTAACTTCTCTCTTTCTCCAGGTCAAGAGAAGCTATAACGCCTTTTGGTTGCCTCTGATGTCTTGGCACGCTTCAGTGGACTTGGTGTTGGGCATTTGCCCACAAACTCAGGAGAATTGTCTCTTAAACTTTTAAAACAACAAACAATGAATAACAAATAACAGAGTAATGGTACAGCTCTCACCTATTCTATTCTATTCCCCTTTTTTACTACTCTATTTCCCTTTTTGAAAAGAATTCTATACTGGGGTGGCTGATCAAATGTCAGGGAGTTGATAGTGGCAGGGCAAATATTTCTCTTCCAATCAGGGCAATAATTTCCTTTTACTTCTTTCTCTTGTTTCCATGTAAAGCTTGCTCAAAATGCATTTTTCAAAAGTCTGTCTTTTTCAGAACTTTCTCTGGGGGCAAAATACATTACTTGTAGTGCCTTGAAACTTCTTGCAAAGGCGGGGTAAACTTTTCCCTTCTTCCATAGCTATGGCAACCGTCTCTTGGCCTTGGCTTCTTCTGAGAGAGAAAACAGATGGGCTATGCCAAAAACTAGATAACAAGTTTCAAAATTGGAAAAGATAATAGGGCTTCTTTGTTGCACATCATTAAAAATGATTTACTATCATCTTGCTTCTTGTAAGCTGCATCCTGTTGCAAATACTATGTTTGCCAAAATTAGGACTTATCTCTTAAGGGTCAGTGCCAAGAAAAACTTCGAAACTAACTTGGAATGTAGCAGCTTGTTTTGGAAAACTATGCAGGCCTAAAATCTTCATTGTTTGATTTCTTCCTGATCATTTGCATTGCTCTGCTGGCCATTTTGACTTAAATCTATTTTGCACAGATTTCTGCAGTTATCTAGGGTTAGCTTTGCACACATTTCATATAACTGTGGACAGGTTCATAAGTGCTATTAACTTTGCCTTCTGGTTCATAAGTGCTATTAACTTTGCCTTCTGGCTGATGTTCCAAGTGGCAAGGCTCTTTGCTTTCAATCCTTCCGAAGAGGTGTCTCTTCTAGGACTGATACCAAGATGTTTGGGTTCAAAGTGATACGATCTTTTACAATACAGCTGGGTTTCATACTTCACTAAACAGGAATTTGGGGCTCCCATTTAGGGCTTTGCTTTTTTGGTCTTGTCCGGGCGGTCTTGTTCTTTTGCAGCTGGACAGGTGAAAGGTCTCAGTGATGTCAAGGCTTCTCCTCCTGGTTCCCAGGTCAACCGAACTCGCTCCTGCAGTTTCCCACTAAGGGATTTGGCTAGGGCAGCGAAATCCGAGATCCAAATTCTGCAATGGTCAGTCACTTCCTGGAACATGCAAAATTGCTTAGTTGCTGGTTGTGGCAAAAACAGCTTGCTTGTCTGCAGTGCACAACTGTCATCAAACAGGTCATGAAGGAGCCATCTTGCCAGAATGAACGGCTTGTCTGGTGTCATATCAGCTGTGATCTCACTGATGGCTTGCAGATTTTGCACTGGCTGGCATTTATTCTGGATTCTAGGTTCCTCATCAGTTAAGAGAGGTGTGTTCCAATCAGGGGCAATTTCTCCTGTATTCAGCGATCTGTCCAAGTGCACCTGGGTGGCGGCATACTGTGGCAGTGAGATGCCTAGCAGTGACAATGAAACAGAACTAACTCCATTTTTGGGAGGGATATAAACAAATTCAGCTGTGTCTGCCGGTTCCTTGATGGCTGGTGAGACGCGAAGACTGGCTAGCACTGGCTGAATTTGTGGGCTGCAGCATTTCTGGGATTCCTGAATTGGCTCAGTTGTCAGATTCACAGGATTCACCCCTGCCTGAACTAGGCTGGCTTGCATCTCATACAGTAAGTCTTTCCCAATAAAGGCCACTGGTTGTGTCAAAGCGGACTTCTGGGCTACTAGGTCTAAGTCTCTGATTTCTTTGTCCCCTGCTTCAATTTCCAGAATGGGCTTTGGAGTCAGGTTAGCCTGTTGGCCTTCCCTGTCTCGCAGTGGAGGGGTTACTGGTGTAGTTAGGCCTTCTGTCTGATAGCAATCATGGCTTTCTGGTGCAGATTGCTCTTCTGGCTGATAGCAACTGTGGCTTACTGGTACAGGCTGGTTTTCTCTAGACTGGACTGGACTGACATCTCCTTGTGCTTGCATCTCTGCAGGGACAACTGTAGGCAAACTGACTGTCTCCTTCTCTGGTTCTTTAGCATGGCACTTGCTTCCCCACTGCAAAGGCAAATTAGGCCTTTCTTTGTCCACAATGAGTGGAGGGCTGGTCTGGGCATAATTGGGAAACAAGGGCTGAGTCTCTTGACCTTCTTGCACATACTGACAGCGTCTTTCTGGAAGGGACTGGTTTTGTGAGGGACAAATCAGGGCTTGACTATTTCGGACATTGCTCTCAATGCTCAGATTCTGAGTGGGCTGGGCACTTTCACAGCCTGGACTTTCTCTTTGGCAGTCTTCATTCATCAGTTCAGGGTTCAAAACAGCTTGAGTCTTTGCACTGCACTCAACCTTGGCTTCTGTGCTCATAGCAGAAAGCTTTTCCTGGTCTGCAACTTTCTTCACGTGGCTTAGCCTGCCTTGCAAGGCTGTTGTTAGCTCTGTCAGCTGAGGCTGTTGGCTGCACTCACTGGCTAGATAATCAATCAGTCTCTCATCATGGTTGGCTGGACAGATGGGGCTCTCAGCTTTGATTTCATTATTCTGCTTAAGCGGCAAGAATCTAGATAAGGTTTCTCGAAACTCAGGGTTTTGAAACTTTTGATAGACCTCTGTCAGAACAAAAAGGATTTCATTCTTAGCAGCTGTATTTATGTCTCTGTTTGCCTCAAAGCTCAACTGGCTGAAATCACTCTGAGTGTGTGCCTGTGTTTCTGCAGCAAAAGGCTTTTCTCCTTTCCCTTGCAGGGCTGTTGTGTGGCTCTCTGCCTGCTTGATTTCTCCTTCCCAATTCATGCTTTTTTCCTGTCCTGAGAGCAAACAGCACTCCTTATCGCTTCCTGGCAAAATTCCAGCAGTCTCTAGGCCAGGCTGAACTTTTAGCTCTGAGCCAAAACTCGACATACAGCTGTGCTCTGGCCCCCCTTTTTGATCTTCCGGAATGGCTGTATCGGGAGGGGGTGTTGGGTCTTGTCTCCCCACTTTCACTGCCCCTTCCTTCTCTGCTTCTGCTTCTCCTGATTCCTGTGTCATGTCATAAACTTTCTGCACATTCTGCCCTTTCCGCAACGCGGCTAGGAAGGCATTCTGGTAAGCTGTCAGAGCATCTATTCCTTCCCTAGTATTAAGGCTCCAGTTGGGATTGGTGGTAGGAGCCAGTCGGGCCAAATGGCCTGTAGGATCTTGGGCCCCGCTTCTTGTGGCAGCACCACGAGCTGCTTCCTCTAGGTTCTCCTGCACTGTACGTCTTTGCTCCTCAGTTAGCAAATAAGCCTGCAGCTGTTGTATATCTGCCCAGGTAAGGTTCTGAGTGGCACACTTTGTCCAGTTCAGCAGGTCAGAAGTGCTAAAAGGGACATGTGACCTCACATCCATAATTTCTGCCTGCTGGCCAGGGGCTCCTGGAGATATTTCAGTTGTGATTTTTACAGGAAACACTTGAGCTGAGCTAGGCTGTGCATTTGAGTCAGACGAAAAGCTGCCCATTCTTATTCCTCCCCCCTTTTGCTTTTTGGAGCTTGTGTCTTTGCTTGGCTGCTGTCCAGCAGCTGCATCCTTTCGTCTTGTTCTAGGAGGGGGGCAAGGGGCTTGGCTTCTCGCTCCACAACTGTGCGGCCTGTCCTTCATGGGGGTTGGCCTCTGGGCTACGTCACAGTTACCTGATCCATCTTCCTTGGGGGCTGTCCGTTCGTTATCTCTTTGCTCTTCCTGTTGCTCTTGTCTCCCCCCTTCTGTTTTTTTCTCCCCCTTTTTTGATCTCAAGTTAATTGTCTCTTTGTTCTCTGGTCTTGCATCTCCCGGAATGTAGGGGGCTGGGCTGCTTCTCTCGGTGGTTCTTTCGGCTGCTAATGCTGGTTTCTCTGCTTCCCCCGCTTTTCCTCTCTCCCCCCTGTCTGTGCTCAAGAAGGGGGGCGGGCTGGGCTGTAATCTGCTTTCTGCAGTGAGATGCTGGAATTGCTTTTTACAACCTCCTTCCAAAACTTTCTCTTCAGCTAACTCGGGTCTTAATTCAAAGCCTTTTTCAACTTTTTCTGCCTCTGGCAGGTCTTCGCTGAATGAAACGCACGGGGAAGTGGGCGTTTCCTCAAGATTTACTTCTTCCAGAATCTTAAGCTTCTCAGCCTGTTTGAAACTTTCTCCCTTATCTCTCTGCTCGTCTGTCTGGTCAGGAGAGATGGAAAAAAGCATGTTGCTTTTTTCTGATTGCTCCTCTGCTGATTGTTTTATGGTCTTTCCCTCAGCTGGAGATTTACAAAGGGCCTTTTTAGTTTTTCTCATTTGTTTAATAGCTCGTCTCGTATCCCATTCCAATAGCTTAAATTTCACTGTGTGGCGCACGTTTTTGCTCAGTTTGAGCCAGCCTTCTGCATAAATCAAATCATCTGAAAGGCAGCGGCCGTCTTGGTTGGCTTTAAGGAATTTACAGAGTTTAGAGATGGCTGGAGGAAACAGCGTTCCTTCTTTCGGCCACCACAGATGTTCAGGACAAAGAAAAACCCAAAAATTTTCACATTTCTCTTTCAGGACTGGTATTGAACAAGCTTTGTCGAAGTAATACTTAAAATACTTTACTGCGATGTCCAAGGGAGTTTTCTTGGGACTTTGAGCTCCAGGCTCTCCTAGTTTCGATCCTCCCTCCCCCATCTCCTGTCTCTAACAAAGGATAGCAGAGAGACAAGACACAAATACGGAAATTCGGGCGCCACACAGTAAGGGGTCTGTGTGGGGAGGATAACATGAAGGGGTTAAACACCACACGCATCACCTCTGATCGCTCGTGCCGGAAGTTCCAACGGTCGCGAAAACGAAATTGCAGAGGTCAGACACTTTCACACACACACCAGGCATTCCAGACAAATCGACCAGAAACCCACAACCCAGTTTCCACCCAAAGCTAGAAAGATTTCTCTTTCTCAGGACAGAGAGACAAGCTCCCTTAGGATAGAGAGACAAGCTCTCTCAGGATTCCAAAAGCCCCTCTCATACTCGCCCGGTCAGAGGCTTGCATGAAGCAGGAACAGACGGAATTTTCAGGCTGATCCCAAGTCTTCCGGATAGACGTAAGGGATTTACAGATTCAAGACGCTTCAGGCAGACTTGTAGGTCTCCAGGTTCAGGCAGATCTGCATCAGGTTTCACACTTCAAACCGACCAGCGGCTGGCTTTCTCTTGGACTGTCTTTCTGTTCCTTTTCTTCCCAAAACTGCTTCTCAGGTTACAAACGATGGCAGGACGGCTGCGCGCTTCCGCTCTGTCAGTCTTTTGAGGTTAGGAAGCTGAAATGGTTGCAGAATACTGCTGTATTGTTCCTTGGTGCCAGGGTTCTCTTTTTCGTTTTCCTGGCTGCGTTAATTTGCGTTCTGATGGGTCCTGCCGCGGTCGCCAAATGTTACAGTCAAGTTTACGCATATTAACGCTATCACGCAAGGAATCAATAATCAAAGGAATATTCAGAAAGAGGGTCTTTATTTGCATGCAAATGGGCACAGGGGAATAAGTTCTTCCTGTCCATCCCTGTCCCTGATGTCTCTCATGACTCTGATGATGGTTCTCTGATGACTCTCTAGAACAAAGGAAACTCCAACTTTTATAAGAAGGAGGGGCAATCGCACAAGTTAGCTCTGCCCTTACAACAACACTTCAGCATATCAACACTCTAGGCATAATATTTCAGCTACCTTAATTCTCTCAATGCAGTTACTAGCTCAGGTATCATATTGCTTCTAAAACAGCAGCATCTATTGATTGTCTCCTGAATCTTCCTTATCTTATCTTCTTATCAGTTATCACCCTTCACACTTTCAATATTATTTAATGCAGAGAATAAGGTCTCAAAACACTAGCTTGAGGGAAAGAATGCTAGTAAAGCCATCATTAGATTTTTCAGGGAGCTAAAAGTGTCCAGTAATCAGCTCCAAGCCCTCCACATTTCCTGTTTGTAGTGGCCCTCTTCTTCATTCTCCAGGCGACTCCTTTCCAGATTCTCTCATTTCTACCTTAAATGCAAATCATTGGCAAAGAAGTATTAGGCCCCCTTCCCCTTTCCGAAACGCAAATCGGTAAAATGAATGTAAACGTTTTTTAAAATTATACTCACCTGCTTTCCGCTGTCACACACAGGTCTCCAGTCCTTTATCTTCTGGGAGCACAGACAGGCTTTCCGTGACTCAATGGCGTGATGACGTGATTTCATTGCGCCTGCTATGCCGGACACGGACAGTGCATCTCTACTCCCAGTATCTTGTAAGCTGCATTCAGAAGCAGGCTGCAGCATGCAAGATACCAAACAGCCAAACTGTGCCCAGGCACTGGGTGACACTGTTTGGCGCCTGAAAGGGCTTGGCATGTCACCTGTGACATGCGTGTCATAGGTTTGCCATCACTGCTGTAACCACAACACCAAACAGGCTTAAAAGCGATGGAGCTGCACTTGCTTGTATTTTCTCATGGGGTAGGACAGAATGGGTTTCCAACCTGGCTTCATGTGTGAACATAAGAATGTAAGAGAAGCCCTGTTGGATCAGACCACAGCCCATCTAGTCCAGCATACCATCGCACACAGTGGCCCACCAAATGCCATGGACATCTCAATCAGAGAGAATGACAAACTTATTCCTGCTCTTGAATCCCAGCAAATGACCTTAGAAGCATCCTGTTTTCCTCGCCCCCAGCCTGAAAGATGTACCTAGGCATTGATTCTAGTAGCCATTGATACATGTGTCATCCATAAATTTGTCTAACCCTACCTTAAAGCCTTGTTGGATCTCCATCAGCTTCATAGAGTGCTCCATGGTTGTACTGTTGTGTGATAGTGAAAATAAATTTTCTCTATCCAACTTTTCTATACCATGCATAATTTTATATACTTCTATTAGGTCCTCTCTTAAATGCCGTCTCTCCAGACTGAGAGACTTGTTAAAATTTAGTGACTTGTTAAGATTTAGTTTATTAAGACATGCAAGGACCTGTTCCTTGGTTATCTCTGTCCAGTTTAATTCTTCAGAAAATACAGGCTCAGCTACTAGCATGTATCCTCTGTCTTCCTCCATGAATACGGAGGCAAAGAATTTGTTTAAGTCTCTCTGCAATCTCTGTGTCTTCTTTAATTATGCCTTTCTGTCCTTTACCATCTAATGGTCCAACTGCTTTCCTGGTTGGATTCCTACTTCTGATATACTTATATAAGTTCTTATTTCTTTTGATGTCTTTAGCAATGTGCTCCTCAAAATGGTCCTAATGGTCATCTTGCATTTGTATTGCCAGTGTCTATGCTCCCTCCTGTTCTCATTCGGACAAGCCTTCCATATTCTAAATGAACTCTTATTGTTTTTAATGACTACATCTACTGCATTTGTGAGCCACATTGGTTTCTTCTTGGACCTAGAAGTCCCCTTTCTTCTTTTAGGTGTACATTCTAGTTGCACTTCCATTATTGTATTTTTAAGTAGTCTCCATGCATTTTGAAGTGATTTAACTCTTTTGACTTTCCCTCTCAATTTCCTTTTTACTAGTTTCCTCATTTTGGGGAAGTTTCCCTTCTGAACATTTAAGGTCTCTGTGTTAGACTTTATTAAGTACTTATTCCCTGTATTTAAGTTGAAAGTTATTACCTTGGGGTCACTGTTCCCAATTGGATCATCTACAGTGACATCCTTTACCAGGTCCTGAGCATTACCTCGGATTAAGTCCAGGTCTGCCTTTCCCCTGGTTGGTTCCATGACCATTTGCTCCATGGAACAGTCATTTAGCAGGTCTAGGAAATTTTTCCTGAGTTGAACAGGAGTTCACCCAGTCTATGTGAGGATAACTGAAGTCCCCCATTATAACTACCCTATCTTTTTGGGAAGCCTCTACCTCCTTTTCCAATTCTTGATCTCCTTTGGGCGTTTGGTTGGGAAGGTGACATGTCCCTATTGTTAGGCTTCCTCTTTGCCTTGGTATTTTTACCCACACTGCTTCTGTGGAAGAGTCAGACTCACCAATAGATTCCAGTTCATAAGATTCTATCTCTTCCTTAATATACAAGGCTACACCACGTCCATGTCACTCTTTCCTGTCTTTCCGGTACAGTTTGTAACCTGGGATGACTGTATCCAATTGGTTTTCACTGGTCCACCAGGTTTCAGTTATACCAATAATATCAATCCTATTTTCCATAACTAAGCTTTCTAGCTCCCTTATTTTAGCTCGAAGGCTTCTGGTGTTAGCATATATACATTTGTATTCACTCCTCTGGTCCAAATTCCACTGTCAAGGAACATGTGAATCCTTATAGTGTCCCTTGCATCATTCTGCTTGAATGAACTGTGTGAATATGAGCCTACATTCCCCAGAGAAGCAGCTAAACTCTGGTGTCTCTGTCAGCTGAAGGATGAGGCAACAGAGTGGGTTGTGGACTTGGAGGGCTTTGAAGCAGTGGTGCTGAAGTCGCCCGGTGTCTTTACATCTTCTCTGCACAGTTGCTTTGACACCTCTTCCAGAGGGAGGAGGCATTCAACCAGCTGCAGCACATTCAACAAGGCAACCGCTCTGTTGCAGACTTTGTCAGTTGGTTTTAGGGCTTGGGGCCAACACATATCCAGAGGTGTGATGAGTGAATGAGAAGAGAATGAAAGAAAAAGCCCAAACTAAATGAACTCTGACACAATGCATGATAAAATGACAATTTGGCACACAAGGCGAGGCAGTAACAAGCTGATAAGGTGTTCCCCAAGAACCAACTGTTCCTCATAACGTGAATCAAGAGAACTGCAAGCAAAAATAACAACTATGAGTTATGTGAAGAACGGTTGGGATATGGGACTATTCGCTGTAGTATGCTGTGCCTCGAATCAGCTTCAATGAGCACCCGCTGGATTTGCTAGAAACTGATCAATTCTCGAGAAGGGCTTATAAGTCTGTGAGTATGATTGTGTGAGTGAATGATTCTTGGTACCAAGTATATATAAATTTGATTATATGAAATAAAAGTTACATGAATAGCGCATAAATCCAGCTTGGGTATTTTCTGTTGTACCAGGAACCAGGGTTCTGGGCGTCCCTCGCACCCCAAAACCCTGCGTCCCTGCTGGTACGGACCGAGCGATGTTACACGAGACCTTTGTGGAGTTTTTTGTGGTTTATTTAAAAATAAGAAAAAGTTCAAAAGATTGAGCAGGTACACGATACAAAAAGCCTTCAGCAAAATAAAAGCTTCTTGATGCATTTGCATGAGGCATAGCCTTTGTTACAAAAGCATCCAAGCATCTACTTGCCTTATGGTAGCATAGCAAAATACAGTTCAAGGAGCACGAGCATGTACAGAGTTCAATGAATAAGGCATAAGGAAAAGTCAGATCCAAAGTAATACCAAACAAAGAAGAGATCTATGGATAGAATACATTCCCACTATATTCACCCTCCAGGCTAAATCACATGACACACACAAACCAATAAGCAATGTACAAGCTGAGGCCACTTTGGTAGGTAATTGTTTTGAGAACTTGCCCTTTTCCTCCCAATTGACTTCACAGGCTTCCAATTAACGTTATCTTGTCCTTGGAGTGCCAGGTGCTTTCTAGCTCCAGGCAGAATTTACAGTTTGGGGTAGAACATTCCATTTCGAGACTTTTCTCACAGGCTAGATGTTACCAGCAAATTCTAAAATGGCAACGGTTTGGTTCTTTCTTTTTACACAATATAATTGGGTTTCAGGCCTCCTGCTACATCTGTCTTATTGGTGCCTCTGTGCATGACACTTTTGCTTCTCTGAATTAATTGGCCTGAATCTCTAAAAGAACCTGGTCACTTTGTGACAGAGGTTCCAGAATGGTTTCAACCCTGATATGCTTGATGTCAGAACCCCTGGTGGACCCAAAAGTAACAAGGCAAAGATATGTTCATAGCAAGTTCTTACAATTATTGTCAATAACATGATAAGGAGTGTAGCTCAGAGATTATGCCAAGCAAAGTTGTTAGCAAGCTTTCCTACACTTCTGTGTTCAAGGACCAGTACCTAGAAAAGATTTCCCACAGCTAGCTATCTGTGCTGTGATTCATGGAAACTGAGATCCTGTAGGAATGCAAACAGGCAACGCTGAATTACAGCAATGTTAGAACATGGTTGAGTGGTGGCCCTGACACTTGGAGTTGCCCTTTTTTGAAGAGGAATCCAGCGATACTGCTTGTCTGGTCTGCTTTCTGGCAAGAGTGAAGCCAAAGTCCAGAGCATTTAGTGCAGTCACAGTGCCAAGATCTAATGTCTCAAATTGGCTGACCCGTCAGGAAATCAGCAGAAAGCAGCATTTCACCCAAGCAGAGGAGAAGGAGCAATGCCAAAGGCTGGGTCTTTGTCTCTTGTGTAGAGGGAAAGAGATACCAAGTAAAGATGCAAATTCCAAAACTAGGATCAGGAGATCAGCAGCACAAGCCAGTGCATCTGAGATCAGTTTTTATCTCGTAGGGTGATCACCAGCTCAACAGTCCAGAACTAGGGGTCTAAGGGGATCCGAACTGAAGTTATGAAGAGTGAGTGGGGATGAATTGGAGCCTGTCCTAAATGTTGCAGGGGCTCCCTGAGGAGAAGGAGTGAAATTAACCTCCACCATCCTGGTCAGAATGCACCAATGGAAACTCAAGTGCTTGGAGGAAATGTAGTGAGCAGGACTGGTAGATTCTGGGTCCACCAGATGTTTGATGAACTCTGCACTTCTGATAGGCCTGTGGTTGAATCTGTAAAAATGGAGGGACAGCCCATGGTGGGGAGCCACCCATGCAACTACCAGGGACAGTGATGTGAGGAGTGGGTCCCACTGGGAACTGATGAGATATGAGACCTGCTTTTGCTCCCATGGTTTTATATCCCATAATATTCAGACTGAATTGGTTAAGTTGTTACAACCCAAGTTGATTGGGATGCTGAAGAATTCAAAGAACTTTTAAGAGTGTTGGGTTAAACCCTGGGTGAGTTGCAGAAAGGTATTTGTAGGGAGTATCAGTCTGTGTCCCTCTCAGAGAAAGAGACAAAAGGTGAATGAGGTGTTTGCAAAATGGCAACACAAAGGATCTATCACCAAAAGAGAAACAAGCGGCCTTTTCGCACACGCGTTTTTTGAACACGTGGGAAACACTCCGGAACGTGGCATTCGCATTGCTGGAGCTGGGTTTGTGTCCCAGACCGTTCTGGAGTGTTTTCCACACATTCCAGATGTAGAGCACTTAAAAGTGCTCTACATCTGTTCCTGCGCGTACAAACGGCCGCGGCCGTTCAAGGAGGGAAGCATTCGCATACGCTTCCCTGCCTGACAGCTGCGGGCATGCCCCCCCGCCAGCATTGGCCGAGGGGCCTGTGAGTTGGTGGGTCCCTCTGCCGTCTACCAGGGTCGGCGCACCTGTGCAATCGCCACCCCAGCCCAGCAAGGTAGGTGACGGCCTCACATGGGGGGAAGTGGGTCCCTCCCAACCCCGGCAGCCCCATTGGGGCTGCCAGAGTCAGGGAGGCACCCAGATCAACTTTCCCTCGCCCCTTTCCGTGGTGGGAGGAGGCCAATCCACTAGAGTGCTGAACGGAACACCTACCTGGACGCACATCACACCAGTTTTAAAAGAATTGCATTGGCTGCCAATTCAGTACAGAGCCCAATTCAAGGTCTTAACTTTGACTTATAAGGCCCTAAATGTCTGGGGCCCCAAATATATCCCATATTGATGTGCCCGTGCTTTAAGATCTAGCAGTGAGGCCCTCTTGGTTGTTCCACCCCCTTCAGTAGTGAGGCTGGTGGGAACCTGGGAGGGAGCTGTGGGGGTGATGGCCCTGAGACTATGGAATAGTCTCCCCTTCGAGGTTCATTATGTGCCTTATATATATTGAGAAGACTGAGAGGAGAGACGATAGCATCTTCACTTAGGCAAGATGGAAGGACTAGGAACAATGGCATGAAACTTCAAGGGAGTCAGTACAAATTAGATACTAGAAAAATCTTAATGACAGTGAGAGAGAGCCTTCAACTGTTCCCCTTATATATATTTAGAGCTCCCCACATCACTGTCCCTGTTGGATGCATGGCTGGCTCCCCACCATGGGCTGCCCCTCCATTTTTACAAATTCAACCTCAGGACTATCAGGAATGCAGAGTTCACCAAACATCTGGTAGAATCAGAATCTACCAATCCCACTCCACTCATGACTCTGTGATCTTGCCAATGAGTTGCTTGCCACTTCTGCCCATCATCAGGACTCAGCCCCAGACCAAAAAAAAAGGGCCCCGGCACTGGGTAAGAGTTATTTTTATTTTATTTATTTTTGATCTATACATTTTTTAAATTTATATTTTAATCATCAACTACAATAAACGAACAATAACATAAATATACATATAACTCTGAGGATCACATATTCTTAAGAGGTTAATAAAGGATCAACACAAGCAATTCAAAATGGAAAAGCTGGGGAAAACTTCACTGTCTTTTGTTTCAGGTGTGACACTGAAAAAGATGTCAATGGTCAAAAAATAGGATCAATTTGTGCACGGGAAATAAATGGTGACCATTTCACCAGGAATCAAGCTTCTTGTTCCTGGAACTGCATCTTGTATTGCTGTGCTGGTATAAGTTCATTTATCAACAGAGCCAATGTACAACTGATCCATTTGTCTATGTTTAATTGATCCATGGACCTCATTAGAGTGCAATCTCCACTTTAGCCATGGTGATAAAGGAACGAAATAAATCTCTATTACAATTTGGTGCACCTTGTTCTTTAAAAGAAAGCAAAAACACCATAGCTGGTGAAAGCTGACCATTTCTAGAAACAACGCTACTTATCACTTTCTGAACCGCTTCACAATACTTCTTTACTTTAGGGTATTGCCACCATTGTTGAATATATGTACCTTTTTGTCCACATTTGCTCCAGCATAATGGGAAAACATTCTTATTTATTCTATTCAAACCAATAGGGGTAAGATACCATCTAAATAGCACTTTCACAGATAGTTCTCTGTCTGATTGGGACCTGAATGATGAAAATTCCTACCAGGAATTTTTAGCCACTCTTCCTTATCAATCGTGATTCTGCAGTCTATTTCCCAGATATCAAGAGTCTGTTTGCTTCCTCTAACTGTGGGGGCTTCTGTGGCCATTAATAGTAGTTCCATTATATACTATTAATCTACACTAATATTTTAGTTATTATAAACCTGTAACAAATGAAATTCAGGTAATCTTGTATCAGTTAAATTTCATATAGTTTCCATACCAGTTAAGTCCCTCTGCCAACCAACCATCTGCTTCACCCTCTTCTAAGTTCCCTCCATGTCCTCAGCCTCCAAACAGTGCATTCCCATGTGAAGGAATGGAAAACTCAGTATGGTCAAAGAGACCACTAGTCAACTTGAGATGTCAATAATTGGATTTTCCACAGTTTTTTTAAATGCAAAAATTTATAGATGCAATGAATTCATCCAGTAATCTTCTTCCACATTGTATTCACTACTTTTCTGATATGTCTTCCACAATGCATCTATTGTTTCACCTTTTTTCCTGTATGTGCCTTGAGATGTTCTTCAAGGGATTTTTGGGTGGTCTTTGACAAGCTTTAAGCTTTCCCATCCTACCAAAGCGCTTTCATTGTTCAATGCAGTGATTAAGCGGAAGTGGAGTTCTTTCCACAGGCAATTAATTTAGGTGGTTTCTCTTCTGTGTGGGTTCTTGGATAATATGAAAGTAAAGTACTGGAACTGAAGCACTGTCCAAACCCCATGCATTTATATGATTTTTCACCTGTGTGAATCATTTGGTGACCCCTAAGGTCAAAAGAGTAGCTCATTCCAGATTCCATGCATTCATATGGTTTCTCTTCTGTGTGTCCTTTGGTGAAGCGTAAGCTGACTCTTCCGACTGTAGTTCTTTCCACATTCCATGCATTTATGTGGTTTCTCTCCTGTGTGTGTCCTTCAATGATTCATAAGATGAAACTTCCGAATGAAGCTCTTTCCACACTCCATGCATTTATATGATTTCTCTCCTGGGTGTCGCCTTTGATGACTCTTAAGCTCACTCTTCTGAATGAAGCTTTTTCCACACTTCATGCAACTATATCGTTTTTCTCATTCGTGTTTCTTCTGGTGACGCATAAGCTCATTTCTTGAACTATAGCTCTTTCCACACTCCATGCATTTATATGGTTTCTCTCCTGTGTGTGACCTTTTTTTTTTAATTATTTATTGTAAATATAAATACAGTTTTTTCACTTAACTACTTAAACAATTCAAACAAAAGAATAGGAACAATTAGCAATGAACTGCAGAAGGTAAGGAGTACAATAAGACAATTTCAATAACATTAACAATTAGATAAATACCAAGTGGGGAAATGAGATTTTCAAACGGGAATTCAAGAAAATTGGGGGGAATGTTTCAGCTATATGAAGATCTGCGTGACATTTTGCTGCTTTTAAGAATGGGGACCAGCGTTTAGAGAACCAGTCTTTAGAGTTTTCATAAGACATATTGTCCATCTGCTGAGAAATAAAATCATTGATCAACATATTCCAAGCCCTAGATAACCATTTTTCCTTACTTAGACTCTGGGCTGACTTCCAATTCATGGCTATCTCTGCTTTAGCAGCAGTAAGTAACGATTTAATTAGGTCTTTATGATCAAGATTTTCATGTTCAACAGTGAATAGAAACAGAAAAACCAGAGTGGGTGTTAAAATAATTCTTTGTTGTATGATTACGTTGAGGTTATTTTGAATCATCAACCAAAAATTTGAAATAACTGGGCAGGTCCACCACATATGAATATAGTTTCCACCTAGTTTACAGTTGTGCCAGCATAAAGGTGATATAGATTTATTAATACGGTGGAGCTTTAGAGGAGTCAGATACCAATGATAAAATATTTTTAAAGATATTTCTCTTTCTTTTTGAGATTTTGAAGCCTGATACAGTTTTAGAGGTATTTTTTTCCAATTTTCTGTTTCATATGGAAGAAGTGTGTCATCCTCCCAGACTGATTTTAGGCCAATCAGGTGTGAAAGTTTGTGTTCTAATAAGGTGCTGTAAATTCTCAAGGAGATGCCTTTCCTAACTGAGTTAGTGTGTGACAAGAAAAATTCAAATGGAGTCAAGTCTCTAACTAATTGGGGGATATTTTTGATCTTCTGTAAAAGATGAAGCAGACTGGCTGTTTCTAGCCATCTTGATGGAGGAAGATTTAGAAGGGTTAGAATCTCCTGGATTGTTTGTGTGGTTAGATCTGAGAGCTGGAATTCCTTTATAGAGTATAAGTTCAAGGTTTTCAGTTTAGCCCATGTTCTTGAAGATATAGAAGAAGGGATTAGTGGGAGAAACTGAAGAGGAGTGAGAGGAGAAGGAGAAGGGGCTAAGAGAGATTGATATTGTTTCCAAATTGATAAGGTGGTTTGAGTCCATTGATTTGCTGTGTAGTTTGAAGATGATTTTAATTTAGTGTGTAGAAAGGTATAGATAGGACAAGAAAGCTCAGACAGTTCCATTTTTACCCATAGAGGAGGGGAAGAGGAGAAAAGTGAGAGGAAATGTTGAAGTTGGCAGGAGTCATAGTAAAGAGATAAGGAAGGGTAACTCCAACCTCCCTGCTGCATAGCGCGCATCAACACTGACTTAGCTAATCTAGGTTTTTTGTTGTTAAAAATGAACTTATCAAGTTTCCTTGTCCAAGAATTGAGTGTTTTGAGAGGTAAATATATCGGGAGTGTGCGAAATAAATAGTGCAAGGTTGGGATGACTTTCATCTTGATCGCTGCAATTCTACCAGAAAGTGACAGATATTTAGATTTCCAAATTTGCATGTTTTTTGAAGCCGTAAGCCAGATTGGAGAAAAGTTAGCTTGCATTAGTTTATTTAGGTTTTTTGTAATCCAAACTCCAAGGTATTTTATTTTTTTATGTGCAGTTTTGAGCTCAAAGTTTTTGTGTAAAGAGTCTTGAATCTTAGGAGGTACGTTAACGTATAAGATTTCAGATTTGTCATAATTAATTTGGAGACCTGCGTGTTCACTGAATAGGTCAAGTTGTTTTTAAGGCTTGGAGGGATTCTGCTGGTTTCTCAGTCATTATCATTAGGTCATCAGCAAATAAACTGAATTGAGTCTGAACTGGGCCAATCTGATAACCTGTGATGTCGATGTTATTCCTTAAACGCAAGGCCAGAGCTTCAATAGCAAGTACAAATAAAGCTGGAGAAGTGGGCAACCCTGACGTGTGCCCCTTGAAAGTTTAAAAGGAAGAGAGTTGACATTATTAATTCTGAGAACAGCTGTGGCATTTTGATATATGATTTTTATGATGTTAATAAATTGTTGATCAAAACCCATTTTTCCTAGTACTGAAAATAAAAAAGGATGGGAAATACTGTCAAATGCCTTAAAAATGTCCATGGAAGCTAAGGCAAGAGGCTTCTTATGTCGCTTAGCATGGGATAGGATATTGAGTACTGTGCGAATGGGGTCCGAAATTGATCTTTGAGGGATAAACCCATGTTGTTCAGGGCCTATTAATTCTGAGATAAATGAATTTAAGCGTTTTGCAAGAATTGAAGTGAATATTTTAGCATCTATATTAATTAAAGAAATGGGTCTGTATGAATTGATATCGTCTTTTGATTTACCTTTTTTCAGGCAGGTTGTGATCAATGAGGAGTGCCAGGATGGAGGAAGGTCTCCACCTTGAAGAATGTGGTTGAAAAGGCCAGCAAGTCTACTGCTGAGTTGTTCATTATATGTTTTATAAAATAAATCTGTGAATCCATCTAAACCTGGTGCCTTGTAATTCTTTAGTACTTTAATATTTTCTAAAACTTCATCTGTTGTTATCTCTTTTAAAAGACAGGAATTATGGGATGGAGATAGCTTGGGAAAGTGTATTTCTGAAAGATAGGTAGGGAGGGAAGAAGGACAATTAGCAGATGCATATAAATTTTCATAGAAGTTTAAAATAGAGTTATGGATGTCAGAAAGATTTGTGAGTATTTAACCATTCTTTGACTTAATCTTGAAGATATGATTTTTAGTTCTTTTCCATTTCAATAGATTAGCCATCAATTTAGAGTTTTTGTTTGCTGAAATGTAGTATTTATGGTTAAGATAGAGTAATGTTTTGGCCTCCTTTTCCGAGTCAAGTATTTTCAGATTTTGTTTCTTAGCTTGCAATTCATTTAGTGTTTGTTTAGAGCCTGTTTGTGCAAAGCTGCTCTCCAGGTTTTTTATTTCCAGAAGAAGCGAGTCTCTATGCTGTTTTGCTGTTTTTCGTTGCCAAGCTCCTTCTGAGATACATATTCCTCTGAGGACTGCCTTCATGGCATCCCATTATAAATGGGGAGAAATTTCAGGAGAGGAGTTGGAGTCAAAATAATTTGAAATTTCTTTTCCAATTTTTTCTTTGCTGGACTTACAATTGATTAAAGTCGGAGAGAAGCGCCAAAGTTTTGAAGGGGGTGAGTCAGTCATGAGAGAAATGGAAGTGCAGACTAAAGAGTGACCCAAGATAGAAGTAGGGATAATATGAGAATATTCAAGGGTTTGTATAAGATCATGACTGAGGAGGATATAGTCTAAACGAGAAAAGGAGCAGTGTTTATGGAGACAGTACTCTAAATGAGTCCGCCAGGCCAAATTTGTCTAGAATGGGTTCAAAGGATTCAGTCTTATTCAGTTTTTGTTTGTTAGGATGATACGAGTGGTCAAGCTCTGGATTGATTGTTAGGTTCAAATCACCAGCTAGGATAATGGAGTTATTTGCAAAATTTGAAAGTTTTTGGAATGTATTGTGCAGAAAGGATTTTTGAAGTTTGTTGGGGGCGTAAACATTAGCCAATGTAATTTGTTTACCATACAGTTCTCCTTCTAAGAACAAAAATCTGCCTTTACAGTCTTTCATCATTTTTTCTAATTTAAATGGGAGAGATATGTTTACTAATGTAGCTACACCTCTGGATTTAGAAGTGCCGTGGGCCATATAGATACGCTGAAAGGAAGGATGTGAAAATATTTTCTTAGTGTTTTGCTTTAAATGAGTTTCCTGCAGAAATATTATACTAGGATTTTGCTTACGTAGGAGGTTTTGTGTTTTACGCCTTTTTGTAACATTATTTAGACCATTGACATTAAGGGTCACTATCTTGATCAAAGCCATATCTAAGAGAGCAAATATAGCAATATGATCCCCTTAATAAACATTATAGTTGTCTCCTTACTAAAACTGAGTTCTAAGAAAATTATAGTAAGATTAGCAGTCATTGCTATAACAGACAAACAGTCAGAACAATAAACACAACTTAAATGCTCTGTCCAGTGAGCACAAGGCTTCTGGAACTTTAAGAGCCAGACTACCAGGGGTTTTGAGTCTTCTGAGTACTCAGAAGACCAGATCAGCAGAATTATTACTGATTTCATACCCATGGAACAGGATGGGAGTGGCTGGGCAGAAACAGATTAGTTGTAAGGTATGAGCAGGAGCTCTGCCTTGAGACATTGTGCAGATATATATTTTGGCTCAATAGCCAAGCATTATAAGCAGCCTGAGAAAAATGCATTCAGATGAGTGCTAAACAGAGTGAAATTCTAAGATAAATTGGACAAATGTTTCTAATCATTACAAGGCTAAAATCAAATCATTTCCATCTAAATAAATCTAGGTCTAGTTACATATGCTTCCATGTTCAATTATATAGTAGATTGTAGCTTTATAGAGTTTAAAAAAGAAAGAAAGAAAGAAGGGGTTAGTTTAATAGGACTGAGGACAAGGGCTATATAGGCATTTAATGCTTAAAAATAAAGTGGGCATTGAAGTGGATTGAAAATAAGCAGGAATGTCAGTGAGAAGCCAATCAAACAAAAGGAATCAGGAGTAGGCATGGAATCTAATCAGAGGCATGTGTTGAAACGAGGAAGAGTGGAAGGGGGAAAAAAACTGACAGTAGGGTAAAATTAAAACAAGACAGAGGAAAGAGAATTCCAGGGCTTTAAGTAGAAGTTGGGCAGGAGGAAGCCTGCATTTAGACTGGGTTAAAACAGGTGGGAGGAGGGGGTTGCAAAGCTTTATATAGGGGTTATGTGAATAAAAGTTTGTTTAGGGTGCATCTGGGACGAAGGATTGAGAGGGGCAGAGAACAGGAAATATAAGTTCTATGAGTTAGCCGTTGCTTTAGGTAAGCTTGAAAACACTGGAGAGGGGAGAAACTAGGTTGATAGAAGCCCAAAACAAGAAAGAAGCTCAATAGGGAGGGAATCTACTCTATGGTAAATCTAAAGCCTGTAAAGAAGGGGGAAGTGAGTGGCAGGAGAGAGAAGACAAGCAGGTGGACAGTGAGTTTGAAATAACCTCGTGCAGGAGAGAGAGGAAAACAATTATTAGTAAACCGGAGGGGGGGGGAATTAGGTGCCGGGAGGGATTGAAAATGCTTTTAGAAGGCTTATTTACAGAGGGTTGCTGCTAGCGTTGCTGAAGGGGAAGTCTAGTGCGGTTCTTCTTGAAAATGTTGGGGATCCTCTGTTCCCTCAGAGGTTGCTTGGAAGCTGCAGTAGGAGAGGGAGGGACTGTTTGCCAGCTTGAGTTCCTTGAATCTTGAGAGCAGGAGGGCTCCGATCTTTTCTGCATTTCAGTTTCTGTAGGCTGGGGGTTGTTGCTGTTTGGATTCAATAAGTTCCAAATATGTTCAGCCTCATCAGGGGAGTTTGCCTTGAACTGTTTTCCATTTTTATCTGAGATGATGAGATAACATGGGAATCCCCAGCGATACTTCAGGTGATGTCTCTGCAAGAGCGTTGTGATGTCTCGAAAGGATCGACGTCTGTCTAGTACTTCTGGGGGAATGTCTTGAAAGATGGAAATCTTTTGACCATTGTATTGCAAGGAGCTTGATAGTTGTGATAAATTCTGATAATCTAGGGATTTGACTTTGAAACGTTCAAATGCAGCTATCACATCTCGGGGAGGTTTGTCCATAGCTGGGCGGGGGCAGAGGCTGCGATGGGCACGAGCAATGGCTTCGGCTGAGATGTGTAGATCAGGCAGGAGGGAAGCCCACCATTTTATTAAGAAATCACACATAGAGGGGCCCTCCAAGCCCTCAGGTAATCCTTTCACACGTATATTCAAACGACGTGATCTGGCCTGAAGGTCAAGGACCTGATCTCGCAGCTTTATAATTTCACTGACTGCTTCATCCAGATCCTGTCTTGTATCTGTAGCTCTGTCAAAAGCTGCAGAAGCAATTTCCCTAGCCTCTATTATATCATTAGTCATAGTTTCCATTTTCTGATTGAATTGAGAGAAAGCTTTGTCAAGCTCCTGTTTCATGACTTCCCTAAGTTGATCAATAGTTATATTGTGATCATTATTGCAGCATTGTTTAAGGGAAGCATTAGAGGAGCTGCTAGAACCCCTCTGAGATAAGTTTGGATCTGGGGATCCCTCCCTGCTGTCGGCCATTTTGCCCGCCTTTTTAACAGCCGAGGCTGACTTACAGTTTTTTGTCTTCTTCCTGTAGCCTCCCGTTTTGAATAATGAAAGCAAATTCAAGCTCACTGAGTTAAGCCTTTGATTAGGATTGGAGATCTCTTAGTTTAAAAGTTTAGCACAACAATTTAACAGGCGATTTTGGTCTCGGTGGCAGGAGCTCAAGTTAAGCTGTTTAGCCTGTTGCTGCGCACATGCTCACTTCCTCCTGTGTGTGACCTTTTGTGACACGTAAGCTGACTCTTTGAAATGTAGCTCTTTCCACACTCCATGCATTTATATGGTTTCTCTCCTGTGTGTGACCTTTTGTGACACATAAGCTGACTCTTCGAACTGTAGCTCTTTTCACATTCCATGCAGTTATATGGTTTCTCTCCTGTGTGTGTCATCTGGTGATGAGTAAGCTGACTACGCCAACTGTAGCTCTTTCCACACTCCATGCATTTATATGGTTTCTCTCCTGTGTGTGACCTTTTGTGACTCATAAGCTGACTCTTCAAACAGTAGCTCTTTCCACACTCCAAGCAGTTATATGGTTTCTCTCCTGTGTGTGTCCTTTGGTGAAGCGTAAGATTACCCTTCTGACTGTAGCTCTTTCCACACTCCATGCATTTATATGCTTTCTCTCCTGTGTGTGTCCTTTGGTGAAGCGTAAGATTACTCTTCTGACAGTAGCTCTTTCCACACTCCTTGCATTTGTATGGTTTCTCTCCTGTGTGTGTCCATTCATGACTCGTAAGATGAAACTTCCGAATGAAGCTCTTTCCACACTCCTTGCATTTATATGGTTTCTCTCCTGTGTGTGTCCTTTGATGACACTTAAGGTGACTACTCCAATTGTAGCTCTTTCCACACTCCATGCATTTATACGGTTTCTCTCCTGTGTGTGTCCTTTGATGACATGTAAGGTCACTACTCGAACTGTACCTCTTTCCACACTCCATGCATTGATACGGTTTCTCTCCTGTGTGTTTCCTTTGATGACAAATAAGGTTACGCTTGTCACTGTAGCTCTTTCCACACTCCATGCATTTATATGGTTTCTCTCCTGTATGCGTCCTTTGGTGACGCATAAGCTGCCACTTCAAATTGTAGCTCTTTCCACACTCCGTGCATTTATATGGTTTTTCTTCTGTGTGTGTCCTTTTATGCCTCATAAGGTGACTCTTCTGAATGAAGCTCTTTCCGCATTCCACACATTTATAAGGTTTTTCTCCTGTGTGTGTCCTTTGGTGACGTGTAAGCTCACTCTTTTGAATGAAGCTCTTTCCGCAATCCATGCATTTATATGGTTTCTCTCCTGTGTGTGTCCTTTTATGCCTCATAAGGTAACTCTTCTGAATGAAGCTCCTTCCACACTCCATGCAGTTATATGTTTTTTCTCCTGTGTGTGCCCTTTGGTGACTCATAAGGTTATAATTCCTATTGAAGCTCTTTCCACACTCCATGCATTTATAAGTTTTTTCTCCTGTGTGTGTCCTTTGGTGAAGCGTAAGATTACCCTTCTGAATGTAGCTCTTTCCACACTCCTTGCATTTATATGGTTTCTCTCCTGTGTGTGTCCTTTCATGACCCATAAGATGAAACTTCCGAATGAAGTTCTTTCCACACTCCTTGCATTTATATGGTTTCTCTCCTGTGTGTGTCCTTCTATGCCTCATAAGGTGACTCTTCTGAATGAAGCTCTTTCCACACTCCTTGCATTTGTATGGTTTCTCTCCTGTGTGTGTCCATTCATGACTCGTAAGATGAAACTTCCGAATGAAGCTCTTTCCACACTCCTTGCATTTATATGGTTTCTCTCCTGTGTGTCTCCTGTGGTGAAGTGTAAGCTCACTCTTCTGAATGAAGCTCTTTCCACACTCCGTGCAGTTATATGTTTTTTCTCTTGTGTGTACCCTTTGGTGACTCATAAGGTTATACTTCCTATTGAAGCTCTTTCCGCATTCCACGCATTTATAAGGTTTTTCTCCTGTGTGTGTCGTTTGGTGACGTGTAAACTCACTCTTCTGAATGAAGCTCCTTCCACATTCCATGCATTTATATGGTTTCTCTCCTGTGTGTGTCCTTTGATGACTCATAAGATGACCCTTCTGAATGAAGCTCTTTCCACACTCCATGCATTTATACAGTTTCTCTCCTGTGTGTTTCCTTTGATGACAAGTAAGGTTACGCTTGTCACTGTAGCTCTTTCCACACTCCATGCATTTATATGGTTTCTCTCCTGTGCGTGCCCTTTGGTGACTCATAAGGTTATACTTCCTATTGAAGCTCTTTCCACACTCCATGCATTTATAAGTTTTTTCTCTTGTGTGTGTCCTTTGGTGACACTTAAGATAACACTTCATATTGAAGCTCTTTCTATACTCCATGCATTTAGAAGGTTTTTCTCTTATTTGGGTTTTTTGATGTATAGTAGGAGACTTTTCCTCCCTGAATTTCTTTGTTCTTCGAACACTACAGTATATTCTTGATTTAGCTTGATTCTCTAATGTTTTTCTAGATAGCAAATATTTTGTTCCCATTCTACAATCTGCAGGAATTCTCAGAATGTTGTTCTTGTTTTCTTTAAGAGCACATGCTTGGGAAAAGAGAATAACAAATTAATTCAGCCAACATCAGTAAGTATCTAGGGTATTAACATTATTCAGTGAGAGTTTCTCTTTCCGAGATACCTGAACCTCTGTTCAGGAAGTCTTTGCTTCCAATTTTTATGGCTGGATTCCTTTTAAACTTCTGGGTTTAAAGGGGAGACTATTCCATAATCTGGGCGCTATCACTGAGAAGGCCCTCTCCCGGGTGGCCACTAGCCTCACTACTGAAGGTGGTGGGACAACCAGGAGGACCTCAGTACTTGATCTTAAGGCACAGGCAGGTCGGTATGGGATAAGGCGTTCCTTTAGACATTTGGGCCCAATTCATTTAGGGCCTTATAAGTCAGAGAAGACCTTGAATTGGGCTTGGGAGTGAACTGGAAGCCAGTGCAACTCTCCCAGCTACACAGACACAAGACCCTGTGACACACAGCACCACTGTCTTGTCTGGATTCAGCTTCAATTTATTGGCCCTCATCCAGCCCATTAACAGCTCCAGACACCTGTCAAGCACTTCAACTACCTCTCCTGATTCAGATGACACAGAGAGAGCTGGGTATCATCTGCATACTGGTGACACTTCACTCCAAATCTCCTGATGACCTCTCCCAGTGGCTTCATATAGATGTTAAATAACATGGGAGATAATATCGACCCCTGAGGAACCCCACAAGTTCCCAGGATGTTGAATCAGTGTCTCCCACAGTAACTATCTGGGATCTACTCTGAAGATAGGAGCGGAACCAATGCCAAGCATTGCCTTCCACTCCTAAATTCCGTAGTCTCTCCAACAGGATAGCATGGTGACTGGTATCACAAGCTGCTGAGAGGTCCAGGAGAAACAACAGGGTAGCATTCCCCCTGACTGTCTCCCGGAGTAGGTCATCAACCAGAGGCCTTTTTGCACACACGGTTTTTGAACGTGTGGAAAACACCCCGGAATGTGGCATTTGCACTGCCGGGGCTGGGTTTGCGTCCCAGCCCATTCCGGAGTGTTTTTCGTGTGTCCATGTACGTTCAAAGCATCCCCGGCTGTTCGGGGAGGGAAGCATTCGCACATGCTTCCCTCCCTGACAGCCGCGGCCATGCCCCCCCGCCACCACTAGCCGAAAATCAGCCGAACAGCAGATGAGGGCCGTGCTAATTACCTACCTTGCCAGGCTGCGGTGGCGATCACGCAGGCGCGCCGAGCCTGGTAGACAGCAGAGGGGACCCACCGAATCGCAGGTCACCTCTGCCGTCTACCAGACTCGGGGCGTGCCACCACAGCCTGGTGATCGCCTTCTCCCGGCCAGATCGCGGGCTGGGAGGGGCAGAGGGGTGCCCTCCCCCTGCTCCAGGTAGGCATCCCCGATGCCTACCAGGAGTAGGACGGAGGCAGCCCACCGCCCCTTCCCCCCCTCGATCTGGCCTGGGGAAGACTTTACTCCTCTTCCAAAGGGGAAGCAGGAGTAAAGGGGCTCCTTCTCCCACCAGGATCTGCTAGTGGAAGGGCAGAGGGTGCAGTTTTCTGCCTGCTCCTAGGCGGCACCGGGGATGCCCACCTGGAGCGGGGGGGGTGCCCCACCTGCCCTTTCGCTGGCAGATCCCGGTGGGAGAAGGAGCCCCTTTACTCTTGCTTCTGCTTTGGAAGTGGAGTAAAAGCTTCTCCTGCCTGGATCGAGGGGAGGGATGGGGGGGGGTCTGTGGGGCTTTGGCACCTGGATCAGAACCCACTCCCCACCCACCCAGCGCCCGGGACGCACAGTGTGCACGCAGACCTACCTGGTTGGTGTCCAGACACGGAATGAGCCAAGGATGCCGGGAGCGTTCACCACCTGGGTGCGCTGCAGACCCCTATTGGACAAGCAGTTCACGTACCTGGACACCGACAGTTCATGTACCCAGACACCAACCAGGTAGGTGTGCGTGTATGCGTGCCGCGTGTCCCCGGGCACTGGGGGAGTGGGGGGTCGTCTGCTGGGCCTACGTGCAATCAGGCGGGGGGGAGCCTTGGCTGATCGGAACGACACGCTCCGGTCGCCCAAGGGGTCCCTCAGCTGCTGCCCCATAGGCAGCTGGCCCCAGGCCCTGGGGTGGGTGGGTGGGTGCCCGGGTGGCTTCGTGCCAGCTGCACAGGGCTCAATCGAGCCCTGTACAGCCTGCAGAAAGCAGGGGAAGGAGCTTGACAGGGCTGCCCACCCCTGGAACGCGTCCCTGGTCCTGGCCGGCCTTTCCCAGCTAAGTAACTTTGGGACGCTGTCCCCATTTGCACACAGGCATGCAGGAATGCATGTAAACGTGTTCCTGCGTACCTGTGTGTGAATGAGTGTAGCTTCCTGAAGTTACTCAGCCCACATATACACTACATCCGTTCCGGATGTAGAGTGAAAAGGCCTCCGGGTGACCAAGGTGGTTTCCATGCCATAACCAGGCCTGAAGCCAGATTGAAATGGGTCTAGATAATCAGCTTCTTCCAAGCTTGCCTGCAGCTGAACAGTGACAGCCCTCTCTAGCATGCTTGCAGTGGAGTAGTGATGGCCCTCTCCAGAACCTTGCCTAAAAAAGGTATGTTAGCCACCGGGCAATAGTTATTTAGATCTTCTGGGTCCAGGGAGGTCTTCTTCAGGAGGGGGCACACCAAAGCCTGTTTCAGGGCCGGTGGGACCACCCCATCCCTCAGAGAAGCATTCACTACCTCCTGGATCCACCCGGTCATACTTTGTTGGCTAGTCTTTATCAGCCATGAAGGGCAGGGATCCAGAGAACACACTGGCTGCACCCCGCAAGGAGCTTGTCTGCATCCTCAGGCCACAACAATTGAAACTGATCCAAATAAACTGGACCACACAGTTCTCTGTATGCCTCATTTGGACTGTGTTTAATCGTGACATCTGATCCCTTACAAATCTGAGCAACTTTGTCCTCGAAGTGCTTCTCATATTCATCACAGCAGATGTTTAGTCCTGGCTCATATTTCTTTGAGCTAGGTTTTATAAGACTATTTACTACTCTGGAAAGCTCTGTTGGACGGCTACTTGAGGACACAATGGTGGCGGAGAAAAGGTTCTTTTTCACTGCCGTAACCACCACATTGGTAAGCACAATAGTGTGCTCTTACACGTGTTTAGTCAGACTCACAGCCGGATTTACGTCACCTGCGCTCTAGCCATTGACATTCCTGTTTCATGGCCTGTAGCTCCACATAATACCAAGGAATGTTTCGGGCTTCACAAGCATGTTGAGGGCACTTGGGGGCGATCATGTCAATAGCTCGCTTATCTCCCAATTCAGAGAGGGAAACAGGGCTTCTGACAGGAGCACCAGTCATGCCAACCGGAAAATCCCCTAGAGCTTTTAAGAATTGCTCGGATTCCATAAGTCTCCAGGGGCAGACCATTTAAATAGGTCCCACCCAAATGGGAGTTGTCATTGCAAGTCCAAACCTCACCAGCGAGTGATCTGTCCATGACAACGAGTATGCAGTCAGCCCTCCTATCAACGGATACTCACCAGTCCGTTCTGAGGCAAAAACCAAATCAAGGGTGTGGCCTGCTATATGAGTTGGGTCAGATACAAATTGAGACAGCCCCATGGTTGTCATGGAGGACATGAAGAACTGAGCTGGTCCACTGAGCATAGTCTCGGCGTGGAAGTTGAAATCCCCCAACACCACCGTGGCAGGGACTTCCAGCACCACATCTGAGACCAGCACAGCCAGCTCAGATAGGGAGGATGCCAGGCAGTGGGGTGAACGGTACACCAGCAACATCCCTATCCTGTCTCTCTGGCCCAACAACAAAAACAGGCTCTCAACCCCCGTTACAGTGTGAACTGGCTGTCTGGTGAGGGAGATGGAAATCCAATGGACTACAGCGACACTCCCCCCCCCCCCTCAGTCTAGAACAGTGCTGCACTGAGTATCCTGGAGGACACAACTGGGTGAGACAAGGCCCACCCAGTTCATCCATCCAGGTCTCTGTTATACACGCCAGATCAGCCCCCTCTTCCAGAATCAAGTCATGTATGACAGATGTTTTATTCCGGGCTGATCTGGCATTGTCATGCCAATCTGCCTTCTGCTCTGACCGTGCTTCTCTTGAACGCCAGTTGGGAGGCATAACAGAAGGGGCAATAGCTTTTAGGTATCTAATACCCCATCTCCTAACCTGTCTCTTCTGCCTTGCATCATCATATCTCCCCCTGCCCATTACCTCTGCGATACGTGCCCCCTGTTCCAGTTCCCCCCCTCTTGCCCAGCCTTGGCACATGGTCCCTCCCACTGAACTCACGTAGATATACACTCACACAGACCAACACACACACACTGTGGTCCCTTCCACAGAGACTCACCCAGATGTGCACACATATACACACATCAGCACACAGACTCAGAGACTAGTACACCCAATGCATACCAACACACTCACATACGTAGCAGTACATCCACATATGTGCAACAGAGCGAAGATAAAAATATTCCAAGATTTGCCCCTTTTGACTAGGCTTATGGCTCGCAGGGAATTTTGAAGGAGAGAGGTAGCATGGGCCTGACCTCTTCTTGTTTAGGAACGCAGGTGTAAATCACCAAGAAGGCCCAGAAGGAGTCAGTTCTTCTCCTCTGCATTTTTAAGTTAGCAAAGTGAGGCAGGCTGGTGCAGCTCCCAGAAAAGGTAGGATGGAAGTCTCTTCTCCTCTGTGTTTTTAAGCTAGCAAAGTTAGCCAGGCGGGTGCAGCTCCCAGAGAAGGTAAGATATTGATATTTATCAACATTCTAAGGGTGTTAGGTGAAGGAACATGGAATGGGACGAAGAGATGTAACCAAAGGATGGCCAAAAATTTCTAGACACAAGGGATCCTACCATCCTTATAAGAGGATCATCCCTGTCCTTCTTTCAAGGCTCCAAAAGATATATTTTCTCACCCTCCCACAAATGTTAGGTCAGGAATAAGACTCTCTTTTGGGACAAGTAAACTGATCACTGGAAATGTGGAAACCAAGCTAGTTATTTACATGAGGAGCAGAAGAGTCAAATTCTTGGATGGAAAGTTGACTGACTACGTCCAGGATTAAAGGCTATCAAAGGCCTGGATGGAGCAGAAGCACTGGTAAGCTATTGCAGAAAAAAGACCAGGCTGAAGGGGGTCACATTTTTGAAGGACAATCAAACAAAATAGGCTGGCTTTTGTATAACAGGTCTAACAAAATTAGTGAACTTACCCAATGAGGCCACAATCCAATAAATCTCTCGCATGACTTCTGTGCAGAGAGCTTGTTGCTCTGCATCCAGCAGAGCCCATTCTTCCTCTGTGAAGCACACGGCCACGTCCTGGAAGGCCACCAGACCCTGCAGAAAAAGCACATAACTGAAAACATTCGTCTTGGCTAATATCTCTCATTAGTCTACGTAATTCTCCACCAGAAGAGGTCGTTACAGCAACCAGCCTGGATAGCTTTAAAAAAGGATTAGACAAAGTCATGGAGGGCAGATGTAGCAATGGCTGCTAGAATGAATCCTCCATAAAGTACATTCTCCATGCTACGGAGACAGGCAGGGTGGCTCTAAAGGCCATTTGCTTGATTCAAGAGCAGGGGAATGTTTTGCCCCTGTCTTCTACATGAGATACACAGAAGCAGTTGGTGGGCCAATGTGTGAGACTGGCTGCTGGACTAGATGGGCTGTGGCCTGACCTGGTAGGGGTCCTCTTATTTTCTTATCTGTAGAGGCAGTACTGCTACAGATAATTTATTCATTTATATTTATATCCCACCCTATATCAGAAGGTCTCAGGGCGTGTAACAACCTCTAAAACCAATAATATACATAAAAACATTTAATATACAGTGCCAGCTTACAGGTGTCTGTTAAAGACTTACTGTATTTTCTGGCGTATAAGACTACTTTTTAACCCAGGAAAATTTTCTCCAAAGTCGGGGGTCGTCTTATACGCCGGTTGTTGTCTTCTTATACAGCGAGTATATCCCAAACTTTATATTTTAACTGGAAAGTTGGGGGTCATCTTATACGCCGGAAAATAAGGTATTTTTTTTTACTTCAGTGTTCCCTGTGTGAAGATTTGTTTCTTTCCTCAACCACCTAGTTTTTAACTGGAGTTTTTGGTTTGTTCTTATCCTGTTTTTAATCATTTAATCGTTTTGGTTTTTTTAATCCACTTTGACGACTTTTTAAAAATGAAAAGTGGTAAAAAAAAAAACCTCTGAAAAAACAATAAATAAATGATACTGTGTGATGTGTACCAGGAACAGGTTAAGGAAGAAAAGGGGAAACATCCAGCCTTGTAGCTGGAAAGGGACTGATAGGGGGCATGGCCTTGCTGCTCGTTGCAAGGGTGGGGGGAATGTTGTTCCTTTGTCCTATCCAATCAGGTTCCACCAGCAGCCTGGCTGGAAGGCTATAAAACAGTGGCTCTCAACCTTTGTAGAGCCACGACCCCAAAATGAGGTTCCCCAAGCCTCCGCGACCCCAGGGGTGGGGGCAGGGACAGGGCAGGGGCGGAGCAGGGGGCAGGGTGGGGCGGAGCCGGGGCGGGGCCGCTGGCATCGCGTTCGCTCCCCCCCCAACCCGGAACTCCTCCTTGGGGGGCTGGAAACGCCGGATTTTAGCGGGCGAAGGGCGCTGGCAGCGAGGCACCAGTCGGTGCAGGTCTGGCGCACTTCACCGCCATCGCCGCCGATCTCCCCTCAAAGCAGCGGTGGTGTGGCGGCGGAGGGGACGCAGGGGGCCTGCGCAGCCTTTGGCGACCCCGCTGAAATGGGTGCGCGACCCCCAATGGGGTCGCGACCCACAGGTTGAGAACCACTGCTATAAAAGCTCATTGAGAGGAGGCCAAAGGTTCTCACCTGGGGCAAGCTCACGGGGAGTGGGTCAGGAAGAAATGAGCTGATAGTGACAATTGCTTGGGGGGGGGGAGTCAGGGAGTTGTTGTTTAGATTGAAACTGAGAGATATTGTCAGCAAAGAAGAGACATGAAAGTTTTTGACAATTCACGCTTTAAATTTTATGTTCATTGAGACTGTAAATAAAGACCTTTACCTCAGCTTTTCAACACTTAAGTTAAATACTATTGACCAAAATTTTTGTGCTGAAATAATAAATTCCACAGTTATTTGTTTTCTCTTAAAGAAGTGTGAGAGTGCTTGTGTTCGGCCCCAAGCTTTCACTAAGTAACCATATGCATGAACTATGCCTCTAAGAGAGGAAAAATTACATTTTGCTACATTCAGAAGAAGGTTGGGAGTAAAAGTTTTCTGTTTATATTCTCAGAAACAGGAAGAGGGGTATGTGGGCTAACTCTCCCAATTCTAGGCCTAGGAATTTAGAATCCAGCGGATTCTGAGATGAAAAATCTGACGGCAGGTTATAGAGTTGGGCAGTAGGACGCCACTTACTGCACAGACGCTTCCACGGAGAAATTGACTTTACAGTGGGAAAAAGGACGGTGCTATTCAGAGCTTAGTGTTTTCCTTCAACATTTCATCATATCAAGCATTGAAGGACAAGGCGTTTTTGTCCCAGGCTCCCCTCACCATATCACTGTTGAGAAAGTAATTCAGCATGTTTGCGTCAGTGCATGAAAAATAGCGTAATGTCACTTTAAAAGCAATTGATTCCTCTCTTCAACTGCAACAGAATGTTAAAGGAAGAAATTGCTGCTGTGGTAAGTTGAAGCTCATTGGTCCACCAGCCTGTTAGCATGTCCTGCTTGGTCTCTAGAGTCAATCTGGCAAGTCTTAGTCTATCTCTGTTAGCCACTTTGGTCTTGTGGTTAGAGTGACGGACTCATAGCTGGAGGCTTCCTGGTTCAATTCCACACAGCTCCACAAAGCCAGACGGCTACAGCTCCCTTTCTGAGTATTCATAGCCCCTCCACCTCAAAGGGTGTCTGTTATGAGAAGTACAGAAGTTTTGTCAGCTGCTTTGAGGCCTCTTAAAACGGGTGAGAAAAGCAGTCTAAAGGAGTAGTCAACTTCCCTTTGTAGGTTTGGCACTCAGGAAACCCTCATCCCAGTCCATCAACAGGACAGAGGGGTGTATTACTGTTTTGCCCCAAAATAAAGAAGCACAAAGCACCCACCGACCATCACACCCACCCTCACTGCTCATGGCTCCTTCCTCACCTCAAATGACTCCTCGGCAGTTTCTTCTGCTTTCCTTGGAGGGAAAGAAGATCCAGATGGTTCCCCTGACTCCATGTCTCCCTTCCTGGAGGAGGAAGAAGAGGAGGAAGGAATTAGACCCCTTGGACTGGGAAGGAGACCTTCAGCTCCCTGGAGACACAGGGGGGACTAGTGTGGAGGCACCTGACCAAAGTCCCCTTCGCAGCCCCAGTCCAGAGTTTGCAGGATGAGACAAAGATGGTTCCTGGATTCCCCTCAGTTTAACTCCCCTGAAAGCTGAGAACAGATCAGGATATCAGCGAAGAACATTGAATTCTCAAAGCGAGGGGACGCCAGGCTGGGATCCCCTCTCAGCACTGGATTCCGACTCAAGAACAGGCAGGAATAGAAATAATCTGCACCTAAGACGCACCTTTAATTGTTGGGTCGCGTACACACCACACCGCAAAACAGCGCTTCAATCCCCGATTCTACTGCCCACGAGGCTTCAGCAGACACACGTGTCCAAGAGAACTTTGCTCAGCCTCACACCTCACTTCCTTTTCCGCTTTGAAGCACACTTTGCCCAACTTCCTACCTCTCTAGGAAATGGGAGGACTCTGTTGCTTTAACCATTGCAGGTCCAAGGGATAGGAAGTCACAAGGGAGCAAAGATGCAGAGATCATCCCTTGCCGTATTGCCCTGGGAAGTGAAATTATCTTTTCTAGCAATTCGGACTCATCTGTGGGGGTTTGGAGCAGGGACTTCGTTCTCACCCTTGGAATCGCACTGTAGGTATGTATCACTCAGCTCCACTGACATCAGTGCAGTGGGATTGGAAGGTTCCTGCTCTTAAAAAGAAACGAAGAAAGAACAATGCAAAGCAAAAGGTTTAATCTGCATTTTCCCACAGTGGACTGGACTGGAGCTGCCATGGTAGAAGTTCATGGGGAATAAAACTCCTTTCCAGGATCATGTTACAGAAGTTCCTCAGAGCTGCCATCTCTCAGTGTGTTATGTGGTAAAATTTGGGTTTTGGTAGGAGTTCAACGGCACACTCAAAGCCCTTATGGAGAATAATGCACTAGCTTGTCATTTGTCAAACACCTCCTTTGCCCTTCTTCTTTCTCTGAGAGGCGACACAAGCTGATAGTCCCTGCAATACTTTCTGCAACTCCCCTGGGGTCCAACCCAACACTCATCCAGTTCAAATAAGAATTCTTCATCATCCCAATCAACCCAGATTGCAGCAACTTAACCAATTCAGTCCGAATGTTATGGGATATAAAACCATGGGAGCACTAACAGGGCTCATATCTCATCAGTTCCCAGTGGGACCCATTCCCCACATCACTGTCCCTGTTGGTTGCAGGGCTGGCTCCTGACTATGGGCTGCCCCTCCATTTTTACAAATTCAATCTCAGGCCTATCAGAAGTGCAGGGTTCATCTGGAAGTATTCTGGAACCCCTGGATACGTGTAGCTCCCAACCACTCTGAATCTGGACACACCAAGCCCTAAAACCAACTGACAAAGTCTGCTACAGAGCAGTTGCCTTGTTGGATGTGCTGAAGGTAGCTGAATGCCTCCTACCTCTGGAAGAGGTGTTGAAGCAACTGTGCAAACAAGATGTAATGACACCAGGCGACTTCAGCACCACTGCTCCAAAGCCATCCAAGTCCACAACCCACTTTGTCACCTCATCCTTGAGTTGAAAGGCACCAGAGCTTAGATGCTTCTCTGGGGAATGTAGGCTCATATTCACAGATGAAGCTAGTTTGGAAACCATTCTGTCCTGCCCCACGAGAAAATACAAGCAAATGCAGCTCCATCACTTATGAGCCTGCTTGGTCTTGGAGACAGAGAAGTGTTGGTGAACCTAGGACACACATGTCACAGGTGACACGCCAATCCCTTTTGGGAGCCATGCAGTGTCACCCGGCACCTGGTCACATTGTTGATGCTTGGCCTGTTGTAGGCCACAGGTTGCTACCGTATGCAGCTACAAAATACTGAGAGCACAGGCGCACTGTCTGTGTCCGGCATAGCAAGCTCAGTGGAATCACGTCATCATGCCGCCAGATCACAGTGTGTCTCTACTCCCAACAGATAAAGGACTGAAGATTTGTGTGCAGCAGCAGAAAGGAGGGGAGTATATATATATTTTAGTTTACATTCATTTTACTAACAATTTATATTTTGGAAAGGGGGCTGAATACTCTTGTTGCCAATGATTTGCATTTAAGATCGAAACTAGAGAATCTCAAAAGAGGTTGCTTGGAGAATGAAGAAGAGAGCCACTACTAACAGGAAATTTGGAGGACTCGGAACTGATTACTGGACACGCTTAGCTCCCTGAAAAATCTAATAATGGCTTTACTACAATTTTTCCCCCTGAAGGAACTTTTGTGAGACCTTACCCTCAGCGTTAAATAATATTGAAACCCATAAAAGAAACGTGACAGATGAAGTTAGTAGCACTTGCTTGTGCTTGAAGTGTACGAAATATCAACCTTCACTTGAAGATTTAGCAAATGAAATTCAGCAACAAAAAGAGTTGTAAAGAATTGTTTTTGCTTTCAATAGTTATAATTAGGATTCTTGGCTCTAATATGCATTACTTTGCACTTATTAATTTATGGATTTCTATCCCGCCCTATACCCGAAGGTCTCAGAGCGTGTGACATTAAAATGAGACAAAAATTAAAGCACATTTGCCACTTGGATGCCCACTCACCCAATGCAAAGAGATCCCTATGGAGCTCTTCACAATCTCTTTCAGTTTTATTATCCCAAATAATTTAATATCATCAACAAACTTTTCTATTTTACTGTCTTGTAGATCACTGAATAAATTAAGACATACCAGTCCCAATACTGAATTTTGGGGAGCCCACTTTTCAGCCCTTTACTCCCTGAGACTTGGCCACTTATTACTACTCTCTGCTTCCTATCCTTATAATTAAGTCAGTCACTAATCCAGGACGGAACCTGTCCTTTTATTCCATGGCTGATAAGTTTATTCAGTAGTCTTCTCCCAAACTGTATCCATTATATTTCCAATATTTCTCCCACATTGCTTTTTTCCTCTATTTGCCTTGAAAAGTTCTTCAATAGGCTTTTGGGTGTTCTTTATTGTATTTTATATACTTTTTATTAAAGCTTTTTAAAACATTAAAACTTCATCTTTCCATATACTAACATCATAGATTATTATTACATCTTTCAGTTGTTCTTATGGATGACTTCCTACGTTTTTCAGATCTCGGTTATATCTCTTCTTCTTTTGCTCCCATCAGTGTTGCCTTTTTCTTGTCTGCCAACCTTGTAGTTAACAGTCAAATCCTTCTGTGGTGATTCCAATTTTTTTAAAGAAAGCTATAAAGGGGTTCCAGTCATTTACAAACGTATCTATTGTTCTTTCTTTCATAAACCGTGTTAATTTGTCCATTTCTGCCAGTTCAATCATTTTAATTAGCCATTCTTCCACTGTGGGGATTTCTGTGTCTTTCCATTTTTGTGCATATAACAATATTTCTGCAGTTGTCATATGTAATACCAAAGAATTCATTTTATCTCAACTTTCATCTGATACAGTGCATTGTTCTAGTTGATCAGTATCACTCCTAGATATTTAACTTTCTTCTCTACGACAAATCTTGATTTCCTTTGGAGGCATTCTTGTTCTTTGTCATATTTTTAGCTAGGACTTTAGTCTTTGTCTCTTTCACTTTAAGCCTGCCACCTTTCCATAGGCTTGTATCATATGTCTGAATCTCTCTTTTCAATTATTCCGGTCTGGTAATATCACAGCTGGGTCCTCTGCAAAGGCTCTAATCTTATATTCTTTTTTTTTTACTTTAATTCCTTTAATATCTGAATTATATCTGATATTTCTGTTTAGAACTTCCAATGTCAAATATAAACAATAAAGGTGAAATGGGGCATCCTTGTCTTCCTCCTTTTTGAATATATAATTTGTCAGTAAGTTCTCCATTTATCAATAACTGTGAATGTTGCCTGGTATCTATTGCTTGGATTCCTTTTTGAAATTTTTCTCCAAAATTCATTTTATTTGTTTGTTTATTTATATTTCTATCCCGCCCTATACCCGAAGGTCTTCAGGCGGGTCACAACCCTAAAATCCACCATATCAAACAACAATATATAATAAAACCATAACAATCATCACAATGTCTAAAATCCAACATGTTAAAAAACAAACAATATCAATTAAAACAGTGGTGTTTGCAGTGGCAGAAACATGGTTGACATTTATCCAAAGGCCTGAGCAAAGAGGTGCGTCTTCACTTTCTTCCTGAACATGAACAGAGAAGGAGCCTGACGCACCTCAAGGGGGAGACTTCCACAGCCTGGGGGCCATTACTGAGAAGGCCCTCTCCCAGGTGCCCACCAGCCTTGCTGCTGAAGGTGGTGGGACAACCAGGAGGAGCTCTCCTGCAGATCTTAGGTCACGGGCAGGTCAGTATGGGAGAAGGCGTTCCTTTAGATATTTGGGACCAAAGCCTTTTAGGGCCTTACAAGTCAGCGTTAACACCTTTAATTGGGCCCAGTAGTGAATTGGCAGCCAATGCAATTCTTTTAGAACCGGCGTGATGTGTGTCTGGCTAGCTGTTCCAGTCAGCACGCTGGTGGCTGCATTTTGCACTAGCTTCAACTTCCGGACTGTCTTCAAGGGCAGCCAATTTACATTATCAAATGCTTTTTCTGCATCCAAACAACTAGTGATACTCTACCTCATGATGTTTTTCCAAATATTCAATAATATCCAATATTATTCTTATATTCTTTCATTTGTCTATTTGGTAAAAATTCTGTTTGATCCTCCTCTATGTAATCTATTAATACATACTTGAATCTTGGCGTGCTTTACGATTTCCCATACTACCAAAGCTCTTTGAGTGTTGAATGCAATGATTCCTCAAGAGAAGTGGAGGCCTTTCCTCAGTCAGTTAATTTACGTTGTCCCTCCGTGTGGGTTCATGGATGAAAAGAAAGTAAAATGCAGCAACTGAAGCTCTTTCCAAACTCGCTGCATTTTTATGGTTTCTCCCCTTTGTGAGTTCTTTGATAAGAAGTTGATTGCTTTGATGGTAGCTCTTTCCAGACTCCATGAATTTCCATCTGAGCTCCTGCTTGCAAGCCCCCCCTCCAGTAACTTAAAAGAGTGGAGGAGAAGGAAGGATGCCAACTTTACCTGGGCTCCTGTCTTCAAGCCCCCTCCCCCCAGCAACTTAAGAGCGGAAGGACGGGAGGAAGAAGGACGCCAAGTCCATCTGAGCTCCTGCTTGCAAGCCCCCCCCCCTCCAGTAACTTAAAAGAGTGGAGGAGAAGGAAGGACGACAATTTTACCTGGGCTCCTGTCTTCAAGCCCATCCTCCCCTGCAACCCATTTAGGAGTACAGGGGATAAGAAGCGTGCTCTGCTTGGGGGGGGGATGAGTGTTTGCATGAGTGTGTGTGTATAATTTTAGATAGTATTAAAATCTTCTTTCATTGTTTAATACTGTTTTAACTTTTTGGTGCGTGTACGTGTATCTGTGTGTGCATGTATGTGTGTGCGTGAGGGTGGTGGTTTTACATTAGCTTTTGGGCTAGTCGGTGTGTTTGTTGTGAGTAGTTGTCTTAGTAGATGGGAGGGACTATGTGCCAAGGCCAAGTAAGAGGGGGCGAAGTGGGGACCACCATTCCTGTTCAGGACGGCAGGGGGAGATACGGCGCTGGAGGACGGAAGAGACAGACAAGGAGAAGGGGTGTTAGATACCTTGAAGCTGTCACCCCTTCTGTTCCGCCTTCCAGACAAAGGCATCTGGGAAGGCCTGCCAACCAAAAACCCACTACTCTGGCAGTGTTGCTTCTAAATGCCAGGTCGGTCTGGAATAAAACATCAATTATCCATGATTTAATTCTTGAGGAAAGGGCTGACCTGGCATGTATAACTGAGACCTGGATGGATGAACTGGGTGGGCCTGGTCTCACCCAGCTTTGTCCTTCAGGTTACTCAGTGCAACACTGTTCTAGAGTAGGAGGGAGGGGAGGGGGTGTCGCTGTGGTCTATCGGACTTCCATCTCCCTCACCAGGCGGCCAATTCATGCTGTTTTTGCTGTTGGGCCAGAGAGAAAGAATAGGGATGCTGCTGGTGTACCGTTCACCCCACTGTCCAGCATCCTCCCTATCTGAGCTGGCTGAGGTGGTCTCAGAGGTGGTGTTGGAAGCCCCCGCCACGGTGGTGTTGGGGGACTTCAACGTCCACACCGAGGCCACACTCAGTGGATCAGCTCAGTTCTTTATGGCCTCCATGACAACCATGGGGCTGTCTCAGTTTGTATCTGGTCCAACTCATACAGCAGGCCACACCCTTGACTTGGTTTTTGCCTCAGCGCGAATTGATGATTATCCATTGATAGGAGGGCTGATTGTCAGCCCGTTGTCATGGATGGATCATTCGCTGGTGAGGTTTGGACTCACAACGGCAATCCCCCTCTGTGGGGACAGAGGACCTATTCAGATGGTCCGCCCCCAGAGACTTATGGAATCTCAACGATTCCTGAATGCCCTGGGGGATTTTCCAGTTGGCATGTCTGGTGCTCCTGTCGAAGCTCTGACCTCTCTCTGGAACCAGGAGATGACAAGGGCTATTGACACGATCGCTCCCAAGTGCTCTCGGCCTGCTTGTAGAGCCCAGAAAGCTCCTTGGTACTCCACGGCCATGAGCTCCGGGCCATGAAACAGGAAGGTCGACGGCTAGAGCGCAGGTGGCGTAAATCTGGCTGTGAATCTGACCAAACACGAGTTAGAGCACACTATCGTGCCTACCACGTGGCAGTGATGGTGGCGAAAAGTAGTTTTTTCTCCACCGCCATCACGTCCTCGAGTAGCCGTCCAGCAGAGCTCTTTAGAGTAGTAAATGGCCTTATAAAACCTGGCTCGATGAAGCGTGAGCCTCAGCCATCTAATATCTGCTGTGACAGTTTTGCAAAGCACTTTGAGGACAAAGTTGCTCAGATTCGTAGGGGATTAGATGTCTCAATTGGACTTAGTCCAGGGGAGGCGTCCGGAGCACTGTCTGGTCCAATTATTTTGGATCAGTTTCAATTGTTGCGGCCTGAGGACGCGGACAAGCTGCTTGCAGGGGTGCGGCCAACGACATGTTCTCTGGATCCCTGCCCCTCCTGGCTGATTAAAGCTAGCCGGCAAGGTATGACTGGGTGGGTCCAGGAAGTGGTAAATGCCTCTGTGAGGGAGGGGGTGGTTCCACTGGCCCTTAAACAGGCTGTGGTGCACTCCCTCCTGAAGAAGGTTTCCCTGGATCCAGAAGATTTAAACAACTATCGCCCAGTGGCCAACATACCTTTTCTAGGCAAGGTTCTGGAGAGGGTTGTCGCTGTTCAGCTGCAGGCATGCTTGGAGGAAGCTGATTATCTAGACCCATTTCAATCTGGCTTCAGGCCCGGTCATGGCACGGAAACCACCTTGGTCGCCCTGGTTGATGATCTCCTCCAGGAGAAAGACAGAGGGAATGCTACCCTGCTGGTTCTTCTGGACCTCTCAGCGGCTTTTGATACCATTGACCATGGTATCCTTCTGGAGAGGCTACGGAGTTTAGGAGTTGGAGGCAGTGCTTGGCATTGGTTCCGCTCCTATCTCCAGAGCTGATCTCAGATAGTGGTGATGGGAGAGACGGAGTCGACACCCTGGGAACTCACTTGTGGGGTTCCCCAGGGGTCAATCTTATCTCCCATGTTATTTAATATCTACATGAAGCCGCTGGGAGAGATCATCAGGAGTTTTGGAGTGAGGTGTCATCAATACGCAGATGATACCCAGCTCCTCCAGGTTGGACTATTGTAACGCGCTCTACATGGGGCTGCCCTTGAAGACGGTTCGGAAGTTGCAGCTGGTGCAAAATGCAGCGGCCAGAGTGCTGACAGGAACAGCTAACCAGACGCATATCACGCCGGTTCTAAAAGAACTGCACTGGCTGCCAATTCACTACCGAGCCCAATTCAAGGTGCTAACTCTGACCTATAAGGCCCTAAATGACTTGGGTCCCAGATATCTAAAGGAGCGCCTTCTCCCATATCGACCTGCCCGTGCCTTAAGATCTGCAGGAGAGGCCCTCCTGGTTATCCCACCACCTTCAGCGGTTAGGCGGGTGGGTACCCGGGAGAGGGCCTTCTCAGTGGTGGCCCCCAGGCTGTGGAATGGTCTTTCCTTGGAGGTGCGTTGGGCCCCTTCCCTGTTTACATTCAAGAAGGCAGTAAAGACGCACCTCTTCACTCAGGCCTTTGGCTAAATGCTCTTTTTTTCTTCCCTCCTACCAAAGACCACTGTTTTAAACTTTTTATATCGTTTTTTTTCTTTTTTCTTATTCTTATTATCATGTTGGATTTAAATCTTATGCTGGTTTTATTATAGTGTGATATAATTGTAATGTGTTTGTTCTTAAATGTTGTGAGCCGCCCAGAGACCCTCGGGTATGGGGCGGGATATAAATATAAATATAAATATATATATAGTTTCTCTCCTGTGTGTGTCCTTTGATGACACCTAAGCGGACTACTCCAACTGTAGCTCTTTCCACACTCCATGCATTTATATGGTTTCTCTCCTGTGTGTGTCCTTTGATGACACATAAGGTCACTCTTCCGAATGAAGCTCTTTCCACACTCCAAGCAGTTATATTGTTTCTCTCCTGTGTGTGTCCTTTGGTGAAGCGTAAGATTACCCTTCTGACTGTAGCTCCTTCCACACTCCATGCATTTATATGGTTTCTCTCCTGTGTGTGTCCTTTGGTGAAGCGTAAGATTACCCTTCTGACTGTAGCTCTTTCCACACTCCATGCATTTATATGGTTTCTCTTCTGTGTGTGTCCTTTGGTGAACTGTAAGATCACCTTTCTGAATGAAGCTCTTTCCACATTCCCTGCATTTATAGGATATCTCTCCTGTTTGTGTCCTTTGATGACTTTTAAGGTAACTACTCCAACAGTAACTCTTTCCACACTCCATGCATTTGTCAGGTTCCTCTCTTATGTGAGATTTTCGATGTACAGTATGGGTTTTTCTCTCCCTGAATTTCTTGGTTCTGTGAACACTCCAGCGTACAGATTATTCTGGTTCATTATCTAATGTTTTTCTAGATAGCAAATATTTTGTTTCCACTGTGCAATCTGCAGGAATTCTCAGAATGTTCTTCCTTTTTTCTTTAACTGCATATGTTTGGAAAAAGAGAAAGAAAAAATTAATAGATTTCAGCCATCATCACTAGCTATCTTGCATTTTAACATTATTCAATGAGAATTTCTCTTTATGAGATGCTTGAACCCCTTTCTGGGCGTTTTCTCCTTCCGATTTTTATGGTTGGATACCTCTAAAACTTCTGGGCTGTCATATTATGTACTGTATTTGTCAGCATATGGGGGAGAAATCATCATATTACTGCAGCTTTCTCCCTTCACCTGGTGGGCCACAGAGTGAAATAAGATACTGGATTCAATGTGTTGTGGCTCGAGATAGCAGGGATCTTCTAATGCTGGATGCAGCAGGGATCCTCTTAATCCTGCTTTTGGATGTGTGCTATCATTTTAAGAAGCAGGCTTTGCTATAAGAGGCCTGAGCCAATCTGCAAACATAACACTGAGACATACAGCAGGCTGAGGTATGCAATGAATCTTTAACTACTAGCCCTCACAGAATGCAGAGATTCACACAATCCTTCAATGCAGAAATATACGTGCATTCCATATGCCTGGACATTTAGTATACAAACCATACTGAAGATTTACCTAATGTGTGAATCTTGAGGTCAAATATGTGCAGAAACACACAAAATCCGGGTTCTATATTTCCAGATTTGAATGGTACAAAGTTTCTCAGCCAAGAAATAGATCAGAGAGACATGAATTTGTGTGTGGCAAAACTAACTGGGGGAAAAGCAGTTTTATTTGTTCAGTTGGGTGAAACTTAATACCAGGGATGTATCTCCTTGGCAAACAGTATAACTTTTCCTTTACATTATGGGGTTTCTTTCCAGGGAGAAACAGATGTACAAACCTACTTATCAACATGCCTTTCCCAAACACTTCTCACATTGTTTACTGTTAAACCTTTTTATGAATGGTCTGGAAGAGCATGTCGAAGGAATGCTGATCAGATTTGCAGATGATACAAAGCTAGGATAGGCTGCTAACACTACGAAGGAGAAGAGAGGATTCCAAAAGATCTAGACAAGCTTCAACAGTGAGCTGACACTGACATCCTGGTAAGAAAAATGAAAAGAACAAATACAGAATGGGAGGAATCTAAATGAGTAGCAGCCCAATTGAAAAGGATCTTGGTGTCAAACATGAGTCAACAGTGTGACACAGCTTTTAGGTGTATCAAGAGGAGCATAGAGTCTAAGCCACAAGAAGCAATTATGCCTCATCTAGAGTACTGTGCCCATTTCTGGGCACCCCAGTTGAAAAAGCTTATTGGCAAACTAGAGCAAGTTCAAAGGAGTTCTAGGAATATGGAGAGTGGTCTGGAGACCATGTCCTATGAGGAATGCTTGAAGGATCTAGGAATGTTTAGCCTGCAGAAGAGAAGACTGAGAGGAGACACAATAGTATCTCCACTTAGACAAGATGGAAGATGGAAGAACAATGAATAGCGGCATAAAACTTCAAGGGAGTCAATACAAATTAGATACTAGAAAAAAACTTCCTGACAGTGAGGGCGATTAATCAATGGGATAGATTCCCACAGGAGGCAGTGAGTTCTCCTTCGCTGCAGGTTTTCAAGCAGAGGCTGGACCTACATCTGTCAGAGGTGGTTTAGAGAATCCTGTGTTGAGCATGACCCTAGATTCAGTGACCCTGAAGGTCCCTTCCAACTCTCTCTATTATTCTGTTGTTGAAATATATTGCCCTCATCTCTCTTAGAAGGGACATTCTTGTTTTCTGGATCCAGTACCACATGCTCCTCATACCCTGATACTAGAAATTAACTTATGAGCAAGATAACCATACTGTATCTGATACGAACTGCTTGCTTTTGTTATTGCTGGGTGTTCTCTCTTTTGGTGTCTGCTCAATGGCTGCAATAATATTACTGTTAACGTGCTCTGTGTTAACTTTATTCTCTACTGAAGTTTCAGATCAGGAAACAGCATCCCTTTACAATTCCTTTATTTTTAATTCAACTTTTGGTCTCAAACGTTTGATATCAGACAATAATCATCAATATTATTTCAAACTGGATAAATATTCAGATAAAACTAATACCAAATGACACTAAACAATCTTGTTTTATTTTTAAAGTTGAGGCATTGAGGAAATAGATGTGGGAATATTTTCTGCAAGTAGACATCTCTATATAATCCTAAAGCACTACCTCACAGAAAGAGTTATAACATATTAGGTGCAGCTCTCTGGCAAAGGGGAAGCTAGGAAATGTATTCTCATGATGGGTTAATTTGGAAGGGAAAAGAAAACATAAGAACAGAGAGGCAGGATATCCCTTAAAGCCTTTCTCTTCAGCTGGGGATACCCAGAAGCAATTGATGGGTACTGTGTGAGATGGGATGCTGGATTAGACGGGCTGTGGCCTGATCCAGCACACCTCCACTTATGTTTTCATGTTATTATGTAACCTTGAACTTTATGCGCTGTCTAGCAAGATTAACTAGGATGAGGTCATCTTTAGACTCAGAGGCATCCCAATGAAACGTATCTGAGTTTTTGTCACCAGCGTTCCTCATGATAATAGTTCTGAAGAGAAATGTTTTGCTTTCTTGTGGATGAGATAAAGGAAATGGATCACTTCAGCCTCTAAATATTTTAAATATTCATCATCCCTCAAAATGTGAAATCTTTAGGGAGGGATATTTAAGGAAAGACAAGAATTTCTGGACACGAGGGATACTACCATCTTTCAGGTAGTACATCTCTGTCCTTCCTTCAAGGCCCCAAAAGATATATTTTCTTATCTTCCCATAAACGTTAGATCAAGAAAAAGAATCACTCTTGGGGCAAGTAAACTGCCTCCATTTTGATCCATGATCTTAATGACTCAAAATCACTGCATCACAAATAAAAATAGAACACATTCAACTCACTGGAAATGTGGTAGCCAGCCTAGCTATTTACCTCAGGAGCAGAAGCATCGAATTCTTGGATGAAAGTTGAGTGACTACCTCAAGGACAAAAGGCTCTCAAAGGCCAGGAGGGAGCAGAAGCACTGCTCAGCCATTGCAGAAAAAAGACCAGGCAACAGGGGGTCACATTTTTGAATGACAATCAAAATGAAAGCGGCTGGTTTGTCGATAATTTTCATCTTGAAACCATGATAATTTTCAGCTTGAAACCACAATAATTTTCAGCTTGAAACCACGTAAAGCTCAGGTCTGACAGAACTAGTGAACTTACCCAATGAAGCCACAATCCCATAAGTCTCTCCCATGACTTCCTTGTAGAGAGCTTGTTGCCATGAATCCAGCAGAGTCCATTCTTCCTCCGTGAAGCACACGGCCACGTCCTGGAAGCTCACCAGGCCCTGCTGGGGAAAGAACTTAACTGAAAACTTTCCTCCTTGGGTAATATCTCTCATTGATCTACATAATTGTCCACCAGAAGTGGCGGTGAAAGCAACAAGCCTGGATAACTTTCAGAAAGTGTTAGACAAAGTCATGGAGAACAGATGTATCAATGGTTGCCCAGGTACATCCTCCTTTCTGGGGAAAGATGCTAGATTTGCTGGGATTCAAGAGCAGGTGGTTTAGCCCTTGTCTTCTGTTTGAGATGCCCAGAAGCAATTGGTGGACACAAGCTGCTGGACCTGATGGGCTGTGCCCTGATCTGGCACAGTTCCTCTTAGTTTTTTATCTGTAGAGGTAGTACTGCCTTGAGATCGATTAAATGGGTAAGAGAAGGGGTGAGTTCCATGTAAGGTGATGGAAACCATCATTAAAGGCAAAATTAGTGTGCACATGGAGGAGCAAGCATTGCTGAACAGAAGCCAGCATGGCTTCTGCAAAGGTAAATCATGCTTCACAAACTTGTTGGAATTCTTTGAGAGTGTCAATAAACACGTGGATAAAGGTGAACCAGTAGAAATTGTCTATCTGGATTTCGGAAGGCTTTTGATAAAGTCCCACATCAAAGGCTACTAAGTAAACTCATCAGCCATAGAATAAAAGGACAGGTTCTGTCCTGGATTCGTGACTGGCTTAAGGGCAGGAAGCAGAGAGTATAAATGGCCAATTTTCAGGGTGGAAAGAGGTAAAAAGTGGGGTCCCTCAAGGCTCAGTGTTGGGACCAATGCTTTTAAATGTCTTCATCAATGATCTAAGAAGGGGTCCATAGTAAAATAGCAAAGTTTGCTGATGGTATTAAATTATTTACAGTAATAAAAACCGAAAGACTGCCAAGAGCTCCAGAGGGATCTTTTGGAATTGGATGACTGGGCAACCAAGTGGCAAATGTGCTTTAATCTTAACAAGTGCAAAGTAATGCACATTGGGGCCAAGAATCGAAATTATGTCTATAAACTGATGGGGTCTAAGCTTTCTGCAACACACCAGGAAAGGGATCTCGGGGTTTTGGAGGACAGTTCAATGAAGGTGTCAACCCAGTGTGCAGCAGCAGCGAAAAAAGCTAATTCAATGCTGGGAATAATTAGGAAGGGAATAGAAAATAAGACAGCAAGTGTCATTTTGCCCCTTTATAAATCTATAGTGAGGCACATTTGGAATATTGTGTACAATTCTGGTCACCACACCTCAAAAAGGATATTGTGGAACTAGAGAAGGTGCAGAGAAGGGCAACCAGAATGATTAAGGGTCTGGAACACCTCCCTTACGAGACCAGGCTGCAACGTCTAGGCCTGATTGAAGTATATAAAATTATGCATGGTATAGAAAAGGTGGGTAGAGAAAATTTCATTTCTCTGTCGCACAACACTAGAACCAGGGGGCACTCTATGAAGCTGATGGGCAGGAGAATAAGGTCTGACAGGGGGAAGTATTTCTTCACCCAGAGGGTCATCGGCTTATGGAATGTGCTGCCAGAAGAGGTGGTGACAGCTACCAGTCTAGATGGCTTTAAGGTGGGGTTAGACAAATTTATGGATGACAGATGTATCAATGGCTACTAGAACGAATGCCTAGGTGCATCTTTCAGGCTGAGGGGGGCAGGAACTGTGGTGCTTCTAAGGCCATTTGCTGGGACTCAAGAGCAGGAGAAGGTTTGTCCTTGTCTGCGCTTGAGATGCCCATGAGCACTGTGTACGACAGGATGCTGGACTAGATGGGCTGTGGCCTGATCCAGCAAGGCTTCTCTTATGTTCTTATGTTCCTATGTTAACTGAATCAGGATTTGTAAGTGGCAAAGAAAAAATGTTTTATGTTCCTATGATAAAAAAGTAGTAAAATTCTCTTCGCTGATAGGGCACTCAGGAATCCCTCATCCTCATCAATCAACAGTACCCAGAGGGGTATTACTATCTTGCCTCAAAATATAGAAGCACAAAACACCCATGGATCATCACACCCACCCTCACTGCTCATGGCTCCTTCCTCATCTTAAATGGCTCCAGGGCAGCTTCTTCTCCTTTCCTTGGGTGGAAAGAAGATCCAGATGGTTCCCTTGACTCCATCTCTCACTTCCTGGGGGAGAAAGAAGAGGAGGAAGGAATTAGACCCCCCCCCCCTAGACTGGGATGGAGACCTTCAGCCCCCTGGAGACACGGGGGGGGGGGGCAGTGTGGAGGCACTTGACCGAAGTCCCCTTCGCAGCTCCAATCCAGAGTTTGCAGGATGAGACCAAGATGGTTCCTGGATTCCCCTCAGTTTAACTCCATTTAATAGGTGAGAATATATCAGGATATCAGGGAAGAACTTTGTAGTTCACAAAGGAATAGGAAGCCAGGCTTTCACCCAATCTCAGCACTATATCCGCTCCAATGTTGGGCTGCACACACAACACCCCCAAAGTCCGGCCCCTTTCCACTGCCCGCAAGGCTACAACAGACACGTGGAGAGAAGGATGCTCCTTTGACTCCAGTCTGTCTGGCCTTTCACCCCACTTCCTTTTCCGCTTTGAAGCACTCTTTGCCCAACTTCCTGCCTCTCTAGGAAACAGGAGGGCTCTGTGGCTTTAACCATTGAAGGTCCATGGGGTAGAAAGTCACAAGGCAGCAAAGATGCAGCGATCATCCCCTTACCTATTGCTATGGGAAATGAAACCTATTTTTCCTCGCAATTAGGACGTATCTATGGGGAATTTGGAGCAGGGTATTTGTTCTTCCCCTTTGCTCAACTAGAGACATCAGTACAGTTGGATCGGAAGGTTCCTGCTCTTCGAAATGTTTAATTTGTATTTTCCCAAATTTGCTGGACGTTCGCTGATGGGAGGTTGAGTCAGGGGACTAACATAACATTGAACTGAAACACCCTAAGTAATCCATGAATTTAAAAGTTCAGCTGCTTCCAGATGGCGGCCAGATATCCCACTAGAAAGTGATAATGCTTGCTTTTTATCTGACAAGCTCTTAGAAGAAAGAGGAACCCATTTTCTCTCAAAGTTATTTCTTTATATGCAAGCATAAGTTATAGAGGCAAAATGGCTGTTAGTCACTCATTAAATTATTAAAAAGAAAACTTTCTCTTATTTCCCACATCATTTCCTGCCTTAGTTTCCAGGTTCAACTTCAACACGGGTTCAGCTACAACAGATCTCCATTTATTGAGCCTCGAACGCATGTAGGACACGCAGGGACCCTGAATTTGCACGCTTGGGGCAGCCGGATCCATTTGCGACCACCTCAAGCGTCCCAACGTGTCCTAGAGGCGTTTGGAATGTAGAACAATAAAAAGTGCTCTACACGCATATTTACACATTTGTACTGTCCCTGTTTGAACACGTGTCCCTCCTTGACAGCTGCGGGCATGCCCTCCCCCCCGCCACAATTTGCCGAAACTCAGCTGAACAGGTGGCAGGGTCGCATAATCGCTTACCTTGCTGGCTCCGGGGTTGCTCTCTGCTACGGTCTGCAGATGCGTGTGTGGGGTGGAAGGGTAGTTCTCTCCCCGCTGCTTCGGTCCCATCAGGACTGAAGCAGAGGGGGAGGCACCCAGTTCGGCCTCCCCTCACCCTTTTCCAGGGCAGGGAGAGGTCGGACTGCTGGCTGTCTATGGGCTGGAGGGTGTGGGACCGCCAGCAGACCGGGCCCATGTGGACCCCCGTCTACCAAGGGCCTCACATCCACTGGCCCATTGGGGCAGATCACCAGCCTCCGCAGGGCTCAGCTGCCTGGATCCTGGCGGCTGAGCCCCGCAGAGGGCCATCAGGACTTGCCCACTCACCCTGGACCCAGCACAGGCAGCAGGTAGGTGCACATGTGCGCACTCCTCACCAGGGTGGGTGCCTGGGTGGGTGCCTGGGTGGGTGCCTGCCAGCTGTAGGGGACCCAATTGGGCGAAGGCCCCTGACAGCTCTGCCCACCCCTGGGTGTTCTCACCCAATGGCGGGCAGACCTGGGAGGAGCGTCCCAGCCCTGTCTGGCCTTTCCAGGCTAAGACAATCTGGAACGGTTTCCTCATTCGCATGTAGGCAGGTAGGAACACATGTGAACACTCCCACTCCTAAACTCCGTAGTCTCTCCAAAAGGATGCCATGGTCAATGGTATCAAAATCCAGGAGAACCCACAGGGTAGCGTTCCCCGTCTCTCTCCCGGAGAAGGTCATCAACAAGGGTGACCAAGGCAGTTTCCATGTCATGACTGGGTCTGAAGCCAGATTGAAATGGGTCTAGATAATCAGCTTCTTCCAAGCATGCTTGCAGTTGAGTAGCGATGGCCCTCTCCAGAACCTTGCCTAAAAAATGTATGTTGGCCACTGAGCGATAATTGTTTAGGTCTTCCAGATCCAGGGAGGCCCTCTTCAGGAGGGAGCACACCACAGCCTGTTTCAGGGCCAGTGAAACCACCCCCTCCCTCAGAGTGGCATTCACTACCTGCTGGATCCACCCTGTCATACCTTGTCAGCTAGTCTTTATCAGCCCTGAAGGGCAAGGATCCAGAGAGCACGTCCGCACCCCCGCAAGCAGCTTGTCCACATCCTCAGGCCGCAACAATTGAAACTGATCCAGCCAAACAGGACCAGACAGTTCTCTGGATGCCTCGTTTGGACTCTGTCCAATTGTGACATCCAGTCCCCTACGAATCTGGGCAACTTTGTCCTCAAAGTGCTTTGCAAATTTTTCACGGCAGATATTGCTTGGCCCTGGCTCATGCTGCTTTGAGCTTGATAATATAAGACCATTTACTACTCTGAAAAATTCTGCTGGATGGCTATTAGAGGATGCAATGGTGGTGGAGAAAAAGTTCTTTTTCGCCACCGTCACTGCCACATGGTAGGCACAATAGTGTGCTCTAACTCGTATTTGGTCAGATTCACAACCAGATTTACGCCACCTGCACTCTAGCTGTCAATCTTCCTGTTTCATAGACCATAGTTCCATGAAGTACCAAGGAGCTATTCGGGCTCCACAAGCATGCTGAGGGCACTTGGGAGCAATCGTGTCAATAGCCCTGCTCATTTCTCGATTCCAGAGAGAAACCAGGGCCTCGACAGGTGCGCTAGTCATACCAACTGGAAAATTCCCCAGAGCATTCAGGAATCACTCGGATTTGATAAGTCTCTGGGTGCAGACCATCTCAATAGGTCCCACTTCCCCACAGAGGGGAGTTGCCATAGTAAGTCCAAACCTCACCAGCAAATGTTGTCCATGACAACAAGGTGACAGTCAACCCTCCTATCAACGGATACTCACCAATCCGCTCTGAGGCAAAAACCAAATCAAGGATGTGACCTGCTATTTGAGTCGCATCAGATAAAAATTGAGACAGCCCCATGGTTGTCATGGAGGACATGAAGAACTGAGCTGGTCCACTGAGCATAGCCTCAGCATGAATGTCGAAATCCCCCAACACCACTGTGGTAGGGGCTTCCAACACCACGTCTGAGACCACCTCAGCCAGGGAAGATGCTGGGCAGTGGGGTGAGCAGTACACCAGCAGCATCCCTATTCTGTCTCTCTGGCCCAACAGCATAAACAGGCCCTCAACCCCCTTTACAGTGCGAAATGGTTGTCTGGTGAAGGGGATGGATGTCCGATGGACTATGGTAAAAAAAGTGCCCTTTAAAGAAGACTACCAGCGCACTTTCCGGGAAGACGCAGGTATTCAGAGCAACATTTTGCATGGAGATGCTCCGTGGCAAAACAGGCGGGGGTTCTCTCCGAGGGGCCAAGCTCTCTCTCTCTTTTTTTTGCCTCTCATCCACAGCCAGCATTCACGGTATGAAAACAGTAGGCAGGCATTCCAAGAAACAGCAAAGATACATTGTAATGAATTGCTTCCACCCGCCCGCAAGTGAAAGTGTATGAGCAAGATCGCTGGCTGGGGGAGGCATGTCGGGGCTGGAGATCTTGTAAACTGCCTTCGCAAGCAGGGGAGACAAACAGAGAAATTGTAAATTTTTCTTTTGGACTTGTGAATGAGCACACAATTGCACGAGCACCCAATGAAACAGTGAGGGGCGGGGAGAAAAAGATGCAGGTAAGCAAAAGACGCTTCCTTGGGGACGGTCAGTGTATTTAAAATGCGCGTTTTGCTGAGCCCCATGGGGACACTTAATTCGGAATTGAACGCGCTTTTGTTAGATCTGCTGCAGTAGAGGGACAATAGCGACACGAAAAAGTACCATGGGGATGCACCCACTGTGTACAATTCTGGTCATCACACCTCAAAAGGGATCTTGTGGAACTGGAGAAGGTGAAGAAAAGGGCAACCAGAATGATTAAGGGGCTAGAGCACCTACCTTATGAAGGAAAACTGCATTGTCTAGGCTTCTTCAGTCTGGAATGACGGAATTGAACCAGGTGACTGTCAGATAAGGGTCCGACGCTTGAATCTACTGACGGCAAACTGTTTGAGCTCAATGTATCAAAATTTCCCCCCAAACTTCGCTTAACTAAGGTGCAATGTGACATCTAGAAACATCCATAATTTTGTGATATTTGTAGCTGTAGTTAAAAAAAGTTATCTTTTTGATATGTGTATGTATTGAAAGCAAAAACAAACAATTCTTTACATTAGTGACTTTTTATTGTTGGATTTCATTCGCTAAACCTTCAAGTGAAGGTTGGTATTTTGTACACTTCAAGCCCAAGCAGGCGCTACTAACTTCATCTGTCAGTTGGTTTCTTTTATCGGTTTCAATATTATTTAATTATGCAGTTCCAAGGGTGAGAACAAAGTCCCTGCTCCAAATCCCCCACTGATGCGTCCTAACTGCGAGGAAAAATAGATTTCACTTCCTATAGCAATAGGGAAAGGGATGATCTCTGCATCTTTGGCCCCCTGTGACCTTCTACCCCTTGGATCTGCAATGGTTAAAGCAACAGAGTCCTCCTGGTTCCTAGAGCGGCAGGAAGTTGGGTAAATTGTGCTTCACAGCGGAAGAGGAAGTGAGGTGGGAGGCCAGACAGACTGGAGACCAAGAGACGTCCTTCTCCCCACGTGTCCGCTGTATCCTTGCGGGGAGTGGAAAGGGGACGAAGCGGAGTTTTGGGTTGTTGTGTGTGCGACCCAACATTGGACGGTGCATAGTGTTGAGATTGGGTGAAGGCCTGGCTTCCTATTCCTTTGTGTATTAAAACGTTCTTCGCAGATGTCCTGATATATTCCCAGCTATTAAATGGAGTTAAACTGAGGGGAATCCAGGAACCCTATTGGTCTCATCCTGCAAACTCTGGACTGGGGCTGCGAAGGGGACTTTGGTCAGGTGCCTCCACATTGGTCCCCCCTGTGTCTCCAGGGGGCTGAAGGTCTCCTTCCCAGTCCAGGGGGGTCTAATTCCTTCCTTCTCTTCTTCCTCCCCAAGGAAGGGAGACATGGAGTCAGGGGAACCATCTGGATCTTTTTTCCCTCCAAGGAAAGCAGAAGAAGCTGCCCTGGGGCCACTTCAGGTGAGGAAGGAGCCACGAGCAGGGAGGGTGGGTGTGATGGTTGGTGTGTGTTTTGTGCTACTTCATTTTGAGGGAAAATAATAATACATACCCATGTACTGTTGATGGGCCAGGTTGAGTGTTTTCTGAGTGCCAAACCAATGAAGAGAATGTTACTCCTCTTTTATTGTAGGAACATAACACTTTTATTTGTCAGTTACAATCCCAGATTCAGTACATGCACTGATGTTGTTTGGGAAGTAAGGGGTTACAACTTAACAGTCAACTGCTTGAACATGCCAGTGGTCCACTAATTGCTTCTGGGTATCTGAAGCAGAAGACAAGGGCAAAACCTTCACCTGCTCTTGAATCCAAGCAAATGGCTTTTAGAGGCAACCTTCCTGTCAACTCAGCATGGAGGATACACCTAGGCATCCATTATAGAAGCCCTTGATACGTCTGTCCTACATAACTTTGTCTAACCCTTTCTGAAAGTTATCTAGGCTGGTTGCTTTCACCACCTCTTCTGGTGGAGAATTATGTAGACCAATGAGAGATATTAGCCAAGGCAGAATGTTTTCAGTTAAATCCTTTTCCCTGCAGGGCCTGGTGAGCTTCCAGGACGTGGCCGTGTGCTTCACAGAGGAAGAATGGGCTCTGCTGGATTCACAGCAACAAACGTTCTGCAAGGAAGTAATGGGAGATACTTATGGGATTGTGGCCTCATTGGGTAAGTTCACTATTTCTGTTAGACCTGAGCTTTACATGGTTTCAAGCTGAAAATAACAGATAAGAACTCTTTTTTCCTTTATTTTTGAAGTGTTTGTTATATCTTTGTCTTCTTGTCTCAGCTTTAATATCACATTTTTTGCTCTCTCCTTTCTCAGTCTGTATGCTAAGCATCTTTCAGGCTTATTTCTTGATTCAAAGTTTCAATTCTTTTTTTAAAGACTAGTTTAACTTCTATCCCTTGGATTTCTAACATTGAAAGTTCTCCTTGTAGAATTTTTTAAATCCTTGAAGTTATTCTAGCATCCAGTCTAATCTTCAATTTTTTTCCAAATTCTTGATTTTTGGATTTTTTTCTTGTTTTTTCTTCATTTCTCGATTAATTTTGATGCAGTATCCTCTCATAAAAGTTCTACTTGCTTTTATTCTTGATAAATTGTGTTAAACCCTAGATAGCTAGTGATGATGGCTGAAACAGAATAATTTTTTCATTCTCTTTTTCCAAGCATATGCTTTTCAAGAAAAAACGAACAACATTCTGAGGATTCCTGCAGATTGCAGAATGGGAAAGTGTGGAAACAGCTACAATTTGAGATACCAAAGGATACACACAGGGGAGAAACCATATAATTGCTTGGAGTGTGGAAAGAACTTCAGTCAGATGAGTAACCTTATGTGTCATCAAAAAACCCACACTGGGGAAAAACCATATAAATGTATGGAGTGTGGAAAGTACTTCAGTTTCAGCATTTTTCTTTCTTATCATCAAAGAACCCACACAGATAAGAAACCATATAAATCCATGGAGTGTGAAAAGAGCTATAGTCAGAAGGGTCAGCTTATGTGTCATCAAAGGACACACACAGGAGAGAAACCATACAAATGCCAGGAGTGTGGAAAGAGCTACACTTCGAGCAGTAAGCTTAAGTTTCATCGAAGTACCCACACAGGAGAGAGACCATATAAATGCACGGAGTGTGGAAAGAGCTTCATTTGGAAGAATCACCTTATGCGTCACCAAAGAATACACACAGGAGAGAAACCACATAAATGCATGGAGTGTGGAAAGAGCTTCATTCAGAAGAGTGACCTTACGTATCATCAAAGGACACACACAGGGGAGAAACCATACAAATGCCAGGAGTGTGGAAAGAGCTACACTTTGAGCAGTAAGCTTAAGTTTCATCGAAGTACCCACACAGGAGAGAGACCATATAAATGCACGGAGTGTGGAAAGAGCTTCATTTGGAAGAATCACCTTATGCGTCACCAACGAATACACACAGGAGAGAAACCATATAAAAGCATGGAGTGTGGAAAGAGCTGCAGTCAGAAGCGTGACCTTACGTATCATCAAAGGACACACACAGGAGAAAAACCATATAAATGCATGGAGTGTGAAAAGAGCTACAGTTCGAGTAGGCACCTTAAACGTCATCAAAGGAGACACACAGGAGAGAAACCATATAAATGCATGGAGTGTGGAAAGTGCTTCAGTTTCTGCACTTCACTTTCTTATCATCAAAGAATACACACACAGGAGAGAAACCATATAAATGCATGGAGTATGGGAAGTCCTTCAGTTGGTGCACTTTACTTTCTTGTCATCCAAGAACCCACACAGGGGAGAATCCACACAAATTAGTTGTATTCTTACAACTGTAAGATATTCCTGCCTTTACAACTGGTGGCAAGTGGTGGGATAATTCCTTTTACGTTACATCTGGTGGCAGCAGTGGGATAAAGACTGCTGACCACCAGATCACCAGAAGGGATATTTTTGCGTTACAGAAGACATATCAGAAAAATAGTGAAAACAGTGTACAAGAAGACATTTTGAGTAGGAAAGCTTGAAGAAAGCCTATTGGTGACACCATAGACATAATTATTATGCAAATAGAAGTTTACATGTTGATTAATCTTTGCCCGGAAACATATTTAAATACAGAGCCTGGCCAGAGAAAGTGTTCTGGTCAAGATACATTGCGCTGTGTCTCTGAGTTGAATAAATCAGTGTTGCATCTTTGTTCTTATGAGATGGACGTATTTCTGACCAACCTATAGACTAGGGATGTGCAGAGATATTTGTATTATTCCTTTTTTGTACAAATTCAGCCAATTTTGGACATTCACATTCGAATCGAGTGTGGTCACATTCAACGATTACCAGCACAAGTCCCTATAGCCAAAAAACCCAAGTTATATAACCAAAAACCAAACAAAAGGGTTCTGCCAAAAAATGTCAATAAACAGGATAAAATATGTCCCACTACCAAATATAAAAAGGCAAATATATCAGGAAACAAAGAAATAAATGAACTCTGGAGCAAAAAAAACAGTATAATTTCTAAAAGGATAGCAATACCCCACTGAAAAGTTTATAAATACTGAAAATAATTTTTAAAAAATGATATAATAATAGTAAAAAATTCAAAACTCAAGGCCAAACACATTTCGACTACAGTCTTCTTCAGTGGCCTGTAAGTATTCAAAATATATATAAAATATCAAATCTACAGGTCACACAATGTGACTCTGTTCAATTCAAAGGTAATATTTTCAGTATTTATAAACTTTTCAGTGGGGTACTGCTACCCTTTTAGAAATTATACTGGTTTTTCTGCTCCAGAGTTCATTTATTTATTTTCTCATATATTTGCCCTTTTATACTTGGTAGTGGGACATATTTTATCCTGTTTATTGACATTATTTGGCAGAACATATTCAAAGGTTGACATTCAAATTCTAATTGAATACTTCAGAATATTTGTATGAAGCTTCATTTCATCTGTGAACCAGCAGGTGGGAAAGCGGTTAGGGTTAGGGATCCAGAGTGGATTGAGAGTGGATACTGAGAGGATACTTAGGAGATATGTAGCATATGGGATTTGTATGGGATCCATATCGAACATTTGTATCGAATTTGAAACATCGCTTTTGAAGGGCACCTATTCAAAGGAATATGACTTTTCTTGCACAAAAAAGAAATTGTGCACAACCCTATTAATGATCTATGAAGTTGTTCAGAGGTCTCTGCCCATACTGATTGTGGAGGTTGAAGGCATGGAGGGAAAGTAGAAGGTGGTGAAGCAGATGGCTGGTTGGAAGAGCAGAGGGGCTTAACCTGTATGAAACTTAACTGGTACAAGATTACCCGAATTTCATGTGTTGCCGGTTTATAATAACCAAAATATCGGAGCAGATTAAGAGTATATAATGGAACTACTATTAATGAGCACAGAAACCACCACAGTCAGAAGAAGGAATCAAATGGACTCTCCATAGCTGGTACAAGTTTATTGTGGATCAGTATGAATTTGACTTTACCTGGAAAAAACGGTTTATCTAGGAATTTAATTAAAAGAATCTTTAAAAAAAGATTAAGCTATTTAGTATTCAGTTTTAAAGGACAAGACTCTCCTCAATATCTTAAGGAAAAGATTACAGGAGTAAATGAATTATTATAATCAAATTATTGAAGATGTCAAGATTTTGGGTGGGATAGGGTGGAGGGAGGATGGAAAAAGATTCTATGTATGTTTCATTTACTTTGTGTACGAAGTAGTACATTGTATTTATATGTATATGTTTGATAATCAATACATTACAGATCCAAAATAAATAAAATAAAAATGACTCTTATCAGTGTTGGGGCCCTGATTGTTTCTGTGCCAGACTTATCATGAGGAGGTGGCAAGAGACTCATTGACAAGATCACAGCCAGACTTCATGTTACTGTGAAGGATGAAATCACATCTCTTCGTGAAGGAATTATGGGGACTTAAAGTGCCCAACAAACCTTCTGTTCTTCTTCCCACAACAGAGACCCTGTGAGGTAGGTGGGGCTGCGAGTGCTCAGAAAGAGAGCTGTGACTAGTCCAAGATCACCCAACTGGCTTCATGGAAGATTGCAGAATCAAACCAGGTGATTGTGAGTTTTTTCCACTAGGGCTTAGAGCCCTTCTAAGACATCATTAGGGACACAATTGGGAAGGCCCTGTCCTCGTCTGGACCCAATTCAACGCCCCATCTGCAAAGCCATTCCCACAAGGGCAGGAGAAATCCAGATTTAATAGGTCCTTCAGGGCCTTAAATATGGATTTCGTGTGGACCTCATTAAAGGGTGTTTTTCCACGAGCACTTAGTACCCATTAAGTACCCATTAAGGGTCCTTAATGGGTATTTAATGGGTATTCTAGTGCTAGTGGAAAAACACCCAAAGGTGTCTACAATGGGGTCTTCAGGCATCTTCAAGATCTGGATCTACAGGAGACCCCATCTCAAAGATCTGGACTATGTGCGGAAAAAGGAAGAGATAAGAATCAGACTCTAACCACAAGATGAACCAGGCTCACAAGTGATGGAGCTGTACTCGCTAGTATTTTCTCATGGGGCAGGACAGAACAGGTTTCTGTGCTGACTTAATAATAATAATAATAATAAACGTTTATTTATAATGCCCCTTTCACCAAAGGGCATAACAACAAAACAAATATAATCTAAAATAAACAATACATAACAGACAATACACCCAACAATACCCCCCATAGAAATACAAAATAGGATAAGATAAATACCTCCAACTGAAATTCAAAAAGAACAAAACCATCAGCCGGCAGTTAGCTTATGAAACTGAACATATGCCATAACACCATCTGCCATCAGCCAATGGACTGGCTTCAGACTGAAGAATCGAAAAGATAAGTTTTCAGCGCTTTTCGAAAACGAAGCAAATCCTCCTCTAGACGAAGTGCAAGAGGAAGACTATTCCACAAACGCGGAGCAAGGTCTTGAAAAGCTCTCAATCTGGATGGCGCTACTTTTGTAGATGGAACAAGTAACCGCCCCGTAGCAGCTGAACGCAGCGTCCTAACAGGGACATACCATGACACTCTGGCTGCCAAATAGCTAGGAATCATCAAGCGTAGAGACTTAAAGGTCAGGACTAGTAATTTAAAAGAAACTCTAGCTCGAATTGGTAGCCAGTGGAGAGATCTGCGTGGTATTGACACATGAGAATATTTAGGTAAATTAAGAACCACCCGCACTGCAGTATTTTGAACTAAGGTCAAGGGAAGAAGAGAACATGAAGGGAGACCCGCCAGTAGACTATTACAATAATCCAAGCGAGAAATTACCAAAGCTTGGACCAGAGACTTAGCAGTCTCTACTGATAGAAACTTATGAATCCTCCTAATATTTAAGAGATGAAAATTACATGCCTTCGCTGTTGCAGCAATGAAAGGACGCAAGGACTTCATGTATGAATGAGCATACCTTCCCCAGCAGAGCAGCTAAGCCCTGGTATTTATTATTGTTATTAATATTAGTGACATAACACAACAGTAACACACAGCAAACAAGGTATTTATGCTGGTTTTGGTCACTGTTATCACTAGCTGGGCCCTTGATGCCAACGCTTTTCAAGTGCCTGTTAAGATCTTTAGTTGTTGTTTAATAAATTCATATCCCACCCTTCACCAAATGGTCCCAGGGTGGGTTAAAATAAAATAAAACATATCAGATATTGAAACATAATTAAAAAATATACCCCCTCCCACCCACCTCCCTCCTGCCCAGGACAGCACCCTGAGGAAGCTATTTAACCTGGTTGAAAGGATACATTTTCACCAGGCACCAAAAAATATACAGTGAAGGTGCCTGTTGCACCTCAATAGGGAGGCTGTTCCAAAGTCTAGGGACAACCACAGAAAAGCCCCCCTTGTATGTCCCTATGCCTTGTACGTCTGCAAGAGAAGGAACTCCAATAAGAGCCTCTCATTAAGATCTCAGTGCCTGGGCAGGTCTATATGTATGGAGTGTGGAAAGAGCTTCAGTCAGAGCAGTCACCTTACTTCTCAACAAAGAACTCATAAAGGGGCAAAACCATAAAAATGCATGGAGTCTGGAAAGAGCTTCATTTCCTGCACTTTCTTTCCTGTCATCCATGAACCCACACAGGGGAGGAACCACGTAAACTGACTCCAGAAAGATCTCCACTTCCACTTGAGGAATCGCTGCATGGGACACTGAAAGAGCTTTTGTACGCTGGGAAATCGTAAAGAACCTCAAATGGGGGGCGGGGGGAAGAGAGAGATTTGTTTTAACCTGAATGCCATAAAATGTAGAATAGGTGTGAGAAACAAATGTAATAGAAAAATGAGAGATTAATTAAACTAGGGAGTAAAAGTCTATAGTGGTATATATATGTATAACTTGTAGAAAAAACATAATAGAGGTAAGGATGGTATTAATATAAAAGTATATTAGAAAAATTCAATTTTAAGGCTTTATATGTTGGAATCATAGTAAAGGTATGATATGTACAGAAAGGGAGAGAAGCTCAAATGTTTTTATAGTATGAATGAATAATAGATGGGGTAAACAAGAAGAAATAAGAGAAAATAATTACATGTACAAAAAGTAAACACAGACTAAACCTGATAAGATGGTGAAGGACTGGTATCCCTTCAGCAAATATCTACAAAGAATTGCAGTAACTATGATTGGTTCTGTTGTACAATTAAGTGGTTAGCTGATAAAGAGAAGGAGACCTACATGGGAGCAGACGAAGAGGAATGAAGAGCAGAAGTTGGAAAAATGGAGGAAGTTGTCAAAGAACGAGAAGATGGAGAGTTATAATTTGATAATGTTGAATTAGAAGTTTTTAAGTTGTCAAAAAATCATTTTAATAAAGTACATATTTTAAAGAAAGAACACACAAAAGCCCATTGAAGAACATCTCAAGGCACATACGGGAAAAAAGCTGGAACAATCCATGTGGCAAATGTGCTTTAAAATATGCCTCTTTTTAAATGTTACCCTGAGACCTTCGGGTATAGGGCGGGAGAAATACATAAATTATTAAGTGCAAAGTAATGCATATTGTAGCCAAGAATCCTAGTTATGTCTAGTAACTGATGTGGGCTGAGCTTTCTGCAACATACCAGGAAAAGGATGTTTGGGGGTGGAGGGCTCAAGGAAGGTTTCTGCCCAGTGCGCATCAGTGGTTAAAAAAAAAAGCCAGTTCAATGCTGGGAATAATTTGGAAGGGAACAGAAAACAGGAAGTGTCATTTTGTTGCTTTATAAATCTATGCTGAGGAATATTGTGCCTCAAAAGGGAACTTGTGAAACTGGAGGTGAAGTAAAGGGCAACCAGAATGATTGAGGGGCTGGAGCACTTACCTTACAAAAGCAAACTGCAACGTCTAGGCCTCTTCAGCCTAGAATGATGGAAACGAACCGGGTGACTATCAGGAGTCTGATACTCTAATCCAGTGACAGTGAACCTTTTGAGCTCGGGGTATCAAAATTCGCAAAAAAAACCCTAGCTTAACTCAGGTGCCATGTCACATCTAGAAATATCCATAATTTTGTGATATTTGTAGCTATAGTAAAAAAAAGTTTTCTTTTTGATATGGCAATTTATTGAAAGCAAAACCAAATAATTCTGTACACGAGTGAGTTTTTTGTTGCTGAATTTCATTTGCTAAATCTTCAAGTGAAGGTTAGTATTTCACACACTTCAAGCCCAAGCAAGCACTACTAACTTCATCAGTCAGTCAGTTTCTTTTATTGGTTTCATTATTATTTAATGCTGAGAATAAGGTCTCACAAAAGTACCTTGAGGGAAAAAATGCTACTGAAGCCATCATTAGATTTTTTAGGGTGCTAAAAGTGTCCAGTAATCCGTTCCAAGCCCTCAAAATTTCCTGTTCGTAGTGGTTCTCTTCTTCATTCTCCAGTGATTCCTTTCCAGATTCTCTCATTTGTACCTTAAATCCAAATCATTGGCAAAAGGAGTATTAGGTCCCTTTCCCAATGCAAATCATTGATAAAATTAATGTAAACTAAGAAAAAATTATCCTCACCTGCTTTCCGCTGCCAGACACAGGTCTTCAGTCCTTTATCTGCTGGGAGCACAGACACACTGTTCGTGACCCAGTGGCGTGATGATGTGACTCCATTGCACCTGCTATGCCTGACACAGACAGTGCGTCTATGCTCCCAGTATCTTGTAGGCCACATTCAGAAGCAGCCTGCGGCCCACAAGATACCAAACATCAACTATGTACCCGGGCACCGGGTGACACTGCGTGTCTCCCAAATGCGCTTGGCATGTCACCTGTGACATGCGTGTCATAAGTTTGCCATCACTGCTCTGATGTGGCTGCACTGGCTAGTATTTTCTCCTGGGGCAGAATAGAGCGGGTTTCCAAGCTGGTTTCACTTGTGAATATGAGCCTACGTTCCCCAGTGATGCAGCTAAGCTCTGGTGTCTCTCAGTCAGCTCAAGGATGAGGCGACAGAGTGGGTTGTAGACTTGGATGGCTTTGGAGCAGCGGCACCGAAGTCGCCTGGTGTCTTTACATCTTGTTTGCACAGTTGCTTCAACACCTCTTCCAGAGGGAGGAGGCATTCAACCAGCTGCAGCACATTCAACAAGGCAACCGCTGTGTAGCAGACTATGCAAGTGGGTCAGTTGGTTTTAGGGCTTGATGTGTCCAGTTTCAGAGTGGGTGGGGCCTACACATATCCAGCGGTGTAATGAGTGAATGAGAAGAGAATGAAAGAAAAAGCCCAAACTAAATGTACTCTGATAGAATGCATGATAAAATGACGATTTGGCATACAAGCTGAGGACTCTTTTATGGATTGTAAAAAAGCATTAAGTGTGGCAATAACAAGCTGATAATGTGTTCACCATGAACCACTTGTTCAGCCTAACAGGATGTGCATCAAGAGTTATGTGAACAACGGTTGGGAACCAGGACTGAGAGAATATAAAAAGACAATTTGCGGTAGTATGGTGTGCCTCAAATCAAGCACCCGTTGGCTTTGCAAGAAACTGATCAGTTCTTGAGAAGGGCTTGTAAGTCTGTGAGTATGATTGTATGAATGAATGACTCTTGGTACCAAGTATATATATGTATGATTATATGAAATAAAATTTACATGAATAGTGCATAAATCCAGATCTGGTATTCACTGTCATATTGGTGCCTCCATCCATGAGGACACTTTTGCTTTTCTGAATTAATTGCTCTGAATCTCTACAAGAACCTGGTCACATTGTGACAGAGGTTCCAGAATGGTTTCAACCCTGATATGCTTGATGTCAGAACCCCTGGTGGCCCAAAATGTAACAAGGCAAAGATCTGTTCATAGCAAGTTCTTCCAATTATTGTCAATAACAAAATAAGGAGTGTAGCTCAGAGATTATGCCAAGCAAAGGTGCTAGCAAGCTTTCCTATGTTTCTGTGTTCAAGGCCTCCGCAGTCTCAGTACCTAGAAATCATTTCCCCCGTCTAGCTTTCTATGGAAATTGAGATCCTGTAGGAATGCAAACAGGCAAGGCTGAATTCCAGCAAGGTTAAAGCATGGTTGAGCAGTGGCCCTGACCCTTGGAGTAGTCTTTGCTGTAGACTAGAGTAATCCAGAGATACTGCTTACATGGTCTGCTTTCTGGCAAGAGTGAGGCCAGGTGCCAGAGTATCTAGTGCACTCACAGTGGCAAGCTCTAATGTTCCAAATTGGCCGCCCCATCAGGAAGCCAGCAGAAAGCAGCATTTCACGCAAGGCAGAAGAGAAGGAACAATGTGTCTTTGTCTCTTGTACAGAGGGAAAGGGATACCAAGCAAAGACGCAAATTCCAAAACTGGGATCGGTAGATCAGCAGGGCAGCGCAGTGCATCTGACATCAGTGTTTGTCTTGTAGGCTGGTCACCAGCACAACCGTCTGGAACTAGGGGTCCAAAGGGATCTGAACCGAAGTGATGAAGAGCGAGTAGGGAACAAGTGGAGCCTGTCCTAAATGTTGCAGGGGCTCCCTGAGGAGAGCGAGTGAAATTAACCTCCACCTTCCTGGTCAGAACCCACCTACAGTTACAACCTGAGTTGACTGTGATGCTGAACAATTCAAACAACTCTCCAGAGTGTTGGGTTGAAGCCCAGGGGAGTTGCAGAAAGGTATTTGCAGGGACTATCAGTGTGTGTCCCCCCCCCCCCACCTCAGAGAAAGAGAGAAAGGGCGAAGGAGGTTGAAAAACGACAGGCCAATGTATTGCCCCTCCATAAGGACTTTGAGTGTGCCGTTGAACTTCTACTGCAAGCAGAGCTGCCCAAACCCAGATTTTACCCCATGACACACTGGGAGATGGCAACTTTGAGGAACTTCCTTGACATGGATCTTGAAGGGAGTTTTATTACCTGTTAACCTCTACTATGGCAGCTCCAGGCATCTTCAAGAGAAGGAAGAATGGTGAGCTGTGTCCGTGCACCAGCTTAATGGGTGAAATTGTTTTTGATTCTCTCTCTCTCATCTATCTAAAGGGACAGGTTGACTATTTTGCTATTGTAAATTAATAATGTATAATATGGCTTTTTATACATTCCCACTATCAAACAGAATTTTCAGTTGATCAGTAAATATAAAATACTTGATTCACTACAAACCTAAGTCAGATACGCTGTGTTCTATAACAATAGGATGTTATAAGTTTGTAGAAAGTGCTAAATTCTTGGTATTAAGTCTGGAAACTATTCTTCTGATTTTGTGGTGAGGCACGTCTTGTCATAGCTGTCAAAACAACAAATATTTCATAGAATCATAGAATCATGTTGTTTTGTTGTCAAAACAACAAATATTTATTTATTTATTATTTATATTTATATCCCAGCCTATACCCATAGGCCTGAGGGCGGGTTACAAGGTTTAAAACAACAGATTAAAATAATATCTATAAAGGCACTTAAGAAATCCTACATATTTAAAAACATATACTAAATATTAAAATGCTAATATCTACAGTGGGCAGAAAAAATGGTCACATTAGCTAAAGCCACCTTCCAAAAAGTATACAGAGATGGGGCGTGACAAACCTCAAAAGGAAGACTATTCTACAATCTGGGGACCATTAACAAAAAGCCCTTTCCCAGGTGCCCACCAACCTCACTACTGAGGGTGGTGGGACAACCAGGAGGGCCTCTCCTCCAGATCTCAAGGCAAGGGCAGGTTTGTATGGGAGAAGGCATTCCTTTAGATATTTTGGGGCCAAGTTATTTCGAACCTTGTAAGTCAGTTAACAGCTTGAATTGGGTTCCGTACTGAATTGGCAGCCAATGCCATGCTTTTAAGACCAGAGTCATGTGCATCCGGCTAGCTGTTCCAGTCAACACTCTGGCGGCTGCATTTGCACTAGTTGCAACTTCCGAACCGTCTTCAAGGGCAACCCCATGGAGAGTGCACTACAGTAGTCCAGTCTAGAGGTTACCAGAGCATGGGTAACTGTGGCTAAGTCATCTCTGTCCAAAAAAGGCTTCAATTGACGCACCAGTCATAGTTGGAAGTATGCATTCTGATCCACGGCATCCATCTGGGCTTCAAGCATTAGCACAGAGCCCAGGAGTACCCCGAGGTATTGCACCTGTCCTTTCCAGGGCTTTTCAACCACATCAAGGACAGGGTGCCTACTAACTACATGGACCCAAGACCCTGTGACACACAGCTCCTCTGTCTTGTCTAGATTCAGCTTCAATTTATTGGCCCTCATCCAGCCCATTACTACCTCCAAACACCTGTCAAGCACTTCAACTGCCTCTCCTGATTCAGATGCACAGAGAGATAGAGCTGGGTATCATCTGCGTATTGATGACACCTCACTGCGCATCTCCTGAGGACCTCTCCCAGCAGCTTCATGTAGATGTTGAATAGCATGGGAGATAAGATAGAGCCCTAGGGAACCCCACAAGTGAGTTCCCAGGGTGTTGAATCAGTGTCTCCCATGGCCACTATCTGAGATCGGCACTGGAGATCGGAGCGGAACCAACACCAAGCACTGCCTCCAACTCCTAAACTCCGTAGCCTCTCCAAAAGGATATTGTGGTCAGTGGTATCAAAAGCCACTGAGAGGTCCAGAAGAACCAACAGGATAGCATTCCCCCTGTCTCTCTCCTGGAGGAGGTCATCAACCAGGGTGACCAGGACGGTTTCTGTGCCATAACTGGGCCTGAAGTCAAATTGAAATGGGTCTAGATAATCAGCTTCGTCCAAGCATGCCTGGAGCTGAACAGCAACAGCCCTCTCTTGAACCTTGCCTAGGAAAGGTATGTTAGCCACCAGGCCATATTTGTTTAAGTCTTCCAGATCCAGGGAAGCCCTCTTCAGGAAGGGGCGCACCACAGCCTTTTTCAAGGGCAGTGGAACCACCCCATCCCTCAGAGAGGCATTCATTACTTTCTGGATCCACGCGGTCATACCCTGTCTGCTAGCCTTTACCAACCAGGAGGTGCAAGGATCCAGAGAGCATGTCATCCTGCTTTAGATATAAGGCTCTCGATTTTCCATGTGGGGCTTCTTTGTCCCACAGTGGAGAGACAGATGAGCCCAGCTTTCTTCAGGAGCATTTCCTTCAATAAAGCTGTTATAAGAAGCATCCTTCATTTCCATATATGTTAATTAGCTTAAATATATGGAATGTTAAAACATGGGCCTTTCACTACCTATCTATCTATCTTTATTTGAAACCCGCTATCAACACAACCCCACTATGGCCCTGCTATTTCCACCCTAAAAGCGTGCTAAAAATTATTGCTGGAATACCCATTATCACTTTCGAGTGGGATATCCAACCACCAGCTGGAAACAGCCGAACTTTTAATTCACTTAATACTTTGGCTTTTTCAGCTAAATGTTGTGTTAATCCCCTGCTGATTGCCTCAGCCTCACATCAGCAAAGTGCTAGCCAGTTTGGGAATCCCACTGCAGCGATGTCTCTGAAGGTGACAAAGTCCCTGCTCCACATTCCCCACCGATGAGTCCTAATTGCTAGGAAAATCCCTTTCCCTATTGCCATGGGAAGTGAAATCTATTTTTCCTCGCAATCAGTGGGGAATTTGAACCACGGACTTTGTTCTCAGCCTTGGAATCGCACAATAGGAGGCGTCACCCTTCGCTCAACTCCAGAGACATCGGTGCAGTGGGATTGTAACGAAGAACCCTAACTAATAAATGAAAAAAAAGTTCAGCAAATAAAAGCCAGATATCCCACTAGGAAGTGATAATAGGTTTTCCTATTACACCTTTAGGGCGAGACAGACAGACAGATAACGCTAAAATCATTTAACCCATGTCACCAGTTCGGGGGAGAGGAGGGCTCGATCCCACTGGGCATGGTGCCTCCCTGTCCCTGGATCATGGCCCTGTGCCAAACTCTCCCCATGACATCAAGGGGGGGGGAGTGCCTGGAAGCCGCCCTCCCACAGCCCCCTCCTTGATTTGCCCATGTTTCCTCTCACCAATCTGCAGTATCACAGGACTTGGATCGGTCTGCTAGAATGGTGGTGAGAGAGAGCAGGAAACGGACTGCAAATAGCAGGAAGGGTGAGGGGGGGGGAGCATCTAGGCACTTCCCCGGGGGATGCCCTGCATAGGCAGGTCCACAGGGAGGTTGATCTAGGGGTGGGGTGGGGGGAATTCAAAGAGCTTTTTCCCCTCCCCTCTGGGATCAGAAGAAAAACCTCTTTGATCCCAAGGGATGGGAGGGAAAGCCCAGCAATATCACCTCCCCACCCCAGGATTAAGCCCCCCAAACACCCTGCCCATGCAGGGTATAGCCTGGGAGGGGTGTCTGGATGCCCCTACCCTTCCCCCTCCTTGCTATTTGCAAGCTGTTTCCTGCTCTCTCACACAACCTAATAGCAGTCCAATCCAAGCCATGTGATATTACAGAGAGATGAAACACAGGGTAGATCGAGGAGGGGGCTGGGGGAGGCTGGGAGGGGGGTATCTAGGCACTCTCTCTGGGCTATGCCCTGCATGGGCAGAATGTGGGAGGGATTGATCCAGTTGTGGGGGGCAAATATGGGGGCTTTTCCTCCCTCCCCTTGGCAATGGGAGAGGTTTTTCTTTTTATCCCAGAGGTGAGGGAAGAAAAGCCCCCAAAATGTGCCCCCCCACACACACATACCTGGATTAACCCATGATAGTGCATGCGCAGGCAGGCAGGTAGGCAGGCTCTTCATCACTTCAGTTCGATCCACGCTCGCTTGCTTGCTCGCTCGCTTGCTTGCTCGCTCGCTCGCTTGCTTGCTTGCTCGCTTGCTTGCTTTTCTATCCCGCCCCATACCCGACGGTCTCTGGGCGGGTAACAACAGATTAAAACAAATTCAAACAGGATACAAATTCAAACAGATACAGATTTAAATGAAATACAGATTAAAAGCAAGATGCACGGTTAAAACACCTTTAAAATTCAACAAATTAAAACCAGGCATTCCCTGGGACATTAATAATGGTATCATTATAACTGGGGAGGGAGAATAGAGCCTCACCCAAAGGCCAAGGCAAAAAAATAACTCTTTTCAGCCCTCCTAAATAAATACAAGGAAGGGGCATGGCGCACCTCAAGGGGGAGGCCATTCCATAGTCTCGGGGTCACCGCCGAAAAAGCTCTCTCCTGGGAGCCCACCAACCTCATTACTGAAGGTGGCAGGATGACCAGGAGGGCCTCATTGTTGGATCTTAAGGCACGGGCAGGTCGGTATGGGAGAAGGCATTCCTTTAGATATTTGGGGCCCAAGCCATTTAGGGCCTTATAAGTCAGAGTTAACACCTTGAATTGGGCCCGGTAGTGAATTGGCAGCCAGTGCAATTCTTTTAAAAGCGGCGTAATGTGTATCCGGTTAGCTGTACCAGTCAGCACTCTGGCTGCTGCATTTTGCACTAGCTGCAACTTCCGGACCATCTTCAAGGGCAGCCACACGTAGAGTGCATTACAATAGTCCAATCTAGAGGTTACCAAAGCATGGATAACTGTGGCCAAGTCGTCTCTATCCAAAAAAGGCTTCAGTTGGCGTACCAGCCGTAGATGGGAGTAGGCACTCCTGGCCACGGCCTCCACCTGAGCTTCAAGTGTTAGCGCGGAGTCCAGGAGTACCCCCAAATTGCGCACCTGTCCCTTCCAGGGCATAACAACCCCCTCGAGGACAGGGTATCTCCCGACTACATGGACCCGAGACCCTGTGAAACACAGCACCTCTGTCTTGTCTGGATTCAGCTTCAATTTATTGGCCCTCATCCAGCCCATTACTGCCTCCAGACACCTGTCAAGTACTTCCACCGCCTCTCCTGATTCAGATGGTACAGAGAGATAGAGCTGGGTATCATCTGCATTCTGATGACACCTCACTCCAAATCTCCTGATGACCTCTCCCAACGGCTTCATGTAGATGTTAAAAAGCATGGGAGATAAGATCGACCCCTGAGGAACCCCACAAGTGAGTTCCCAGGGTGTCGAATCCACAACTCCCACAGACACTATCTGGGATCGGCTTTGGAGATAAGAGTGGAACCAATGCCAAGCATTGCCTCCAACTCCTAGACTCCGTAGCCTTTCCAGGAGGATACCATGGTCAATGGTATCAAAAGCCGCTGAGAGGTCCAGGAGAATCAACAGGGTGGCATTCCCCTTGTCTCTCTCCTGGAGGAGGTCATCAACCAGGGCGACCAAGATGGTTTCTGTGCCATGCCCGGGCCTGAAGCCAGATTGAAATGGGTCTAGATAATCAGCTTCTTCTAAACATGCCTGCAATTGAACAGTGACAGCTCTCTCCAGAACCTTGCCTAGAAAAGGTATGTTAGCCACCGGGCAATAGTTGTTCAAATCTTCTGGATCCAGGAAGGCCCTCTTCAGGAGGGGGCGCACCACAGCCTGTTTCAGGGCTGGTGGAACCACCCCATCCCTCAGAGAGGCATTCACTACTCCCTGGATCCACCCGGTCATACCTTGCCGGCTAGTTTTGATCAGCCAGGAGGGGCAAGGATCTAGAGAGCACGTAGTCGGCCGCACCCCCGCAAGTAGTTTGTCCACATCCTCAGGCCGTAATAATTGAAACTGATCCAAGCAAACTGGACCAGACAGTTCTCTGGACACCTCATTTGGACTATACTCAATTGTGACATCTAATCCCCTGCGAATCTGAGCAACTTTGTCCTCAAAGTGCTTCACAAATTTGTCACAGCAGATATTACTTGGCCCTGGCTCATGTTTCTTCGAGCTCGGTTTAATAAGGCCATTTACCACTCTGAAGAGCTCTGCTGGACGCCTACTCGAGGACACAATGGTGGCGGAGACCCTGTTAGCTGTGAGAAAGAGTGAAGAAAAAAACACAGTCGGATGTACGGAAAGATTTTTTCAAAACACACTGATAGTGAGTCTGTCTCTCTCCTGGGAACGGACTATGAAGCAGATATGCTGCAAGGTCGACAAGTGTTTTCGAGCACGTAGGCCAAATTGGGAGGGGGAGACAGAGCTCACAAGCCCCGGAAGTTGTCATAAAACAACGTCCGGTTGCTAGTATGTAAAAGGCTTCTGTAGTCTTTGCTTGTAACCTGTTTTAGCTTTTTAGCCGTATTGCTTATGTAGTTTGCTTGCTGCTTGACAAGTATGTAAGCTGATAAACATGGAATGGATTGGAGATCCGCCAGGCTAATGCCTGAACTTGCTTTCTATATGCCTTTGTAATCTTACTTGGAATAAAACGTAGAGTTAGAAGTAACTCTTGGACTGCCGTGATTTTAATGAGCTGGAATGCTGTAAGCTGGGAGCAGAGCCAAGGAATTCTGCCGGCGTAACGAAAAGCCAGGAGCCGAAATAGCAATCAGGTAACCACTCTGCATCCACATCTTATCTACAGATCTTATCAAGATCTCAACAAGGGTTATGGGCCCAGATCGTTATCTGCTCTTATCTGATTGCTATCTGATGAAACTTTTTTGCTAAGACTGGGAGAAAGGCTTTTACCCTGAAGCTGAGAAAGGCTGTCTGGGCTGATTGGTAAGACTGTTTAAGACGGAACGTCTGTGTCTTATCATAGTTGACAGCAAAAGCTGGGAAAACTGCCAAGATCCTGTCTGTGAGTTGTGTAATGATGGAGCAAGCAAGGTTTCCGAAATTAGATAATTCCAACTATGCCTCCTGGCAGAGCTATTGTGAAGCACTCCTGGTAAGAGAGAATCTCTGGGATGTCGTCCAGAATGGGGCCACCCAGGCGACGGCGGAGCAGGATCGTAAGGCCAGAGCCACAATCTTGCTTACAATCTCTCCCTCGCAACTTTCGCATGTGAAAGACAAGCTGACAGCTAAAGATGCATGGGACTCTCTCAGAGCGGTGCACCAATCGCAAACAGCCTTGTCTAAAATGATTTGGTGCCGTAGGCTGTATTCCTGCAAGATGAAAAAGGGAACAGATCCAGCAGCTCACTAGGAGCGGATGACTGATTTGTTTAATCAAGTCCAAGGTCACGGGGTTGAAATTTCAAATTTACAACGTTCCTTCATCCTTCTCGGAAGTCTAGCAGATGAGTATGAAAACATTCTGTGGAGTCTACAAAGTTTTGATGAAACGCAGATTACCCCAGAACTGGTTGCAGCGCGTGTCTTGGAGGAGAGCCAGCGTCGGAAGGACGAAACAGGGCTCCAGAGGCAGCATGCAGCGCAGAGGCACTCTACTAATCTGTCCGAAGACTTCAAAGGCCTTCAGCAAGAAAAGGCAGCTGTTTCTAGGGAAAAACGCTGCTGGGCTTGCGGCCAGAAAGGACATTTACAAAAAGACTGTAAACAACCAACAGCTGGTAAACCACAGGGCAAAGGGGCTACGGGCCGGGGCCAGCAGAAAGGTGTGGTGGCTATTGTACAGGAAGTATCCTCTAAGGCAGATACCTGGGTTTTAGATTCAGGTGCCTCTACTCATATGGTTAACAGTAATAAGCTTCTGAAAGAGTTGGTAGCATCTGATATACATTCCGTTGCCTTAGCTGATGGGAGGGCAAGAGTGGTGAAGCAAATGGGTAAACCTTTCGTTCCAAGTTTTGGGAAAGTTTTTTCCAGAGTTTTGTGTGTTCCTGAGTTACAAAACTGTCTCATAAGTGTGTCTGCACTGACATCTAGTGGCTACACTCTGGTTTTCACAGGGAATGAATGTAACATTAGCTTGAATGGCCAGGTGTGTGCCAAAGCTGTCAAGAAAGACAAAATGTATTTTTTGGTTGACAAAGCAGGGGAAGCACACTGCTCACAGATCGAAAATGTGCCTTTACACTCAGATTGTGCCCATTACTACCATAGGGTCTTGGGTCACACTAGCTTCACAAATTTGCAGAAACTGACACAGGTGTGTCCAGACCTTAAAATTCTTGCATGTGATTCTTTTTTGGACTGTACAGTCTGCAGCCAGGCCAAGCTGAAAGCTTTTCCAGTTGCGAAACGTACTAAACGAACCACGCAATGGCCTTTTGAAGTAATCCATGCAGATTTGGCAGGTCCTATGAGCAAAACGTTTGGTGGGAACCAGTACTTCATGGTAATTGTGGATCGCCACACAAGGTATTCCTATGTAATGCTCATGAAAGAGAAGAGTGAGGCTGCTCAACTTCTCAAAAACTGGGTCAACATGGTTGAAAGACAGTTTGAATACAAGGTTGGGTTCTTGGTTACAGACAGAGGGGGTGAGTTTCTGTCTAATGATCTGAAAAACTGGTTAAAGGTAAAAGGGATTCAGCATGAAACAACAAACCCAGCAGTTCCACAGGAGGACGGCCTAGCCGAGCGAAGAATTGGGGTCCTAAAGCAGATAAAGGACTGCCTAATTCTCGATTCACAGGCTCCGGAACAGCTCTGGGGGGAGGCTATACTGACTGCCAATCATATAGCTAACCGCACTTGGAATTCCTTTGTAAAAACCACTCCATACCACATGCTGTTTGGGAGACCACCAAATCTGAAATACCTAAGAGTTTTTGGGCAGTACGCTAATGTGTATGTTCCAGCAAACTTTAGGAAGAAAGGTGATCCCAAATGGAGGAGACTGATGTTTGTGGGTTATTCTGGGAACAGCTACAAGTTCTACTTGGGCCATGGGGAAGTGTTGTTGTCCAGAAGTGCCAACTTTGAGGAACATTCCGGGTGGGATAGGCTTCATGCCAACCAAGAGGTTTTTCTCAAGCTGGGGCAAAGTGTTGCAAGTGCTGGAAATGGAGGGGTAATGAAGCAGGATGCTTCTGTAGGGCCTCAACCCAGTACCTCTACACAACACCATACACAGACACACCCTGCCACTGAGACTCAGACCTCAGAAAGCTCAGACACGGAGGATGAGAAAGGTAGAGTTAAGGTGATCATACCTAGGCGGACTCAGAGAGTCAGGAAACCTCCAGATAGATTTGTTGTGCAAAGTGCAAAAGCTTTTTCAGTGGTGGCTGAACCAGAAAACTTTGAAGAGCTACTCTCTTTTCCTGAAGAAGAGCAGCAAAAGTGGTTTGAAGCCATGGAGCAAGAGTACTCGTCTTTGGTAGACAAGCAGGTGTTCGAAGTTGTAGATAGGCCGGAAAACCAGAAGGTTATAGGCTGTAAGTGGGTTTTCAAGCACAAGGAGTTGCCTGATGGAACCCAGAAGTACAAAGCTAGATTGGTTGCTAAAGGTTACTCACAGCAGAGGTTTGAGAGTTTTGACAAAACCTTTGCACCTACTGCAAAGGCAGAAAGCCTGAGGCTGATTTTAGCTCTTGCAGCTAGAAAGCAGTATGCAGTAAGACACTTTGATTTTGAGACTGCCTACCTGAATGCTCCCCTTGATGAACTAGTGTTCATGGAGCAACCTGAAGGTTTCGATCAGTGTAAGCAGCAGAAGGTTTTTCAGTTGAGGAAAGCTCTGTATGGTTTGAAGCAGAGTGCACGTTGCTGGAATCTTTGCATTCACGAGGAATTGGTCAAGTTGGGGTACAAACGCAGCATTGCTGATGCTTGCGTGTACACTAAGGGTGAGATAATTCTTGCTATCTACGTAGACGATCTCTGCGTGATTGCTAAGACTGATAAGGAAATTGCTTTAGTGCAGAAGGAGTTGTCTCAGAAGTTCAAGCTCAAAGACCTGGGAAATCTGAAGTTTTACCTTGGGATCGAGGTACAGTGGACTCAGGATGGCAAGTGCCTGTTGAGCCAGCAGAAAAAGATTGAGAAACTGATTGAAAAGTGTGGTTTGCAGAACGCAAAGGTAGTGAAGAGTCCAATGCTCACTGGAACTTCTAATGAAGACTCAGTGAAACAGTTTGAGAATCCAAAGTTGTTTCAAAGTGTTTTGGGTAGCTTATTGTATATAAGCTCGCACACTAGGCCAGACATCAGTTTTGTAGTGGCTTTGCTTAGCAGAAAGGCAAATGGGCCTACTGTTCAGGATTGGATCAGGATGAAACATGTGTTAAGATATCTCAAAGGTACACAACACAGAAAGCTGGAGATCCAAGGCAATCAACAAGGGTTAGATTGTTATGCTGATAGCTCTTTTGCATCTGAGGAGAATGACCGAAAGTCAGTGTCTGGATTGCTTATCAAATTTGCTGGAAGTCCAATTATTTGGCACAGCAGAAAGCAGAGTTGTGTTGCTTTAAGCAGTTCAGAAGCAGAGTTTGCAGCTTTATCTGAACTTTTGGCTGAGATTCAGTGGATTAAGCAATTGCTCATTGACCTGGGAGAAACAGTACAACAACCCATTACAGTTCGGGAAGATTCACAAACCTGCATAGCAATGGCTGAGGCTGAGAATCTTAAGTGTCGAACCAAGTACATAGGGGTCAGGTATCAAAATGTACGTGAGATGGTGCAAGACAAAGTCATAAGACTAGAATACATTGGGTCTGAAGACAACATTGCTGACATTCTCACAAAACCACTGCCAACGGGTAAACATGAGCAATTGGCAAGCCTGTTAGGTATGACACTGTGAACCAAAATTGTAAACATTTGCGTACATCCAAACTGTGTTTTGGAGGGGCATGTTAGCTGTGAGAAAGAGTGAAGAAAAAAACACAGTCGGATGTACGGAAAGATTTTTTCAAAACACACTGATAGTGAGTCTGTCTCTCTCCTGGGAACGGACTATGAAGCAGATATGCTGCAAGGTCGACAAGTGTTTTCGAGCACGTAGGCCAAATTGGGAGGGGGAGACAGAGCTCACAAGCCCCGGAAGTTGTCATAAAACAACGTCCGGTTGCTAGTATGTAAAAGGCTTCTGTAGTCTTTGCTTGTAACCTGTTTTAGCTTTTTAGCCGTATTGCTTATGTAGTTTGCTTGCTGCTTGACAAGTATGTAAGCTGATAAACATGGAATGGATTGGAGATCCGCCAGGCTAATGCCTGAACTTGCTTTCTATATGCCTTTGTAATCTTACTTGGAATAAAACGTAGAGTTAGAAGTAACTCTTGGACTGCCGTGATTTTAATGAGCTGGAATGCTGTAAGCTGGGAGCAGAGCCAAGGAATTCTGCCGGCGTAACGAAAAGCCAGGAGCCGAAATAGCAATCAGGTAACCACTCTGCATCCACATCTTATCTACAGATCTTATCAAGATCTCAACAGACCCCTAGTTATGGACTGTTGTGCTGGCGATCACCCTACTATGAGACAAACACTGATCTCAGATGCACTGGCTTGCCATGCCGATCTACTGATCCTAGTTTTGGGATTTGCATCTTTACTTAGTATCCCTTTCCCTTCTCTTCTGCCTTGGGTGAAATGCTGATTTCTGCTGGCTTCCTGACGCGGCAGCCAATTTGGAACATTAGAGCTTGCCACTGTGACCACACTATGTACTGTGGCACCTGGCCTCAGTCATGCCAGAAAGCAGACCATTCCTATGCGGGAAAGACCACTCCAAGGGTCAGGGTCACTGCTCAGCCATGTTGTAACCTTGCTGCAATTTACCTTCCCTGATTGCATTCCTACAGGATCTCAGTCCTGTGAGTTTCCTTTACTCACAGCACAGATAGCCAGCCAAGGGAAATGACTTCTAGGTACTGATACTGCAGAGGCTTTGAACACAGAGAGAAGTGTAAGAAAGCAACTTCGCTTGGCATAATCTCTGAGCTACACTCCTTATCTTGTTATTGACAATAACTGGAAGAACTAGGTATGAACATATCTTTGTCTTGTTACGTTTTGGGCCACCACCAAGCATGTCAGGGTTGAAGCCATATTGTAGAAAGTGACCAGGTTCTTTCAGAGATTCAGAGCAATTAATTCAGAGAAGCAAAAGTGCCCTCGTGGATGGAGGCACCAATAAGACAGAGAATACCAGATCTGGATTTATGCACTATTCATGTAACTTTTATTTCATATAATCATACATATATATACTTGGTACCAAGAATAATTCACTCACACAATCATATTCGCAGACTTACAAGCCCTTCTCAAGAATTGATCAGTTTCTTGCAAAGGGGGTGGGTGCTCGTTGCAGCTGATTCGAGGCCCACCATACTACAGTGAATAGTCCTTTTATATTCTCTCAGTCCTGTTTCCCAACTGTTCTTCATATAACTCATAGTTGTTATTTTTTCTTGCAGTAATTATTTTATTACTTGCCCTTACCTCTAATACTAAATCTATCATCCCACCATTCCTACACATATTAATACTCTTACTACAATTCCACTATATAAAACCAAAAGATTAATATTTTCTACAATAACAATTTATATCTAATCTTACTTTTTCCTCTGATAACTTTCTTTGATTATATCCCCCAGTATTGACTTCTTCTTGCATAATTTAGTCTATGTTTACTATTTCTACATGTAATGTATTCTCCCTTAGGTAGAAATTATTATTTTGTCTATTTCTTCTTGTTTACCCCCATTAATTATGCATTCATCCAATAAAAATATTTGAGCTTTTCTCCCTTTCTATACATATACCTTTCCTATGATTCCAACATATAGTTTTAAAATTAAAATTTTCTAATCTATTTTTACATTACTATCATCTTTATTATTTTTTCTACACATATATAGAACTATATACTTTTACTTTCTAGTATAATTAATCTCTCACTTTTCTATTACATTCATTTCTCGCATCCATTCTACATTTTATGCCATTCAGTTTAAAACAAATCCCTCTCTGCCCCCCATTTCCTCGTCAATTGTATTTACATTCTGTATTCCATTTTCTTCGTCCTGATTTTTAAGTGTTGCCTACTTTGGTGTTCTTTGACATGCTTTACAATTCGGTGTTCAATGCAATGATTCCTCAAGTGGAAGTGGAGATCTTTCTGCAGTCAACTAATTTATGTGGTTCCTCCCCTGTGTGGGTTCATGGATGACAGGAAAGTAAAGTGCAGGAACTGAAGCTCTTTTCACATTCACTGCATTTTTATGGTTTCTCTCCTTTGTGAGTTCTTTGATGAGAAGTAAGGTGACTGCTCTGACTGAAGCTCTTTCCACACTTCTTACATTTGTAAGGTTTCTCTCCTGTGTGTGTCCTTTTATGCCTCACAAGGTGACCCTTCTGAATGAAACTCTTTCCACACTCCATGCATTTATATGGTTTCTCTCCTGTGTGTATCCTTTGGTGAAGGATAAGGCTACTCTTCTGAATGAAGCTCTTTCCACAATCCATGCATTCATACGCTTTCTCTCCTGTGTGTGACCTTTTATGCCTCATAAGGTTACTCTTCCGAATGAAACTCTTTCCGCAATCTATGCATTTATATGGTTTCTCTCCTGTGTGTGTCCTTTGGTGAAAGATAAACTGACTCTTCTGGATGAAACTCTTTCCACATTCCCTGCATTTATATGGTTTCTCCCCTGTGTGTGTACTTTGGTGAAGCATAAGCTGACACTTCTGAATGAAACACTTTCCACACTCCCTGCATTTATATGGTTTCTCTCCTGTGTGTGTTCTTTGATGATACATAAGCTGACTCTTCGAAATGAATCTCTTTCCACACTCCATACATTTATATGGTTTCTCTCCTGTGTGTGTCCTTTGATGACAAGTAAGGTTACTCTTTCGAATGAAGCTCTTTCCGCACTCCATGCATTTATATGGTTTTTCTCCTGTGTGTGTCCTCTGATGATACGTAAGCAGACGCTTCTGAATGAAGCTCCTTCCACATACCATGCATTTATATGGTTTCTGTTCTGTGTGTGTCGCTTGATGACTCATAAGCTGACTTTTCTGACTGAAGCTCTTTCCACACTCCATGCATTTATCGCGTTTCTCTCCTGTGTGTCCCATATGGTGACGCATAAGTTTATGACTCAAAGTGTAGCTCTTTCCACACTCCTTGCATTTGTATGATTCCTCTCCTATGTAGGTTTTTCGATGTAAAGTATGACTTTTTTTAACTTTGAGTTTCTTTGTTTGGTGAACACTCCAGCATATAGATGATTTTGGTTCATTAGCTAATGTTTTTCTTGATATCAAATATTTTGTTCCCATTCTGCAATCTGCAGGAATTCTCAGAATGTTTTGAAATGCATATGCTTGGAAAAAGAGCAAGAAAAAATTAATGGATTTCAGCCATCATCAGTAGCTGTCTAGGGTTTTAACCTTATTCAGTGAGAATTTCTCTTTACGAGATGCTTGAACCTTTGTTCTGGAAGTTTTCTCCTTCATATTTTCATGGCTGTATTCCTCGTAAACTTCTTGGCTGTCTTATTATGTACTGTATTTGCTGGCATGCCTTTTCTAGGGGTATTTTGATGGGGGGAAAATCACCATATTGCTGCTACCTCCTCCCTTCATCTGCTGGGCCACAGAGTGAGACACGATACTGGATTAAATATGTTGGGGTTGCCCTAGTAGGGATCCTCTAATGCTGGATGCAGCAGGGATTTGTTTGATGCATCTTTGAGGCTGGCGGGGGAAACAGGATGCTTCTAAGGCCATTTGCTGGGATTCGAGAGCAGGAGAAGGTTTGTCCTTGTCTCTGCTTGAGATACCCATGAGCACTTGGTGGGCCACTGTGTGCAATGGGACGCTGGACTAGATGGGCTGTGGCCTGACCCAGCAGGGCTTCTCTAATGTTCTTATTGCCCAGATCATATTTAGCAGAGACATTCTGGCTCTCTACAGTCCCACACACTCTTCATACCCAGATAGTAGAAATTAACATTTTTCTTTTATGAGGAAGATTTCATCCCTTTAAAATTCGAAAGCACAAGAAATTCAAAACATTACATTTTGAAAGGGGAAGCCAGGAAATATGTTCTCATGATGGGGTAATTTGGAAGGGAAGAGAAATCATAAGAACAGAGAGGCAGGATATCACTTAAAGATTATTTGTGGATATTCGAGAGCAGGGGAAGGTGCTGCCTTGTCTTGTACTGGAGATACTCAGAAGCAATTGATGGCTACTGTGTGAGACAGAATACTTGATTAGATGGCCAGTGGCCTGACCCAGCACACCACCTCTTATGTTCCAATGTTACCTTGGACTTTATGTGCCATCTAGCCAGCATAACTAGGATGAGGTTATCTTTTGACACAGGGGCATTCTAAAGCTGAAGGTTTGCTCTCTTGCAGAGGAGATAAAAGAATGGACCATTCCAGCCTCCCTTAGTCATCTAAAACATTCATGATTCATCTAAATGTCAAGTGTTTAAGGAGGGATATTGATATTTACCAATATTTTAAGGGTGTAAGGTGATAGAACATGGAATGGGGCCAAGAGATGACACCAGGGAAGGCCAACAATTTCTAGACATGAAAGACCCCACCATCCTTTTCAGGAGGATCATATCTGTCCTTATTTCAGGGTCCCAAATAATATATTTTCTCATCCTCCCACAAATGTTAGTTCAGGAATAAGACTCTCTTATGGCACAAGTAAACTGCTCACTGGAAATGTGGAAGCCAAGCTAGGTATGTACCTTAGGAGCAGAAGGGTCAAATTCCTGGATGGAAAGTTGAGTGACTACCTCCAGGACTAAAGGCCATCAGAGGCCAGGAGGGAGCAGAAGCACTGCTCAGCCATTGCAGAAAAAAGATCAGCTGGAGGGAGTCACATTTTTGAATGACAGTCAAATAAAAGAAGGATGGCTTATATGTTATTTTCAGCTTGAAACCAGTAAAGCTCAGGTCTAACAAAATTAGTGAACTTACCCAATGAGGCCACAATCCCATAAGTCTCTCGCGTGACTTCCTTGCAGAGAGCTTGTTGCCCTGAATCCAGCAGAGCCCATTCTTCCTCCGTGAAGCAAACGGCCACATCCTGTAAGCTCACCAGGCCCTGCAGGAAAAGGATTTAAATGAAAACATTCTTCTTGAATAATATATCTTGTTGGTCTACGTAATTCTCCATCAGAAGTGGTGGGGAAAGCAACAAGCCTGGATACCTTTCAGAAAGGGTTAGGCAAAGTCATGGAGGACAGATGTATCAATGTCTGGTAGAATGACTCCTCCATGAAGAACATCCTCCATGCTGCGGAGACAGGCAGGATGGCTCTAAAGGCCATTTGATTGGATACAAGAGCAGAGGCATTTCCGCACTGCATCGCGTTCCAAACGGAACGCGTTCAGGCGGAAAGCTTAAGACAGCTCCGGGCGCTTTCCCCGTTCACACACAGACGCGCCAGAACGCGTGTAAACGCGTTCCGGAGCGTCTGTGTGCGAATGCACAAAGCGCCGGGAGCTGTCTTAGCCGGCAAATGCCGGCCAGGGGCGCGGAGACAGCCGCGGAGGCAGATCGACAATCAGCTGTTTGTCAAACAGCTGATTGTCGAAGCCGCGCGGCGTCCGAGGCGAGCCCGCAGCTGTTCGGGAGACAGAAGCAGGCGCGAACGCTTCTCCTCCCGAACGGCTGCGGGCGGCTCATCCACGTTGGAACGCATGTAGAGCACTTTAAAGTGCTCTACATTTCGAACGCGGAAAAGACAGCTGCGGACACGTCGGAACGCAAGCCGCGCGCGGGCAATGCGGATGACGTGTCCGCAGCTGTCTTTTCCGCGTTCCGTTCAGCCCCGTGCGAAAACGTCTCAGGTGAAGGTTTTGCCCTTATCTTGTGCTTCAGATACCCAGAAGCAATTGGTCGGCCAATATGCGAGACAGGATGCTGGACTAGATGGGCTGTGGCCTGATCTGGCAGGGCTCCTCTTAGGTTCTTATCTATAGAGGTAGTATTGCTACAGATAATATGCAGGGCCAGCTTACAGGTGTCTATTAAACACTTATTTTTTTAGTTCCCTGTATGAAGGTTTGTTTCTTTCCTCTCTCACCCAGTGTTTAACTGGACTTTTAGGACTTTTTAAAAGTAAAAAGTGGTAAAAAATAATCCACAAAGAAACAAATAAATGATACTGCATAGATCTTCCATGGACAAACTGACATTACAGTGGATAAAGGGACAGTGCTATTCAGAGGTTAGTGTGTTTCTTCAACATTTCATCACATCAAGCATGAAAGGATGAGGCCTTTTTGTCCCAGGCTCCCCTCACCTTATCACTGTTGAGAAAGCAACTCAATAAGTTTGCTTCAGTGCATTAAAAATAGAGAACTGTCACTTTAAGAGCAGTTGACTCCTCTCTTCAGATTGGTCTTGTGGTTAGAGTGAGGGACTTGTAGCTCTAGGTTTCCTGGATCAAGTCCGCTCTGTTCCACAAAGCCAGGCAGCCGACCTTAGGCTAGTTACAGCTCTGTTTCTGAGCCCTCACAGCCCCTCCACCTCAAAGGGTGTCTGTTATGAGAAGCACAGAAGCTTTGTCAGCTGCTTTGAGTCCCCTTAGATGGGTGAGAAAAGCAAGCTAAAAAAGTAGTCATCTTCTCTTTGTAGGTTTGGCACTCAGGGAACCCTCATCCCAGTCCATCCACAGTACACAGGGGCGTATTATTTTGTCCCAAAATAAAGAAGCACAAAACACCCACCGACCATCGCACCCACCCTCACTGCTCATGGCTCCTTCCTCACCTGAAGTGGCTCCAGGGCAGCTTCTTCTGTTCTTCTTGGAGGGAAAGAAGATCCAGATGGTTCCTCTGACTCCATGTCTCACTTCCTGGGGGAAAAGGAGGAAGGAATTAGACCCCCCAGGACTGGGAAGGAGACCTTCAGCCCCCTGGAGGCACAGGGGGGACGAGTGCGAAAGTCCCCTTCGCAGCCCCAGTCCAGAGTTTGCAGGATGAGACCAAGATGGTTCCTGGATTCCCCTCAGTTTAACTCCCCTGAAAGCTGAGACTAGATCAGGATATCAGTGAAGAACCTTTAATTCTCAAAGCGAGGGGAAGCCAGGCTTGGATCCCCTCTCAGCTCTGGATCCTGACTCAGGAACAGGCAGGAATAAACATAACCCGCACTCAAGCCGCACCTTTAATTGTTGGGTCGCGTACACACCGCACCCCAAAACAGTGCTTCAGTCCCCGATTCTACTGCCCACGACGCTACAGCCTACACACGTGTCCAAGAGAACTTTGCTGGGCCTCCCACCTCACTTCCTTTTTCGCTTTTGTAGCACACTTTGCCCAACTTCCTGCCTCTCCAGGAAATGGGAGGGCTCTGTTGCTTTAACCATTGCAGTCCAAGGAGTAGAAGGTCACAAGGGAGCAAAGATGCAGAGAACATTTCTTTCCCTATTATCTTTTCGAGCAATTCGGACTCATCTGTGGGGAATTTGGGCAGGGACTTTGTTCTCACCCTTGGAATCGCACTGCAGGAGGTGTCACTATTTGCTTGACTCCAGAGACATCTGTGCAGTGGGATTTGTTCATAGCATGTTCCTCTATTTATTGTGGATAACAGAGATATCAGGCAAAGTTGCTTAGCAAGTTCCTAAAAACACTCAAAGAAAGAACAATCCAAAGCAAAAGGTCTAATCTGCATTTTCCCACACTGGACTGGACTGGTGGTGCCACGGTAAGTTACTGGGGAATAAAATGCCTTTCCAGGATCATGTCAAGGAAGTTCCTCAGAGCTGCCATCTCTCAGTGTGTTATGTGGTAAAATCTGGGTTTTGGTAGGAGTTCAATGGCACACTCAAAGCCCTTATGGAGAAGAAATGCCTTGGCCTGTCATTTGTCAACCTCCACCTCTGCCCTTTCTGTCTTTCTCTGAGAAGCGACACAAGCTGATAGTCCCTGCAAATACCTTTCTACAACCCCCCTGGGGTCCAACCCAACACTCATCCAGTTCAAATAAGAATTCTTCATCATCCCAATCAACCCGGATGATAGCAACATAGCCAATTCAGCCTGAATATTATGGGATATAAAACCATGGGAGCACTAACAGGGCTCATATCTCATCAATTGCCAGTGGTATCCACTCCTCACATCAGTGTCTCTGTTGGTTGCACGGGTAGCTCCCCACCATGGGCTGCCCCTCCATTTTTACAAATGCAGTCTCAGGCCTATCAGAAGAGCAAAGTTCATCTCAAACTATTCTGGAACCTCTGGATATGTGTAGGCCCCAACCACTCTGAAATTGAACACACCAAGCCCTAAAACCCACTGACATAGTTTGCTACAGAGCGGCTGCCTTGTTGAATGCGCTGAAGCTAGCTGAATGCCTCCTCCCTCTGGAAGAGGTGTCGAAGCAACTGTGCAAAGAAGATGGAAAGACAGTGGGTGACTTCAGCACCACTGCTCCAAGGCCATCCAAGTGCACAACCCACTCTGCCACCTCATCCTTGAGCTGACTGAGGGACACCAGAGCTTCAGTTTTTACTGTCCCGAATAATTTAGTATCATCAGCAAACTTTGCTATTTTACTATCTTCAAGATCACTGAAGAATAAGTTAAGAAGTACAGGTCCCAATACTGAATTTTGGGGAGCCCACTTTTCAACACTTTACACCGAGAATTGGCCATTTCTTACTACTCTCTGCTTCCATGGCTAAGTTTATTCAGTAGTCTTCTCCCAAACAGCATCCATTATACTTCTTTCACACTGCATGTATTGTTCCAGCTTTTTTCCTCAATTTGCCTTGAGATGTTCTTCAATGGGCTTTTGGGTGATCTTTTATTTTATATACTTTTTATTAAAGTTTTTTAACAATGTTAAACCTTCATTTTTCCATACAATAACACCATAGATTATTACATCTTTCAGTTGTTCTTATGGATGACTTCCTCCGTTTTTCAGATCTCGGTGTTGTATCTCATCCTCCTTTGTTCCCATCAGTGTTGCCTTTTTCTTGTCTAATCAAACAACCAAAATTCCCTAATACAGAACCCCACTAAATAACTGGAGACAACAAAACAAAAAGGTTCTGAATAAAGTAACAAGTAAATGTAATAACTATAAGGGTAAAATTTTTACCCCAATAAAATTGTATTATTCAATTCTGGTAGCCGAGTCCAGTGAAATCCAGACAAAAAATTTTAATAAGTGAAAACACCTCAGTTTAACATAAGAATAAGATAGTTAAAAATAAAATAAGCCAGATGCGTTTCGGTCCAAAGCCTCGGACCTTCCTCAGTGACTTACATAAAATTCAATGTGAAATAGTCTGTATGCTTATATCTTCTTGACTTAACCAATCTCTTGTTTTCATTTCAAATTCATTATTTGTTTCACTTCTGTATAGTAATTCTTTGTATTTAACCCAGGTTCCTCTTTCTCCAAATTCTTTTAATAACCCTGCAGGTATCTTCCTATATAGATTATTTTTATATTTCAACCAAGTCTTATAAAGAGTATTTCCCACAAAGTGATTTTTAAAACCTTGATTAATTTTTGCTTTTTCATACCATAAGTACCCATGCCACCCATACCTCAGACTCTCTCCTTCTAATTGCAATAACTTATGATCTTTCAACCAAAACCATTTTGCAATCCACCCTGGACAACATGCTGCAAGGTATAATTTCAAATTTGGTAGCCCCAGTCCTCCTCTTTCTTTTGAGTCTTGCATCAATTTAAATCTTATCCTCGGCTTTTCCCCTTGCCATATAAATGTCGGGGTAACTTTTTGCCATTTTGTAAAATCTTTTCAATCAATCACTTTAGGAAATACTTGGAATACAAACATGATCATCGGAAGAATGTTCATCTTTATTACTGATATCCTTCCCATTAAATGATAAGTTCAAGGTAGATAGACCACTTCTGGAGATCTCGTTTGATTCTTACCCTGATGATACATACCGTCAGATAGTTATTTTGATACAGTCCAATGTTCTGGTTGGTCAGTATCACTCCTAGATATTTAACTTTTGTCTCTACGACAATTCTTGTTTTCCTTTGGAGGCATTCTTGCTCTTCCTTTCTCATATTTTTAGGTAGGCCTTTAGTGTTTGTCTCATTTACTTTTAGGCCTGCCACCTTTCCATAGGCTTGTATCAGATGTCTGAGTCTCTCCAGTCAATTATTCAAGTCTGGCAATACCACAGCTAGGTCTTCTGCAAAGGCTCTAATCTTATATGCTGTTTTTACTTTAATTCCCTTAATATCTGAAATATATTTGATATTTGAGTTTAGAACTTCCAAAGTTAATATAAACAACAAAGGTGAAAGGGGGCATCCTTGTCTTATTCCTTTTTGAATAGAGAATTTGTCCATAATATCTTCATCTATCAATAACTGTGCATGTTGTCTGGTAGATATTGCTTGGATTCCTTTTTGAAAATTTTCTCCGAAATTCATTTTCTCAAGGAGTTGAGTCATAAAAGTCCAATTTACATTATCAAATGTTTTTCTGCATCCAAACAATTAGTGCTACCTCCACCTCATTATGTTTTTCCAAATATTCAATAATATCCAACATTATTCTTATATTCTTTCATTTGGCTGTTTGGTAAAAATTCTGCTTCATCCTCACTTATGTAATCCATTAATACATACTTGAATCTTGATGTGCTTTATGATTTCCCATCCTACCAAAGCTCTTTCAGTGTTGACTGCAATGATTCCTCAAGTGGAAGTAGAGGTCTTTCTACAGTCAATTAATTTACGTTGTTCCTGGCCTGTATGGGTTTATGGATGACAGGGAGGTAAAATGCAGCGACTGAAGTTCTTTCCACATCTACTGCATTTTATGGTTTCTCTCCTTTGTCAGTTCTTTGATGAGAAGTAAGGTTACTGCTCTGACTGAAGCTCTTTCTAGACCCCATGCATTTATATGGTTTCTCTCCTGTGTGTGTGCTTGTATGCCTCATAAGGTGACCCTTCCGGATGAAGCTCTTTCCGCAATCCATGCATTTATATGGTTTCTCTCCTGTGTGTGTCCTTTCATGACACCTAAGCAGAATACTCCAATTGTAACTCTTTCCACACTCCATGCAGTTATATGGTTTCTCTCCTATGTGTGTCTTTTTATGCCTCATAACGTAACTCTTCCTAATCAAGCTCTTTCCGCAATCCATGCATTTATATGGTTTCTCTCCTGTGTGTCTTTTGATGACACCTAAGCAGACTACTCCAACTGTAGCTCTTTCCACACTCCATGCAGTTATATGGTTTCTCTCCAGTGTGTGTCCTTTCATGACACGTAAGGTGACTCTTCCAAATGAAGCTCTTTCCGCAATCCATGCATTTATATGGTTTCTCTCCTGTGTGTGCCCTTTGATGACACCTAAGCAGATTTCTCCAACTGTAGCTCTTTTCACACTCCATGCACTTATATGGTTTCTCTCCTGTGTGTTTCCTTTCATGACATATAAGGTCTCTCTTCCGAATGAAGCTCTTTCCACACTCCAAGCAGTTATATAGTTTCTCTCCTGTGTGTGTCCTTTCATGACACGTAAGATCATTCTTCCGAATGTAGCTCTTTCCGCACTCCAAGCAATTATATGGTTTCTCTCCTGTGTGTGCCCTTTCATGACATATAAGGTCTCTCTTCCGAATGAAGCTCTTTCCACACTCCAAGCAGTTATATGGTTTCTCTCCTGTGTGTGTCCTTTGGTGAAGCATTAGACCAAACTTATCACTGTAGCTCCTTCCACACTCCATGCATTTGTAAGGTTTCTCTCCTGTGTGTGTCCTTTTATGCCTCAGAAGGTTACCCTTCTGAACAAAGCTCTTTCCACACTCCATGCATTTATATGGTTTCTCTCCTGTGTGTGTCCTCTGATGAACAGCAAGTTGACTGTTCTGACAGTAGCTCCTTCCACATTCCATGCATTTATATGGTTTCTCTCCTGTGTGTGTCCTTTTATGCCTCATAAGGTAACGCTTCTGCATGAAGCTCTTTCCACACTCCATGCAGTTGTATGGTTTCTCTCCTGTATGTGTCCTTTGATGACACTTAAGGTAACTGTTCTGACGGTAGCTCCTTCCACATTCCATGCATTTATACGGTTTCTCTCCTGTGTGTGTCCTTTGATGACATGTAAGTTGACTCTTCCGAATGAAGCTCTTTCCACACTCCATACATTTATATGGTTTCTCTCCTGTGTGTGTCCATGTATGCCTCATAAGGTCACGTTTATCAATGAATCTCTTTCCACACCCCAAGCAGTTATATGGTTTCTCTCCTGTGTGTTTCCTTTGGTGAACCGTAAGATCACCCTTCATAATGAAGCTCTTTCCGCACTCCGTGCATATGTAAGGTTTCTTTCCTATGTGAGATTTTTGATGTACAGTATGAGTTTTTTCCTCCCTGAGTTTCTTGGTTCGGTCAACACTCCAGCATATAGATGATTTTGGTTCATTATCTAATGTTGTTCTAGATAGCAAATATTTTCTTCCCATTCTGCAATCTGCAGGGATTCTCAGAATGTTCTTCCTTCTTTCTTCAACCGCATATGCTTGGAAAAGGAGAAAGAAAAAATTAATGTATTTCAGCCATCGTCACTAGCTATCTAGGGTTTTAACATTATCCAGAGAGAATTTCTCATTAAGAGATGCTTAATCTCCTTTCTGGGAGTTTTCTTATTCCTATATTTATGGCTGGATTCCTCTTAAACTTCAGGGCTGTCTTATTATATACTGTATTTGCCGATGTATAGGATGAAAGCCTTTTCTACGGGTATTCTGATGGGGAACAAAATCACAACTGATGCCCCCTCCTCCCTTCGTCTGCTGGGCCACAGAGTGAGACAAGATACTGGATTCAATGCGCTCTGGCTCAAGCTATCAGGGACCCCCTAATGCTGGATGCAGCAGGGATCCTCTGCTTTTGGACGTGTAATATCATGTTAAGAATCAGGCTTTGCTATAAGAGGAGTGAGCCAAAAACACAAAATCCAGGTTCTATATTTCCAGATTGGAATGGTACAAAATTTCTCAAGCAATAAATAGATTTAAGAGAAAGATGAATTTGTGTGCGCTGAAACCAACTGTGGACGAAGGAAGTGAGAGATAGAAATCCATGGCGTTTTTGAAAATGCCAGGGGAAAAGCGCTATTATTCCTTCAGCTGGGTGACACTTAATGCCAGGGACATATCTCCTTGGCAAACAGTGTATCTTTCCCTTTACATTATGGAGTTTTTCTTCAGGGAGAAAGAGAAGTACAAACCTACTTATCAAAATGACTTTCCCAAAGACTTCTAACCTTTTTTACTGTTCAACATTTTTATGAATGATCTGGATGAGCAAGTCAAAGGGATGCTGATCAAATTTGCAGATGATACAAAGCTAGGATAGCTAACACTAGAAAGGAGAGGATTCCAAAAGATCTAGACAAGCTTCAACAGTGGGCTGAAACTGACAGTATGATATTTACGATTGTTGGAGTAGTTTCCGGGTAAAACAGTCATGCTAAAAATACTTAAAAACTACAAAAAACTATAAGGAGGGGGAAACTAAAATAACACATATGGGTAGATATTTACACAGGGATTCAAACCATTATCCTGTGCAAAAAAAGAGGGATTATTAAGACCCTGATGACTAGGGCAGACCATACATGCGAAGAACGTCACATATCACGAGAGAAGCAACATGTGGAAAGGGCCCTGTTAGCTAATGGATATTCAATACAGGACATTGATAGAGCAACAAATCATAAGGCTAAGAAGAAGCAAAAGGAAGGGTCAAACATTGGAGCTGCTAAACAGATGGAGAAGTTGGCTTTTCTTCCATATATAAAAGGGGTGACAGATCATATTGGGAGAATACTCCGAGGCGCTGATATAAAAACTGTTTTTTGCCCAATAAAGAAAATTAGCCAAATGATCCATAGTGTTAAAGATCCTAGACCCCTGTTCTCCACTGCTGGAGTCTATAAAATACAATGTGATTGTAAAAGTGTATATAGGTACAACGAAAAGAAGTGTTGCAACCCGTATACGAGAACACGAATGCCACTGTAGGCTCAATCAATCTGATAAGTCCATGGTGGCAGAACATGCAATGAAGAGTGGTCACCACATTGATTTTAACAATACTACAGTTCTTTCCTCCACCCAATCATTTTACCCTCGGATTTTTAGAGAAGCTATTGAGATTTATAAGCACCCGTTTCATTTTAACAGAAAGGAGGAACTCAAAGGAGTACCAGATGCTTGGTTACCAGTTTTAAAAACGTGCAGAAAGGCCTTGACAGATGATCCTGGTCAAAATGTTATCGTTTTCTTAAGTAAAAAGAAGGAAGAAACTGCAGGAGCTGGCACTTGTTCTTGATCTCGAAGAGCCCTATATGCCTTGAATTAGCAGTTGATTGATTCTCTCTAGTTCACTTCTAAATGTCTGCCTTACTGTGTGTTTTCTCTCTTAGCATGGTGAACTATTCTTATTTCTTCTGAGGAAGCCTACAGTGAGTAGGTGAAACACTTGTAAAGATTTGGACTTATAAAGATTGGGACAGGCTTTTTGTGTGTTATTTTAGTTTCCCCCTGTGATGATGTGTGTGAGTAAAAAGGCTGAAACTTACTGATGAAGCGCAATGCATGATAAGATGGAGACCTGGCTTCTCAAAGCGAGGATTTCTCAGACTGATGGGAAATTTGGCATCTAAAGGCGAGGATTTGTGAAGATGTTCACAACAACAGGAAGCTGACCGGTAAATGACTGATAACAGACTGATGATAACAGAGTGATGCAGACGTAAGCAATATTAGACAAAGAAATTGGAAGTACGCATGTGTTGGAACGTCACCCCAAAAGAGGATATAAAGAAAGACTCTGGGAAGTACATTCACGCTTCTCTGGACCAGCTGGAAGGAAGCGTGCATCACCTCTACATTGGACTGATCACTCATCAGGAGCAGGCCTTGTGTGCATGAGTATAGAATGAATGATGAATGAAAGAGGATCCCTCTAATTGCATGCTTAAATGACTCAATAAATGTTACATGCATAGTGTGAAGAAATCCAGATCGGGTCTTCTGTCTTTTTAATGAGCTTGTTTGGCGCTAATCCCGAACATCCACTCCTCTCTGGTTACGTACCCCTTGACAGCCGTAACATATCTGGTGTCAGAAGTGGGATCCAAGAGAGTGGTTTGGGATTTAGCCAACAAGAGGAAGAGACAGAAGTAGAGTGCCGAGAGGGCCCCGGCACAGAAAGGGAAACATGTTTAAAAAGGATAAGAAATTGGTGTATGACAATCTTATGTTGGTGTCTCCCTTTTTGGCTGAAAGGGGGAAAGTCCCAGACCCAAGTACTGAAAAGGGCTGGGGCAAAAAAGCTAAGGAATGGATTTTTGAGCTAAAACATAAGATTTTAAATACACAGGAGAAAGCAAAAGCTTTTGAAAAAGGTAAAATTGTAGCTCTGGATCAGAACAGAGATCCAGAGGAAAGCAAACTTGGAAAATGCATGAATGGGATGCATGTTATGCTCTTCAGAGGAAATTTGGCAGAAGAACAGAGTATTTACTGTTTGGCTTTTGCCCTAGAGATAATAAAACACTTGGAGGAAGAGATAAAGAAATTACAGGAGCAGCTGACTGACTAGAATATAAAAATTTCAACATTAACTGTTGAAAATCTGAGCCGTATACAATACACATTGAAGGAAGAGAAAGAAAAAGAGGAATTGACCCAGATAATAAAGAATTTGAGGGCAGAGGTACGAGGGAGTGATACTATTTCAGACGAGAATAATTCATTAAGGAAACAAATCCAATTATTGAAACAATTGATTAAGGAAGTATCGGGGCAGGAGGCATTTAAAATAAAATGTTCGTCCTGTGCAGTCTTGACAGACGGAAGACTGATGAATAAACAAGAACCAGTTAAAATAAACTGCCTTTCTCGTAAGGCTCTGACAGTCGGAGAGTCACCCGACTTCCCTCAGTGTTGTTATGATGAATGTAGATTCGACCCAGCATGTGACCCTATTTTACAACAAGCAACATACAGGGCCCTAGAGGAGTTAAAGCATACAGGAAAACAACCATTTCAAAGAGATTACCACCAATCCAGCCAGGAGGACCACAGAAAACAGTATCAGAAACGGTAGAGCCAGCCTCTCCAAATGAATTAATGAAAATCTTGGAAAAAGTAGGACCTCCTCCTTCCAATGGCCTAGTAAAATGGGCTTATAAATTTTGGATGGAAGGAAATAAATATAATCTAACCTCTGATGAATATATGAGGCTGGGTAGAATGGTTCTGGAAATGAAAGAATTTAGTGATGATGTAGAAGAAAATGGAATTGCTTCAGCTCTGAGGAAATTCATAAAAGATAATGGGGTGGGGAGAGGCAGGAAAGAGGTGTTCTCTTGGGAACAGGAACCAAATGAACACCCAGTAGATTGGTATGTCCGAAATGCAGCAGGAGCTTATTTGTGTGGGATCATGATTACTAATGATGAGACCATTCAAAGAAACCAAGGAAATGCAAATTATGAAGAACTGATAGTAGGCGGGCCAGAACAACTTATGAGCACAGCTGAGACAGAAGCCGCCATATGGGAAATGGCTTATGATGGGTTAAATAGGGAAGTAAAAAGAATGCTGGAATTAAGAAGTGAAGTGACAGCAAAGAATTGGGATGAAATAAAAGAATCTTTAAAAGAGATTCAGAGGGAAATAGGACCTGTAATAAAACCTAGAGTGAAACAGATAAAGAAGGGTCAGGAAAATAAGAAGGTGGAGGAAAAACCAAAACCAGGAGAGGTACCTAGACGAGTGCAAGTGTGGAGACAGTTAAAGGAGAAAGGATGGAATATGGAATTGTTAGATGGGGCAGATACTGAAGTGTTAGAAAGACTAGCTAAAATGAAGCCAAAGGAGAAAAAGGTATGGAGCAATAAAACGGAAGAAAAACCAGACGACAAAGAAAAAGTTAAAAGGGTCATCATTATTGATGATGAACCAAAACCAGAGCCCAAAATAGAACCTTCAGCACCGAGTGTGTATGAAGAATTACTGGAGGAGTTGAGAGAAACGGAGAAAGGTTGCTTTTAGGGGTGCCCCGCTGCCCAGATAAAAGCAATAAAAAAACCAGGCACCTGGCAGTATAGGGGTAAAACAATACAGATGCCTGGTGACTCAAGACATTTTGTTAAAACTACAGATATAAAAGGACAAGTTAGAACATCCCTTTTAGACTCTGGTGCGGATGTCTCATTAACAAAAACATGGATACCAGGAGCAAAAGTTTTAAAGACAATTCCAGTAGAGTTTGCTTGTGGAGATAAACATCAAATGAAATTAATATTAGGAACAATTTTTGTGGCAGGAAAACCATTAAAAGGATCCTTTGTATGGGACCCAGAAGCCACTGAGGAAATGATACTTGGAATGGACATAATGACAAAATATGGCCTCTGGTTCCAACCAAAGGAAAATGCTTTATATGAATACAAATCTGAAGGGAAAATATACAGTTATAAGATTAAAGACATTAGATCTAAAGAAGAATGGGACAAAAAGGTGCCAGGAGTACATGCTACTAGTAAATACGATTGTGGTAAAGTGAAAAATACCACGGTCGATATTGTTGGGAAGTATGTGCCTCCACAAAAACAGTACCCTCTCTCTAGACAAGCGATAGCAGGAATTTTAGAGACAATAAGGGAATTAGAGAAGCAAGGTGTAGTACAAAGGACAGTGATTAGATATAATTCACCAGTATGGCCAGTTCAAAAATCAGATGGAAAATCCTGGAGATTAGTGGTAGACTACAGGAAAATTAATGCAGCTACACCTAGAATGGCTCCTGTAGTTGCAAACATTACAGATGTTATGTCAAAAATTGGAAATAAGGCTTTCTCTATGGCTGGAAATGCCTGAACCGCTTCAGCCTCTAAATATTTTAAATGTTCACCTTACCTCGAAATGTCAAATGTCTAGGGAGGGATAATGATATTCACCAACATTTTAAGGGTATGAGGTGAAGGAACGTGGAATGGGACCAAGAGATGTCACCAAGGAAGGACAAGAATTTGTGGACACGCAAATGTACATCCTTTCAAGTGGTACATTTCTCGTCCTTCCTTCAAGGGTCCAAAAGATATATTTTCTCATTCTCCCATAAATGTTAGATCAGGAATAAGAATCACTCTTAGGGAAAGTAATCGGCTTCCATTTTGCTCCAAGATCTTCGTAACACAAAATCACTGCGTCTCTAGAAGAAATAGAGCACATTCAACTCACTGGAAATATGGAAGCCAGGCTAGGTATTTACCTCAGGAGAAGAGTCGAGTTCTTGGATGGAGGACTGATTGATTACCTCCAGGACTGAAGGCTATGAAAGGCCAGGAAGGAGCAGAAGCACTCCTCAGTCACTGAAGAAAAAAGACCAGGCAACAGGGGGTCACCTTTCTGAATGACAAGATGAAAGAGGCTGGTTCATCTATAATTTTCAGCTTGAAACCACGTAAAGCTCAGGTCTAATAGAAACTGGTAAACTTACCCAATGAGGCCACAATCCCGTAAATCACTCCCATGACGTCCTTGCAGAGAGCTTGTTGCCCTGAATCCAGCAGAGCCCATTCTTCCTCCGTGAAGCACACGGCCACGTCCTGGAAGCTCACCAGGCCCTGCAGGGAGAAGAACTTAACTGAGAACATTCCACCTTGGCTAATATCTCTCATCGATCTACATAATTCTCCACCAGAAGAGGTGGTGACAGCAACAAGCCTGGATAGCTTTCCGAAAGGCTTAGACAAAGTCATGGAGAACAGATGTATCAATGGCTGCTATAATGGATGCCCAGGTACATCCTCCATTCTGAGTAGAGAGGCAAAATGCGTCTCAAGGCCGTTTGCTGGGTTTCAAGAGCAGGTGGTTTAGCCCTTGTCTTCTCCTTAAGATCCCCAGAAGCAATTTGTGGACCGATGTGTGAGACAGGCTGCTGGATCTGATGAGCTGTGGTCTGATCTAGCACGGTTCCTCTTAGGTTCTTATCTGTAGAGGTAGTACTGCCTTGAGGCCCCTTAAATGGGTGAGAAAAGGCAACTCTTCTCCTAAATGAGCAATATGCAGCAGTAACAAGATCCTGTCATCTCAAAGCATTTGACTATTAAGCTGCAACATCAGTGCAAGTAGGTAATGTGAACTGAATCTGGATTCATAAGTGGCAAAGAAAAAAAGTTTTATGTTCCTACAATAAAAGAGGAGTAATCTTCTCTTTGTAGGTTTAGCACTCAGGAAACCCTCATCTCGATCCATAACAGTACCCAGGGGTGTATTACTATTTTGCCTCAAAATATAGAAGCACAAACACTCATCGACCATCACACCCACCCTCGCTGCTCACGGTTCCTTCCTCACCTGGAATGGCTCCAGGGCAGTTTCTTCTGCTCTTTTTGGAGAGAAAGAAGTTCCAGATGGTTCCCCTGACTCCATGTCTCCCTTCCTGGGGGAGAAAGAAGTAGAGGAAGGAATTAGACCCTCCCTGGACAGCGAAGGAGACCTTCAGCCACCAAGAAATGTAGTGTGTCTGTGGGTCAGTGTGGGTTACTGTCTAGGCACCTGACCAAATACCCTTCGCAGCCCCAGTCCAGAGTTTGCAGGATGAGACCAAAATGGTTCCTGGATTCCCCTCAGTTTAACTCCCCTAAAAGCTGAGAATAGATTAGGATATCAGCGAAGAAACTTCTAATACACAAAGGAATACGAAGCCAGGCTTTCACCTGAACTCAACAGTATATCCGCCCCCAAGACGCACCTTCCAATGTTGGGTCGCACACACAACATCCCAAAAGTCCGCTTCGGCCCCTTTTCACTGCCCGCAAGTCTACAGCAGACACGTGGAGAGATGGACGTCTCTCCGACTCCAGTCTGTCTGGCCTCCCACCTTACTTCCTCTTCTGCTTTGAAGCACAATTTGCCCAACTTCCTGCCCTTCTAGGAAACGGGAGGGCTCTGTGGCTTTTACCATTGAAGTTCCATGGCCTAGAAAGTTATAAGGGGCCAGAGATGCAGAGGTCATCCCTTTCCTTATTGTTCTGGGAAGTGAAATCTATTTTTCCTAGCAATTAGGACGCATCTGTGGAGAATTTGGAGCAGGGTTTTTGTTTTTACCCTTTGCTCAACTAGAGACATCAATGCAGTGGGACTGGAAGGTTCCTGCTCTTAAACACGTTCAATCTGCATATTCCCACACTGGCTGGAAGTTCGCTGATGGGAGGCTGAGTTAGGCGACAGGGGATTATCATAACGTTGAGCTGAAACACCCTAAGTAATCCATGAATTTAAAAGTTCGGCTGCTTCCAGATGGTGGCCAGATATCCCACTAGAAAGTGATAATGACATGCTGAAAGGACAGAAATTGCAGGGCCATGGTGAAGTTGTGTTGACAGGTGGGTGGATGGATGGTGCTAAAATCATTTCACCCACTACGATCTATGCAGAGAAAGAGCTCTCCACTCGTCCTTCTCTAGAAAGAGGATTGGATCTGCCATGGTAGAAATTAGGGGAGAATAAAACTCCATTCAAGATTCATGTCAAGGAAGTTCCTCAAAGCTGCCATCTCCCAGTGTGTCATGTACTCAGATCTGAGTTTTGGCAGTTCTGCTTGCAGTAGGAGTTCAATGGCACACTCAAAGCCCTTATGGAGAAGAAATGCCTTGGCCTGTCATTTTTCAAACACCTCCTCTGCCCTTTCCGTCTTTCTCTGAGAGGCAACACAAGCTGATAGTCCATACAAATACCTTTCTACAACTCATCTGGGGTCCAACCCAACAATCTGAAAAGTTCTTTGAACTCATCAAATTCAAATCAGAATTCTCCAGCATCCCAGTCAACTTGGGTTATAACATCTTAACCAATTCAGTCTGATTATGGAAGATAAAACCATGGGAGCAATAACAGGTCTCGTATCTCATCAGATCCCAGTGGGACTCACTCCACACATCGCTGTCCCTATTGGTTGCACGGGTAGCTCCCCACCATGGGCTGCCCCTCCATTTTTACAAATGCAGTCTCAGGCCTATCAGAAGAGCAAAGTTCATCTCAAACTATTCTGGAACCTCTGGATATGTGTAGGCCCCAACCACTCTGAAATTGAACACACCAAGCCCTAAAACCCACTGACATAGTTTGCTACAGAGCGGCTGCCTTGTTGAATGCGCTGAAGCTAGCTGAATGCCTCCTCCCTCTGGAAGAGGTGTCGAAGCAACTGTGCAAAGAAGATGGAAAGACAGTGCGTGACTTCAGCACCACTGCTCCAAAGCCCTCCAAGTGCACAACCCACTCTGCCACCTCATCCTTGAGCTGACTGAGAGACACCAGAGCTTCAGTTTTTACTATCCCGAATAATTTAGTATCATCAGCAAACTTTGCTATTTTGCTATCTTCAAGATCACTGAAGAATAAATTAAGAAGTACAGGTCCCAATACTGAATTTTGGGGAGCCCACTTTTCAACACTTTACACCAAGAATTGGCCATTTCTTACCACTCTCTGCTTTACAGATTCAACATCTGGCTGATCAGAAGCGCAGAGTTCACCAAACATCTGGTGGACCCAGAATCTACCAGTCCCTGCATTCCCTGCAAGCAAAGGGGAGGTTAGTTTCACTCCCTCTCCTCAGGGAGCCCCTGCAACATTAAGGACAGGCCCCACTTCTTCTCCACTCACTCTTCATTACTTCAGTTCAGATCACTGTTGTGCTGGTGACAAACCTATAAGAGGTTGAAAAAGATGGCGACGGGTGTAGATGCTCGTTAAGGAGCTCTCTTGATGGCTGATTTATTTTTTACACTTTGGGCTTATTTACTGCACCAAGCTCTCAGCTCAAGGGGCCATCAGCAGCAAGGAGGGCTGCAGTTACCATTTTGCAGCTGAAATTAAGGTAATTTATTGCCTTTTGAAGATAAATAGCGTTAGGCACAGATAAACAGTAGTAGATTGTATGCTGAGTAATCACACACCCACGGAGGGGCCGGCAGCTATCTCCAGTATTTTCCTATGGTTTAAGTTCCACCTTTTATCTGCTTTGGGAAGGTCAAATGCCTTTTACCTTTTAACTTCATTCTGGCTGAGACCCTTGCGAAAAGTAGATCACCCATGGAAATACATTGGGTACTTCTCTTAATACGGATCTACTAGATCTGGATTAAGGAATGTACCATGGAGCCAATGGATTTAAGTGTAACTCAAACAGCCTTACCATCACACACTCAATCTTCAGATATGCAGAAGAAACACAATAATCCTGCATTACAGACACCTTCTTATTCGTCCTGTAGAAATTCTAAAATCATGAGTCAGCCCTGGGCTCTACAACTAGTCTTAGACAAACTAGTGTTTATAAATGTGCCAAAGCCTAAAAGATTCCAGCATGAATGTAAATCATATTTTATTGACTTTTTGTACTCTTTCATTAACACGCAGCTGGTGACTCAAGATATTAAGTCCATATACTTTCTTTATCAAAATACTCATTTTATAAAAGCCATCTTAACATTCATTTTATAAAAGCCATTTTAACATTCAGCTCAACAAGGATTGTACACATTTCTCAATTACCGGGACCAACTCCTTCTTTTTAATGTTGGGATTTCAAGATTTTTCTATAATCAAACCCAAATGAGAATATCCTTAAAAAGATCCCGGGATAGTGAGAGCACTGACAACACAGCTGGCCCATCGACATCTTTGACCAGGACTTTCAACAGTGCCACTAAATCGGGAACTGCTGTGGTAAAAGAGCTCCTAACAAGACCACCACTCCCAGAAAAGAGTCCCAAGATAGTCTGTGCTATGAAATATGGTAATATTGGAAATGGGAATCCTAGGACAGGGAAGAAAACGTAGCTATAACCATCAGGAGAACATGGCTGTGGGTCTGCCCATCTTCACCATCACCACGGTATCGGGCAGAGGGAGACATGGCGTTGGGAGGCAGAAGAGACAGGTTAGGAGAAGGGGCGTTAGACATCTTGAGGCTATCACCCCTTCTGTTCTGCCTCCCAGCCAACAGGATTTGGGGAAGCCTGCCAACCGAATATGCCTCTCTCTCTAGCAGTACTGCTTTTGAATGCCAGATCAGCCCAGAATAAAACAACAATCATCCACAATTTAATTCTTGAGGAAAGAGCTGATCTGGCATGTATAACTGAGACATGGGCAGACAAACTGGGCAAGCCTTGTCTCACTCAGCTCTGCCCTCCAGGGTACTCAGTACAGCACTGCTCGAGACTAGGGGGAAGGGGAGGAGGTGTCGCTGTGGTCTATCGAACTTCCATCTCTCTCACTAGAAGGCCAGTTTGCTCTGTGACAGGGGTTGAGGGCCTGTTTCTCTTGCTGGGCCAGAGAGACAGAATAGGGATGCTGCTGGTATACCAATCACCCCACTGCCCAACATCCTCCCTATCTGAGCTGGCTGAGGTAGTCTCGGATGTGGTGCTGGAAGCCCCTGCCACAGTGGTGTTGGGGGATTTCAACATCCATGCTGAGGCTACGCTCAGTGGACCAGCTCAGTTCTTCATGGCCTCCATGACAACCATGGGGCTGTCTCAGATTGTATTTGACCCGACGCATACGGCACACCCTAAATCTGGTCTTTGCCTTAGAGTGGACTCGTGAGTACTCATTGGTAGGAGGGTTGGCTGTCTACCCATTGTCATAGACATATCACTCGCTGGTGAGGTTCAGACTCACAGTGGCAACTACCTTCTGTGTGGTAGTGGGACGCATTGAGATGGTCCACCCTCAGAGACTTATGGAATCTGAGCGATTCCTGAATGCTATGGGGGATTTTCCGGTTGGCATGTCTGGTGCTCCTATTGAAGCCCTGGTTTATCTCTGGAATCGGGAGATGAGCAGAGCTATTGACACGATCGCTCCCAAGTGCCGTCGGCATGTTTGTAGAGCCTGCAAATCTCCTTGGTATTCCATGGAGCTATGGGCCATGAAACAGGAAGGTCGACAGCTAGAGCTCAGGTGGCGTAAATCCAGCAATGAGTCTGACCAAACACGGGTTACAGCACATTATTGTGCCTACTATGTGGTGGTGATGGCGGCAAAAAAGTTTTTTGACTTACTCCCCCCTCGGTCATCGTTTTACAAATTAACAGACCATTGGATGTAGGGCTTAAACCAGAGCTTTTAATTATGCTCCCTAGTTTAATCTGTTCGTTTTTAATACCTTGTTTTAATCATCCAGTTTTAATATATTTTTTACCTGTGTCTTGTTTTTAATATGTTTTTTAAATGCTGTTTGATCTGTTGTTTCCCACCCAGAGACCTTCGGGTATGGGGCAGGATAGAAATGGAAATAAATAAATAAAAAGAGAAACACTGATTTCCAATGTACTGGCTTGCCTTGACGATCTACCGCTCCCAGTTTTGGAATTTGCAACTTTACTTCGATATCCTTCCCTCTGCACAAGAAACAAAAAGCCAGCCTTTGGCATCACTCCTCCTCTGCCTTCAGTGAAATGTTGCTTTCTGCTGGCTTCCTAATGGAGTGGCCAATTTGGAACATTACAGCTTGCCACTGTGACCACACTACAAACTCCGGCACCTGACCTCAGTCTTGCCAGAAAGCAGACCAGGCAAGCAAAATCTCTGGTATCAGGGCCACCGCTCTGCCATGTTCTAACCTACCTGCAATTCAGCCTTCCCTGTTTGCATTCCTACAGGATCACTGTTTCCCGTAGTCACAGCACAGACAAATGGGGCAAACGATTTCTAGGTACTGATACTGCAGAGACCTTGAACACAGAGAGAAGAGATAGTCTCATTGATTATTGCTTAGCAAAGATCACAAATAGAGGTCAAGTGATTGAGGCTATAACTTTACCAATATGGATATCGGATCATGCGCCAATAAAGGTCAAAATTAAACTAGGGGTAAAGAAAAGGGAAAAAATATGGAGATTTAACCCATGGGTATTAACTCAAGAGAGAGAGTATAATATTTTAAAAATGGAAATTAGAAATTATTTTTTAAATAATAATGGGACAGCTAGTACACAGGTTGTATGGGATGCATTGAAGGCCACAATTAGAGGAAAATGTATTAGTTTGGAAATTGCTAAGAAGAGAGAATGGTGGCATAGAAGGGATCAATTATTGATGCAAATTGAACAGGAACAGGCGATTTATATAAGAACACGTAATAGAAGAGATTATAGGAATTTACAAGAGTCGAAAAAAAAGTTGGATATTTGGATGCAAAAGAAGTTGGAGATGAAGCAGATGTATTATAAAGGTGAAATAAAAACTTGGAATGCAAGATCGATGCGGAGATTAGCTAGAATGTTAAAAAAGAGAGAGGAAAAGAATTATATAAAATGTCTCATAGATAAGGGGGGAAATAGAGTAATGGATGAACCGGGAAAATTACATATAATGAAAGAATTCTACACAAATTTATATAAAGCGAAGCAGGTGGATAATTCATTATTAAAAATAAATAAAAAATTGGACCAGGATGATCAAAGGAGATTAAACGCCAGGATTACAAGGGGAGAAATTAATGAAATTATACAAAGTTTAAAACTTCGGAAATCTCCTGGGAATGATGGATATAGTGCAGAATTTTATAAAATATTTAGAGAGGAATTATTGCCCCATATGGAAGCTCTATTTAATAAGATATATGAAGAGGGGGAAATTCCAAATACCTGGAGAGAAGCTGAGATAATTTCTCTCTTGAAACCTCAGAAGAACCCAGAATTGGTAGGCTCATTTCGTCCAATAAGTTTAATTAACCAAGATTATAAAATATTTACCAAGATAATGGCAAAAAGACTGGAAGATATAATGGGAAAGTTAATACATAGGGACCAGTATGGGTTTATGAAATATAGAAAGATTGGAGACCCGATAAAAACGGTAATAAATGTGATAGAGCATGCATATAGTAGTAAGGGAAAGGTTGCCCTTTTAAAACTAGATTTTTTTAAAGCTTTTGATAGTTTAAATCATATATATTTAGTCAGATTGTGTAGAGAAATGGGGTTAGGAAATAAATTTTGTAATATGTTAGAAAATTTATACAGTAATATGATAGCAAGGATAAGAATGAATGGATATAGAACAGATAAGATAAAAATCCTAAGAGGAACTAGACAAGGGTGCCCCTTGAGCCCCAGTTTATTTTTATTAGCAATAGAAGTGTTGGCAAATGAAATAAGAGATAGGATACAATGGAAGGGGTATAAAATTGGGCTGGAAGAAGTTAAGTTAAATCTCTTTGCAGATGATGCGATAATTATTACAGGGGAACCTCTGGAGATGATCAGGGATGTTATGCAGATATTAGAGAAGTTTAAAAAGCAGTCAGGGTTGTTAGTAAATGTACAAAAATCAGAAATTATGTTTTTAAATACAAATCCAAGAGAACAATTAGAGATAAGAAGTTTAACGGGGTTGAAATTGGGAATTAAAAAGATGAAATATTTAGGGGTATGGATATATAAAACCCCCAAAAAAATTTTAGAAGGGAATTACAAAAAAATCTGGAAAAAAATAGAAAAGTTATTGAGGAATTGGGATAAGAAAGGTTTGAGTAGAATGGATAGGATAAGAGTTATAAAGATGTTTATAATACCAAAGATATTTTATGCAATGCAAACGATCCCACATAGTATATCGATCAGAATGTTGAAAACGTGGGATAGAAAACTGAGAGAATGGATGGGAAACGGGAAGAGGCCCAGATTAAGATATAAATGGTTATATGCTAAGGAAGAGGAGGGAGGCTGGGGATTACCCAATTTAGAAACATATCATAAGGCTTTTCAGATTCAGAGGGTATTAGAATTACAATATAGAGATGAAGTTTGGGTTAGAATAGAAAAAGAAATGAATAATATGAAATACAAAGAAATCATATATAAGGATTGGTCATTAGGAGATGAAAGGAAATGGGAAGAACCATTAAAGGGTTCAATGAAAATATGGAGACAGGTAAAAAGAAAATTAGTTAGGGATGTAGGGAAATTAGCCCCCATACGGATAATAAACAAGAGTGATGAAAATAGTATGAAAGGGGCCTTAAAAATATTATATAAGCAGGGAATACAGGTCATTGAACAATTATATACATCAGATAAGATACCTTACGATATAGTGAGAATAGAAAATTGGTTAGGGGGTAGATGGCTCCAGGCAAGGGGGATATGGATGTTTATAGATGGTACATCAATAAAACAGTTGATAAGAAGGGATGATACAGATTTTGAAAAAATAATTAGAAAAATTTTGAAAAGAGAAAAAGGAATAACAGGAGATATATATAGAATGTTAACAACAGTAAAAGGGGAAATTTACGAAGAATTGCAAGGATTATGGAATGATGATATGAATTTGAATATGGAAGAAGTAAAAAAGGAGATATTTAGAATTAAGAATTGCAATTTCAACAGAATGAAAGAGACTAAAAGAAAGATAATACATAAGTGGTATAGGACACCTATGCAATTAGCACATATTTTTCGGAATTTGCAAAATATAGATGGTAGATGTTGGCATGGTTGCCATATGAGGGGGACATTTAAACATATGATATGGGACTGTGTTGAGATACAAAGATTTTGGGGAAGGATTGAAACTATGATAAATGATATATTCCCGATCCAAATTGTTATAACAGAAAGGATGGCAATCTGGAATAGAGATTTAGACGATATAAGACCAAGAGAAGTAAGGGAGGTGATTCATATCATAATTATGTGTGCACAAATAACTTTGGCAGGAGGATGGAAAGACAAAACGAAATGGGAAATGCAAAAAGTATATTATTATACTATGGAAGCAATGGTGATAGAACTGACCAATTTGAAGATAAAGTGTGAAAATATTAATAGACTGAGGAACTGCAAACGAAAATGGTTTCCAATTAAGGAATATCTACAAACAAGGATTGAAGAGGCCCGGAAAATGAAATTACAATTAATTATGCAAATATGAACCAGATGTATCCCAAGAGATTATATGTAGAAAAGGGGGTGGGGGGAGGGTGGGGAATAAGGAGGGGATGACATATATGTAACCAATCATACTGTCTGTAAACTATAATCATAAAAAAAACAAACAAAAAAAAGAACACAGAGAGAAGAGTAGAAAACTTGCTAGCAACTTTGCTTGGCATAATCTCTGAGCTACACTCCTTGTTATTGACAATAATTGGAAGAACTTGCTATGAACAGATCTTTGCCTTGTTACGTTTTGGGCCACCAAGGGTTCTAACATCAAGCATGTCAGGGTTGAAACCATTCTGGAACCTCTGTCACAAAGTGACCAGGTTGTTGTAGAGATTCAGAGCAATTAATTCAGAGAAACAAAAGTGGCCTCATGCACAGAGGCACCAATAAGACAGAGAATACCGGATCTGGATTTATGCATTATTCATATAACTTTTATTTCATATAATCATACATATATATACTTGGTATCAAGGGTCAATCACTCACACAATCGTAGTCTCACCTACAAGCCCTTCTCAAGAATTGATTAGTTTGTTGCAAAGGCAACAGCTGCTTGTTGCAACTGATTTGAGGCACACCATTCTAATAATCCTTCTTTGATATTCTCTCAGTCCCGTTTCCCAACCATTGTTCACATAATTCATAGTTATTTTTCCTTGCAGTTCTCTCGATTCTCTCCTGTTATGCTGAACAGTTGGTTCTTGGGGAAAACCTTATTAGATTGTTATTGCCATACTTAATGCTATTGCACAATCCATAAAAGAGGCCTCGCCCTGTGTGCCAAATCGTCATTTTATCATGCATTGCATTATTCTATCATGCAATGCATCAGAGTTCTTTCTATTTGGGCTTTTTCTTTCATTCTCATCTCATTCACTCACCACATCTCTGGATATGTGTAGGCCCCAACCACTCTGAAATGGGACACACTAAGCCCTAAAACCAACTGACAAAGTCAGCTACACAGCGGTTGCCTTGTTGAATGTGCTGCAGCTTGTTTAATGCCTCCTCCCTCTGTGCAGACAAGATGTAAAGACACCGGGCAACTTCAGCACAACTGCTCCAAAGCCATCCAAATCCACAACCCACTCTGTCGTGTTGATGTTTGGTATCTTTTAGGCCATAGGCCGCTTCTGAATGTGGCCTACAAGATACTGGGAGCAGAGACTGTGTCTGTGTCCAGCACAGCAAGCACAATGGAGTCACATCATCATGCTGCTGGGTCACAGTGTGTCTGTGCTCCCAGCAGCTAGAGGACTGAAAAACTGGGTACAGCAATGGAAAGCAGGTGAGTAGATATATATATTTAGTTTACATCATTTTACCAACAATTTGTATTTAAGGTCAAAACTAGAGAATCTGGAAAGGAATTGCTTGGAGAATGAAGAAGAGGGCCACTACGAACAGGAAATTTGGAGGGCTTAGAACTGATTACTGGACACTTTTAGCACCCTGAAAAATCTCATGATGGCTTTACTAGAATTTTTTCCCTCAAGGTACTTTTGTGAGACCTTATTATCAACGTTAAATAATATTTAAACCGATAAAACAAACCTACTAACAGATGAGGTTAGTAGCGCTTGCTTAGGCTTGAAGTGTACAAAATACCAACCTTCACTTGAAGGTTTAGCAAATGAAATCCAGCAATAAAAAGTCACTAATGTAAAGTGTAGTAACGAATTGGGACTCACATGCAGGATGGTTGCCAAGTGAAAAGAGTCTCTTTTACTGAAGATTTAGGGGCTTTTTATGCCCGGTTACAGAATACATTTCTCAATGGAAATTTCCCCCCGGGGTGCCCATATTTGGCATAACCGGATAAGATGTTACCATCCTTGAGTAGTGTACATTGTTTATACATACACAGTGGATGTTATACAAATGATAAGAGGATGTTATGCCTTTTCTGAGACCTTGTTTCAGAGAGATATTAGGAAAGTTACAGTGACCCAGGATGTATCCTTTGTCCTACTTGCTTTCTTAGCAAGAGTTGCTTTAGCTGAGATGGGCAGTGGGCAATTACATGTTTGGTAATTGCACCCCCAATCACCCCCACATATCCCCTCTTTCTTTTTATTTATAAAAAAGGGGGGTCAATTTGAGGAAGCTCATGTGGCCAGGGAAAGCTGAGATGTCATTTAGCTTAGAGTAAAAGTCTCCATGAATCAACTTTACAAGCAGCCAAATTTATGAGTCTACTCCTTAACTGTGATGCATGTTTAAGTTTAAGGAAAACTAGGGTTCAAAGGGCATGCACAAAAGCGTCCTCCTCTCGGGGTTTTCTCGCCATGGGTCAGACGAAAATCTGCATCCCCAAATTCCCGTCCTTTTCCTTAATAAAATGTGAGCCTAAAACTATGTGAACCCCAATTTATTACTATCCCCATCTAATCAATTTTCGAGGTCTAATTATGGTGTATGGTTTTCTTTTTTTTCCTAATCCCAATACCCCTACATATGTTCATGGAAGACACCAAGCCCCAGCTTTATAACACCCAGGGTCTGTCCCTTTTACTGGCCAAAATTATTTCGCTTCCTTGGTAAACCAAATTTATGAATGACATGAGTGAAAACTTGTTGCAACAACATCTGTGTGTATGTATGTGTGTTCCCTTTTGGGGAGCTTTTGAAATGGCCAAATGAATGAGGCAGAATCAAATTGTATATATGTGACTTTGTGAGACATATGAATAAGCTCTTAGGCTCCTTATGGTAAGCATAGACACTTATGGATATTGTCTTAGCTTACTTATGCAAGATTTCAAAGTTCAGAAGCCATTGAGGATCTTTCTTAATAATTAAAATTAACAGCAATCAGCTTTATGCTTGAAAAATGGCATTATTTTCAACAATCCAGGCCTTAGTTTCTTAATAAGGAGTGATATGCTGTTGTGTATAAACAACATGTATTTTAACATGTGTTTTAGGCCTAAATGAATGTGTGATGCCACAATTGACATGTTAAGATGGAACATGGGATAGATGTGTTTGCTTCAATGACATGGATTTGCTAAAGCCCATTTTTTTAAGGACTTATGGTGTTAGCAATGACTTATCAGTATGGGATCAATATGTGAAGCATACAAACATTTTGAATAAACAATATAACACCCAAAACCCAATTACAATATGAACCAAATTAACAATACCACAATTATGCAGAAAAGGAATAAGACAACCATTGTAAAATAGCAATTAGCATTAGTAAAGATAATAATAATAATAATAATAATATTTATTTGTATACCGCCCTGTGGCAACCCAATCCGGGCGGTTAACAACAATAAATATAATAAAAACATCATATAAAAATAAAACATTATAGTCCCTCCCCCCCTTAAAAATATATTAAACAATATGACAAATTAAAATACAATATCAAAAACTATAAAACATAATTAAACAAACCAATAGCCCCAGTGTCCCTCTAAGATCCTTGACCATCACTAAAGATGAGGCTACGGGAGGAGTGAGGGGGTCAGAGAGCCCGAGCAGGAATGATTAATCTGGAAAAGTTAATCTGGAAAGGCCTGCCGGAAGAGATCCGTCTTGACAGCTTTTTTAAAGCTGTCTAATGATATCAACTGACGGATCTCATCCGGCAGGTCGTTCCAGAGTTTGGGGGCGACAACAGAGAACGCCCTCTGGGAGGTCGCCACAAGCCTGGATTTTAAAGGCTGAAGTAAGTTCCTCCCAGAGGAGCGGAGAGCGCGGGGAGGATTGTACGGGAGAAGGCGGTCCCTGAGATAGCTTGGACCCAAGCCATTTAGGGCTTTAAAGGTAATAACCAACACCTTGTACCGGGACCGGAAGCTAATAGGCAGCCAGTGTAAGGACCTCAGAACCGGAGTAATGTGGTCCCTCCTAGATGTACCAGAAACAAGCCTGGCTGCCATATTTTGTACCAGCTGAAGCTTCCGAACCAAGTACAGGGGTAGCCCCAAGTAGAGCGCGTTACAGAAGTCCAGGCGTGAGGTTACCAGTGCGTGCACAACAGTTTCGAGGTCCCTTACTTCCAGAAAAGGGCGCAGTTGGCGTATCAGCCGAAGCTGATAGCAGGCGCTCCTGACTGTCGCATTTACCTGATTTGTCATCAGGAGTGACGAGTCAAGGAGCACCCCCAAACTGCAAACGCAGTCACTGGAGGAGAGTGTGACTCCATCCAGGACTGGAGGTTGTAACCCAATTCTTGGTTTCGGGGCCGCTACCGTGAGCACCTCCGTCTTGTCTGGATTCAGTTTCAATCTGTTTTTCCTCATCCAGCCCATTACCGCTTGAAGACATTCATTGAGCGAAGAGATGCCATTGGAACTCGAGGCCGACGAGCGAGACATGGAGAAATAGATTTGGGTGTCATCAGCGTACTGATAACACCCAGCACCATAACTCCGTATTATCTCACCTAGCGGCTTCATATAGATGTTGAATAACATCGGGGACAGAATAGCCCCCTGAGGAACCCCACAAGTGAGGTCCCTCTTACTGGAGCTACAGTCCCCGAGCAGCACCCTCTGGGACCGACCCGAGAGGAAGGACCGGAACCACTGCAAAGCAGTGCCTCCGATACCTAACCCCCTCAGGCGGTCCAGGAGGATGCCATGATCTATAGTATCGAAAGCCGCTGAGAGGTCCAAAAGCACCAACAGGGTCACACTACCCCTGTCGATGCTCAGGCGCAGATCGTCAGTCAAGGCAACCATAGCAGTCTCAACCCCAAAGCCTGTCCTAAAGCCGGTTTGAAATGGGTCTAGATAATCGGCTTCATCCAAGACAGCTTGGAGCTGAAGAGCGACCACCCTCTCAACCACCTTGCTCAAAAATGGCAGCAGTGACACAGGCCTATAGTTTCTCATATCCAGGGGGTCCAGGGAAGGTTTTTTCAGAAGCGGCCTAACAGCCGCTTCCTTTAAACAAGATGGAACGTGTCCTTCCCTGAGGGATGCACCGATGATATCCGTAAGGAATCTCATCAATGCATCCCCTCCCTGGATGGCCAGCCATGATGGGCAAGGGTCGAGAGGGCAAGTCGTCTTCCTCATCTTGCCAAGTAGCTTGTCCACGTCCTCGGTACTCACAGATTGCCACTGATCCAGTATGACTACCTCGGCGGAGTCACTGGACGCCTCGTCTATCGACTCTGTTTCAGTGGTGGCATCTAAGTCGGCTCTTATCTGAGAGATTTTGTCTGCAAAGAAGTTATTAAATGCGTCACAGCAGGCCGTCGTCGGGTTAAGTAAGGGATTTGGCGCAGGGGGTGCCTGCGTCATCTCCCTCACCACCTTAAACAGTTCTGCTGGACGAGACTCTGCAGACGCAATACGTGCAGAGAAGAAAGCTTTCTTAGCTGCTCGTATTGCCTCCCGATAGGAACAAAGGAAGTTCCTATGGTGAGTTCTGTCAGATAAGAGACGAGTCTTCTGCCACCTGCGCTCTAGCCGTTGTCCAAACCGCTTCATCCTCCTCAGCCCTGGCGTATACCAAGGCCTCCGATTAGGAGCGGGATGGCAAGGGCGCTTGGGAGCGATCATGTCGATAGCCCTGGTAAGATCAGTGTTCCAGGTGTTAACCAGAGCATCGACAGGATCCCTGGCATTCCCAACCATTAAACCCTCTAAGGCTTTCTGAAATCCGATTGGCTCCATCAGCCTTCGAGGGCGGACCATTCGAATCGGCCCGCCACCCCCAGAGGAGCAGGAATTGGCTCTTAGTTCTATCTTGACCAGGAAATGATCCGTCCATGACAATGCGGAGGTGCTTACCACCTCCGCCCACGGATATGCCTGTTCGGTACAAAACACCGCATCGAGAGTATGACCCGCACAATGTGTAGGCCCGTTGACCAATTGGGATAGGCCCATGTTTGTCATGGTATCCATGAACTCCCGGGCCGCGCCTGTTAGGCTGGTCTCGAGCGGGATGTTGAAGTCCCCCAAAACTAAAAGCCTGGGGGTCTCCAAGATCAGCTCAGAGACCAGCTGTGTCAGCTCGGTTAGGGAGTCTGCTGGACAATGCTTGCTAAGAAATAAATTTCAAGTCTTTTCAGTGACCAAATGATGGATGTTTTAGTCACAGGCTCAAGCTTAAAAGTTCATGTGACCACAGATGATGAAAGTTCATCACAGGTGCTGGTTCACAGGTACAGTTCTTAAATCTTGGCCTTCACGATGGCTGTAGCCAGGCGCTGGAATCTTGTCACAGGTCTTCTTTTCAGGAAGAAGGCAGGTTAAAGTCTTGGCACAGGTGCAAAAGTCCTTTGATCTCCAAAAGGATGAGGCAACACTGCTGCTTCCATATTGACCGTTGCCTGGTGCAGATTCTTGACACAGGCACAGGTGAATCTTTGTGACTGGAAACCCAGATATAATTCTTAGGTCTTGGATCTTTTCTTCCACGATGGCTGTTGCACCTCATCCAGGTATTTCAGGCACATCTGTGGTTTTGCTCAGGAAAAAGGAAAACTGGCAAAATATAACTAAACAGATTAATTATCAATATATTTAGAAAATTATAGAACAGGACCAATTTGGAGATTTCATTCATGCCTTTTAATTACAAGGCAAGCTGATTTAATTTTAACTTACACAATAAGGCTAAGCAGCCCCATTTAAGAATGCTGCTTAAGGAAATATGTTTTTTGTTTTCTCATGAAATGTATGTCAGATTTGTAACTATCATTCATATAACTTTTTCACTGCTTGGGTGTAATAAGAATGTTCCATTGATAAATTTGCAATGAGTTTGCTCAGAAAGCACCTGGTTCAGATTTTTAAAGAACCATTTTGTTAGTAATGGAATATGAGCATAATTAATGCACTTTAAATTCAGGGGAGCAATTAAACTTCACAGGTTTTTCCCAAGGCTGTAGGAAGCAACTTTTGCATGAAAATGCAGGGTTACTGAAGATGGAAAAGAATCTTAAACTTTAGCCAAGTGCCTGAAATTAAATTTGTTATCAACCAAGAGATATGCTATTACAACTTAAACATCTTAAGTATTTGTCTTCAGAAGGAAAAGACTCAATTAGTTAAAATCTTGCAAGAATGTATGTTGTTTCAAAAGAGAAAAGCTATTTTTCTGAAAATAAACCTGAAATTAAATATCAAAGTTAGAATTAAAGCCATTAGCTTAAAACCTAAAATATAAGACCCATAGTTATAAGAAACCATAAGATTGTGACATAAACAATGAACTATTAGCAAAATGAAATCAATATGGAGGTATAATTCCAAATCTTTTCAGACTTTTTCTGGACTCCATTTTTTTCTGGGATTCTGTAAGTACCTAATTTAAAGTCTTCCCATAATAAAAGAAAAAAAGGCAAAACTTTCTATAAATCAAGAATTATGAAAGATAAGGTAACAAATCTATATGCTGAAATAAGACTCTTGCATTCTTAAAGTCATAATAAGAAATCTGCAATTGAAATTTAAACCCAGTTGTTTTTACTGTTTGTTGAGCTGAGGAGAAAATCCCAAGATTTTAAGTTCTTGACTGCAAATGAATGAACTTGCTATGATGCTGCTTAAAAAAGGAAAATATTAGAAATGAATTTTCCTGTAGAGAGAGGCAATATTTATAAATACCAATCAATACTTAAAAACCACAGTTACTCTGAAATGACTACCAACCTATAAAACAAAGCTTTAATAATTTTCCAAATCAAGCTAGGCATAATTGCCTTTAATTTCCAGGAGGTGACACTACACCATTCCCCTAGGAGACAAAACTTTTTAATGACTCAGATTAAAACTTTTTAAACTTAAACAATCAAACAAACATCAAAATTGCTGAAAGGAAAATAAAATTATGTTGACAAAGAAAATACAGTTAGTTCATTCACCAATGAAACCTCTGGGCCCTTTGAAATCCCATGGGGGAATAAACATTGCACTTTCTCTGGACCTATAGGATTTTATTTTTTTGATCTTACAAAAAGTGGAACCAAAATTATAACATAAGCAATTGGCTATAAAATTTTAATCCATCGTGGGCACATGATTCAACCCATTTCCAGACTGTCTCTGGCCAGTATGACAGCTGAATTTAGGTATCCACTGCACCCAGTCTTTAATTTTTTTGCTAAAATCTATAAAAACAGTTTTCAATCTGTTCCAAGATCAGACGTGGCCAGGGCCAATCTTAAAATCAAATTGAAATTCAACTTTTCCATGGCAGTTTTGGTCAGGAACTACACTGAAAAAGCCAAGCTGCAAAGACAAAAGCATTAATTTCCTTGCTTTCTTCAAGCAAGACCTGTAAAGCAAAACTTAGTTAAAGCAAATGCTGTTGAAAATTAGTAAGAAAAGGAATGTCTCTGCCCCTCAAAGGAACAGGGCTTGCCTGCTTAAAGAGAGAGTGAGCGCAGGTTAGAAGAGAAAAAAAGTTCCAACCATGCTTAAAGGCTCTGAACTGCGCAAGTGCAGAAGAAAGAGAAAGACAGCTTAGTAAACTTCCACAGAAATGAGGAGGGAAGGAAAAATGAACTCACAAACATTTTGCTTTAAGGCTCTGAAACACATAGTCTTTAGCCCTTAACTTTCCAGAACATAAATGGTTAAAACCTTCAAATTATACCCAGTCAGGCAATCGTGTGCCTGCTAGCTCTGAGGCATATGAAGAGTTCTCAAAATTATAAACACAGTTTTTACATTTCAAGATGACTAAGGTTAAAACAGAACAATTTCAGAAATGATAAACAAAAGCTTACAGCAAGAATCACATTAATGAAGATTTGCGGCTAAAGAGTCAGGAAAGCAGACTTCCCGATGCTGCAAGAGTTAACTTTTACTATGCAGCGTTCAGAAGCCAAGAGACAGTGAGAATCATAGAGTTTTCAGAACCGAGACCCCTAGAGAGCACATTTTCACGCCAAGCCAAAGGAGGAACTAACTTTTACATTTCAGAACAGTGTTAAACTTAGAACACAGAGCGAGAGAGAAACAAAGAGACACCTTATCTTTCAGTGCTACTAGAAAGAAAAAGTCAGAATCATTGCTCAGCTGCTAACTTTACAATGAAACTTAAAGACAGTTAGAGTACTCAGAACAGAGCGAGGAAAGGACAGGAAAACTCTGAAAATAACAGCATGACGTAGATGAAAGAAAACAAACCTCAAAAAGATTAAGTGCCAAATTCAAACAGATTAAATTGCTGATAAACGGTAAGAGGCAATTTGAACTTTCACATTCAAGGGGGTTGGAACGGTTCAGTTCCCAAAGATACCAACAGTTTGAAAGGCAGCTCCTTCTCAGCTTCAGGATGGTCACAGATTTTGCACTCTTCCGCTGTTTGTAAGGAGGCAGTAGCCAAGACAGCTTGAAGCATTGTGATTGGACAGAATTCTCCTTCCATTGAGTTTGCAGGTTTTGCCGAATTTTGCTTGCCACTAGTGAAGAGACAGGTCTGATTTACGTACTGTCTCCTGGATTGGAGAAAAACCCAAGGGAAAGCGTGTTTTGTTGTTCTTCCCTGGAATGCAACACTATCTGCTGCTCCGCCAGCTCTGAGCTAGAGACAGGAGGAGTGGAACCCAATCTGCATTCTTCTTTCCTTTGAAAGGAAGGTGCTTGAATTGTCTTAGGGACATTTTCATGAGCTGCATTAAGGGACTGAAGAGACTCAGTAGCTGTCTCAGTGATTGGCAAAAGCTGATCAGACTTTTGTTTCACTAATCCAGCACATGAGGTTTGCAGAGGGGGAGGAGGCAGTTTCTCGGTACATTTTTCTATGGTATAGCGAATTTGATGCCAGGTTTGCAATATAGGAATCTGAGATCTAGATTCTGCATGCAAATCAATGCCAATTCTCTCCCAGTCTTGTAGACGCAGAGAGTGAGCAAAAAAACAAACAATTGGGTTATATATCCCCCCCAAAAAATATATGTGATATTTACTAAAAGGGTTACAATGACCCCACTGATAATGTAAAGAATAAATGCACTAATAATGCAAATAATAAATAAACTAAATCAAATAATATAATATAAAGCACCAAATTTGAAAACTCACTGTAAGAAAAACAGTGGAATAAAAGTAAACCACAAGCCACAGCCAAAAGATGTATTAAAATCAGAAAAATAAAGAAAATATAGATAAAATATAGATAAAAATAGGCCAAACGCGTTTCGACTAGAAAAGTCTTCTTCAGTGGCCAATATTAAAATATATATACACAAATAGCTGTGTGTGAGTTTCTCTCTCAAATTCAATATCAGTAATGACCTGGTGCTGCCAGAGAGCCTCTTATATAGTCTAATACTAAAAGGGGAAAATCCTGCAAAGACTCAAACAGGCATCAGGGATGAATCAGGGTGTAAAACAGAAGGACATTAAATAAACCAATTAACATTTTCATTCAAACCTTTAGGGGATTCTGAATTCAAACGATGGATCCATTTGAGCTCCAAAAGCTGTAATTGTTTAATATTTTTAATGTAGGGTAGTCCATCAATGCACCAGAATTTAAAGGAATCAACAGGGTGGTTATGTTCCATAAAGTGCTTTACCATAGGAGCCTGTAGTTTCTGATTTTTTATACAGCTTCTATGTTCCACAATCCTGTTCACATGCAGGAACAGTGGCAATGTGAAACGCTTCGTTAACCCAGTGGATGGCAGGACGTATGAAATTTACAAATTTTTCACGTGTGCCAGCAAAAATGTTGTTTACGTTATTGAATGTTCATGCAAACTTCTATATGTGGGCATGACTAGCCGATGCATTAGAATTTGAGAGAGAAACTCACACACAGCTATTTGTGTATATATATTTTAATATTGGCCACTGAAGAAGACTTTTCTAGTCGAAACGCGTTTGGCCTATTTTTATCTATATTTTATCTATATTTTCTTTATTTTTCTGATTTTAATACATCTTTTGGCTGTGGCTTGTGGTTTACTTTTATTCCACTGTTTTTCTTACAGTGAGTTTTCAAATTTGGTGCTTTATATTATATTATTTGATTTAGTTTATTTATTATTTGCATTATTAGTGCATTTATTCTTTACATTATCAGTGGGGTCATTGTAACCCTTTTAGTAAATATCACATATATTTTTTGGGGGGGGGTATATAACCCAATTGTTTGTTTTTTTGCTCACTTTTAGTGTGTTTGTTTGGGTTTCTTTTGGGATTTTTGGTTGTTCCTGTTGTAGACGCAGAGAGCCATTTTTTGGATACCAGGGGCATTTTTCAAATATCTCTCGGACCAGCCGAGGGACTTGCTCTTTAGGGAGAAAGCAGCCATTTCTTTTTAAAAGTATTTCTATTTCCTCTGAGTGTCTCTTCTCTCTTGAGGCACTCGCTCCCATAGCTGTCTGATGCCTGTTTATACTTACGCATTCCTCAGGCCGAAATGTGGTGCGCACCTTTTGATCCTTGCCAGACGAACAGCTTGGGATGAATCTTCATGCCTTCTCTTTTAGGCCAGACATCTTCTGTAGGCTGCAGAGGCCCCAGATTGGGCGCCACTTGTAGTAACGAATTGAGGCTCACACGCAGGATGGTTGCCAAGTGAAAAGAGTCTCTTTTACTGAAGATTTAGGGGGTTTTTATGCCCAGTTACAGAATACATTTCTCAATGGAAATTTCCCCCCGGGGTGCCCATATTTGGCATAACCGGATAAGATGTTACCATCCTTGAGTAGTGTACATTGTTTATACATACACAGTGGATGTTATACAAATGATAAGAGGATGTTATGCCTTTTCTGAGACCTTGTTTCAGAGAGATATTAGGAAAGTCACAGTGACCCAGGATGTATCCTTTGTCCTACTTGCTTTCTTAGCAAGAGTTGCTTTAGCTGAGATGGGCAATGGGCAATTACATGTTTGGTAATTGCACCCCCAATCACCCCCACAGTAAAGAATTGTTTGTTTTTGCTTTCAATAGTCATAACTAGAATTCTTGGCTCTGATATGCATTACTTTGCACTTATTAATTTATGTATGTCTATCCTGCCCTATACCCAAAGGTCTCAGAATGAGTAACATTTAGAATGAGGCATACATTAAAGGACGTTTGCCACTTGGATGCCCACTCACCCAATGCCAAGAGATCCCTATGGAGCTCTTTGCAATCTCTTTCAGTTTTCACTTTCCCAAATAATGTAGCACCATCAGCTAACTTTTCTATTTTACTATCTTCTAGAGCACTGAAGAATAAATTAAGAAGTACCGGTCCCAATTTTCAGGGAGCCCGTTTTTCACCTCTTTACACCCTGAGAACTGGCCATTTATTAGTACTCTCTGCTTCCTGTCTTTTACTTAAGTCAGTGACTTATCCAGGATGGAACCTGTCCTTTTATTCCATGGCTGACAAGTTTATTCAGTAGTCTTCGCCCAAATGGTATCCATTATATTTCTGATATTTCTCCCACAGTGCAAGTATTGTTCCAGGTTTTTTCCTGTATTTGCCTTGAGATGTTCTTCAATGGGCTTTTTTAAAAACAACATTTAAACTTCATCTTTCCATACAATAACATCATAGATTATTATTACATCTTTCAGTTGTTCTTATCGATGACTTCCTCAGTTTTTCTGATCTCGGTGTTATAAAAATGTTAATAAAAACATTTCTGGCCTAAAAGGTATACTTATCTTTTAAATCTATCTCATTGTACTATGATTAATCACTATAGGAAGTACTTAGAATAAAAACATGATCCTTGGGAGAATGTTCATCTTTATTACTGAAATCCCTCCCATTAATTGATAAGTTCAACTAGACCACTTCTGGAGATCTTGTTTGGTTCCTATCCTGATGATACCTTCAGATAGTTATTCTGATACAGTACAATATGCTGGTTGGTCAGTATCATTCCTAGATATTTAACTTTCTTCTTTACAATAAATCTTGATTTCCTTGAGAGGCATTCTTCCACTTCCTTTGTCATATTTTTAGCTAGGACTTTAGTCTTTGTCTTGTTCACTTTAAGCTTGCTCCCTTTCCATAGACTTGTATCACAAGTCTAAGTCTCTCTATTCAATTATTTGGGTCTGGTAATATCACAGCTAGGTCTTCTACAAAGGCTCTAATCTTATATTCTTTTTTTACTTTAATTCCTTTAATATCTGAATTATATCTGATACCTCTGTTTAGAACTTCCAATGTCAATATAAACAATAAAGGTGAAAGGGGGCATCCTTGTCTTGTTCCTTTTTGAATAGAGAATGTGATGGTAAGTTCTTCATCTATCAATAATTGGGTATGTTGTATGGCATATATTGCTTGGATTCCATTTTGAAATTGTTCTCCGAAATTCATTTTCTCGAGTTCAGTCATAAAAGTTATCAAATGCTTTTTCTGCATCCAAACAACTAGTGCTCCCTCCACCTCATGATGTTTTTTCAAATATTGACAGAAATTAATGGGAATTTTGGGGAATTTGGGACACCCCTGAATTTAGGAAAGCTCAAGGCCCCATATTATCTACAGCATGGTCATTTTTCCTTGCTGTTTCTCTTAGCTTTCTTTAGGCTGTTAGATACAGTAAAATTTGCAATCACATGTACTGCTTTTGTAACTAAGAAAATAGGAACTATAATAGAGGAAGTTAACTATATGCTTATAGTCACATAGCCTGCTAGAGCATTTTAGTATGTTAGATTTTTGTGACACATTCTGTAACGATTCACAGACTCACAAGTGCTATTATAAAAGCTTTGATCTTGTTTATTCTTGCAAGGAGAAACTTTCTCCTTCCATGCATGCATGTTCTTTGGGTATACAAATAAACAATTGACTGTAAGTTGCATTATGGTCAGTTATTTTTCTTTAACAATATTCAATAATATCCAACATTATTCTTATATTTTTTCACTTGTCTATTTGATAAAAAACAAGCTTGATCCTCATGTATGTAATCTATTAATACATATTTGAATCTTGACGTGCTTTACGATTTCCCATCCTACCAAAGCTCTTTCGGTGTTGAATGCAGTGATTCCTCAAGTAGAAGTAGAGGTCTTTCTGCAATCAACTGAAGCTCTTTCCATATCCACTGCATTTTTATGGATTCTCCCCTTTGTCAGTTCTTTGATGAGAAGTAAGGTGACTGCTCTGACTGAAGCTCTTTCCAGACCCCATGCATTTATATGGTTTCTCTCCTGTGTGTATCCGTTGATGACGCCTAAGCAGATTACTACAACTGTAGCTCTTTCCACACTCCATGCAGTTATATGGTTTCTCTCCTGTGTGTGTCCTCTCACGACACGTAAGGTCACCCTTATGATTGAAGCTCTTTCCACACTTCAAGCAGTTATACAGTTTCTCTCCTGTGTGTGTCCTTTCATGACATGTAAGCTGCCTATTCCGAATGAAGCTCTTTCCACACGCCAAGCAGTTATATGGTTTCTCTCCTGTGTGTGTCCTCTCATGACATGTAAGGTCACCCTTATGTTTGAAGCTCTTTCCACACTTCAAGCAATTATACGGTTTCTCTCCTGTGTGTGTGCTTTCATGACACGCAAGGTTCCTCTTCCAAATGAAGCTCTTTCCACACCCCAAGCATTTATATGGTTTCTCTCCTGTGTGTGTGCTTTTATGAAACATAATGTCCCTCTTCCAAATGAAGCTGTTTCCGCATTCCAAGCAGTTATATGGTTTCTCTCCTGTGTGTCTCCTTTCATGACATGTAAGGTCACCCTTACGATTGAAGCTCTTTCCACACTTCAAGCAGTTATATGGTTTCTCTCCTGTGTGTGTCCTTTCATGACACGCAAGGTCCCTCTTCCAAATGAAGCTCTTTCCGCACTCCAAGCACTTATATGGTTTCTCTCCTGTGTGTGTAAATTTATGCCTCATGAGGTGATGCTTATCAATGAAACTCTTTCCACACTCCAAGCACTTATATGGTTTCTCTCCTGTGTGTGTCCTTTCATGCCACAAAAGGTGACTCTTCCGAAGGAAGCTGTTTCCACACTCCATGCATTTATATGGTTTCTCTCCTGTGTGTTTGTTGATGACACTTAAGGTGACTATTTCTACGGTAATTCTTGCCACACTCCATTCATTTATACGGTTTCTCTCCTGTGTGTGTCATTTTATGCCTCATAAGGTGACTCTTCTGAATGAAGCTCTTTCCACATTCCCTGCATTTATAGGGTTTCTCTCCTGTGTGTGTCCTTTGATGACACTTAAGGTAACTACTCAAATTGTAGCTCTTTCCACACTCCTTGCATTTGTATCGGTTCTCTCCTATGTGAGAATTTCGATGTATAGTAAGAGTTTTTTCCTCCCTGAGTTTCTTGGTTCGGTCAACACTCCAGCATATAGATGATTTTGGTTCATTATCTAATGTTGTTCTAGAGAGCAAATATTTTCTTCCCATTCTGCAATCTGCAGGAATTCTGAGAATGTTCTTCCTTTTTTCTTTAACCCCATATGCTTGGAAAAAGAGAAAGGAAAATTTAATGTATTTCAGCCATCATCATTAACTATCTAGGGTTTTCACAGTAGTTCTGAAGAGAAATGTTTTGCTTTCTTGTGGAGGAGATAAAAGAAATGGACCACTTCAGCCTCTAAATAATTTAAATATTCATCATCCTTCGAAATGTGAAATATTAAGGGAGGGATATTGATCTTTACCAACATTTTAAGGGTACGAGGTGAAGGAATGTGGAACGGGACCAAGAGATGTCACCAAGGAAGGACAAGAATTTCTGGTCACGCAGGATACTACCATCCTTTCAGGTGGTACATATCTGTCCTTCCTTCAAGGCTCCAAAAGATATATGTTCTTATCCTCAAATAAATGTTAGATCAAGAATAAGGATCGCTCTTGGGGCAAGTAAACTGCCTCCATTTGCTCTAAGATCTTCATGACTCGAAATCGCTGCATCACAAGAAGAAATAGAGCACATTCAACTCACTGGAAATGTGGTAGTCAGGCTAGGTATTTACCTCAGGAGCAGAAGCATCGAATTCTTGGATGAAAGTTGAGTGACTACCTCAAGGACCAAAGGCCAGGAGGGAGCAGAAGCACTGCTCAGCCATTGCAGAAAAAAGACCAGGCAACAGCGGGTCACAATTTTGAATGACAATTAAGAAGAAAGAGGCTGGTTTATTGATAATATTCAGCTTGAAACCATGTAAAGCTCAGGTCTGACAGAACTGGTGAACTTACCCAATGATGCCACAATCCCATAAGTCTCTCCCATGCCATCCTTGCAGAGAGCTTGTTGCCTTGAATTCAGAAGAGTCCACTCTTCCTCCGTGAAGCACATGGCCACGTCCTGGAAGCTCACCAGGCCCTGCAGGGCAAAGAACTTAACTGAAAACATTCCTCATTGATCTACATAATTGTCCACCAGAAGTGGCGGTGAAAGAAACAAGCCTGGATAGCTTTCAGAGAGTGTTAGACAAAGTCATGGAGAACAAATTTATCAATGGCTGCTATGATGGATTGCTGGGTACATCCTCCATTCCGGGGAGAGAGGTTAGATTGCTGGGATTCAAGAGCAGGTAGTTTAGACCTTGTCTGCTGCTTGAAATGCCCAGAAACAATTGGTGGACCACTGTGTGACACAAGCTACTAGACCTGATGGGCTGTGGCCTGACTGGCACAGTTTGTCTTAGTTTCTTATCTGTAGAAGTAGTACTCCCTTGAGACCCATTAAATGGGTGACAGAATGGGTGAGTTCCATGTAAGGTGATGGAAATCATCATTAAATACAAAATTAGTGTGCACATGGAGGAGCAAGCATTGCTGAACAAAAGCCAGCATGGCTTCTGCAAAGGTAAATCATGCCTCACAAACTTGTTGGAATTCATCAAGAATGTCAATAAACATGTGGATAAAGGTGAACCAGTAGACATTGTCTATCTGGACTTTCAGAAGGCTTTTGACAAAGTTCGACCTCAAAGGCTACTGAGTAAACTCATCAGCCATGGAATCACAGGACAGGTTCTGTCCTGGATTTGTGACTAGTTTAAGGGCAGGAAGCAGAGAGCAGTAATAAACGGCGAATTCTCAGGGTGGAAAGAGGTAAAAAGTGGGGTCCCTCAAGGCTCAGTGTTGGCACCAAAGCTTTTAAATGTATTCATCAACTATCTAGAAGAAGGGGTACATAGTAAAATAGCAAAGTTTGCTAATGGTACTAAATTATTTAGGGTAGTAAAAACCGAAAGAGATTGCCAAGAGCTCTAGAGGAATCTCTTAGCACTGGGGGAGTGGGCAACCAAGTGGCAAATGTGCTTTAATCTTAACAAGTGCAAAGTAATGCACATCAGGGCCAAGAATCCAAATTATGCCTATAACCTGATGGGGTCTGAGCTTTCTGGAACACCCCAGGAAAGGGATCTCAGGGTTTTGGAGGACAGTTCAATGAAGGTGTCAATGCAGTGTGTGGCAGGAGCGAAAAAAGCTAACTCAATGCTGAACCAGGGGGCACTCAATGAAGCTGATGTGTAGGAGAGTTGGATCCGATAAGGGGAAGTATTTCTTCACCCAGAGGGTCATTGGCTTATGGAATGTGCTGCCGGAAGAGGTGGTGACAGCTACCAGTCTAGATGGCTTTATGGTAGGGTTAGACAAACTTATGGATGATGGTTGTATCAATTGCTACTAGAATAAATGCATAGATGCATCTTTCGGGGTGCTTCTAAGGCCATTTTCTGGGATTCGAGAGCAGGCAAAGGTTTGTCCTTGTCTCTGCTTGAGATGCCCATGAGCATTTGATGAGCCACTGTGTGCAACAAGATGCTGAACTGGATGGACTGTGGCCTGATCCAGCAGGGCTTCTCTTATGTTCCTATGTTCTTAAAAGGCAACTCTTCTCCTAAATGAGCAATATGTAGCAGTAACAAGATCTTGTCATCCTCAAGTTTTTGACTATTAAGCTGCAACATCAGTGCAATTAAGTAATGTGAACTGAATCTGGGTTTCTAAGTGACAAAGAAAAAATGATTTATGTTCCTACGATAAAAAAGTAGTAAAATTATCTTCGTTGATACTCCACTCAGGAATCCCTTGTCCTCATCTATCAACAGTACCCAGAGGTGTATTACCATTTTGCCTCAGAATAAAGACGCACCATTACCCTCACTGCTCATGGCTTTTTCCTCACCTGAAATGGCTCCACGGCAGCTTCTTCTGCTCTTCTTGGAGGGAAAGAAGATCCAGATGGTTCCCCTGACTCCATGTCTCACTTCCTGGGGGTGAAAGAAGAGGAGGAAGGAATTAGACCCCTCCCCCCCGGATAGGGAAGGAGACCTTCAGCCCCCTGGAGACACAGGGGGGACCAGTGTGGAGACACCTGACCAAAGTCCCCTTCACATCCCCAGTCCGGAGTTTGCAGGATGAGACCAAGATGGTTCCTGGATTCCCCTCAGCTTAGCTTCCCTGAAAGGTGAGAGTATTTCAGGATCCCAGGGCAGAACCTTGTAATACACAAAGCAATAGGAAACCAGACTTTCACACAGTCTCAACACTATATCCACTCCCAAGACGCACCTTCCAATGCTGGGTCGCACACACAACACCCCAAAATTCCGCTTCGGCCCCTTTCCACTGCCCGCAAGGCTACAGCAGACACGTGTGGAGAATGATGACTCTTGGTCTCCAGTCTGTCTGGCCTCTCACCTCACTTCCTCTTTCGCTTTGAAGCACAATTGGCCCAACTTCCTGCTTCTCTAGGAAAGAGGAGGGCTCTGTGGCTTTAACCAATGAAGTTCCATGGCCGAGAAAGTCACAAGGAGCCAAAGACCCAGAGATCACTTTCCCTATTGGTCTTCGAAATGAAACCTATTTTTCCTCGCAGTTAGGACGGATCTGTGGGGAATTTGGAGCAGGGTATTTGTTCTTACCCTTTGCTCAACTAGAGACATTAGTGCAGTGGGACTGAAAGGTTCCTGCTCTTAAAAATGTTTAATCTGCATATTCCCAAACTGGCTGGAAGTTCGCTGATGGGAGGCTGAGTCAGGGGATTAACATAACCTTGAGCTGAAACACCCTAAGTAATCCATGAATTTAAAAGTTCGGCTACTTCCAGATGGTGACCAGATATCCCACTGACTAGAAAGTGATAATGGCATGTTTTTCGTCTGACTAGCTGTTAGAAAAAAGGAGAGGAACCCATTTTCTCTCAAATTATTTCTCTATATGCAAGCATAGGTTACGGAAGCAAAATGGCTATTAGTCATTTATTAAATTATTAAAAAGAAAACATCTTATTTCCCACATCATGGTTTTATGTCCCATAATATTCAGACGGAATTGGTTAAGTTGTCACAACCCTAGTTGATTGGGATGCTGAAGAATTTTGATTTCAATTTGATGAATTGAAACAACTTTTCAGAGTGTTGGGTTGAACCCCAGGGGAGTTGTAGAAAGGTATTTGCAGTGACTATCAGTCTGTGTCCCCACTCAGAGAATGAGACAAAGGGCGAAGGAGGTATTTGGAAAATGACAGGCCAATGCATTACCCCTCCATAAGGACCTTGACTGTGCCATTAAACTCCTATTGCAAGCACAGCTTCCAAAACCCAGACTTTACCATATGACACACTGGGAGATGCCAGCTCTGAGGAACTTCCTTGAAAGGACTTTTATTTCCCTTTAACCTCTACTGTGGCTGCTCTAGGCCACTTCACGAGAACGAAGAGTGATGTGTCTATCTGTCTGTGTCTGAAAATACCTGCTAACACAACCTGCTATTTCCACCCTAAAAGCGACATAAAATCTATTGCTGGAAAACCTATTATTACTGTCTAGTGGCATATCTGGCCACCATCTGGAAGATACTGAACTTTTAATTCATTTATTACTTAGGGTATTTCAGCTAAATGTTGTGTTAATCCCCTACCGTCTCCCTCAGCCTCCCATCGGCAAACTTCCAGCTAGTTTGGGAAAATGCAAATTAAACATTTTGCTTTGGATTGTTCTTTCTTCATTTCTTCTTAAGAGCAGGAACTGTCCAATCCCACTGCACCAATGTCACTGGTGCTGAGCTGAGTGACAACTATAGTGCAATTCCAAGCATAAGGACAAAGTCCCTGCTCCAAATTCCCCACAGATGAGTCCAAATTCCTAGGAAAAATAGATTTCACTTCCAATAGCAGCAGGGAAGCAACCTCTTTGGTCCCTTGTCTCTTTCTATCCCTTGGACCTGTAATGGTTAAAGCAACAGAGTCCTCCAATTTCCTAAAGAAGCAGGAAGTTGGGCAAATGGTGCTTGAAGGCGGAAGAGGAAGTGAGGTGGGAGGCCGAGCAAAGGACTCTTCCAGGGGGGGCGTCTGCTATAGCCGGGCGGGTAGAGGAAAGCGGGGCTGAAGCGCTGTTTTGGGGTGCAGTGTGTATGCGACCCAACATTGAAAGGTGCGTCTTGGGTGCGGATTATGTTAATTCCTGCCTGTTCCTGTGTCAGGATCCAGTGTTGAGAGGGGATCCAAGCCTGGCTTCCCCTCGCTTTGAGCATTACAAGGTTCTTCGCTGATATCCTGATCTGTTCTCAGCTTTTAGGGGAGTTAAACTGAGGGGAATCCAGGAACCATCTTGGTCTCATCCTGCAAACTCCGGACTGGGGCTGCGAAGGGGACTTTTGTCAGGTGCCTCCACACTGGTCCCCCCTGTGTCTCCAGGGGGCTGAAGGTCTCCTTCCCATTCCAGGGGGATCTAATTCTTTCCTCCTCTTCTTTTCCCTCAGGAAGGGAGACATGGAATCAGGGGAACCATCTGGATCTTCTTTCCCTCCAAGAAAAGCAGAAGAAGCTGCCCTGGAGCCATTTCAGGTGAGGAAGGAGCCATGAGCAGTGAGGGTGGGTGTGATGGTAGGTGGGTGTTTTGTGCTTCTTTATTCTAAGGCAAAATAGTAATACACCCCTGTGTACTGTTGATGGACCAGGCTGAGGGTTTCCTGAGTGCCAAACCTACAAAGAGAAGATTTCTCACTCTTTTCTTTCCCTGTGGCATAGATGGAGCTGTCAGAGCTCAGAAAGATTACTACTCTTTTATCATAGGAGCAAAGAACTTTGATATATTTGTCACTGACAAACCCAGATTCAGTTCATGTTAGTTACTTGTTACTTACTTGTATTGAGGAGTAAGAGGTTATAACTTAATAGTCAACTGCTGGAACGTGAGAAGATCTTGTTACTGCTGCTTACTGCTCATTTAAAGGGTCTCAAAGCAGCTGATAAACCTTCTGTTCTTAGAATCATAGAATCATAGAATCATAGAATGGTAGAGTTGGAGGGGACCTCCTGGGTCATCGAGTCCAACCCCCTGCTCAAGGCAGGATCTCCTAAACCATCTCAGACAGATGGCTGTCCAGTCTCTGCTTGAAGACCTCCATCGAAAGGGAACCAACCACCTCCCGTGGCAGCCTGTTCCACTGGTTGATCACTCTTACTGTTAGAATTTTTTTCCTAACATCTAAACTAAATCTTTTCCCCTGCAGTTTCACCCCATTGTTTCTAGTCCTTCCTTGAGAGAGTGAGAACAGGGCTGATCCCTCTGCCTTGTGTCAACCCTTGAGGTATTTGTAGACAGCTATCATGTCTCCTCTCAGTCTTCTTTTTGTTAGACTAAACATTCCTAGTTCCTTAAGCCGTTCCTCATAGGACATGGTTTGCAGACCGTTCACCATCTTGGTAGCTCTCCTTTGAACCTGCTCCAGCTTGTCAGCGTCTGTTTTAAACTGGGGTGACCAGAACTGGACACAGTACTCCAGATGAGGTCTGACCAAGGTAGAGTAGAGGGGGATAATAACTTCACCCCACAAAAGACACCCTGTGAGAGCTCAGAAGAAAGCTGTGACTATCCCAAGGTCACCCAACTGGCTTTGAGTGCAGAATCAAGGCTGGTATACCCAGATAAGAATCCAGCTCCAAAAGGAACAGACTAAGCTCTGAATAGCACTGCCCCTTTTCCCACTGTAAAATCAGTTTCTCCATGGAAGCATCTATGCAGCATCATTTATATCTTATTTATTTCAGATTTTTAAAACCATTTTTCTTTTTTTTAAAAAAAACCCTAAATGTAGATTATTAAACACTAAATGATTAAAAACCAAGATAAGAACAAAGCAAAAACTTCAATTAAAAACTGGGTGGGAGAGGAAAGAAACAAACCTTCACACCAATTGCTTCTGGACATCTCAAGCAGAAGCCAAGGGCAAAAACCTCACTTGCTCTCAAATCCCAGCAAATGGCCTTTAGAGGCAACCTACCTGTCGACCCAGCATGGAAGATATACCTAGTTGTCCATTCTAGCAGCCATTGCTACATCTGCCCTCCATGACTTTGTCTAACCTTTTCTGAAAGCTATCCAGGGTGGTTGCCTTTACCACCTCTTCTGGTGGAGAATTATTTAGACCGATGAGAGATATTAGCCAAGGTGGAATGTTTTCAGTTAAGTACTTTCTCCTGCAGGGCCTGGTGACCTTCCAGGACGTGGCCGTGTGCTTCACGGAGGAAGAATGGGCTCTGCTGGATCCAGGGCAACAAGCTTTCTGCAAGGAAGTCTTGGGAGAGACTTATGGGATTGTGGCCTCATTGAGTAAGTTCCGTATTTCTTTTAGACCTGAGCTTTACATAGTTTCAAGCTGAAGATTATGGATAGGCCAGCCTCCTTCATCTGATTGTCATTCAAAAATGTGACCCGCTGTTGCCTGGTCTTTTTCTGTAACGGCTGAACAGTGCTTCTGCTCCCTTCTGGCCTTTGGTGGCCTTTAGTCCTAGAGGTAGAATTCGACTCTTCTGCTCCTAAGGTACATACCTAGCTTGACTTCCACATTTTCAGTGAGCTGAGTGTGTCCTATTTCTTCTTGTGAAATGCTGATTTCAAGTCATGAAGATCTTGGAGCAAAATGTAAAAACACAATAATGGAAGTGCAACTAGAATGCATGCCAAAAAGAAGAAAGGGGACTTCTAGGTCCAAGAAGAGACCAATGTGGCTCACAAGTGCAGTAGATGAAGTCATTAAAAACTAGAAGAGTTCGTTTAGAAAATGGAAGGCGTGTCCACATGAGGAGAACAGGAGAGAGCATAGACACTGGCAACACAAATGCAAGATGACCATTGTCACGATGCCCAGCGATCCAGTTAGTGCCTGCCCTCTCTAGGAGAAGCTTGGCCCCGTTAGGATGCTGAGTTCGTGCAATGGCCAAGTGAATACTACAGTGTGGACACAAAACACTGGTAGCAAGCGTTTCAACAGTAAACAAAAACAAGTTTATTATTATACACAAGCAATACTATAAATGAAAAATAAGGTTCAGGTATTTGTTGGATTAACTCAGGTTTAACTCAGTAAGTCTCTTAAGGTTAGGAGCTACCCCTTTCCCTAAAGGAAAATAGTTCCCCTTTTAAAAGACAAACCTCTCCACGTTCCTCCCCCTCTGGCTTGCTTCTGCCACAGCTCAAGCCAAGCCAGTGTACCCAAACGTGGCCCTAGATGATCACAAGGCACGGCCTGTCCTTGCTTGACCGATCATCCAGTCTGGTCAGTTGCTGTCGAAGTCTTCCTTCAAGATCTTCCAGCCAAAAGACCACTGGTCAGCTTCTGGTCCAGCTCCTTCAGGATTTCAGCTCTTCTTCTGATTTCAGCTCTGGTCCCAGCATGAAGACCTAGTCTGCTGTGTTCTCAGTTCCTTTATACACACATCCCTGACCCTGATTGGCTGTAACCGCAATAAAATGCTGCTGGAGATTCCTAACAAAGCTTGCTGTCCCTCCAGCCTGATTGGTGGGAACTCCTCCTCTAGCCCCTCCAGTACTCAGATCCCCGGACAGCTTTTCCCTCCAAAACCTTACTCCAGCCAATCACTGCAACAGGGCCCGCACAGGATTTTCCGCTCTTTTTGCAGCCCAAATCCCAGGGTTTGCAACAAGCTGTTTGCACCAAGGCTGGCTATTGCAGCTTGCAAGAAGCCTGCAAAGCCAGGAAGCAAAACAGTTTGCAGCCTGTACCCAGAAACCGTCACAACCATTAGGAAAGCTAAGAAAGATTTTGAGGAGCACATTGCTAAAAACATAAAAAGAAATAACAAAGACATCTATAAGTATATCAGAAGTAGGAATCCAACCAGGAAAGCAGTTGGACCATTAGATGGCAAAGGACAGAAAGGGATAATTAAAGAAGAAACGGAGATTGCAGAGAGACTAAACAAATTCTTTGCCTCCGTATTCACGGGGGAAGACAGAAGATACATGCAAGTAGCTGAGCCCATTTTCTGGAGAGTTAAACTGGACAGAGATAACCAAGAAAGAGGTCGTTGCATGTGTTAATAATCTAAATGTTAACAAGTCACCAGGACCAGATGGTATTCATCCAAGAGTCCTTAAGGAACTCAAATGTGAAATTGCTGACCTTCTAGCAAAAATATATAATCTTTCCCTAACATCAGGCCCTGTACCTGAGGACTGGAGTGTAGCAAATGTAACACCAATCTTCAAAAAAGGATCCAGGGGTGATCCAGGCAATTATAGACCAGTTAGCTTAAGGTTGATTCCAACTGAGGTGATGGAAACCATCATTAAGGACAAAATTAGTGTGCACATGGAGGAGCAAGCATTGCTGAACAAAAGCCAGCATGACTCCCGCAAAGGTAAATCATGCCTCACAAATTTATTGGAATTCTTTGAGAGTGTCAATAAACATGAGGATAAAAGTGAACCAGTAGACATTGTCTGTCTGGACTTTCAGAAGGCTTTTGACAAAGTTCGACCTCAAAGGCTACTGAGTAAACTCATAAGCCATGGAATAACAGGACAGGTTCTGTCCTGGATTTGTGACTGGCTTAGGGGCAGGAAGCAGAGAGCAGTAATAAACAGCCAATTCTCAGGGTGGAAAGAGGTAAAAAGTGGGGTCCCTCAAGGCTCAGTGTCACCAAGACTCTTAAATTTATTCATCAATAATCTAGAAGAAGAGTTACAAACTGTTACATAGTAAAATAGCAAAGTTTGCTGATGATACTAATTTAGGGTAGTAAAAACTGGAAGAGATTGCCAAGAGCTCCAGAGGGATCTCTTAGCATTGGGTGAGTGGGCAACCAAGTGGCAAATGTGTTTTAATCTTAACAAGTGCAAAGTAATGCACATCAGGGCCAAGAATCCAAATTATGTCTATAACCTGATGGGGTCTGAGCTTTCTGCAACACACCAGGAAAGGGATCTCGGGGTTCTGGTGGACAGTTCAATGAAGGTGTCAACCCAGTGCATGGCAGCAGCAAAAAAAGCTAATTCAATGCTAGGAATAATTAGGCAGGGAATAAAAAAATAATCAGCAAGTGCCATTTTGCCTCTTTATAAATCTATGGTGAGGCCACATTTCGAATATTGTGTACAATTCTGGTCACCACACCTCAAAAAGGATATTGTGGAACTAAAGAAGGTGCAGAAAAGGGTAACCAGAATGATTACGGGTCTGGAACACCTCCCTTATGAAACCAGGCCACAACGTCTAGGCCCCTTCAGTCTTGGGAGACGGCGTTTAAGAGGGGACCTGATTGAAATATATAAAATTATGCATGGTATAGAAAAGGTAGATAGAGAACATTTCGTTTCTCTATCGCACAACACTAGAACCAGGGGGCACTCTCTGAAGCTGATGGGTAGGAGAGTCAGACCCGACAAGTATTCTTCACCCAGAGGGTCATCGGCTTATGGAATTTGCTGCCAGAAGAGGTGGTGACAGCTGCCAGTCTAGATGGCTTTAAGGTAGGGTTAGACAAATTTATGGATGACAGATGTATCAATGGCTACTAGAATGAATTCCTAGGTGCATCTTTCAGGCTGGGGGAGGGAGAAGTGGGGCACTTCTAAGGCTATTTGCTGGGATTTGAGAGCAGGCAAAGGTTCATCCTTGTCTCTGCTTGAGATGCCCATGGGCATTAGGTGGGCCACTGTGTGTGACGGGATACTGGACGAGATGGGCTGTGGCCTGATCCAGCAGGGCTTCTCTTTTGTTCTGCTGAAAAGGATGGTAGGATGTCTCCTGTCTAGAAATTGTCAGCCTTTCCTGGTGATGTCTCTTGGTCCCATTCCACATTCATTCACCTCATACCCTTAAAACTTTGGTGAATATCATTATCTCTCCCTAAACCAGTGATGGCCAACCTATGAGACGCGTGTCACAGGTGTCACGCCAAGTCCTTTTGGGTGACACACCTGGTCACCCTGGCATCTGGGCGTGTAGTGCTTGCTTGTTCTTGAAGTGTACGAAATACCAACTTTCAGTTGAAGATTTAGCAAACAAAATTCAGCAACAAAAGTCACTAATGTAAAGAATTATTTGTTTTTGCTTTTAATACATATAACTTTTTTTACTAGAGCTACAAATATCACAAAATTATGGATACTTCTAGATGTGACACAGCACCTGAGTTAAGCTAGGTTTTCTTGTGAATTATGACACACCAAGCTCGAAAGGTTTGCCATCTCTGCCCTAGACACTTGACATTACATGGGTGATGAATATTTAGATTAATAAGGGAGGCTGAACTGGTCCCTTCTCTTTGGGTGTTTTTCCATTGGCACTAAGTACCCATTTAAGCACCCAATAAGGACCCATTTGGCTGAGAGCCAGAAGACCCCATTTCCACTACAGACCCCATTAGGGACACATCTATTTCCACAACAGCTAGGGAAATTTGGATCATGGAAACACATTGGGTACTTCCCTTAATCTGGATCTACTAGATCCAGACTAAAGGATGTTCCTGTTCCTTAGATCTGGATCTTCTTAAATTTGGATTAAAGGAGCACAGTTTAAAAAACACCCTTTATCTCCTCTGCAAGAGAGCAAACCATTTCTCTTCATGCCTACTGTTATTGTGAGAAAAGGTAATGACAAAAACTCAGGTAAGTTTCATTATTTATTTATTTTATTTATTATTTGTGTTTCTATCCTGCTGTATACCTGAATATCTCAGTCTGGGTAAGAACATTTAAGATCAAATATATTAAAACAGTAAAAGCCTATATTTAACTGAAGGTCAGAGTGAAGTGGTGCGTCTTCACTGCCTTCCTGAACATATACCGTGAAGGAGCCTGACACACCTCAAGGCTGACACTATTGCATTGCCTGGGGGCCATAACTGACAAGACCCTCTCCTGGGTGCCCAACAATTTTGCTGCTGATGGGGGTGGGACAAACAGGAGCGCCTCCCCTCCAAATCATAAGGCACGGGCAGGTCGAGATGGGAGAAGGCTGAGGGAAAAGGTGACCTCATCGTAGTTAAGCATGCTAGACAGCACATAAGATCCAAGGTTACATAAGAACATAGGAACTTAAGATGAGGTGTGCTGGATCAGGCCACAGCCCATCTAGTCCACTGCCCCATCTCACACAGTAGCCATCAGTGTCTTCAGGGCAGCTCCAGCAGAAGTCAAAGGCAATACCTTTACCTGCTCTCGAATGCCCACAAATAACCATTAAGAGAGATATCCTGCCTCTCTGATCTTAAGTTCTTACATTTTCTATTCCCTTGCAAATTACTGCATCATGAGAATATATTTCCCAGTACGGCTGTGCACAAATATTTGTAACATTTGTTATTTGTACACATTTAGGCATTTGTGCATGAATCAAATGTTACGATATTTGTACACTGACCTTCGTATGAATATGAATGTTTCCAGACATTCGTACAAATAGTTCGGGCATTCGTTAAACTGGGGAAGTGGGAAAGTGGCTGCGTCAGTCATATCTGCAACGGGTCTAGAGTGCATTTGACATGGATTGAGAGTGCATTTGACATGGATTCAGGTCGGTTTGGTGCTTTCAGAGTGCATGTGTTATGGGATATGTATCGGATATGTCTCTGGGATAGATATTTGTTCATATCCGGCACGTATTTGTTTGTATTGGATATTTGTACAAATTCATACAAATATGTTTGTATCAAATACAGTTTTAGCAGCGGTTCTTAATCTGTGGGTCGCGACCCCTTTGGGGGTCGGACTACCCTTTCAGAGGGGTCGCGAAAAGTCTCCTGCCTTCCTGCCACATCCTCGTCCATGCTGCCCCGCCCCATGGTTAGGGGTCTCCACAACATGAGGAACTGCATTAAGGGGTCGCGGCATTAGGAAGGTTGAGAAGTGCTGTTGTATAGGGTCTATTCATACAAATATGAATTTTCTAACATTCGATTTGTTACGAATCGAATGCCAAAAAAGCACATTCGTGCAGATCCCTATATCCTGGCTTCCACTTTGCCAGAGAGCTGTACTAATGTGTTTCTTCTTTCAAGGTTGTGCTTTGGAATTACAAAGGGATGCTGCAACCTGCTAAAAAACACAGTTAACACAGAGTAACAGTAATATCGCAGAACAACCTGCAATAACACAAACAAACAGAATTAAAACAGAATTAACCTGAGCTTTTACAGCAGTGTAAAAAAAGTTTGATACAGTTTGTATCTGAAAGATAATCACTAGTATCAAATAAAGCAAATCTTGCTCATAGTGGAATAATAAGTTAACTTCTAGTTAACAGGGAGCATGTGGGACTGTATCCAGAGAGCCAGAACATCCCTTCTAAGAGAGTTGAGGGCAATATATTTCAAAAATAGAATAAGAGAGTTGGAGGAGACCTTTAGGGTCACAGAGTCCAACCCCAAGCTCAATGCAGGATTTCCTAAACCATCCCAGAAAGATCTCTATCCAGTCTCTTCTTGAAGATCTCCGGTGAAGGAGAACTCACTGCTACGCCTCTTCTCACCTGAGGTGTTATACTACTGCCCCCCTCCCCGGCTTCACAAGCCTCTATGGGGTGTTATTTATCCAGAACCATCTTCCAGACTCCCCCAAAGACTGGGTTTCTTTCTCTATGTTCCATAGTAAATATAAGCAGCCTCCTGTTGCTGTTCTAAAAGACACTTTATATCCAGGCCTGTTACCAAGGCAACCAGTCTGAGGCACAATGTCGAAGTAAAGAAATTCTTTTATTGATACACTTCAAAACAGATAACCAGTTTCACCTTATGAACTTTCCTCATTTAATAAAGACCCTAAAATCAGTCTCCCTTGTCCCTTTCAGGATCCCACAACTTAATTCACTCCTTAAGGCTGTACCTAGGGACCCAGTCCTTATCCTAATCTAACCCCTTTCAGTGGTTAAGATAACGAACAATAACTGCCATTCTGCTCCCCCTATTTAAGCCTTCTCCCCTGCTGTTTACCTTCTCTGATTGGTCAAGCTGCTAGAGCTTGCTCACCTCCCTTCTTTCTTTGGGCCAGTAAGATCCACCCCTCACAAGCTTGCCTTTCTCAACTAAATTTACTCTACAATACTTACCAAACTTACCCACTGCTTCAGCTTCACTGTTACACTCACTACTTCCAGTGGCAACCTATTCCCACTGTCAGGAAGTTTTTTTCTTAGTATCTAATCTATATTGACTCTCTTGAAATTTCATACCGTTATTTCTAGTCCTTCTATCTTGTCTAAGTGAAGATGCTATCCTCTCTCCTCTCAGCCTTTTCTTCTGCAGGCTAAACATTCCAAGATCCTTCAATAGTTTGTCATAGGACCATTCACTATCTTGGTAGCCCTCCTTTGAACTTGCTCTAATTTGCCAATGTCTTTTTGAATTGGGCTGCCCAAAATTGGGCACAGTACTCTAGATGAGGTCTGACCAAGGTAAAGTAAAGAGGAATAATTACTTCTCGTGGTTTAGACTCTCTGCTCCTCTTGATACATCCTAGGATGGTGTTTGCCTTTTTTACAGCTGCATCACACTATTGACTCATGTTCAACATGTGATCCACCATGATGCGTTTCACTTGTGCTGCTACTCAGTCAGATTCTTCCCTTTTTATTTTTCTTATCCAAGTGTAGGACTTTGCATTTCACCCTATGATATATTGTACTTTCAGCCCTCTGTAGAAGCTTATCTAGATCTTTTTGAATCCTCTCTTATCCTTCCTATTGTTAACAACTTGTCATAGCTTTGTATGATCTGCAAATCTGATCAGCATCCCTTCAACTCGCTTATTCAGATCATGTATAAAACAGTTGAACAGTGAACAAAGTGAGAAGTGTTTGGGAAAGGCATGTTGATAAGTATGTCCATACTTCTGTTTCTCCTTTGACTGCAGTTGGTTTTGCTGTGCAGAAAAATTGCAGTTGAAGGGAGGAGGAGGCAGCAATATGGTGACATTTCCTCCCTTTTATTATGCCTAAAAAAAGAGTGTATTCTGTATACTGGCAAATATGATATATAAGACAGCCAAGAAGTTCAAAATGAATCCAGCCATAAAAATGGGTAGGAGAAAACATCTAGAAAAAAAAAGAAAATCTTGATGAATAACGTTAAAACCCTAGATAGTTAGTGATCTTGGCTGAAATATATTTTTTCTTTCTCTTTTTCCAAGCGTATGCTGTTAAAGAAAAAAGGAACAACCTTCTGAGAATTCCTCCAGATTGCAGAATGGAAAAACAATATTTGCTATCTAGAAAAACATTAGAGAATGAAGCAAAACCACCTATTAATTGGGCTGTTCCTCGAACAAAGAAGTTCAGAGAGGAAAAAACCCATACTATACATCAAAAAACTCACATAGAGGAAAAATCTTATGAATGCATGGAGTGTGAAAGGAGCTTCATTCAGAAAAGTCACCTTATGTATCATCAAAGGACACACACAGGAGAGAAACCATATAAATGCATGGAGTGTGGAAAGAACTACAGACAGAAGGGTGAGCTTATGCGTCACCAAAGGACACACACAGAAGAGAAACCATATAAATGCATGGAGTGTGGAAAGAACTACAGGCAGAAGATTCACCTTTTGCATCACCAAAGGACACACACAGGAGAGAAACCATATAAATGCAAAGAGTGTGGAAAGAGCTACAGTTTGAGGAGTCAGCTTACATGTCATCAAAGGACACACACAGGAGAGAAACCATATAAATGCACGGAGTGCGGAAGGAGCTTCATTCTGAAGAGTCATCTTACACTTCACCAAAGGACCCACACAGGAGAGAAACCGTATAAATGCACGGAGTGTGGAAAGAGCTATGGTCAGAAGAATAACCTTATGCGTCACAAAAGGATTCACACAGGAGAGAAACCATATAAATGCCTGGAATGTGGAAAGAGCTTCATTCGGAAGTGTGTGCTTACGCGTCACCAAAGGATACACACAGGAGAGAAACCGTTTAAATGCATAGAGTGTGGGAAGAGCTTCATTCGGAAGAGTCATCTTATATTTCACCAAAGGACATACAGAGGAGAGAAACCATTTAAATGTAAGGAGTGTGGAAAGAGCTACAATTTGAGTAGTCAGCTTAAGTGTCATCAAAGGACCCACACAGGAGAGAAACCATATGAATGCAAGGAGTGTGGAAAGAGCTTTATTCAGAAGAGTTATCTTATGCTTCACCAAAGCACACACACAGCAGAGAAACCATTTAAATGCACCGAATGTGGAAAGAGCTATGGTCAGAAGAATCACCTTATGCGTCACGAAAGGATTCACACAGGAGAGAAACCATATAAATGCCAGGAATGTGGAAAGAGCTTCATTCGGAAGTGTGTGCTTACGCAGCACCAAAAGATACACACAGGAGAGAAACCATTTAAATGCAAAGAGTGTGGAAAGAGCTACATTTCAAGTAGTCAGCTTACATGTCATCAAAGGACACACACAGGAGAGAAACCATTTCAATGCAAGGTGTGTGAAAAGAGCTACGGTCAGAAGAATCACCTTACACGTCATGAAAGGACTCACACAGGAGAGAAACCATATAAATGCCTGGAATGCGGAAAGAGCTTCATTCAGAAGAGTGTGCTTACACGTCACCAAAGGATACACACAGGAGAGAAATCATATAAATTCAGGGAGTGTGGAAAGAGCTTTATTCAGAAGAGTGAGCTTACACTTCACCAAAGGACACACACAGGAGAGAAACCATAGAAATTCATGGAGTGTGGAAAGTGCTTTGGTTGGCGCACTTTCTCATCCAAGAACCCACACAGTGGAGAAACTACACAAATGAATCAACTGGAAAGAACTCCAGTAACACTTGAGTTAAACTGCATCAGTGCATTGAACACTGAAAGAGTGTTAGTAGGATTGGAAGTCTTAAAGCACATCAAAGAACACCGAAATGTCTATTGAAGAACATCTCAAGGCACATAGATGCCTTGTGGAAGACACGTCACAAAACTAATGAATACAGTGTAGAAGAAGACATTTTGAGTGGGAAAGGTTAGAGAAAGCCTGGTGGTGACACCGTAGACATAGTTATTATGTGGTATTGCCCAGAAACATATTTAAATACAGAATCTGGGCAGAGAAACCTTCTGATCAAGATACCTTGTGCTGTGTCCCTGAGCTGACTAAATCAGGGTTACATCCTTCTTATGAGATAGACAAATCTCTAACTTTTAGACTAGGGATTATTCCTTTTTTGTACAAATTCAGCCAATATCGGACATTCACATTCAAATCGTGTCTGGACACATTCCGTTGACGTTAAAATTCTACTCAAATGCTTCAGAACATTTGTATGAAGCTTCATTACATCTGTGAACTCTGAGGTGGGAAAGCGGCTGCCCCAGTCACATCTGGGGTGGATCCAGAGTGGATTTGAAATGGATTGAGAGTGGATTCAAAGAGGTTTATGGGCAGATTTGAAACATTCTGAGTGGATACATAGGGGATATGTAGCCTATAGGATTCGTATGAGATCCATATTGATCATTCATATCCAACTCATATCAAGCATTCATATCGAGTTTGAATCCTACCACTTTTGAAGTGCATCTATTCGAAGGCATGCAAATTTTCTTGCACAAAAAAGAAATTGTGAACAAAGCTGCTCAGAGGTCTCTTTGCCCATACTGGGACTCCCATTTCTTCAGATGGGAATTCACTTATTGTGGAGGTTGGATGCTTGGAACATAGAAGGGGGCGTGAAGCAGACATTTGGTTGGAAGAGCAGAGGGACTTAACCTGTCCTTGTACAGAAGCTATATTAAATCTAACTGGTGCAAGATACCCAAATTTCATGTGTTGCAGTTTTATAATAACCAAAATATTAGAGCAGATTAAGAGTATATAATGGAACTACTATTGATGACCACAGAAGCCACCACAGTCAGAAGAAGGAATCAAATGGACTCTCCATACCTGGTACAAGTTTATTGTGGATTAGTATGAATTTGACTTTACCCGGAAAAAAACAGTTTATCTAGGAATTAGGTTAAAAGGAACCTCTGAAAAAGATTGAACTCTTTGGTATTCTGTTTTCAAGGAAAAGGCTCTCTTCAATATCTTATGGAACAGAATTAATGAATTATTATAATCAAATAATTGAAGATGCCGAGGTTTTGGGTGCGATAGGGTGGAGAGGGGAAAGAAAAAGATTCTATGTATATTTCATTTACTTTGTGTACAAAGTAGTACATTATGTGTATATACATATGTATATTTGATTATTATTCAATACATTATAGATCAAAAATAAAATGAAAATAACTTGCCCGTTGCTGGGGCCCTGATTGTGTTTCTGGCTGAGTCATCATGATGGGGGGAGGTGGCAACTGACTCATTGGCTAGATCACAGCCTCACTTCATGCTGCCATGAAGCATGAAATCACATCCCTTCATGAAGGGAATAAGATGTAGAAGAGGAATTAGCTCCTATACCCCACTTTTCTCACCATTATGGGGACTCAAAAGTGCCTGAGAAACTTCTCCCCACAACAGAGACCCTGTGAGGTAGGCTGGGCTGTGAGAGCACAGAAGGAGAGCTGTGACTAGCCCAAGGTCACCCAGCTGCCTTCATAGAAGATTGCAGAATTGAACTGGGAGATTAAACAGGCTCACAAGTAATGGAATTTCACTCCCAATATTTTGTCATGGGACAGGACAGGACTTGCTGAGCCAACTTTCTGTATGAATACGAGCATACCTTCTCCAGTGAAGCAGCTAAATATGGCCCCTCCCTCCCTTGGACCACCACCCCAATCTCTTCCAGAGTGAGGAGCCATTAAACCAGCTGCAGCGCATCCAACAAGGCAAACGCTCTGTAGCAGGCTTCATCAGTGGGTTTTAGGGGATGGTGTACCAGTTCCAGAGTGGCTGGGGCCTACACATATCCAGAGGTTCCAGAATGGTCTCCACCCTCACATGCTTGATGTCGGAACTACCAGGGGCCCAGAACATAACAAGGCAGTGATTTGTTCATAGCAAATTCCTCTATGTGTTGTCGATAACAGAGATTATATCAGGTAAAGTTGCTAGTACTCTGTGTTCAAGGCCTCTACAGTATCAGTACCTAGAAAAGATTTCCGACATCTAGCGATCTATGCTGCAACTAAACAAACTGGGATCCTGAAGGAATGCAAACAGGCAAGGCTGAATTGCAGCAAGGTTAGAACATGGCTGAGCGGTGGTTCTGATCCTTGGAGTGATTTTTGCTGTAGAGGAATCCAGAGATACTACTTGCCTGGTTTGCTTTCTGACGTGATTGAGGCCAGGTGCCAGAGCATGTAGTGCAGTCACATTGGCAAGCTCCAATCTTTGAAATCGGCCACCCTGTCAGGAAACCAGCAGAAGCAGCATTTCACCCAATCAGAGGAAAAGGAGTGATGCCAAAAGCTGGGTCTTTGTCTTTTGTGCAGAGGGAAATGGATACCAGGTAAAGATGCAAATCCCAAAACTGGGAACGATAGATCAACAGGGCAAGCCAGTGCATCTGAGATCAGTGTTTATCTCGTAGGGTGATCACCAGCACAACAGTCCAGAACTAAGGGTCTAAGGGGATCCCAACGGAAGTGATGAAGAGTGAGTGGGGAACGAGTGGAGCCCATCCTAAATGTTGCACAGCCAGCCAGCTCCGAATCACCCATATCTGGGTAAGAGGCGGCCGGAGGCAATGCAGCCACCCCTCCGAGCAGCAGCGGTAGCAAAAAGGAGCTCTGGCTGCGGCCCCAGCTGCAAGGGCATCAGGGAAGAAGAAGAGTTGGGTTTTCTACCCTGCTTTTCTCACCCATTTAAGGGGACTCAAAGTGGCTGACAAGCTTTCTGTTCTTCTCACAACAGAACACCCTGTGAGGTAGGTGGGGGTGTGAGAGCTCAGAAGAGAGCTGTGACTAGCCCAAGGTCACTCTGCTGTCTTCATGGGGGAGGGCAGAATCGAACCCGGTATTCCCAGATAACAGTCCGGCTCCCTAACTAGGCCATACTGGCTCTACTGGCTGGGGACACGTCTGGGGCTAGTGCTACCGTTGCCGCTGGCCGCCAGTACCGTGTGTTGTACTTGACTGGCCTCGGGGGCTACGAGAAGGTTAAGGTGCAGATGCGGCAGCCCCCCGCCCCCAAGACGAGACGAGACTGACTTCGGGTCAGGTCAGCATGCAACTCTAGGACTGCGGACTCAGCTTCGCCGACCTACTGACCCGTCAAGGGCTCTATGAGTAGTTCCCGCCACACGTACCCCTCCCCGTCAGCCCCGGCATGGAGAGCCGCTCGGGGGTCGTCGTGAAGATGGGTGGTGGGCGTGGCCGATGACGGGGGGCGGGATTTGCGGGACGGGAAAAGCTCCGGCGGGCACGGCTGCTGCTGGGCGCCAAGAGGGCGGGGTGGGAGGGGGCACCGGAGAGCCGAGTCGAGGCCCCCACCCCCCAGTCTGACAGAAGACATTGCAGCCCCGTCAAAGGGTCGTGGGGAGGGTTGGGTGGTGGTTGTGTGAGGAGAGGCGGATGACGGCAAAGGGGAGAGTTGGAAGACCACTGAAGCCTAAGGGGAAGGAAAGGGGGGGTGAGGGGGGGTGGATCGGGGATTCCCCGGAAAGACCAAAATCGAAGCCAAGGGGGGAGGGCGCAGCTGTCTACACCCGCCGCGGAGTCGAGAGTCCCTGTCAGGAAAGTGGGTGTGGATTGGGCATAACGTAATGGCATTTTTGGATAACGTAATGGCATTTTTGTACCCATTAATGGGTACTTCTAGTGACAGTGGAAAAACACCCATAATAACAATACCAGAGCTTAGGTGCTTCACTGGGGAAGGTGTGCCCACATTCATACATGATGTCGGCACAGAAACCTGTTCTGTCCCGGCCCATGAGAAAATACTAGCCAATGCAGCTCCATCACTTGTGAGCCTGGTTCATCTTATGGGTAGAGTCTTGGACTCTTATCTGATAAGTCACCTGGTTTGATTCTGCAATCTTCCATGAAGCCAGCTGGGTGACCTTGGGCCAGTGGCGGCCGCCTCTAGGGGGCGCATGGGCGCGCGATCACCCTAGGAAGGCCACAATGGAGAAGAAAATTACATTAAATGCAAGGAGAGTGTTTTTAAGCAATAAGCTTCTTGCATCTGTCAGAAACACTCTCCATTGCTTCAGGGCGCGCTTTTTTTCATGCAGGGATGATCGCTCTTTGCCAGCGCCGCTCTCAGAAGCTGATTGGCGGAGAGCAATACGCTCCGCCCTCCTTCCTTCTGCTGAGCGCACTTGGTCCCTATGGCCGCCATTTCGGTGGAGACTGGTGAGAGGGAGGTTGAAATTAAGGTATGTCCGCTCACTGTTGTAGCCCCTGCCATGCCTAACCCTACAACAAGGACCCCCTGCCTCCCCCTGCCCCCCTATTTCCACCTCCCTCCCCTTCTCCACCCATTCCCCACCGTGTCCTTCCATCGCCAGCCAGAGGTGTGGGGCTTCGGAAGCACAGGGTGCATGACTTCCTTTCTTCTCTGCCCCTCTCAGTCCCTCCACAAGAGGTGGGGTGGACAGGTGGAGCAGGCAGGCCCCAACCCGAGCTCTCCTGCCTCCTCTTCTATCTTTCCTAAGGGCAGCCCGTTCTTTCCCTTCTCGTTCCTAACGCTGGCAAACCCCCCCCCGCCCATTCCCCCTCCCTCCCTCGCTTCTATCTTCCCTAAGGGCAGCCCCTTCGTCCCCTTCTCGTTCCTAACGCTGGCAAAACCCCCCCCCCGCCCATTCCCCCTCCCTCCCTCGCTTCTATCTTCCCTAAGGGCAGCCCCTTCGTCCCCTTCTCGTTCCTAACGCTGGCAAACCCCCCCCCCCGCTGCCCATTCCCCCTCCCTCGCTTCTTCTATCTTTCCTAAGGATAGCCCCTTCGTCCCCTTCTCCTTCCTAACGCTGGCAAACCCCCCCCCGCTGCCCATTCCCCCTCCCTCACTTCTTCTATCTTTCCTAAGGGCAGCCCGTTCTTTCCCTTCTCCTTCCTAACGCTGGCAAAAAACCCCCCGCCGCCCATTCCCCCTCCCTCCCTCGCTTCTATCTTTCCTAAGGATAGCCCCTTCGTCCCCTTCTCCTTCCTAACGCTGGCAAACCCCCCCCCCGCTGCCCATTCCCCCTCCCTCACTTCTTCTATCTTTCCTAAGGATAGCCCATTCGTCCCCTTCTCCTTCCTAACGCTGGCAACCCCCCCCCCCCCGCTGCCCATTCCCCCTCCCTCGCTTCTTCTATCTTTCCTAAGGGCAGCCCGTTCTTTCCCTTCTCCTTCCTAACGCTGGCAAAAAACCCCCCGCCGCCCATTCCCCCTCCCTCCCTCGCTTCTATCTTTCCTAAGGATAGCCCCTTCGTCCCCTTCTCCTTCCTAACGCTGGCAAACCCCCCCCCGCTGCCCATTCCCCCTCCCTCACTTCTTCTATCTTTCCTAAGGATAGCCCCTTCGTCCCCTTCTCCTTCCTAACGCTGGCAACCCCCCCCCCCGCTGCCCATTCCCCCTCCCTCGCTTCTTCTATCTTTCCTAAGGGCAGCCCGTTCTTTCCCTTCTCCTTCCTAACGCTGGCAACCCCCCCCCCGCTGCCCATTCCCCCTCCCTCGCTTCTTCTATCTTTCCTAAGGGCAGCCCGTTCTTTCCCTTCTCCTTCCTAACGCTGGCAACCCCCCCCCCCCGCTGCCCATTCCCCCTCCCTCGCTTCTTCTATCTTTCCTAAGGGCAGCCCGTTCTTTCCCTTCTCCTTCCTAACGCTGGCAACCCCCCCCCCCGCTGCCCATTCCCCCTCCCTCACTTCTTCTATCTTTCCTAAGGGCAGCCCGTTCTTTCCCTTCTCCTTCCTAACGCTGGCAACCCCCCCCCCCCGCTGCCCATTCCCCCTCCCTCACTTCTTCTATCTTTCCTAAGGGCAGCCCGTTCTTTCCCTTCTCGTTCCTAACGCTGGCACCCCCCCGCCGCCCATTCCCCCTCCCTCGCTTCTTCTATCTTTCCTAAGGGCAGCCCGTTCTTTCCCTTCTCGTTCCTAACGCTGGCAACCCTCCCCCCCCCGCCGCCCATTCCCCCTCCCTTGCTTCTATCTTTCCTAAGGGCAGCCCGTTCTTTCCCTTCTCATTCCTAACGCTGGCAAAACCCCCCCGCCCATTCCCCCTCCCTCCCTCGCTTCTATCTTTCCTAAGGGCAGCCCCTTCGTCCCCTTCTCGTTCCTAACGCTGGCAGCCCCTCCATCACCCGTTCCCCCTCCCTTCACTTCTTCTCTTTCCCCCTTCCCATCCCCCCTACCCTCCCCTCCCCTCCCCTCCCTCCCCCATTTTTCCTTCCCTTTTTTGTGGGCCCTCGCTTGTCAGCGGGGCCCCATTCTCCTTTCCTTTCTCCCTCTGTTCTTCCCACGCCCCTCCTTCCCTCCCTCCCTCCCTCTCCTTCCCTCCCTCCCCTCCTTCCTTCTCTTTCACTCCTTCCCTTTCCATCCCTCCCTCTCCCCTTCCCTCCTTCTTTCCTTCTGTCCTTCCTTCCTCTCCTCCCTTTCCAGAGTTTCCACAGCCCAATCTACGTCACAGGATGTTCTGTCTTGGGGAGAAGAACAGAAGCTTTGTCAGCTTGGACTGTTCTGGAGTTGCAACCACTGACAATTTAATAGTTGTATACCAGTTTCCTTTGAAGCCAGTTCAGTTAACCTCCCTTTACTGCTCCAGGAAGTTTCCTTTTGAGTGCTTGCAGCAAATGGAAAATGCAAGGGACCAGGGATTTTCTCTTCACACTGGCTGCAGTCACACATGAGGATTGTTATCTGCATATAGCAGGTTGTATTCCACACTCCCCCTTGAAGCCAGCTGAGTGACCTTAGGCTGGCTCCCTTCTGAGCTCTCAGAGCCCCAGGTACTTTTGGGTTTCTGTTGTGGGGGGAAGAACAGAAAGTTTGTCAGCCGCTTTGAGTCCCCTTAAATGGGAGAGAAAAGCGGGGTAGAAAAGCCAACGCTTCTTCTTCTAGGGATTAATCTAGCTTTAGTCCACTTTCATAGGCACAGAAGACATCAGCCATGTGACCAATAATTTTCTCTTCACTTTGGCTGCAGTCACACCAGAGCTTTAATCCAGCTTCCGTCCACTTTCACATGAGCCAAGCTTGCTAGGTGGCCATGGGCTAGTCACAGCTCTCTTCTGAGCTCTCACAGCCCCACCTACCTCACAGGGTGTCTGTTGTGTGGGGAAGAACAGAAAGTTTGTCAGCCGCTTTGAGTCCCCTTAAGTGGGAGAGAAAAGCGGGGTAGAAAAGCCAACGCTTCTTCTTCTAGGGATTAATCTAGCTTTAGTCCACTTTCATAGGCACAGAAGATATCAGCCATGTGACCAATAATTTTCTCTTCACTTTGGCTGCAGTCACACCAGAGCTTTAATCCAGCTTCCGTCCACTTTCACATGAGCCAAGCTTGCTAGGTGGCCATGGGCTAGTCACAGCTCTCTTCTGAGCTCTCACAGCCCCACCTACCTCACAGGGTGTCTGTTGTGTGGGGAAGAGCAGAAAGTTTGTCAGCCGCTTTGAGTCCCCTTAAATGGGAGAGAAAACTGGGGTAGAAAAGCCATTGCTGCTTCTGCTTCTTCTAGGGATTAATCCAGCTTCAGTCCACTTTCACATGAGCCAAGCTTGCTAGGTGGCCATGGGCTAGTCACAGCTCTCTTCTGAGCTCTCACAGCCCCACCTACCTCACAGGGTGTCTGTTGTGTGGGGAAGAGCAGAAAGTTTGTCAGCCGCTTTGAGTCCCCTTAAATGGGAGAGAAAACTGGGGTAGAAAAGCCATTGCTGCTTCTGCTTCTTCTAGGGATTAATCCAGCTTCAGTCCACTTTCACATGAGCCAAGCTTGCTAGGTGGCTATGGGCTAGTCACAGCTCTCTTCTGAGCTCTCACAGCCCCACCTACCTCACAGGGTGTCTGTTGTGCGGGGAAGAACAGAAAGTTTGTCAGCCGCCTTGAGTCCCCTTAAATGGGTGAGAAAAGCGGGGTAGAAAAGCCAACTCTTCTTCTTCTTCCTCATCCTCCTCTTCTTTTTCTTCCTCTTCTAGGGATTAATCTAGCTTAAGTCCACTTTCATAGGCACAGAAGACATCAGCCATGTGACCAGTAATTTTCTTTTCACATTGGCTGCAGTCACACCTCAGGTTTAATCCGGCTTCATTGCACTTTAAGACTCAGCCAGGGAACACATCAGATTGGCTGTGGTCCCACCTATCTGGTTCTGAGACTTTCTGAACCGGGGCTCCGCCTAGTGACCTCTTAGGCTCCACCCAGCGACCTCTTAAGCTCCACCCAGTGACCTCTTAAGCTCCACCCAGTGACCTCTTAGGCTCCACCCAGCACCTTCAGCAGTCCCCGCCTCCCTGGGACTTAGGGCTGTGAACACCCAGCCCTGAAGCCCACCAGCCGCCACTGCCTTGGGCAAATCACAGCTCTCTATCTGAGCTCTCGCAGCCCAGCCTACCTCACAGGGTCTCTGTTGTGGGGAGAATAGAAAGTTTGTTGGGCACTTTGAGTCCCCATAATGGTGAGAAAAGTGTGGTATAAAAGCCAACTCTTCTTTTTCTTAATCCCTTCATGAAGGGATGTGATTTCATCCTTCAAGTCAGCATGAAGTGAGTTTGTGATTTCGCCAATGAGTCACTTGTTGCCTTCTCATGATGACTCAGCCACAGACACAATCAGGGCCCCAGCACCGGTAATAGTTATTTTTATTTAATTTATTTTTTATCTATAACATACTGAATAAATATCAAACGTGCATATATAAATACAATGTACTACTTTGTACCACAAAGTAAATGAGATATAGATAGAAGCTTTTTCCTACCCCTATCCTATCCTATCCCACACAAAACCTTGACATCTTCCATTATTTGATTATAATAATTCATTAATTCCAGTAATCTTTTCTGTAAGATATTGAGGAGACCCTTGTCCTTTAAAACAGAATACTAAGTTCGGTTTGTTTAGAAGTTCTTTTTAACTTAATTGCTAAATAAACCATTTTTTCCCAAATAAAGTCAAATTTATACTGATCCACAATAAACTTGTACCAGGCATGGAGATTCCATTTGTTTCCTTCTTCTGACTGTAGTGGCTTCTGTGCTCATTAATGGTAGTTCCATTATATACTCTTGATCTGCATCTAATATTTTGGTTATAATAAACCTGCAACACATGAAATTTGGGTAAACTTGTACCAGTTAGATTTAATATGGGTTCTGTACAGGTTAAGTCCCTCTGCTCTTCCAACCAACTGTCTGCTTCACCCTCTTCTAGGTTCCAAGCGTCCAACCTCCACAATCAGTGGATTTCCATCTGAAGAAATGGTAGTCTCAGTATGGGCAAAGAGACCTCTAAGCAACTTCATATATCAATAATAGGGTTGTGCACCATTTCTTTTTTGTGCAAGAAAATTCACATGCCTTCGAATATATGCCCTTCGAAAGTGGTAGGAATCGAATTTGATATGAATGCTTGATACGAATTCAATGCTAATGTTCAATAAGGATCCCATAAAAATCCCATATGCTACATATTCCCTACGTATCCACTCAGAATCCACTCTCAATCCACTTCAAATCCACTCTGGATCCCTAACCCTAATCGCTTTCCCACCTGCTGGTTCACAGATAAAATGAAGCTTCACACAAATATTCTGAAGCATTCTATTAGAATCCGAATGTCAACCTCTGAATGTCCCCACACTTGATTTGAATGTGAATGTCCAATTTGTACAAAAAAGGAATAATATGAATATATGTGCACATCCCAAGTCTATGGGTTGGTTAGAGATATGTCCATCTCATAAGAAGAACAATGCAACCCTGATTTATTCCATTCAGAGACACAGCACAAGGTATCTTGACGAGAACGCTTTCTCTGGCCAGGCTTTGTATTTAAATATGCTTCCAGGTCTTGTGGTTAATCAACTTGTAAACTACTAACGACATAATAACTATGTCTATGGTGTCAGCATCAGGCTTTCTCCAACCTTTTGCACTCAAAATGTCTTCTTCCACACTGTATTCACTTTTTTTATGATATGTCTTCCACAAGGCATCTATTGTTCCAGCTTCTTTCCTACATGTGCCTTGGGATGTTCTTCAATGGACTTTTGGGTGTTCCTTTACATGTATCAAGATTTCCCATCCAACCAGTGCTCTTTCAAAGTTCAATGCAATGATGCAGTTTCTCTCAAGTGGAAGTCAAGTTCCTTCCAGCCAATCAATTTGTGTGGTTTCTCCCCTGTGTGGGTTCTTGGATAACAAGAAAGTAAAGTGCCCCAACCGAAGCACTTTCCACACTCCATGCATCTATGTTGTTTCTCTCCTGTGTGTGTATTCTTTGATGATAAGAAAGTGAAGTGCAGCAACTGAAGCACTTTCCACACTCCATGCATTTGTATTCTTTGTATTCTTTCTCTCCTCCGTGTGTCCTTTGATGACATTTAAGCTGACTATTTGAACTGTAGCTCTTTCCACACTCCTTGCATTTGTATGGTTTCTCTCCTGTGTGTGTCCTTTGGTGACGTGTAAGCTGATTCTTCTGAATAAATCTCTTCCCACACTCCCTGCATCTATATGGTTTCTCTCCTGTGTGTGTCCTTTGGTGACGCGTAAGACGACTCTTCTGACTGTAGTTTTTTCCACACTCCATACATTTATATGGCTTCTCTCCTGTGTGTGTACTTTGGTGATGCAGAAGCAGAGTCTTCTGACTGTAGTTTTTTCCACACTCCATGCATTTATATGGTTTCTCTCCTGTGTGTATCCTTTGATGACATTTAAGCTGACTACCTGAACTGAAGCTCTTTCCACACTCCATGCATTTATATGGTTTGTCTCCTGTGTGCGTCCTTTGATGATACGTAAGCTGACTACTCCAACTGTAGCTCTTTCCGCACTCCATACATTTATATGGTTTCTCTCCCGTGTGTATTCTTTGGTGACGCTTAAGCTCACAGTTCTGAATGAAGCTCTTTCCACACTCCTTGCATTTATATGGTTTCTCACCTGTGTGGGTTCTTTGATGATAAGAAAGAAAAATGCTGAAACTGAAGTACTTTCCACACTCCATACATTTATATGGTTTTTCCCCAGTGTGGGTTTTTTGATGACACATAAGGTTACTCATCTGACTGAAGTTCTTTCCACACTCCATGCAATTATATGTTTTCTCTCCTGTGTGTGTCCTTTGGTTACTCAAACTGTAGCTCTTTCCACACTTTCCCATTCTGCAATCTGCAGGAATTCTCAGAATGTTGTTCCTTGTTTCTTGAAAAGCATATGCTTGGAAAAAGAGAAAGAAAAAATTATTGTATTTCAGCCATCATCACTAGCCATCTAGGGTTTTAACGTTATTGATCAAGAATTTCTCCTTTTTCAGGATGTTTTCTCCTACCCATTTTTATGGCTGGATTCCTTTTAAATTTCTTGGCTTTTTTATTATGTGCTATATTTGTCAATGTACAAAATGCACCCCTTTTCTAGATGTAATTTGAGGGGGGGGATCACCATATTGCTGCCACCTCTTCCTCCCTTCTGCTGCAATTTATCTGCATGGCAAAACCAACTTCAGCCGAAGGAAGGGGGAGACAGAAATCAGTTCAATCATTGGCTTTTGTCTTCTGCTTGAGAATTTCCAGAGTGGTGGGTCACGGAGTGAGACAGGAAGCAGGATTAGACAGGAAACAGGATTAGATTTAAGTACTAGCTCTCACACAATGCACACAATTTCACACAATCCTACAATGCCGAAATATATGTGCATTCCATATGCCTGGATGTGTAGAAATATGTAAAGGAACTGACCTGCCCGTACCTTAAGATCTGGTGGGAAGGCCCTCCTAGTTGTTCTACCACCCTCAGCAGTGAAACAGGTGAGCACCCGGGAAAGGGCCTTCTCAGTAATAGTCTCAGAATAGTCTCTCCCTTGAGGAGCGTCAAGCTCCTTCTCTGTACATGTTCAGGAAGGCAGTAAAGACACACCTCTTTGCCCTGGCCTTCGGCTAAATGTGGTTGCTTCCCCCCACCCCCGACCCCACTTTTAAATAGTACTTTTTAATATATATTTGGTTTGTTTTAACATTCTGGATTTTAAATGTTGTTGTAGGTATTAATATATATTGTTATCTTTTAATGTTTGGATTTTTTAAAGCATTGTTACCCGGTCTGAGACCTTAAGGTATAGGGCAGGAAATAAATAAATAAATAAATAAATAAATAAATAAATAAATAAATAAATAAATAAATAGAAAGCAAAATATACTGAAGACAAGAACTAACTCAATTTCTGAATCCTGAAGTCAAAGGAGTGAACAAAAGCACAGAATCAAGGGTCTATATGTTCAAACTTGAATGGTACAAAGTTTCTCAGGCAAGAAACAAATTTAGGAGAAACAAATTTTGGCCACACTACTGGGAAGGGGGAAGATAGTGGCAAACTCCATTTTTAGGGGAATATTGATGATGGAAAAGTGTATCTTATATGCTGGCAAAAATGGTAAATAACAAAATAATGAAATTGGGACTTACTCTCTTTATAAAATGCCAGGCCCCCAAAAGCAGTATTATTTCTTCAGCTGGGCAATACTAAATGTCAGGGAACTATCTCCTAGGCAAACAGTATATCTTTTTCTTTATATTAAAGGGGTTTTCCCCAGGGAGAAATAGAAGTGCCTTTCCCAAACACTTTTTTTTTTAAATTTCAAATATTTATTAGACAGTGTGGAGGGCACTCTCCCTTACTAGCCCAAAGCTGTCACTCCTTCGCTCTCTCCTTTCCAAATATGAGGAGCTTTTAAAATATTTTACTGGCAACTACAAGGTTCTGCGCTGGCCTCGTCCTGCCAGCTGCAGCGAGAGAGAGAGCTTGCCTCCCATCCCTAGCCTCCTCTCTGCCAAGGCAGCAAAGGAGGCGAAGCCCTCACACGCAGCGCTCTACTGCCTGCTCTCCCCTCTGATTAAAGATGCTGCTTTTCATAAAGAACCAACTGTTAAGCATTCTCTGGTTAAAACACGTGAATTCAACTTTATTTTGTTCACAAGAAGAAGGAGAAGAGTTGGCTTTTCTACCCCACTTTTAAGGGGACTCAAAGTGGATGACAAAGATTTTCTATTCTTCTCCCCACAACAGAACACCCTGTGAGGTAGGTGGGGCTGTGAGAGCTCAGAAGAGAGCTGTGACTAGCCCAAGGTCACCCCGCTGGCTTCATGGGGAAGGGCAGAATCGAACCCGGTATTCCCAGATAAGAGTCCGGCTCCCTAACCACTTCATAAGGTGAGTATGTTAGCTGAAATAATAGAAAACAGTTGCAAAACAGTCCTCAGAATTCTTAGTAACCAAACGTGAGTTGAAACAAACTTGTCCCTCCCAGGTTTCCTTAGCCTGTCCCTTCTATGAGGCTGAGCAGATTTATCCCTTCATATGGAAATGCTGTGAGGCCTGCGTCTTCCTCACCCGAGCCTCCAAACCACTAAACTGGAACTATTCTGAGTTTTAACCTCTGAGAGGGCCGAGCAGTTTCCCCTGCTTCTTTTCCTGCCATTTAAACCCAAGAACAGAACAACTGGTCACTTTTTATATTCTTCACCAAGGTTCCATTTCTCCTGATTGGCTGGTTCTCTGGGCTCCCCCCCTCTTCTTCAATATGCTAATCAGATTGGGGTTAACCCCTTCCTTACCAGTTCACTAACTTCCCTGGTCAGCGCCTTTTACTGTTATCACATTTTATAATACATTCCCATATTCAATTAAAGCAAACAATAGGTGCAATTAATTAAGCTCAGGCATCACAGACAGTAACATACTTAACTTACAAACATACCCCCGTTCCCTCCCACACCATTTTCCTTTTGTATCTTGTCTCTTTAGATTGTAAGCCTGAGGGCAGGGACCTGTCTAAGATTAATATAATATTGTAACCCGCCCTGAGACCTTCGGGTATAGGGCGGGATAGAAATACAAACAAACAAACAAACAAACAAATAAAAACATCAAGTAAAAACAACAGTAAATAAATACATACAAAATGTACCAATACATCTCTCCCCCCTCCCCTGTGATAGGCTAATTCAATTGACTTAATTGTGGCACCTATGTAGACATACAGCCACTTTAATAGAAAATTCTTTTCCAGGACACATGTGTTTGTTTGTCCTACCAGATTTTTCTTCTGATGTAAGTTGAGGTAGGGAATAGGTGTACTTCCATTGGTCTCTACCTTGGTGAAAGCTTGATATAATGTAAGATTTGGCATTCCTCATCCACCAGTTGCAGTTGGTTTCTGAGTTATATTTTTATTCCACTAGGAGCAAGATTTGCTTTGTTTGATACAAATGATTATCTTTCAGATACAAACTGTATCAAACTTCTTTTACATTACTGTAAAAGCTCAGTTTAATACTGTTTTTATTCTGTTTACGTTATTCCTGGGTACATCTCTGTCCTTTTTTCAAGACTCCAAAAGATATATTTTATCATCCTCCTACAAATGTTAGGTCAGGAGTAAGAATCTCTTTTGGGCCAAGTAAATGATTTAGGTTTTACTACAAAATCTTCATGACTTGAAATCACTGTTTCACAAGAAGAAATAGAACACATTAAGCTCACTGGAAATGTGGAAGCCAGGCTAGGTATCTACTTTAGGAGCAGAAGAGTTGAATTCTAGGATGGAAAGTTGAGTGACTACCTTCAGGTCTAAAGGCCATCAAAGGGCAGGAGGGAGCAGAAGCACTGCTCAGCCATGGCAGAAAAAAGATGGGGGTCACATTTTTGAATGACAATGAGGTGAAAGAGGCTCATCTATCTATAATTTGAAACTATGTAAAGCTTAGGTGTAACAGAAATAGTGAACTTACCCAATGAAGCCACAATCCCATAAGTCTCTCCCATGACATCCTTGTAGAAAGTTTGTTGCCCTGAATCCAACAGGGCCCATTCTTCCTCCGAGAAGCACACAGCAACATCCTGGAAGGTCACCAGGCCCTGAAAGGAAAAGAACTTAACTGAAGACATTCCTCCTTGGCTAATATCTCTCATTGGTCTACATAATTCTCAACCATAAGAGGTGGTGACAGCAACCAGCCTGGATATGTTTCAGAAAGGGTAAGACAAAGTCATGGAGAACATATGTATCAATGGCTGCTAACATGGATGCCCAGGTACATCCTCCATGCTGCGTTGACAGGCAGGTTGCCGCTAAAGGCCATTTGCTGGGATTCAAGAGCAGGTGAAGGTTTTGCCCTTGTCTTCTGCTTGAGATGACCAGAAGCAATTGATGAGACAGGCTGCTGGACCAGATTGGCTGTGGCCTGCTCTGGCATAGTTCTCATCTACAGAGGCAGTACTGCTTTGCGGCCCCTTAAATGGGTGAGAAAGGGGGTAGAAAAGCCAAATATTCTTCTAAATGGGGAGTACAGAGCAGTAACAAGATCTTGGCGTGCTCAAGCAGCCAACTATTAAGTTGTAACCCATTACTTCAGAAACAGCGTCAGTGCATGAACGGAATCTGGGTTTGTACATGACAAATAAAAGTTTTATGTTCCTACGATACAAGAGTAGTAACCTTCCCTTTGTTGGTATGGCACTAAGGAAACACACATCCTGATCCGTCAACAGTACACAGGGGTGTATTACTATTTTGCCTCAAAATGAAGAAGCACGAACACCCACGGACCATTACACCTACCCTCACTGCTCATGGCTCCTTCCTCACCTGAAATGGCTCCAGGGCAGCTTCTCCTGCTCTCCTTGGAGGGAAAGAAGATCCAGATGGTTCCCTTGACTCCATGTCTCCCTTCATGGGGGAGGAAGAAGAGGAGGAAGGAATTAGATCCCCCTGGACTGGGAAGACCTTCAGCCTCCTGGAGACACAGGGGGGACCAGTGTGGAGGCACCTGACAAAAGTCCCATTCGCATCCCCAGTCCAGAGTTTGCAGGATGAGACCAAGACGGTTCCTGGATTCCCCTCAGTTTAACTCCCCTAAACGCTGAGAACAGATCAGGATATCAGCAAAGAACCACTAATGCTCAAAGCGAGGGGAAGCCAGGCTTGGATCCCCTCTGAGCACTGGATCCTGACTCAGGAACAGGCAGAAATAGAAATAATCCACACCCAAGCCTCAATGTTGGGTCGCGTACACACTGCACCCAAAACAGCGCTTCAGCTCCGCTTTTCACCACCCGCAAGGCTATAGCAGACACCCCCCTCGAAGAGTCCTTTGCTCGGCTCCCACCTCACTTCCTCTTCCGCCTTGAAGCACCATTTGCCCAACTTTCTGCGTCTCTAGGACTCAGTTGCTTTAACCATTGCAGGACCAAGGGGCAGAAAGTCAGAAGGGACGAAAGATGCAGAGGTCGCTTCCCTACTGCTATTGGAAGTGAAATTTATTTTTCCTAGCAATTTGGACTCATCTGTGGGGAATTTGGAGAAGGGACTTTGTCCTCATGCTTGGAATCGCACAATAGTAGGTGTCACTTGTTGCTCAACTCCAGAGACATCTTTGCAGTGGGATTGGAAGGTTCCTAAAAAGACACAAAGAAAGAACAATCCAAAGCAAAATGTTTAATTTGCATTTTCCCAAACTGGCTGGAAGTTCACTGAAGGGAGGCTGAGGCTGACTGCAGGGGATTAACATAACATTTAGCTGAAAAACCCTAAGTAATAAATGAATTAAAAGTTCAGTATCTTCCAGATGGCAGCCAGATATCCCACTAGAAAGTGATAATAGGTTTTCCAGCAATAGATTTTATGTCACTTTTAGGGCGGAAATAGCAGGGGCATAGTGGGGTTGTGTTGGCAGGTGGATTCAGACAGACAGACAGACAGACAGACAGATCACTCTTCCTTCTCTTGAATAGTTCTGGAGCTGCCATGGTAGATGTTAAAGGGAAATAAAAGTCCATTCAAGGAAGTTCCTCAAAGCTGCCATCACTCACTGTGTCATTTGGTAAAGTCTCAGTTTTGGCAGCTCTGCTTGCAGTAGGAGTTCAATGGCACAGTCAAGGTCCTTATGGAGGAGTAATGCATTGGCCTGTCATTTTTCAAATACCTCCTTTGCCCTTTGTCTCTTTCTCTGAGGGAGGACACAGACTGATAGTCCCTAGAAATATGTTTCGACAAGTCCCCTGGCATTCAACCCAACACTCTGAAAAGTTGTTTGAATTCTTCAGCATCCCAAGCAACTCAGGTTGTAATAACTTAAGCAATTCAGTCTGAATATTATGGGATATAAAACCATGGGAGCACTAACAGGGCTCATATCTCATCAGTTCCCAGTGGGACCCACTCCCCACATCCCTGCCCCTGTTGGTTGCATGGCTGGCTCCCCACCATGGGCTGCCCCTCCATTTTTACAAATTCAACTTCAGACCTATCAGAAGTGCAGGGTTCAGCAAACATCTGTTGGATCCATCATTTCTAATTCCACTCCCTCCATTCCGCCACCCCCAGCAAGGAAAGGGTTTATTTTACTCCCTCTCCTCAGGGAGGCCCTGTAACTTTAAGGACAGGCTCCACTTTTTCCCCACTTGCTCTTCATCACTTTAGTTCAGATCCCCTTCGACCCCTAGTTCCGGATTGTTTGCTGGTCATCACCCTGTGACGGTTAATCTGAAACAGTGGTAAGTTTGGTAAGACTAAATTTAGCTGAGAAAGGCAAGCCTGCGAGGGGCAGAGCTTACAGGCCCCGTGAAAGAAGGGGGGCGTTCAAGCTCTAGCGGCCTGACCAATCAGAGAAGGGGGAGAAGGCATAAGTAGTGGGATCAGAATGACAGTTAATGTTCATTATCTTAACTACTGAAAGGGGTTAGTTTAGGACAAGAGTCGGGTCCCTAGGTGCAGCCTTAAGGAGTGAATAACGGTGTGGGATCCTGAAAGGGACAAGTGAGATTGATGTTAGAGCATCTGTTTAAGGAAAAAGTTCATAAGTCGAAACTGGTTATTGTGTACCAATAACCAAGTATTTCTTCACTTCAGCCTGGCGTTACAGATTGGTTGCCTTGGTAACGGGCCTTTGATACATAGTAACTCCTTATATCGACTGCTCAACATGGAGAAAGAAATCAAATCTTAAGTATTTTTGAAGCTGGCTCTGGGTGAAATAAAAACCCCATTGAGTCTAGAGAAAGTGGTGATGGGGAGCAGTGGTATAACGCCTCAGGTCAGAAGGAGGTGTGGCACACCCTATGAGACAAACACCCATCAGATGCGCTGGCTTGCCCTGCCCATCTACCAATCCCAGTTTTGGAATTTGCATCTTTACTGAGTATCCCCTCCCCACTGTACAAGAGACAAAGATCCAGCCTTTGGCATCGCTCCTGAGCCAGTTTGGTCTAGTGGTTAGGGAGCTGGACTCGTTTTTTTAATTCATTTTTTATTTATTTTCATTAACACATTTCAATACATAATTATATTCCATTACAATACTTCAAAATTTTCCATGTGACTTCCTCCGTTGTTCAGACTCTTCTTCTTATATTCTTTTTACATTTTGCTCCCTTCATATACTTTTTCTCTTAAAGGCCAAAACCTTCCGTCATAATGCCCAGTCCCCAAAGAAATTGTATAAAAAGTCCCCAATCTTCTATAAACTTATTCACTGTTTTGTCTTTTAATAAATTTGTCAGTTTATCCATTTCTGCCATCTCCATCAGTTTGATGATCCATTCCTCCTCTGTAGGTAATTCTTCTTGCTTCCATTTCTGTGCATATAAGTCTTGCAGCTGTTACCATATACAATATCAAGGTCTTTACCTCCCTTAAACCTTCATCAACAATGCCCAACAAAGATAACTCTGGATTAAACTCAAAGTTGTTCAAAATATGTCTCATCCAGCGCTCTATTATATTCCAACATTTTCTTGCTTTCTCACATGTCTACCACATATGATAAAAAGTACATTCTACCTTTTTACATTTCCAACATTTCATTGAAATATTTTGATACATTTTTCTGAGCTTATGTGGCGTTAGGGAGTGGACTTTTATCTTGGAATACTGGGTTCAATTCTGCCCTCCCCCGTGAAGCCATCTGGGTGACCTTGGGCGAGTCACAGCTCTCTTCTGAGCTCTTACAGCCCCACCCACCTCACAGGGTCTTCTGTTGTGGGGAGAATAGAAAAGCTTTGTCAGCCGCTTTGAGTCCACTTAAATGGGTGAGAAAAGTGGGGTAGAAAAGCCAACTCTTCTTCTTCTGTCTCCTCTGCTTGGGTGAAATGCTTTCTTCTGGCTTCCTGACGGAGCTGCCAATTTGGGATATTAGAGCTTGCCACTGTGACCGCACAAAGCACTCTGGACATTGGCTTCAATCTTGCTAGAAAGTAGACCAGGCAAGCAATATCTCAGGATTCCTCTACAGCAAAGACCACTCCAAGGGTCCAGGCCACCGCTCAGCCATGTTCTAACCTTGCTGCAATTCAGCCTTGCCTGTTTGCATTCCTACAGGATGTTTCCTTTAGGCACAGCATAGATAGCTAGACGTGGGAAATCTTTTCTAGATGTTATTACTGAAGAGGCCTTGAACACAGAGAGAAGCGTAGGAAAGCTTGCTAGCAACTTTGCTTGGCATAATCTCTGAGCTACACTCCTTATTTTGTTATTGACAATAATTGGAAGAACTTGTTGTAAGAACTTACGTTTTGGACTGCCAGTGGTTCTGACATCAAGCATGTTGAGGTTGAAACCATTCTGGAACCTATGGATTTGTGTAGGCCCCAACCACTCTGGAACTGGACACACCACCCCCTAAAACCCACTTGCATAATCTGCTACAGAGCGGTTGCCTTGTTGAATGTGCTGCAGATAGTTTAATGCCTCCTCTCTCTCTTGAAGACGTGTTGAAGAAACTGTGCAAACAAGATGGAAAGACACAGGGCAACTTCAGCGCCACTGCTCCAAAGCCATCCAAGTACACAACCCACTCTGTTGCCTCATCCTTGAGTTGATTGAGACACCAGAGCTTAGCTGCTTCACTGGGGAATGCAGGCTCATATTGGAAACCTGTTCTGTCCTGCCCAATGAGAAAATACAAGAAAGTGCAGCTCCATCACTTGTAAGCCTGTTTGGTCTTGTGGTCAGAGCACTCATGGCGAACCTATGCAGCATGTCACACACTGCTGATGTTTGGTATCTTGTAGGCCACAGGCCACTTCTGAATGCAGCCTACAACATACTGGGAGTACAGATGCACTGTCTGTGTCCGGCGTAACAGGCGCAATGGAGTCACGTCATCGCACCACTGGGTCACAAACAGTTTGCCTGTGCTCCCACCTGATAAAGGACTGAAGACCTGCGTGTGGCAGCGGAACACAAGTGAGTATAATTTAGTTTACATTCATTTTACCAACAATTTGCATCTGGGGAAGGGGGCCTAATACTCCTTTTGCCAATGATTTGCATTTAAGGTCAAAACTAGAGAATCTGGAAAGGAATTCCTTGGAGAATGAAGAAGAGAGCCACTACGAACAGGAAACTTGGAGGGCTTGAAACTGATTACTGGACACTTTTAGCTCCCTGAAAAATCTAAGGATGGCTTTACTAGTGTTTTTTCCGCCAAAGTACTTTTGTGAGACCTTATTCTCAATGTTAAATAATATTGAAACCAACTGACAGATGAAGTTAGTAGTGCTTGAAGTGTATGAAATACCAACCTTCAATTGAAGATTTAGCAAATGTAATTCAGCAACAAAAAAGTCACTCATGTAAAGAAATATTTGGTTTTGCTTTCAATAAACACTCACATCAAAAAAATATTTTTTTTCACTAAAGCTACAAATATCACAAAATTATGGATTTTTCTACATGTCACACGGCACCTGAGTTAAGCTAGGTTTTGGGGAGAATTTTGACACAACGAGCTCAAAAGGTTTGCCGTCAGTGGATTTAGAGTGCTGGACCCTTATCTGATAGTCACCTGGTTCGATTCTGTCTGTTGAGGCTGAAAAGGCCTAGATGTTGCAGTCTGCTTTCGTAAGGTAGGCACTCCTGCCCCTTAATCATTCTGGTTGCCCTTTTCTTCACCTTCTCCAGTTCAACAACATCTTTTTAGGGCAAAATGACACTTCCTGACTTGTTTGCTATTCCCTTCCTAATTATTGCTAGCATTAAATTAGCTGCCATGGCCCACTGGGTGGTCACCTTCACTGAGCTGTCCACCCCGCAATATCCCTTTTCTGGTATGTTGTAGAAAGCTCATCCTCCATCATTTTATAGGCATAACTAGGATTCTTGGTGCTGATATGCATTACTTTGCACTTATTAATTTATGTATATCTATCCCGCCCTATACCCAAAGGTCTCAGGGTGAGTAACATTTAAAAATAAGGCATAAATTCAACCATATTTGCCACTTGGTTGCCCACTCACCCAATGCCAAGGGATCCCTGTGGAGCTCTTCGCAATCTCTTTAGTTTTTTACTATCTCAAATAATTTAATATCATAAGCAAACTTTGCTATTTTACTATCTTCAAGATCACTGAAGAATAAATTGAGAAGTACCGATCCCACTACTGAATTTTGGGGGAGCCCACTTTTCACTTCTTTACACCCTGAGAACTGGCCACTCTTACTACTCTCTGCTTCCTATCCTTATACTTAAGTCAGTCACTAATCCAAGACGGAACCAGTCCTCTTATTCCCTGGCTGATAAGTTTATTCAGTAGTCTTCTCCAACACTGTATCAATTATATTTCTGGCATTTCCTTGACAATGCAAGTATTGTTCCAGCTTCTTTCCTGTATGTGCCCTGAGATGTTCTTCAATGGGTTTTTGGGTGTTCTTTCACATGTTTTACGATTTCCCGTCCTACCAAAACTCTTTCAGTGTTCAATGCAATGATTCCTCAAGTGGAAGTGGAGTCTTTCTGCAGTCAATTAATTTATGTTGTTCCTACCATGTATGGGTTCACGGATGACAGGAATGTAAAGTACAGCAACTGAAGCTCTTTCCGAACACTCTGCATTTTTATGGTTTCTCCCTTTTGTGAGCACTTTGACAAGAAGTTGATTGCTCTGACTGAAGCTCTTTCCAGACTCCATACATTTATATAATTTCTCCCCTGTGTGTGTCCTTTGATGACAAGTAAGGTTACTCTTTCGAATGAAGTTCTTTCCACACTCCATGCATTTATATGGTTTCTCTCCTGTATGGGTCCTTTGATGAAACGTAAGATGACTCTTCTGATGGAAGCTCTTTCCGCAATCCATGCAGTTATATGGTTTCTCTCCTGTGTGTGTCCTTTGATGACACATAAGGTGACTCTTCCGAATGAAGCTCTTTCCGCAATCCATGCAGTTATACGGTTTCTCTCCTGTGTGGGTCCTTTGATGAAACGTAAGATGACTCTTCTGATTGAAGCTCTTCCCACATTCCTTGCATTTATATGGTTTCTCTCCTGTGTGTGTCCTTTGGTGACACGTAAGCTCACCTTTCTGAATGAAGCTCTTTCCACACTCTAAGCATTTATATGGTTTCTCTCCTGTGTGTGTCCTTCGATGACATGTAAGTTGACTACTACAACTGTAGCTCTTTCCACACTCCATACATTTATATGGTTTATCTCCTGTGTGTGTCCCTTTATGCCTCATAAGGAGACTCTTCCGAATGAAGCTCTTTCCACACTCCATGCATTCATGTGGTTTTTCTCCTGTGTGGGTCCTTTGATGACACGTAAGATGACTCTTCTGACTGAAGTTCTTTCCGCAATACATGCAGTTATATGGTTTCTCTCCTGTGTGTATCCTTTGATGACATGTAAGTTGACTCTTCCGAATGAAGCTCTTTCCACACTCCATACATTTATATGGTTTCTCTCCTGTGTGTGACCTTTGGTGACGTGTAAGCTCACCATTCTGAATGAAGCTCTTTCCACACTCCATGCATTTATATGGTTTCTCTCCTGTGTGTGTCCTTTGATGACACGTAAGCTGACTACTACAAGTGTAGCTCTTTCCACACTCCGTGCATTTATACGGTTTATCTCCTGTGTGTGTCCTTTGATGATACGTAAGCTTACTACTCCAACTGTAGCTCTTTCCACACTCTACGCATTTATACGGTTTCTCTCCTGTGTGTGTCGCTTGATGGCACGTAAGGTGACTACTCCGACTGAAGCTCTTTCCGCACTCCATGCATTTATATGGTTTTTCTCCTGCGTGGGTCCTTTGATGAAACGTAAGCTGACTCTTCTGATTGAAGTTCTTTCCGCAATCCATACATTTATACGGTTTCTCTCCTGTGTGTTTCCACAGATGACAAGTAAGGTTACTACTCCAACTGTAGCTTTTTCCACACTCCATGCATTTATATGGTTTCTCTCCTGTGTGTGTCCCTTGATGACAGGTAAGGTTACTCTTCCGATTGAAGCTCTTTCCACACTCCATGCATTTATATGGTTTCTCTCCTGTGTGCGTCCTTTGATGAAACATAAGATGACTCTTCTGATTGAAGCTCTTTCCGCACACTAAACATTTATACGGTTTCTCTCCTGTGTGTGTCCTCTGATGACATTTAAGGTGACTACTCCAACTGTAGCTCTTTCCACACTCCTTGCATTTGTATGGTTTTTCACCTATGTGGGTTTTTTGATGTACAGTATGAGTTTTTTCCTCCCTCAGCTTCTTCGTTTGATGAATATTCCAGAGTATAGATGATTTTGGTTCATTATCTAATGTTTTTCTAGATAGCATATATTTTCTTCCCATTCTGCAATCTGCAGGAATTCTCAGAATGTTCTTGCTTTTTTCTTTAACGACATATGCTTTGGAAAAGAGAAAGAAAAAATTAATGGATTTCTGCCATCATCAATAGCTATCTAGGGTTTTAACATTATTCAATGAGAATTTCTCTTTGCGAGATGCTTGAAGCTCTGTTCCAGAAGTTTTCTCCTTTCAATTTTTATGGCTGGATTCCTCTTAAACTTCTGGGCTGTTTTATTATGAACTATATTTGCCGGCATATAGGAAAAAAATAACCATATTGCTGCCACCTCCTCCCTTTGTCTGCTGGGCCACAGAGTGAGACAAGATACTGGATTAAATATTTTGTGACTCAAGTTATCAGGGATCCTCTAATGCTGGATGCAGCAGGGATCCTCTTAATCCCATTTTTGGATGTGTGTTATCATGTTAAGAAGCAGGCTTTGGTATAAGAGGAGTGAGCCAATCTGCAAGCATAACGCTGAGACATACAGAAGGCTCAGATATGGAATGAGTCTTTAAGTACTAGCTCTCACATGATGCACAGAAACTCACAAAATCCTACAATGCAGAAATATATGTGCATTCCACATGCCTGGACATGTAGAATGCAAACCATACTGAAGACCAGATTTAGGAGATGAATTTGTGCACGCAAAACCAACTGTGGCTGGAGGAAGTGAGAGACAGGAATCCATGGAGATTTTGATCTTTTCCCTTTTTTCGGCCACAGCACCAGAATGAGGGAACATGTAGATGCATAAGATGCACCCCATTTTTAGGGATATTTTTAGGGGAGGGAAGTGTGTCTTATGTGCCTGCAATTATGGTAAACTTACTCTCTTTAGAAAATGCCAGGGAAAAAGATGTATTTTTTCTTCAGTTCAGTGACACTTAATGCCAGGGACGTATCAACTTGGCAAACAATATATCTTTATATTATGGAGGGTTTTCTCCAGGGAGAAAGAGAAGTACAAACCTACTTATCAACATGCCTTTCCCAAACACTTGTGACCTTGTTTACTGTTCAATATTTTTATGAATGATCTGGAAGAGCTAGTTAAAAGGATGCTGATCAGATGATACAAAGTTAGGATAGGCTGCTAACACTACAAAGGAGAAGAGAAGATTCCAAAAGATCTAGACAAGCTTCAACAATGGGCTAAAATTGGACTCTGACAGGGGCAAGATGGCAGGATGACATACAGAGTTCAGCTCTGCAGAATCTTCAGCAATTTAGATCCCGGGGGAGAGAAGATATCTTCTTCGGTGATAAATCTTCTTGAGAAACAAGAAGACTAAGAGATTCCCTCGTAACAGACTGCAAGGCAGCCTACCCCGGACAGTGAGGGAGGGAACAGTTACATCATTCTTGTAAGCTGAAGATTTCGGCCAAAGCCCCCTTTTTAACAACTTATCTAATCAAGGACTAATTGATGTTTGGAAAACATCTTTAACATAAAGATCTGCTCGGATGATCTTGAGAGTGGCCAAACTAATGAAGGTAAATATTCAGAACAGCTTAAAACTTAAGAGATATTGGGACTGTAACTGTTATAAGAATATGGAAACCAAGATAAAATCTTTTGGAAGGAATTTGAAAATGGTACTGTGGGAGATGTATTTAATTAAATAGTTTGGATCTGGAGAGAAAGGAAAAGATAATAGGAAGATATAACTATTGTCAAAATTAAGAAGAAAACTTTGCTTAAAGGAAAGTAAACAAGATGGGGGGAAAAGAATTTTATACAGAATTAAAGTCCTTTGTACTGAGACTGATAAACAAAATGAATAACCTTGAAAAGTTAATGCAAATAATTCAAAAAGATATAAATCAAACAAGACCCGGTTGCTGCGACAGATGAATGTAAATGGAAAAAAGATGGCAACAGAGAAGAAGAAAGCCAACCTATGCAGAAGGGTAACCTGTCAGTCAGGGCTAGCTGCCTGCCATAATATTTGAATGTAAAATCTCTGCCACCTAGGTGATTCTGTATATATGTATATAGTAGATGCCTGTTGTTTTGGAAGTGATAGTTGACTCCCCCCTCCCTGCTGGGGTCGAGTGATACATTTTGGCTCCAAGTTTAAACTGAGTTTTGAAAAATAGTTATTGTGGATTGGTTGAAGGCCAAACCCTGCCCAGCTATGAAACATATAAATATGTTGGGCTTTCTGTTCCAAGTTGCTCCCAACGAGAAATGCCTTATTGCTGAGCTGAAATAAATCACTGTTCATCTTTTTAAACAAAAGAGTCTCGTGGTCTTTCTTTGCCAGCCTGACACAACTGCTGCTTGGAATAACAAAGTAAAATTAACACAAGAAAAAGGCAAACTGCTGAGAAAACCACCACTCGCTGGGAATATAAATGGAATGGAGATTTATGACATCTTAAATCTGGAGATCAGCAGAGGATGGGAAATCTGTGAAACAGTTGCATTTGGCACTCAAAAGGGGGGGCTTCAAAAGTGGGTTAAACGAAACTTAAGAGAGGCTATTACTTAAAAATGTAAACAAGAGGGGGAGCTTATTGAGTAGAAGAAGTAAATTTAAAATATAAAGCATTAACAATTTGGGCTTAAAATTGGGAAGATTAATGATGTAAAATTTGTATGTTAAATGGGATTACAGTAAAGATTGGCAATATTAAGAATTCTGATGTTTTTTAGTTAATATGATTGTAATTGGTAAATAAAATCTGTAAGTAATAGGGTGGAGAAGGATTGAAATAAATAAGTAAATATATAATGTGTAGAAGGATTTTTGTATTTTAACCTCCCCTCATATTGGAGAAAAAAATTGAAAAGATGGGTTTTATCTAAGAAAGACAATTAAAACATTAATAAAACTTTCTTGGTATTTATGGCATATATATATATGGGCTTAATTTTTTCCTTTTTCCTTTTCTCATTAGAGAAGAATGTTATGCAACAGTTTAGAAAAGGGTTAGAATGAGAAAAGCGGGATGGAATGCAAAATAAAATATTAAGTGTAAGAGTTTTGATTAGAAATATAAGAAAGATGTTAGAGAGGGACTCTTGAAGCCAGGCACGGCCCTGGCCAATAGGGAGGTATGCTGCATGCACGCGCAAAGCGCAACAGGCCCCAGCAGCCAGAATCGGCCTGGCTGCTTGAAGGTAAGGAGGGGATCACACGCGCTTCCCCTGGAATGGGATATGGTGGGTGTAGGTGAAGCCCCCCCTGGCTCCAGAAGCCGCAATCCGTGACTTCTGGGGTAAGGGGCAGCCCCAAGATAGGCGACCCCCGGCCCACCATGCTTGGCTCCAGAGGAGCCAAGCATGGAGGCTGGGAGGAAGGCCCACTTAAGGACACTTCTGCAGTGTGGACACGTCCTACATGGATGTATCCGCACTGCAGAAGTACCCATGAAGACTACCTCCAAGGTACTCTTCTCTTAATCTGGTTTAAGAGGCTCTTAACACCCATTAGAGACACATCACGCGAGAGCCAGTGTGGATGCATGTGTCCCTAATGGATGTTCTAATGCGGATGAGGTTTTTAAAACCCGTCCTTAATGGGTACTTAATGGGTGTCAAGCTCCCACTGCGGAAGCACCCTGAGAGGAGTCTTCACTTAGACAAGAAGGAAGGACTAGGAACAACGGCATGAAACTTCAAGTGAGAGTGATCAGTCAATGGAATAGTTTCCCACAGGAGGTAGTGAGCACTCCTGCGCTGCAGGTTTTCAAGCAGAGGCTGGACCTATATCTGTCAGAGAAGTTTTAGAGAATCCTGCATTGAGCATGGCGCTAGATTCAGTGATTCCAACTCTCTATTACTCTATTGTTCTCTTACTCAGATCTCATTTAGAAGGGACTTTCTGGCTCTCTGGATACAGTCTCACACACTCCTCATGCCCAAATACTAGAAATTAACTTATTATTCCATTATGAGCAAGATTTGTTTTGCCGTTTTATACAAATGATACTCTTCCTGATACAATCTGTATTAAACGATTTGCAGTGCTGTAAAAGCAAAGTTTAATATTGTTTTTATCCTGCTTGTTTGCATTATTGCTAGGTGTTCTCTGTTTTGTTGACTGGCCAATGGCTGCAATAATATTACTGTTACTATACTCTGTGCTAACTTTGTTTTTTACCGATATTTGAGATCAAGTCGCTGCATCCCTTTACAATTCTTTTTTTTTTAATTCAACTTTTGATATCAAACAATAACCATCAACATTATTACAAACTGGATAAATGTTCAAATAAAATACAAGATGACACTGAACAATCTGGAGTAAAGTTTAAAGTTGAGATACTGAGGAAATAGATGAGGGAATATTTTTTGCAGGTTTTCATCCCTTTAGAATTTCAAAGCACAAGAAATTCAGTACATTACATGCAGCTCTCTGGCAAAGGGGAAGCCAGGAAATATATTCCTATGATGCAGTTATCTGGAAGGGAATAGAAGACATAAGAATAGAGAGGCAGGATATTTTTAAAAGGTTATTTATCGGTTGCCTTGTCTTATGCTGGAGATACCCAGAAGCAATTGATGGCTACTGTGTGAGATGGGATGCTTGATTAAATGGGCTGTGGCCTGATCCAGCACACTTCCTATTATGTTCCAATGTTCCTACGTAACCTTGGACTTTATGTGCTGTCTAGTGAGGGTAACTAGGATGAGGTCATCTTTTAACTCAGGGACATTCTAATTAAATTTATTTGAGTTTTCATCATTAGCTTTCCTCAGGATAACAGTAGTCCTGAAGGTTTGCTCTCTGGCAGAGGAGATAAAGAGAATGGACCATTTCAGCCTCCCTTATTCATCTAAACATTCATCATCCATCTAAATTTCAAATGTCTAGGAGGGATATTGATATTTACCAACATTTTAAGAGTGTAAGGTGAAGGAACATAGAATGGGACCAAAAGATGTCAACAGGGAAGGCCGACAATTTCTAGACACAAGGGATCCCACCATCCTTTTCAGGAGGATTATCTGTATCCTTCTTTAAGGCTGCAAAAGATATATTTTCTCATCTTCCCACAAATGTTAGATCAGGAATAAAACTCTTTTTGGGACAAGTAAACTGCTCACTTTACCTTAGGTGCAGAAGAGTCGAATTCTTGGATGGAAAGTTTAGTGACTACCTCCAGGACTAAAGGCCATTAAAGGCCAGGAGGGAGCAGAAGCACTGCTCAGCCATTGCAGAAAAATGGCCATGCTGAAGGGGGGTCACATTTTTTAATGATAATCAAATGAAAAAGGCTGGCCTATCTATAATTTTCAGTTTAAAACCATGTGGAGGCCAGGTCTAACAAAATTAGTCAACTTACCCAATGAGGCCACAATCCCATAAATCTCTCTCATGACTTCCTTGCAGAAAGCTTGTTGCCTCGAATCCAGCAGAGCCCATTCTTCCTCTGTGAAGCACACAGCCACATCTTGGAAGGTCACCAGGCCCTGCAGGGAAAAGGACTTTGGTCTACAAAATTCTCCACCATAACAGGTGGTGACAGCAATCAGCCCTGGATAGCTTTCAGAAAGAGTTAGACCAAGTTATGGAGGACAGGTGAATTAATGGCTGCTACAATGGACGCCCAGGCACATCTTCCATGCTTGGTTGACAAGCACGTTGCCTCTAATGGCTATTTGCTGGGATTTGAGAGCAGCTAGTTTTGCCCTTGTCTTCCGCTTCAGATACCCAGAAGCAATTGGTGGACCAATCTGTGATACTGGCTGCTGGACTAGATGGGCTGTGGATGGATTCGGCAGGGCTCCTCTTAGGTTCTTATCTGTAGAGGTAGTACTGCTCCACAGAATATATAGTGCCAGCTTACAGGTGTCTATCAAACACCTTATTTCTTTCCTCTCCCACCCCGTTTTTAACTGGAGTTTTTGCTTTGTTCTTATCTTGGTTTTTAATGATTTAATGGTTTTGTGTTTTATAATCCACTTTGAGAAGTTTTTTTAAATGAAAAGTGGTAAAAAAACCCTGAAAAAACAATATAAAATGATACTGCATAGTTGCTTCCATGGAGAAACTGACTTCACAGTGGGAAAAGGGACAGTGCTATTCAGAGCTTAGTGTGTTCCTTCAACATTTCATCACGTCAAGCATTGAAGGATGAGGCCTTTTTGTCCGAGGCTCCCCTCACCTTATCTCTGTTGAGAAAGCAACTGAGCATGTTTGCTTCAGGGCATGAAAAATAGCGTAATGTCACTTTAAGAGCAGTTGACTCCTCTCTTCAACTGCAGCAGAATATTGAGGGAGGAAGGTGCTGCTGTGGTCAGTTGAAGCTCATTGGTCCACCAGCCTGTTAGCACGTCCTGCTTGGTCTCTAGAGTCAATCTGGCAAGTCTTAGTCTGTCTCTGTTGGCCAGTTTGGTCTTGTGGTTAGAGTGCCGGACTCATAGCTTGAGGTTTCCTGGTTGAATTCCGGACTACTCTACAAAGCCAGATGGGTGAGCCCTCACAGCCTCTCCACCTCAAAGGGTCTCTGGTATGAGGAGAAGTACAGAAGGTTTGTCAGCCGCTTTGAGTCCCTTTAAACAGGTGAGAAAAGCAGGTTAAAAGAGGAGTCACCTTCTCTTTGTAGGTATGGCACTCAGGAAACACTCATCCCAGTCCATCAACAGTACACAGGGGTGTATTACTATTTTGCCTCAAAATAAAGAAGCACAAAACACACACCAACCATCACACCCACCCTCACTGCTCATGGCTCCCTTCCTCACCTGAAATGGATCCACTGTTCTTATATAACTTTCGATCTTATGTGCCATCTAGCAGGGTTAGACAAATTCATGGAGGACAGATCTATCAATGGATGCTATAACGGATGCCCAGGTACATCCTCCATGCTGGGTGCATCTAAAGGGCATTTCCTTGGATTCGAGAGCAGGTGAAGGCTTTGCCCTTGTTTTCTCCTTGAGATGCCAGAGAGCAACTGGTGGACCACTGTTTGAGACAGGTTGCTGGACCAGATGGGCTGTGGCCTGAAACAGCAGGGTTCTCATCTGCAGAGGTAGTACTGCTCCACATAATATAGAGTGCCAGCTTCCATGTGACTATTAAAAACTTCTCTGTGTGAAGCTTTGTTTCTTTCCTCTCCCACCCAGATTTTAATTGAAGTTTTTGCTTTGTTCTTTTTCTGGTTTTTAATTATTTAATTGTTTAGTGTTTTATAATCCAATTTGAGGACTTTTTAAAAATGAAAAGTGTGTGTGTGGGGGGACCCTGAAAAAACAATCATTTAGTGTTTTGTAATCCACTATAAGGGTTTTTTTTAAGAAAAATGATTTTAAAAATCTGAAATAAATTATATACGATACTGCATAGATGGTTCCATGGAGAAACTGATATTACAGTGGGAAAAGAGACAATGCTGTTCAGAGCTTAGTGTGTTCCCTTTGGTCTAGTGGTTAAGAAGCCAGACTCTTATTTAGGAATACAGGGTTTGATTCTTCACTCCCCCAGGAGCCACCTGGGTGACCTTGGGCTAGTCACAGCAGTCGTCTGAGCTCTCACAGCCCCACCTATATCACAGGGTGTTTTTTGTGGGAAGAACAGAAGGTTTATCAGCTGCTTTGAGGCCCCTTAAATGAGCAGTATGCAGCAGTAACAAGGGACTTTTCTGCACTTGGTCTTATTCTGGAACGTAACCCAGAATAGTGACCTGCTATCTGCATACTGGTGTAGACTATGGAAGGTTCCAGGCGAGGGCTGCCATAGTCTGCATTAGCTTGTGGCCAGCAGATGGCTATCCTGAGAAATATTCCAGAATAAGGCCAAGTGCAGAAAGGGTCAAGATCTTGCCATGTTCCAGCAGTTGACTATTAAGTTGTAACCTCTTACTCCTCAATACAAGTAAGTAACAAGTAACTAACATGAACTGAATCTGTCTTTGTAAGTGACAAATATATCAAAGTTTTATGCTCCTATGATAAAAGAGTAGTAATATTTCTGAGCTCTGACAGCTCCGTCTACGCCACAGGGAAAGAAAAGAGTGAGAAAAGCAGGCTAAAAGAGTAGAAATCTTCTCTTTGTAGGTTTGGCACTCAGGAAACCCTCAGCCCAGTCCATCAACAGTACACAGGGGTGTATTACTATTTTTCCTCAAAATAAAGAAGCACAAAACATACTCCGACCATCACACCCACCCTCGCTACTCATGGCTCCTTCCTCACCTGAAATGGCTCCAGGGCAGCTTCTTCTGCTCTACTTGGAGGGAAAGAAGATCCAGATGGTTCCCCTGACTCCATGTCTCACTTCCTGGGGGGAAAGAAGACAAGGAATTAGACCCCCCTGGACTGGGAAGGAGACCTTCAGCCCCAGTCCAGAGTTTGCAGGATGAGACCAAGATGGTTCCTGGATTCCCCTTAGTTTAACTCCCCTGAAAGCTGAGAATAGATCAGGATATCAGCGAAGAACCTTCTAATGGACAAAGCGAGGGGAAGCCAGGCTTGGATCCCCCCTCAGCACTGGATCCTGACTCAGGAGCAGGCAGGAATAGGAATAATCCGCACCCAAGACGCACCTTTCAATGTTGGGTCGCATACACACTGCACAGAAAAACAACGCTTCAGCTCCGCTTTCCACTGCTCGCCCGGCTGTAGCAGACGCCCCCCTCGAAGATCCCTTTGCTGGGCCTCCCACCTTACTTCCTCTTCCGCCTTGAAGCACAATGTGCCTAAATTCCTGCCTCTCTAGGAAGTAGAACTCGGTTACTTTAACCATTCAGGACCAAGGCGTAGAATGAGATAAGGGACCAAAGAGGAGGAGATCTCTTTTCCTAATGCTCTCTGGATACCTGCCCCTCATGGCTGGTAAAAACTAGCCTTTGACACGGTATAACCGGGTGGAACCAGGAGGTAGTGAATGGCCCTCTGAGGCATGGGGTGGCCCACGGGCTCTGAAACAGGCTGTGGTGCGCCCCCCCCCTCCTGAAGAGGACCTCCTTGGACCCAGAAGATTTAAATAACTATCGCCTGCTGGCTAACATACCTTTTCTAGGCAAGGTTCTAGAGAGGGCTGTCGCTATTCAACTGCAAGCATGCTTGGAATAAGCTGATTATCTGGACCCATTTCAATCTGGCTTCAGACCCAGTTATGGCATGGAAACTGCCTTGGTCGCCCTGGTTGATGACCTTATCCGGGAGAGAGACTTTGGGGAAAATGCTACCCTGTTAGTTCTCCTGGACCTCTCAGTGGCTTTTGCTACCATTGATCACGTATCCTGTTGGAGAGACTACAGAGTTTAGGAGTGGGAGGCAATGCTGGGCCCTGGTTCCGTTCCTGTCTCCTGAGTAGATTCCGGATAGTGTCTGTTGGAGACACTGATTCGACACCCTGGGAACTCCCTTGTGGGGTCCCTAGGGGTCACTCTTATCTCCCATGCTATTTAACATCTATATGAAGCCGCTGGGAGAAGTCATCAGGAGATTTGGAGTGAGGTGTCAATATGCAGATAATACCCAGCTCTATCTCTCTGTTACAGGTGTGTGGAGGTGGTAATGGACTGGATGAGGGAATCCAGACAAGACAGAGGTGCTGTGTGTCACAGGGTCTGGGGCCTGTGTAGTTGGGAGATACCTAACCTGTGCTTGATGGGGTTGCAATGCCCTGGAGGGGAGAGGTGCATAATTTTTAAAGTTTTTAATGTGTATCTTGTTTTTAATCTGTCTCATTTTAGTATGCATCTTGTTTTTAATCTGTTGTTTAATCTGTTGTTACCCACCCAGAGACCTTCTGGTAAGGGGCAGGATAGAAGGGTAAATAAATAATCCTGCGGGAAGTGAAATCTATTTTTCCTAGCAATTAGGACTCATCTGTGGGGAATTTGGAGCAGGGACTTTGTTCTCACCCTTGGAATCATGCAGTTGCAGGTGTCACTATTTGCTCAGCTCCAGAGACATCAGTGCACTGGGATTTCCAAACTGGCTGGCAGTTCGCTGATGGGAGGCTGAGGCAATCGGAAGGGGATTAACACAACATTTAGCTGAAAAACCTGAAGTAATTAATGAATTAAAAGTTTGGCTGCTTCCAGATGGCGGCCAGATATCCCACTAGAAAGTGATCATGGGTGTTCCATCAATAGTTTTTAGCACGCTTCTAGGGCTATAGTGGGGTTTTGCTGACAGGGAGTGTGGCACCACTTGTGAGACTGGGGCTGTGCCTCAGCTCTATTGTGTATGAAAAATAAACACTTCCTGGGCTTCCCTTTGCCCTGTATCCTCTTGCATTTATTTGTAGTGAAGAAATAATAGACTAGCTGCCTAATGGCTCCCCCCACTGAAAAGGCACACCACTTTCTCTTCCTCTGCATCAAAAAGGTATGAAATGCTTCTCCTTGCAGCCAACTGTAGAGCTGGGCCCCTCTCCCTTCACTCTGCTCTTTCAGCCTCAAAGCTAAAGAAGCTGCAAATTTTAAATGAATTATCAACAGGCTCTAGTCCAGTGGTTCTCAACCTGAGGGTCGGGACCCCTTTGGGGGTCAAATTACCCTTTCAGAGGGGTCACGATGAGCCTCCCGCCGCCTTTCCCTCCCACCTCCCAGCTGCTCCACCCCAGTGGTTGGGGGTCCGCACAACATAAGGAACTCCATTAAGGGGTTGTGGCATTAGGAAGGTTGAGAACTGCTGCTCTAGTCTCTTTGCTTAACAAACAGATAATACATTTGTTTACAAGCTTTCGACAAGACATCAGGTAAGTTCAATATATGGTTTCAACAAATAACTCAATCTCCTCTGCCTACCCTTTCTTCCTAAATAATACTTTTGCCTATTAAACCTAAGCTTTAATCCCTGGAGCTACACTGGATTCTTTCCCTCAGGGTGTTGCACATCTCACCGTGAAAACCCATCTCCCTCTGAAAACCCAGCATAGAACCACCAACGGTTCCAGGGTACTGACTTTTTATACCCCCGGCCATGGCTGGTGCTTGATCTGATTGGTCAGTTCTTTGTTAGATATTCTATTCCCCCTCTCTTCTAGTGAGCTGGGGTAAACCCCTCCCCTTACTTACCTATCTTTTCTGTTAAAACACTTGGATTACACTTTTAACTGTATAGACGCTTAACACTTTAAAACACATTCACTTTTTTGTATATCTTACTGTTCTAACCTATAACATTTATGTGGGCATCACAGGGGGCTTCTGTTGGAACTACTGAGGTTAGCAGAGCTTGCGTGTAGAAAGTGCACAGCAGATAGTGTGTATGTATGGAGTTCACATGAGGAAGGTTTATTGCTTAATGGTTACTCTGCAACCATTAAGTAAATAGAGCATTTACAAAGTATGCTGAGTAAATGCACGGATAGGCTGAGTAAATGCATTAGTATATGACAAGAAATACAAGTAAACAACTACTAATATATGAAAATTGTGTTACATTACATCATCCTTTAATAACGAACAGGGAGAGAATAACTCAGACTAATGTGTTATACATATGGATTAACATGAGGTCATAGAAAACAGATGTCCCATGTGAGCCCTTTGGACCTATTCCTGATGGGACTGTTCTGTGTCACATCAGTCTGATTCTCATAACACAATTCATTTCTCACAGAACCTTTAACTTGTAAGCTCTAATGCTGTTGCTAACTTTCACTGGGGAAAACTTCCTGACAGTTTCAAAGATAAATAGGTAGGTAGGTAGACAGATGGATAATGCTAAAATCATTTGACCCTCCAAGGTTTGTGCAGAGACACGGCTCCCCACTTTTCTTTGAGAACTGGAGCTGCCATAGTAGAGATTAATGGGGAATAAAACTCCAAGATTCATGTGAAGGAAGTTCCTCAAAGCTGCCATCTCCCAGTGTGTCATCTAGTAAAGTCCAGATTTTGGCAGCTTTGCTTGCAGTAGGAGTTCAATGGCACAGTCAAAGTCCTTATGGAGGGGGAATGCATTGGCCTGTCATTTTTCAAACAACTCCTTCGCCTTTTGTCTCTTTCTCTGAGAGGGGACACAAACTGATAGTCCCCACAAATACCTTTCTACAACTTGCATGGGGTTCAACCCAACACTCTGAAAAGTTATTTGAACTCATCAAATTCAAATCAAAATTCTTCACCATCCCAATCAACTCGGTTTGTAACAACATAACCAATTTGGTCTGAATATTATGGGATATAAAACCATGGGAGAAATAACAGGTCTCATATCTCATCAGTTCCCAGTAGGACTCACTCCCCACATTACTGTCCCTGTTAGTTGCATGGCTGGCTCCCCACCATGGGCTGCCCCTCCATTTTTACAAATTCAACCTCAGGCCTATCAGGACGGAAGAGCTCACCAAACATCTGGTGGATCCAGAATCTACCAATCGCATTCCACTCAGAATGCTGTGATCTCGCCAATGAGTCGCTTGCCACTTCTGCCCATCAGAATGACTCAGCCACAGACAAAATCAGGGCCCCAGGACCAGTTAGGAGTTATTTTTTTATTTATTTTTGAGCTATAATTTATTGAAAAATTATCAAACATACATGTATAAATACAGTGTACTACTCTGTACACAAAGTAAATGAAATATAAATAGAATCTTTTTCCTTCCCCTCTCCACCCTATCCCACCCGAAATCTTGACATCTTCAATAATTTGATTCTAATAATTTTTGTAATTTTTTCCTTGAGATACAGAGGAGCGCCTTGTCCTTCAAAATGGAATACTAAAGAGTATTACATAGTCTTGATCTCTAATATTTTTGTTATTTACCTGCAAGAAATGAAATCTAGGTGATCTTGTACCAGTTAAATTTAATATAGCTTCCATACAGGTTAAGCCCCTCTGCTCTTCCAACCAACCATCTGCTTCACCCCCTTCTACATTCCCTCCATGCCTTCAGCCACCACGATCAATCCATTCCCATCTGAAGAAATGGTATAGGCAAAGGGATTTCTGATCAACTTGAGATGTCAATAATTGAATTTTGCACAATTTTTTTTAATGCAAGAAAATTCGCACTTGTTCAAAAAAATGCTATGAATTTATTCAGTAATCTTCTTTCACATTGAACTCATTATTTTTCTATGTCTTCCACCATGCATCTATTGTTCCATCTTCTTTCCAGTATGTCAGTGGTTCTCAATCTTCCGGATGCCGTGACCCCTTAATACTGTTCCCTATGTTCTGATGACCCCCAACCTAACCCTAACCCCCAGCCATAAAATTATTTTCATTGCTAGGTCATAACTGTCATTTTGCTACTGTTATGAATCATAATGTAAATATCTGATATGCAGGATGTATTCTCATTCTTACAAATTGACCATAATTAAAGCATAGTATTCACATCAACCACAGCTGAATATAAAAGTGTCATTTTACCTCCAATACTGCTGCTTTCTATGCAGTAGCTGTTCTCTACTGTATCTCTATGAGATGTATGTGATGTGGTTGGCACGATATCATCACGCCAGGTACTCGTATGTAGGCATATCTGCATGTGGGTGGACCTGCCTGGAGACAGACAGAGGAACGGTATCTTGGTCCCTGTTTTCCGATGGTCTTAGACAACCCTTGTGAAAGAGTAGATCGACCCCCAAAGGGGTTGCAACACACAGATTGAGAACCACTGCCGTATATGCCTTGAGATGTTCTTCAATGGACTTCTGGGTGTTCTTTGACGTGCTTTAAGATTTCCCATCCTATCAAAGCTCTTTCAGTGTTCAATGCAATTATTCCTCCAGCCGAAGTGGAGTTCTTTCAACAGTCGATTAATTTATGTGGTTTCTCCAGTGTGGGTTCTAAGATGATAAGAAAAGAATTTGCTGGAACAGAAGCACATTCAAAACTCCATGCATTTATATGGTCATTCTGCTATGTGCATCCTTTGGTGACGCATAAGATCACCTTTCAGAATGAATCCTTCTCCGCACTCCATGCATTTATATGGTTTGTCTCCTGTATGTGTCCTTTGATGGCATGTAAGGTGACTTTTCTGACTGTAGCTCTTTCCACATTCCATGCATTTATATGGTTTCTCTCCTGTGTGTGTCCTTTGATGGCATGTAAGGTGACTTTTCTGACTGTAGCTCTTTCCACATTCCACGCATTTATAAGGTCTTTCTCCTGTGTGCGTCATTTGGTGACGCATAAGATCACCTTTCAGAATGAAGCCCTTTCCACACTCCATGCATTTATATGGTTTCTCTCCTGTGTGTGTCCTTTGATGACATGTAAGGTGACTTTTTTCACTGTAGCTCTTTCCACACTCCATGCATTTATATGGTTTCTCTCCAGTGTGTGTCCTTTGATGACATGTAAGGTGACTTTTCTGGCTGTAGCTCTTTCCACATTCCATGCATTTATATGATTTCTCTCCTGTGTGTGTTCTTTGATGACGCGTAAGCTGACTACTCGAACTGTAACTCCTTCCACACTCCATGCATTTATATGGTTTCTCTCCTGTGTGTGTCCTTTGGTGATACATAAGCTGACTCTTCCAACTGTAGCTCTTTCCACACTCCATGCATTTACATGGTTTCTCTCCTGTGTGTGTCCTTTGATGACAAGTAAGGTTACTCTTCTCACTGTAGCTCTTTCCACACTCCATACATTTATATGGTTTCTCCCCTGTGTGTGTCATCTGGTGACGCATAAGCTGACTAATCCAACTGTAGCTCCTTCCACACTCCATGCATTTATATGGTTTCTCTCCTGTGAGTGTCCTTTGATGACGTGTAAGCTGACTCTGCCAACTGTAGCTCTTTCCACACTCCATGCATTTATAAGGTTTTTCTCCTATGTGGGTTTTTTGATGTACAGTATGATTCTTTTCCTCCTTGAGTTTCTTTCTTCTTCGAACTCTCCAGTGTATACTTGACTTTGCTTCACTCTCTAATGTTTTTCTAGACAGCAAATATTTTTTTCCAATTCTACAATCTGCAGGAATTCTCAGAATGTTGTTCCTGTTTTCTTTAACAGCACATGCTTGGAAAAAGAGAAAGAAAAATTAATGTATTTCAGCCATCATCACTAAGTATCTAGGTATTAACATCATTCAGTGAGAATATTGCTTTCTGAGATACTTGAACCTCTCTTAAAGAAGTCTTTCCTTCCAATTCTTATGGCTGGATTCCTTTTAAACTTCTGGGCTGTCTTTTATGTACTGTATTTGCCGGTGTAAAGAATGCACCCCCTTTTTAGGAGTATTTTGAAGGGGGAAATCACTGTATGGCTGCTGCCACCTCCCTTCGCTTGCAGTTTGTTTGCACAGCAAAACCAACTGCGACCAAAGGAAAGGGAGATAGAAATCATTTCTATCTCTGGCCTTTGTCTTCCCCTTGAGAATGCCCAGAGATAACTGGTGGGCCACGGAGTGAGACAGGATCCTGGATAAAATGGGTTATGGCTCAATCCAGCAAGGATCCCCTAATGAACTAATTCTGGATCCAGCAGGGATTCTCTTAATCTCATTTTTGGGTGTGCGCTATCATTTTAAGAAGCGGGCTTTGTTATAAAAGGAGTGAGCTAATCTGCAAGCATAACACCGAGACATACAGCAGGCTGAGGTATGCAGTGAACCGTTAAGTACTAGCTCTCACACAGTGCACACTAGGAAGTACTAACGGCAAATTCACACAATCCTACAGTGCAGAAATATATGTGCATTCCATATGCCTGGATATGCAGAATGCCAACCATACTGAAGAACTAACCCAACATGTAAATTCTGAAGTTAAAGAAGTGAACAAAAACATAAAATCAATGGTCTATAATTTTCACACTTGAATGGTACAAAGTTCCTCAGCCAAGAAACATTTCGAAGAGAGATGAATTCGTACCTGGCTCCTCCCTTTTTTCAGCCACAGTAGCAGGAAGGGGAAGATAGAGACGCATAAGATGAACTCCATTTTTAGGGTTATTTTGAGTGGAAAAAGTGTGTCTTCTGTGCCGGCAATTATAGTAATTAACAAAATCAAGAAACTGGGGCTTACTCTCTTTAGAAAATGCTGGGGCAAAAGCAGTATTATTTCTTCAGGTGGGTAACACTGAATGCCAGGGACTTATCTTCCCAAACAGTATATCTTTCCTTTATATTATTGGGGGGGGGGGGGGTTGTCCTGTGTGATGCAGCTGCAAAAAAGCAAACACCATCCTAAGACATATCAAGAGGAGCACAGAGTCTAAATCACAAGAATTCATTATTCCTCATCTAGTGTCCTGTTCTGGGCATCGCAATTCAAAAAGGACATTGGCAAACTAGAGCAAGTTCAAAGGAGGGCTACCAAGAAGGTGAGTGGTCTGCTAACCATGTCCTACAAGGAACAGTTGAAGGATCTAGGAATATTTAGCCTGCAGAAGAGAATGTTGAGGTACATTAGCTTAGCAGAGTTGGTATCCAGCACAAACACAGCAGATGTGTGTGAAGTTCCCAGCAAAAATAAAGCCCCGAATACATTCCAAATGGAAGCCTTTATTGCTTGAAATGCTACAGAGTATATGCTTGCATGAGTATAAATAGTGAATAAATGCGTGCATATATGAAAATAATAAACCAGATATATAACTTGGATACTAGCATATTAATGCACATCATAATACTACATTTTACAACACACAATATGGTGAATGTACGCATGAGCACTTCAAACCAACCCTAGTATAGAACTATTCTTGGTGTCACACTGACCTGATTCTCATAAGAAAAAATCATTTCTCGCAATGTTGCAATATTATGATGTCCACATACTAATGGAAAGCAGGATAGCTGATTATTATACACCTGCTGTTGTGCAGCTTGTGACGGCCTTGAAGCCTGGTGGGGTGAACTCTGGTCCTGCCAGTACATTTCATGTGTGAATATGTCCTGACATCCCTTCTCAGAATCTGAGTTCACATCCTGTAAATTCAGCATTTGAACAAATCTGTCATGCTTACAAAATGGTAAAGCTTTGGTAAAGATATCAGCAAAATTGAATGACTTTATCTTGTAACACTTTTTTCACTTAGACAAGATGGAAGAGCGGAAAACAAGAGTATGAAATTTCATGGGAATCAATACATATTAGATGCTAGAGAAAACTTCCTGACAGTGAGGGCAATCAGTCAATGGAATAGATTCCCGCAGGAGGTAGTGAGTTCACCTTCACTGGAGATCATCAAGCTGAATCTGGACCTACATCTGTCTGAGATGGTTTAGAGAATCCTGCATTGAACACAGTGCTCTGTTGTTGAAATATATTTGAACAGCAGGTTGAGGGGAGCTTCCCAGTGTTTTGCACTGAGTGTCATATGTATGAATACTTGCCCACTGGGCAGAAGTCCTGGGTCTGTGCTTGGTGCAATATGCTCTGGACTCTCAGGGAACGTGTCTCTTCCCTCAAAGCCAAGGTAGTGGATCTGGAGAAGGAGATAGAGAGCAACAGGGCTTAGGGTGAGGCCTTCAGGAATGCAGTAGGAGCATCCCACTCCATGACAAGCAGCCGTCCACCTGCCCCAGAGAGTGGAAGCCTCAGGCAGGGAGGACATCAAGCCGAGGAAGAGGGACAGGCTCCCTTAGTCGGGACCCCTTCCTTAGTGGATGTGCCTGTATCCTCTTGCACCGAGGATACTCCTCCATGGGTAGTGGGAAGAGGGCTTCTTGTAGTGGGTGACTGGATTATCAGGAATATAGAAAGCTGGGTTTGTGATAGGCATGTTGACCACATGGAGACTTGCCTGCTGGGTACAAAGGTTGCAGACATCACGGAGCATCTAGATAGGTTAGTAGACAATGCCAGGGAGGAGGAGCCAGTGGTCATGGTACATGTCGGAGCCAATGACGCTGGGAAGGCAAGACGCAGCATCCTGGAAGCCAAATTTAGGTTGTTAGGAAGAAGACTAAAGTCCAGGACATCCAGGGTTGCATTCTCAGAAATGCTACCTGTTCTACATGCAGGACTAGCCAGACAGGCAGAGCTGAAGACAGTCAATGCATGGATGAGGCAGTGGTGTCGGGAGGAGGGGTTCATATTTGTTAGGAACTGGGGAATGTTTTGGGAGAAGCCAAAGCTGTACAAGAAGGATGGGTTACACTTGAACCATGTTGCAGCTAGACTGATAGCGCTTAACATTAAAAAGGTTGCAGAGCAGCTTTTAAACTGATCACAGGGGAAAGCTGACAGGAGTTGGGCAGCATCTAGTTTGGGAGAGTGCACCCTTGAGTGAGGAGGGCTGGAAATACACACATAATGCTGAGCGAAGTGGGGGAATAGTCAATAGTATGCAAACAGAACCATGCAAGGGTCACTATAAGGATTCACATGTTCCTCAATGGCAGAATTTGGAGCAGAGGAGTGAATAGAAATGTATATATGCAAACACCAGAAGGCTTCGAGCTAAAATAGGGGAGCTAGAAACGTTAGTTATGGAAAATAGGATTGATATTATTGGTATAACTGAAACCTGGTGGACGAATGAAAACCAATGGGATACAGTCATCCCAGGTTACAAACTATATAGGAAAGACAGGGAAGGGCTGCATGGAGGTGGTGTAGCCTTGTATATTAAGGAAGAGAATCCTACGAACTGGAATATCTAGCTGAGTCTGACTCTTCCACAGAAGCAGTGTGGGTAAAAATACCAAGCAAGCCAAAAAGGAAGCCTAACAATAGGGACATGCTATCGTCCTCCCAACCAAACGCCCAAAGGAGATCAACATTTGGAAAAGGAGATACAGGAGATATCCCAAAAAGATAGGGTAGTTATAATGGGTGACTTCAATTATCCTCACATAGACTGGGTGAACTCCTGTTCAACTCAGGAAAGAGAGAGAGAAAATTCCTAGACCTTCTAAATGACTGTTGCATGGAGCAAATGGTCATGGAACGAACCAGGGAAAAGGCAGTCCTGGACTTGATCCTAAGTAATGCTCAGGACCTGGTAAAGGATGTCACCGTAGTTGATCCAATTGGGAACAGTGACCACAATGCAATAACCTTCAACTTATATACAGGGAGTAAGTTCTTAATAAAGTCTAACACAGGGACCTTAAACTTTCATAAGGGAAACTTCCCCAAAATGAGGAAATTAGTAAAAAGGAAATTGAAAGGGAAAGGTGGAAGAGTTCAATCACTTCAAAATGCATGGAGACTACTTTAAAACACAATATTGGAAGTGCAACTAGAATGCATGCCAAAAAGAAAGGGGATTTCTAGGTCCAAGAAGAGACCAATGTGGCTCACAAGTGCAGTAGATGAAGTCATTAAAAACAAGAGAACAAATGAGAACAGGAGGGAGCACAGACACTGGCAACACAAATGCAAGATGACCATTAGGAAAGCTAAAAACATTTTGAGGAGCATATTGCTAAAACATCAAAAGAAATAACAAGAACTATAACTCTATCAGAAGAAGGAATCCAACCAGGAGAGCAGTTGGACCACTAGATGGTAAAGGACAGAAAGGGATAATCAAAGAACACACAGAGATTGCAAGGAGACTAAACGAATTCTTTGCCTCGGTATTCATGGAGGAAGACAGAGGATGCATGCCAATAGCTAAGCCTATATTTTCTGAAGAGTTAAACTGGATAGAGATAACCAAAGAAGAGGTCCTTGCATGTATTTATAAACTAAATGTTTACAAGTCACGGGGGTCAGATGGTATTTATCCAAGAGTTCTTAAGGAACTTAAATGTGAAATTGCCGACCTTCTAGCAAAAATATATAATCTTTCTCTAACATCAGGCTCTGTACCTGAAGACTGGAGTGTAGCAAATGTAACACCAATCTTCAAAAAAGGATCCAGGGGTGATCCAGGCAATTACAGACCAGTTAGTTTAACATCGGTTCCAAGTAAGGTTATGGAAACCATCATTAATGATAAAATTAGTGTGCACTTGGAGAACCAAGCATTGTTGAACAAAAGTCAGCATGGCTTCTACAAAGGTAAATCATGCCTTACAAACTTGTTGGAATTATTTGAGAATGTCAACAAACACGTGGATAAAGGCCAACCAGTAGATATAGTCTACCTGGACTTTCAGAAGGCTTTTGACAAAGTCCCGTATCAAAGGCTACTGAGTAAACTCATCAGCCATGAAATAAAAGGACAGGTTCTGTCTTGGATTTGTGACTGGCTTAAGGGTAGAATGCAGAGAGTAGTAATAAATGGCCAATTCTTAGGGTGAACATCCATTCTTTTCTCTATCACACAACACTAGAACCAGGGGGTACTTTATGAAGCTGATGGGCAGGAGAGTTGTATCTGACAAGGGGAAGTATTTCTTCACCTAGAGAGTCATTGATTTATGGAATCTCCTGCCAGAAGAGGCAGTAACAGCTACCAGCCTAGATGACTTTAAGTTAGGGTTCGACAAATTTATGGACGACAGATCTATCAATGGCTACTAGAATGGATGCCTAGGTAAATCTTTCAGGCTGGGGTGGGTGGGTGGAATCAGAATGCTTCTAAGGCCATTTGCTGGGATTTGAGAGCAGGAAAAGGTTGTCCTTGTCTCTGCTTGAGATGTCCATGAGCATTTGGTGGGCAACTGTGTGCGATGGGATGCTGGATTAGATGGGCTGTGGCCTGATCCAGCAGGGCTTCTCTTATGTTCTCTAATTCTATTATTGTTGAAATATACTGCTCTGATCTCTCTAAGAAGAAGAGCTGGCTTTTCTACCCTGCTTTTCTCACCCATTTAAGGTGACTAGAAGTGGCTGACAAAACTTTCTATTCTTCTCCCCCAACAGAACACCTTGTGGGATAGGTGGGGCTGTGAGAGCTCAGAAGAGAGCTGTGACCAGCCCCAGGTCACAAAGCTGGGTTCATGGAGGAGGGTGGAATCAAACCCACTATTCCCAGATAAGAGTCCGGCTCCCTAACCACTAGACCTAACTGGCTCACCTAAACCAAACGTTCCAGCTCTCTAGATATAGTCCCATAGCCAGATACTAGAAATTAAATTATTCCATTACAAGCAAGATTTGCTTTCTTTCTTGCAGCCTTTCTTATTCATCTAACATTCTTCATCCATCTAAACGTCAAATGTTTAGGAAGGGATAATGATATTTACCAACATTTTAAGGATGTGAAGGAACATGGAACGGGACCAAGAGACGTCACCAGGGAAGGCTGACAATTTCTAGACATGAAGGATCCTACCATCCTTTTCAGGAGGATCATCTCTGTCCTTCCTTCAAGGCTCCAAAAGATATATTTTCTCATCCTCCTACAAGCATATCTGGAGTAAGAATCTCTTTTTCGGCATGTAAACTCCTTATGTTTTGCTCCAAAATCTTCATGACTCGAAATCACCGTATAACAAGAAGAAATAGAATACACTCAGCTCACTGGAAATGTGGAAGCCAAGCTAGCTATCTAGCTTAGGAGCAGAGGAGTGGAACGCTTGGATGGAAAGCCTACCTCCAGACCTAAAGGGCATCAAAGGCCAGGAGAGAGCAGAAGCACTGCTCAGCCATTGCATAAAAAAGACCAGGCTGGGTATGTGTGTCACGTTTTTGAATGACAATCAGATGAAAGAAGCTTGGTTATCTATAATTTTCAGCTTGAAACTATATAAAGCTCAGGTCTAACACAATTAGTGAACTTACCCAATGACACCACAATCCCATAGGTCTCTTGCATGACATCCTTGCAGAGAGCTTGTTGCCCTGAATCCATCAGGGCCCATTCTTCCTCCGAGAAGCACACAGCGACATCCTGGAAGGTCACCAGGCCCTGAAAGGAAAAGAACTTAACTGAAGACATTCCTCCTCATTGGTCTACATAATTCCCCACTATCAGAGGTGATGACCGCAACCAGCCTAGATAGCTTTCAAAAAGAGTTAGACCAAGTTATGGAGGACAGGTGTATTAATGGCTGCTACAGTGGATGCCCAGGTACATCTTTCATGCTGGGTCGACAAGCAGGTGGCCTCTAAAGGCCATTTGCTGGGATTCGAGAGCAGGTGAAGGTTTTGGCCATTTTCTGCTTGAGATGCCCAGGGGCAATTGATGCGCCAATGTGTGAGACAGGCTGCTAGATTAGATGGGCTGTGGCCTGATCCAACAGGATTCCCCTTAGGTTCTTATCTGTAGAGACAATACTGCTACACACAATATGTAGTGCCAGCTTACAGGTGTCTATTAAACACTTTTTTTACTTGAGCATTCCCTGTGTTTCTTTCCTCTCCTACCCAGTTTTTAACTAGAGCTTTTGCTTTGCTCTTATCCTGGTTTTTATTTATTTAATCGTTTAGTGTTTTATAATCCAATCTGAGGACTTTTTTAAATGAAGAGTGATAAAAAAAACGATGAAAAAAACAATAAATAAATGATACTACATAGATGCTTCCATGGAGAAAGTGACTTTACAGTGAGAAAAATGACAGTACTATTCAGAGCTCACCAAGCGCTGCAGAAAAAGGATTTAACTGAAAACATTCCTCTTGGCTAGTATCTCTTGTCAGTCTATCTATGAAATTCTCCACCTGAAGTGGTGGTGAAAGCAACAAGCCTGAATACCTTTCAGAAAGGGTTAGACAAAGTGATGCAGGACAGATGTTTCAATGGCTGGTAGAAGGAATAATCCATGAAGTACATCCATGCTGGGGAGACAGGCAGGATATCTCTAAAGGCCAATTGCTTGGATTCAAGAGCAGGTGAAATGTGACCCCCTTCAGCCTTGTCTTCTACTTCGGATACCCAGAAGCAACTGGTGGGCCAATATGTGAGACAGGATGCTGGACTAGATGGGCTGTGACCTGATCCGGCAGGGCTAAGCTTCGGTTCTTATCTGTAGAGGTAGTACTGCTACACATAATATATAATGCCAGCTTACAAGTGTTTATTAAAGACTTATATTTGTTACTCGAGCGTTCCCTGTGTCAAGGTTTGTTTATTTCCTCTCCCACGCAGTTTTTAACTGGAGCTTTTTCTTTGTTCTTCAAAGCGTTTTTCTTAATGAAAAGTTTTAAAGATCTGAAGTAAACAATATATAGATGATACTGCAAAGAGGTTTACATGAAGAAACTGATTTTACAGTTGTATGTTCCTATGATAAAAGAGTAGCAACCTTCTCCTTATTGGTATGGCACTGAGTAAACACTCATCCCGATCCATCAACAGTACATGGATGTGTATTACTATTTTTCCTCAAAATGAAGCAGCACAAACACCCACCGACCATCACACTCACCCTCACTGCTCATGGCTCCTTCCTCACCTGAAATGTTTCCAGGGCAGCTTCTGCTCTCCTTGGAGGGAGAGAAGATCCAGATGGTTCCCCTGACTCCATGTCTCACTTCCTGGGGGAGGAAGAAGAGGAGGAAGGAATTAGACCCCCTGGACTGAGATGGAGACCTTCAGCCCCCTGGAGACACAGGGGGGACCAGTGTGGAGGCACCTGACCAAAGTCCCCTTCGCAGGCCCAGTCCAGAGTTTGCAGGATGAGATCAAGATGGTGCCTGGATTTCCCTCCGTTTAACTCCCCTGAAAGTTGAGAACAGATCAGGATACGAGCGAAGAACCTTGTAATTCTCAAAGCGAGAAGCCAGGATTTGATCCCCTCTCAGCACTGGATCCCGATTCAGGAACAGGCAGGAGTACAAATAATCCACACCCAAGACGCACCTTTCAAAGCTGGGTCGCGTACACAGCGCTTTAGCCCCGCTTTCCACTGCCCGCCCGGCTATAGCAGACGCCCCCCCCCCCCAAGAGTCGTTTGCTCGGCCTCCGACATCACTTCCTCTTCTGCCTTGAAGCACCATTGGCCCGACTTCCCGCCTCTCTAGGAAACAGGACTCTGTTGCTATAACCATTGCAGGGCCAAGGGATAGAGTAGTAGGACCAGAGTGAGGTTGTGTTGACAGGTGGTTTGAAATGCAGATACGGACAGCCGGACGGACAGAGAGAGATAATGCAACAATCATTTCACCCACTAAGGTCCGTGCAGAGACAGAGCTCATTATTCTTCCTTCGCTTGAAGAGGATTGGAGCTGCCATAGTAGAAAATAGGGGAGAATAAAACTCCTTTCAAGGATCATGTCAAGGAAGCTGCCATCTCCCAGCGTGTCGTGCTAAAATCTGGGTTTTGGCAGCTCTGCTTCCAGTAGGAGTTCAATGGCACACTCAAAGCCCTTGTGGAGGGGGAATGCATTGGCCTTTCATTTTCCAAACACCTCCTTTGCCCTTTCTCTCTTTCTCTGAGGCGGGGCAGAGACTGATAGTCCCCACAAATACCTTTCTACAACTCACCCGGAGTTCAACCCAACACTCTGAAAAGTTGCTTGAATTCTTCAGCATCACAATCAACTCAGGTTGTAACAACTGAGCCTCCCAATTTTATGGAATATAAAACCATGGGCACAATAACAGGTCTCAGATCTCATCCGTTCCCAGTGGGACCCACCCCTCACATCCCTGTCCCATGTATTGCATGGCTGGCTCCCCAGCATGGGCTGCCCCTCCATTTTTACATATTCAGCCTCAGGCCTATCAGACGTGCAGAGTTCATCAAACATCTGGTGAACCCAGAATCTCCCAATCCTGCTCACTGCATTTTCCCTAAGGCTTAAGCCCTTGAGTTTCCATAGGTGCATTCTGGCCAGGACGGGGGAGGTTAATTTCACTCCCTCTCCTCAGGGAGCCCCTGCAACATTTAGGACAGGCTCCACTTGTTCCGCACTCACTCTTCATCACTTCAGTTCAGATCCCCTTGGACCCCTAGTGCTGGACTGTTGTGCTGCTGCTTACCCTACGAGACAAACATTGATCTCAGATTCACTGGCTTGCCCTGCCGATCTACTGATCCTACTTTTGGAATTTGCATCTTTACCTGGTATCCCTTTCCCTCTACATAAGAGACAAAGACTCAACCTTTGGCATTGCTCCTCCTCCTCTGCTTGGGTGAAATGCTGTTTTCTGCTGGCTTCCTGATGGGTCAGCCAATTTAGAACATTAGAGCTTGCCACTGTGACCGCACTAAACGCTCCAGACTTTGGCTTCACTCTTGCCAGAAAGCAGACCAGGCAAGCAGTATCTCTGGATTCCTCTGCAGCAAAGGCCACTCCATGTGTCAGGACCACCGTTCCGCCATGTTCTAACCCTGCTGCAATTCAGCGTTGCTCATTTGCATTCCTACAGGATCTCAAGTTTCCTTAACTCGCAGCACAGATAGCTAGATGTGAGAGATTTTTTCAAGGTACTGGTACTGCAGAGGCCTTGAACACAGAGAGAAGCATAGGAAAGCTTGCTAGCAACTTTACTAGGCATAATCTCTGAGCTGCACTCCTTATCTTTTTATTGACAATAATTGGTAGAACTTGCTGTAAACATATCTTTGCCTTGTTACATTTTGGGGTGCAAGTGGTTCTGACATCAAGCATGTCAGGGTTGAGACTATTCTGGAACCCCTGGGTATGTGTAGGTCCCAAGCACTCTGAAACTGGACACACCACCCCCTAAAACCCACTGGCCTAGTCTGCTACAGAGCATTTGCCTTGTTGAATGTGCTGCAGCTGCTTGAATGCCTCCTCTCTCTGGAAGAAGTGTCGAAGCAACTTTGCAAACAAGATGGAAAGAACACCAGATGACTTCAGCCCCACTGCTCCAAAGCCATCCAAGTCCACAACCCACTCTGTTGCCTCATCCTTGAGCTGATTGAGAGACACCCATTCTGTCCTGCCCCATAAGGAAATACAAGCAAGTGATCCTGCTTTATCTTGTGGTTGGAGCAGTGATGGCAAACCTATGACATGCATGTCACAGGTGACACGCCAAGCCCTTTTGGGAGACATGCAGTGTCACCCGGTGCCTGGGCACATTGTTGATGTGTGGATCTTGTAGGCCACAGTCCGCTTCTGAATGAGGCCTACAAGATACTGGGAGCACAGACGCACTGTCTGTGTCAGGCATAGCAGGTACAATGGAGTCACGTCATCACACCACTGGGTGACAAACATTGTGCTCCCAGCAGATAAAGGACTGAAGACCTGTGTCCGGCAGCGGAAAGTAGGTGAGTATATATATATCTTTTAGTTTACGTTCATTTTACCAATGATTTGGGAAAGGGGAAGGGGGCCTAATACTCCTTTGCCAATGATTTGCATTTAAGGTACAAACGAGAGAATCTGGAAAGGAATCGCTTGAAGAATAAAGAGGGCCACTATGAACAGGAAACTTGGAGGGCTTGGAACTGATTACTAGGCCCTTTTAGCTCCCTGAAAATCTAAAGATGGCTTTACTAGCATTTTTTCCCTCAAGGAACTTCTGTGAGACCTTATTCTCAGCGTTAAATACCGGTAATACTGAAACTGATAAAAGAAACTGACAGATGAAGTTAGTAGCACTTGCTTGGGCTTTCAATAAATACACATATCAACAAGATAACCTTTTGTTACTAGAGCTACAAACATCACACAATTATGGATCTTTCTAGATGTCACACGGCACCAGAGTTAAGCTAGGTTTTTTTGTGAATTTTGACATTCTGAGCTCAAAAGGTTCACCGTCACTGGATTAGAGTGCCAGACACTTATCTGATAGAACTGATTGCTGGACACTTTTAGCTCCCTGAAAAATCTAATGATGCATTTTTTCCCCTCAAGGAACTTTTGTGAGACCTTATTCTCAGTGTTAATAATATTGAAACCAATTAAAAGAAACCAACTGACAGATGGAGTTAATAGCGCTTGCTTGGGTTTGAAGTATATGAAATACCAACCTTCACTTGAAGATTCAGCAACAAAAAAGTCACTCATGTAAAGAATTATTTGGTTCTGCTTTCAATAAACACACAATGGCTGCGTCTTCCCGGCAACGTTATTTCGAATTCAAAATGTTTTGAGTCCTCCCAGTCCAGACGGCAGTTAGGCTTAACACGCTTTTTCCGTGTTAAACCACGCCAAACCGTTTTGAATCTCAAACCTGATTTCAACAGGTCTCACTCCGAATTGTGCGCTCGATACGGGTTTCATTTTTTACTGTGTGGACAGTACCGTGTTAAGGGATGAGATTCCGTGTTCAGGGTGTCCCTCCCCCAATCGCACTGTATCCAATGGCTGTCCGTATTCTGGGCACGTCATTGCGGGGTGTGTGTGTTTCCCTGCCTGATCTGAAGCAAACTTTTTTTGGATCGCTTCTCTTCGCCGCTCTGGCTGCTGGCGGAGCCTTTCAAGTCACGCGCGGAGCTCCAAGACGGCAAAGAAAGACGCCTCCCCTTCATCCACCTTTGCTGGCCAAGGCTTGCTGGGGGCAGAGGGTGCAAGGGTGTGCAGGCATGGAGGGAGCACAGGGGCCCGAGCCAAAGGAAAGGAAAGGAAAGGAGGGCTCAGCTTCAAAGGCGCTCTTGCCTTGCCGCCCCGTCCTTCCGTGTACTTTGTTCCTTTCCCTCCTTCCCTCTCCCTTTCTTTCTTTCCTTCCCTCTTTTCCTTCCTTCTTCCTTCCCTTCCTTTTGTCCTTCTTCCTTCCTTCCTTCCCTCCCTCCCTCCTTCCCTCCCTCCCTCCTTCCCTTCTTTTTTCCCTTCTTCCTTCCCAGGGAAATCCACCTCCATGAAAATATCACCCCCCAAATGCTCGGGTGGCTTACAGGCCAGCTGGCCGGTCCCTTCTGTAGCAGCGCTACAGTGTAGCAAGGGAACCAGCTCACTCTCTTAACAATGTTGCAAATTTGCGCAATTTCAAAACTTCAGACCTTTAGAAAGCGAAAGCCTGCCTGCTCCCGGTCCTTTAAACAGTAATACAGAATCTCAGCAGCTGAGATTCTGTATTACTGTTTAAAGGACCGGGAGCAGGCAGGCTTTCATGACAGCTATAAAATCAGACACTTTTGCTACATTCCCCCCCCCCCCCATCTCTTGTTAAATCTCCCTCCTTCCCCGCCCGTTTCAACCAGCCTCATCAGCCGGGGAAAGGTCTGATCTCTGTTACTTTGAACTATGTGAGAGGGGCTGATCCTGGGAGGGAGGGAGGGAACACCAATCAGAAAGAGGGGGTGGGCACAATTGACTGGCAATGGGCTGCCATGGGGACTCCAAGGATTGATTCCGAGATAAGGCTGCAATCGGAATGCCCTCGGGATGCCACGGAACCAGATCAAGTTCAAAGCCATGGAGACAGTTTTGACCCGGTTCAATTATTTCGGTTTCGGGGAAACGATATAAGGCATCCCGTGAAGAAGCGCTCAATGAGCTCAAAAGGTTTGCCATCACTGGATTAGAATGTTGGACCCTTATCTGACAGTCACCCGGTTTGATTCTGTCATTCCAGGCTAAAGAGGCCTAGACGTTGCAGTCTGCTTTCGTAAGCTAGGTGCTGCAGCCCCTTTTCTTCACCTTCTCCAGTTCCACAAGTTCCCTTTTGAGACACAATATTCCTCACTACAGATTTATAAAGAGGCAAAATAACACTGGGCGGACACCTTCATTGAGCTCTCCACACCCCAAGATCCATTTCCTGGTATGTTGCAGAAAGCTTAGCCCCCATCAGTTTATAGACATAACTAGGATTCCTGGGTCAGATATGCATTACTTTGCACTTATTAACTTATGTATTTCTATCCCGCCCTATACCCGAAGGTCTCAGGGCGAGTAATATTTAAAATGAGGCAAGTATTAAACCACATCTGCCACTTGGATACCCACTCACCCGATGCCAAGAGATCCCTATGCGGTTCTTCGCAATCTCTTTCATTTTCCTATCCAAAATAATTTAATATCATCTGCAAACTTTGTTATTTTACTATCTTCTAGATCACTGAAGAATAAATTGAGAAGTACCGGTCCCAATACTGAATTTCTGGGGAGCCCATTTTTCACCTCTTTACACCCTGAGAATTGGCCATTTATTACTACTCTCTTATTCCTATCCTTATACTTAAATCAGTCACTAATCCAGGACAGAACCTGTCCTTTTATTCCATGGCTGATAAGTTTATTCAGTAGTCTTCTCCCACACTGTACCCATTATATTTCTGGTACTTCTTCTACACTGCAAGTCTTATTCCAGTGTTTTTCCTTTATATCCCTTGAGATGTTCTTCAATGGACTTTTTGGTATTTTTTTAAATATATTCTTTATTAAAAGGATTTTTTGACAACTTAAAAACATCTAATTCAACATTACCATCAAATAATAACTCTTCATCTCGTTGTTCTTTGATTACTTCCTCCATTTTTCCAACTTCTGCTCTTCGTTTCTCTTCGTCTGCTCCCATGTATGTCTCTTTTTCTTTATCAGCTAACAACTTAACTGTACAACAGAATCAATCACAGTTACTGCAACTCTTTCTAGATAATTGCTCAAGGGATACCAGTCCTTCAACATCTTATCCGTTATTCTGTCTTATATAGAAGAAAAAAGAAAGGAAAATTATATTCTATCTAATTCTGTTTATATACTCCCGTTAACTCATATTCTCAGATAGTGATCTCTGACCATCTCCTCCGTACTCTTACTACAATTCCCATATATAATGCTGAAATATTAATATTTTCTAATCAATAGGCAACAACTCAACCAAGTATTTATTCCATTATTTGCCCTTACCTCTAATAATAAATTTATCTCATCACAGCGTTTCTAGACATATTAATATTCTTACTAGAATTCCACTATATAAAACCAAAAGATTAATATTTTCTAGAATAACAATTTATATCAAATCTTGCTTTTTCCTCTGACAACTTTGATTATATCCCCCAGTTTTGACGACTTCTTCCATAATTGTCATGTCGCAGGCCGGTCAGGCAACAGGCAAACACTTGCGCAGCTACTCAGTCCCAAAGGTTCCAGTCTAGGGTCTAGGAGTCCAGAAGTCAGCAAGGGTCAGCAGGTCACAAGAAGTCCAGGATTTCAAGCTCAGGTAAAAAGAGGCTGTTGAGACATTGTCTGCAGCAACTTGAGGCAACATGAGCTTGTTCTTAAATAGGAGAGTCAGAGCCACGCCCACAGTGCAGCTGGGCTAATCACTCTGATCTCCATCTCACCTGCTTCTGCTGCCTAAACAGGCGATGAGAGAGCCTTTGATTAGGTTCACTGCTGGTGGACTCATCATCAGAGCTGTCTGGCGGGTCACCTGGACCCGGCCTTGACTCTTCCATGCCTACAATGCCCTGCTCTGGCTGCTCCTCAGCCTGTGGTCACATTGGAGGCAGGCTTCCCTCCTCCGAGGAGGCTGAACAGGGCATGACACTACTCCCCCTCCCAAGACACACACCCCGGACGAGGTGGGGCAGGCTTGTGTGGGTACTGTAGATGAAATTGCTCCACAAGGGCTGGGGCATGGACTCCAGATGCAGGCTCCCAGGAACGCTCCTCAGGCCCGTAGCCTAGCCAGTCAATGAGGTACTCTAGCCGGCCCCGCCGCTGTCGGGAGTCCAGGATCTGGGCCACCTCGAACTCCTCGTGGTCATCGACAAGCACTGGTGGTGGTGGGTGGTGGTGGTTATCTGGACTTGTGTCATTGGCTGGGATGAGGAGTGAGCGGTGGAACACTGGGTGGACCTTGAGGCCTAGTGGTAGCTGGAGGCGAAATGCCACTGGGTTTATCTGGGCGACGATGGGGTACGGGCCGACAAACCGAGACGCCAGCTTCCTACATGCCTGGCTCTGCGGCAGATGGCGGGTAGACAGCCAAACACGATCTCCCACAGCCAGGGGAGGTCCTGGTTGCCGCTTGGCATCTGCTGTACGTTTATAGTCTGCCTTGGCCCGCTGCAACTGTTCTGACAACAAGGCTTGGGCTGCATGCAGTTCTTGGAGCCAGTGGTCGGCTGCAGGAACAGTGGACTGTGGGGTCAGGGCTGGGAAGGTCTGCCTCCTTTTTATCAAAGACATCCGCATACTCCTGGTATTTCTCAGGCAAGGCCACTGGAGGCTCGGATACTACTGTGCCGGCAAGCCAGTCTGGCCAGCAGTGTTTCTGACAGTGCTCCGAAGCGAAGAGCACCTCGTGCTGGGTCCAGGATATGTGTGGGTCGTGCTTGACCAGCCAAGGCATCCCCAGGACTAGGGGGAAGTGGGGTACCTGGGCCAGGTAGAACTGTAAGGTCTCTGTGTGTCCTTGGATCTCCATGCGTAATGGCACAGTTTGCTGCTTCACGGGTCCTGAACGAAGGAGCCGGCCATCAATCGTCTCCACCGGGCGGGGTACTGGTAGGGTCAGGAGGGGGATGTTGTGGCGCTTAGCGAAGGCCAGGTCCATAAAGTTGTTGGAAGCACCGGAATCAATCATCGCCCCCACCTGGATCACTTGGCTGGGAGCCGGGTGGAGAGTGGCTGCCACCAGCAAGGAGTCTTGACTGGGCTCTGGGCTAGGCTGCACAGGCTTCCTAGCAACTTCACCCAAGGCCTGGAGCCCATTCATTCCAAGGGTTGGGCATTTCCCGGTGGGTTGGCCATGATGCTTTGCAGGGCAGGTCCTAGCAAAGTGCCCTGCAGCTCCACAATATAGGCATAGGCCAGCCTGGCGTCGTTGCTCCTTTTCCTGAACCGACAACCTATGCCGTGCTCCACCTATTGGCATTGGCTCCTCAGCAACCGGCAGCGTTGACGGGAAGTAGACAGGTAAAGTCGGGCGGGGTACTGGAGTCGGTGTTGAGGCCAACTCCTCAACTTTACCCTGGCCTTTGGCTAAGCTGTTTATGTTCCCTCTCAGTACAGACGCTATTATTTTAAACATATTGTATACTGTTTTATATTTGTTGAACTTTTAATGTCTTTTAATGTATATTCTATTTTAATCTGTTGTAACCCGCCCAGAGACCTTCGGGTATGGGGCGGGATATAAATGTAAATAATAAATAATAAATAAATAAGGATACAGGCCCAGATGTGGGTGGGTGCCGTGCCCGCGCTGGGCTTCCAGTCGACTGTCGATGCGCAGGCACAGCTCAATAAGCTTCTCCAGAGTGGGTGAGGTCTCATGTCTGGCCAGCTCATCCAGTAGTTCGTCTGAGAGTCCCTCCCGATACTGGGACTGTAGGGTTGCATCGTTCCATGTCAGGTCATGGGCCAGGAGGTGGAAGGAGGTGGTATAAGTGCGCACATCTCCTTTGCCTTGGCGTAATGCCCGAATACCACAGTTTGCCGTCTCTGCTTGCACAGGGTCCCCCCACGTTTGGCGCATGGCTTCCACAAATGCAGACATATCCCGTAGGATAGGGCTGTCTTGCAACATGTAGGGTGTGGCCCACCTGGCTGCAGGTCCGGAAAGCAGGCTGATGACGAACTGCCACCTTGGTCTTTTCGTCCGGGAAGGCCTCTGCACGCACGGACATATACAGCTGGGCTTGGGCCAGGAACGCTCGCAGCTGCTGGGAATCCCCGGTGAAGCGGTCAGGCAGAGGGCATTCCAGGCGCTGGACAGGAGCAGGGTCTGCAGCTGGGGCAGGAGTTAGGGCGGCAGCAGCAGGCAGAGGAACACACGCCTGTAACTCCAGCACAGTGGCAGCCAGCTATGAGAGCTGTTCAGAGAGGAGCTGGGTTTGTTTGGCAAGTTCCCCCATCCTGGCGTAGCTGCGTGCGTCTGCTCGTAAAGAGGCTGCAGACAAATTGTCACATCACAGGCCGGTCAGGCAACAGGCAAACACTTGTGCATCTACTCAGTCCCAAAGGTTCCAGGCATACTCAAAGTCAGTTCCAGTCCAGGGTCTAGGAGTCCAGAAGTCAGCAAGGGTCAGCAGGTCACAAGGAGTCCAGGATTTCAAGCTCAGGTAAAAAGAGGCTATTAAGACATTGTCTGCAGCAACTTGAGGCAAGGTGAGCTTGTTCTTAAATAGGAGAGTTCAGAACCACACCCACAGTGCAGCTGATCTCCGTCTCACCTGCTTCTGCTGCCTAAGCAGGCAATGAGAGAGCCTTTGATTAGGCTCACTGCTGGTGGACTCATCATCAGAGCTGTCTGGCGGGTCACGTGGACCCGGCCTTGACTCTTCCATGCCTACAATGCCCTGCTGTGGCTGCTCCTCAGCCTGTGGTCGCATTGCAGGCAGGCTTCCCTCCTCCAAGGAGGCTGAACAGGGCATGACAATAATGTTTGCTTTTTCTACATGTAATATATTCTCCCTTATGTAGAAATTATTTTGTCTATTTCTTTTTGTTTAGCCCCATTAATTATTCATTCATCCAATAAAAATATTTGAGCCTCTCTCCCATTCTATACGTATAATACCTTTACTACGAATTCCAACATATAAAGCCTTAAAATTAAATTTTTCAAAACTATTTTTATATTACTACCATCTTTACCTCTATTATTTTTTCTACACATATATACCACTATATACTTTTACTTTCTAGTTTCATTACTCCCTCATTTTTCTATTACATTTGTTTCCCACATCTATTCTACATTTTATGCCATTCAGTTTAAAACAAATCCCTCTCTCCCCGGCATTTCTTTGTCAATCTTATTTACATTCTGAATTCCATTTTCTTACTTCCAATGTTTAAGTGATCCCTACTTTTGGGTGTTTTTTCACATGCTTTACGATTTCCCATCTTACCAAAGCTCTTTCAGTGTTCAATGCAATGATTCCTCCAGTGGAACTGGAGTTTTTCTGCAGTCAATTGATTTACATGGTTCCTCCCCTGTGTGGGTTCATGGATGACAGGAAAGTAAAGTGCAGCAAGTGGAGCTCATTCCACACTCACTGCATTTTTATGGTTTCCCCCCTTTGATAAGATGTAAGGTGATTGCTCTGACTGAAGCTCTTTCCAAATTCCATGCATTTATATGATTTCTCTCGTGTGTGTGTCCTTTGATGACAGGTAAGGTTACTTTTCCGAATGAAGCTCTTTCCACACTCCATGCATTTATATGGTCTTTCTCCTTTGTGTGTCCTTTGATGACACGTAAGTTGACTACTTGAACAGAAGCTCTTTCCACACTCCATGCATTTATATGGTCTTTCTCCTGTGTGGGTCCTTTGGTGACGCATAAGCTGACTCTTCCAAATGAAGCTCTTTCCACACTCCATGCATTTACATGGTTTCTCTCCTATGTGGGTGTTTCGATGTACAGTATGAGTTTTTTCCTCCTTGAGTTTCTTTGTTCGGTGAACACTCCAGCATATAGATGATTTTGGTTCATTATCTAATGTTTTTCTAGATAGCAAATATTTACTTCCCATTCTGCAATCTGTAGGAATTCTCAGAATGTTCTTCCTTTTTTCTTTAACTGCATATACTTGGAAAAAGAGAAAGAAAAAAATAATGTATTTCTGCCATCATCACTAGCTATCTTGGGTTTTAACATTATTTGGTGAGAATTTCTCTTTGCAAGATGCTTGAACGTCTGTTCTGGAAGTTTTCTCCTTCCAATTTTTATGGCTGGATTCCTTTTAAACTCCTGGCTTTCCTATTATGTACTGTATTTGTTGGCGTATAGGATGCACGCCATTTCTAGGGGTATTTTGATGGAGAAAAAAACCACCATATTGCTGCCGCTGCCTCCCTTCGTGTGGTGGTCCACAGAGTGAGACAAGATACTGGATTAAATGCATTAGCAGGGATCCTCTAATGCTGGATGCAGCAGAGATCATCTTAATCCTGCTTTACAACTTGTGTTATCATGTTAAAAAGCAGGCTTTGCTATAAGAGGAGTGACCCAATCTGCAAGCATAATACTGGAACATACACCTAACTCAGGTATGCAATGGATCTTTAAGTACTAGCCCTCACACAATGCACATAAATTCACACAATCCTACAATGCAAAAATATATGTGCATTCCATATGCCAGGACATTTAGAATGCAAACCATATTGAAGATTAGCCTAATGTTTGAATCCTGAGGTCAAATATGTGAACAGAAACACAAAATCCGGGTTCCATATTTCCACATTTGAATGGTACAGTTTCGCAGCCAAGAAACAGATTTAGGAGAGAGATGAATTTGTGTGCGGCAAAACCAACAGTGGCTGGAGGAAGTGAGAGATAAAAATCCATGACATTTTTGAAAATGCCAGGTAAAAAGCGGTATTATTTTTTCAGTTGGGTGACACTTAATGCCAGGGACATATCTCCAACTGTGGCTGAAGGAAATCCATCACATTTTCGAACTTCTTCCTTTTTTCGGCCACAGTATCGGAATGGGGGAAGATGTAGGTGCATAAGACACACCCCAGTTTTAGGAAATATTTTAGGGGGAAAGTGTGTCTTATGTGCCCACAATTATGGTAAACTGGGGCTTACTCTCTTTAGAAAATGCCAGGGAAAAAGATGGTGAGTGGTCTGGAGATCATGTCCTATGAAGAACAGTTGAAGGATCTAGGAATGTTTAGCCTGCAGAAGAAAAGACTGAGAGGAGACACAATAGTGTCTTCACTTAGACAAGATGGAAGGACAAGGAACAATGGCATGAAACTTTAAGGGAGTCAATACAAATAAGATACTAGAAAAATCTTAATGACAGTGAGGGTGATCAATCAATGTAATAGTTTCTTGCAGAAGGTAGTGAATTCTCCTTCGCTGAAAGTTTTCAAGCAGAGGCTGGACCTACATCTTTCCATCATGGTTCAGAGAATCCTGTGTTGAGCATGGCTCTAGATTCAGTGACCCTCTGATTCTTTAATTCTATTGTTGAAATATATTGCCCTCATCTCTCTTAGAGGGGAAATCCTGGCTCTATGGATACAGTACCACACACTCCTCATACCCAGAAATTACAAATTAACTTATTCCATTATGAACAAGATTTGCTTTGCTTTGTTTGATACAAATGATACTTGTTTTTATCCTGCTTGTTTGCGTTACTGCTGGGTGTTCTCTGTTTTGTTGACTGGTCAACGGCTAGAATAATATTACTGTTCCTGTGCTCTGTGTTAACCTTCTTTTTTACCGATATTTGAGATGAGATCACAGCATTCCTTTACAATTCTCTTTTTTTTAATTCAACTTTTGATATCAAACAATAACCATCAACATAATTACAAACTGGATAGGTGTTCAAATAAAACTAATACAAAATGACACTGAACAATCTAGTGTAAAGTTTAAAGTTGAGATATTGAGGAAATAGATAAGGGAATATTTTTTGCAGGTTTTCATCCCTTTAGAATTTCAAAGCACAAGAAATTCAAAATATTAAGTGCAGCTCTCTGGCAAAGGGGAAGCCAGGAAATCTGTTCTTATAATGGAGGGGAATAGAAAACATTAGAACAGAGAGGTAGGATATATCTTAAAGGTATTTATGGGTAATAAAGAGATCCGGGTTTGTGATGGGCATGGTGACTTGCCTGCCTGGTGTGAAAGTTGCAGACATCACGCGGAATCTAGATAGGTTAGTAGACAGTGCCGGGGAGGAGCCAGAGGTCATTGGACATGTTGGTACCAATGATGTTGGAAGGCCAGACGGAGCATTCTGGAAGCCAAATTTAGGTTGTTAGGCAGAAGACCAAAGTCCAGGACCTCCAGGGTTGCATTCTCAGAAATGCTACCTGTTCCACATGCAGGACCTGCCAGACAGGCATTGCTCAGGACCCTCAATGCGTGGATGAGGCAGTGGTGTCGGGAGGAGGGGTTTAGATTTGTTAGAAACTGGGGAACATTTTGGGACAAGCCAAACCTGGACAAGAGAGACGGGTTCCACTTGAACCAAGATGGAACCAGGTTGCTAGTGCTTAATATTAAAAAAGATGCAGAGCAGCTTTTAAACTGATCACTGGGAGAAAGCTGACAGGAGCTGGGCAGCATCCAGTTCGGGAGAGTGCACCCTCAAGTGAGGAGGGCTGGAAATATGTAGATAATGCTGAGCAAAGTGGGGGATTAGTTAATAGTATACAAACAGAATGATGCAAGGGGCAGCATAAGGATTCACATGTTCCTCGATGGCAGAATTTGAACCAGAAGAGTGAATATAAATGTATATATGCAGATACCAGAAGCCATTGAGACAAAATAGGGGAGCTCTCAGTTATGGAAAATAGGATTGATATTATTGTGGACCAGTGAAAACCAATTGGATACAGTCATCCCAGGTTACAAACTGTACAGGAAAGACAGGGAAGGGCAACGTGGAGGTGGTGTAGCATTGTATATTAAGGAAGAGAGAGAATATTACGAACTGGAATGTCTAGCTGAGTCTGACTCTTCCACAGAAGCAGTGTGGGTAAAAATACCAAGCAAGCCAAAAAGGAAGCCTAGCAACAGGGACATGCCACCATCCTCCCACCCAAACGCCCAAAGGAGATCAATAATTGGAGAAGGAGGTAAAGGAGGTATCCCAAAAAGGTTAGTTATAATGGGGGACTTCAATTATCCTCACACAGACTGGGTGTAACTCAGGAAACAGAGAAAAATTCCTAGACCTGCTAAATGACTGTTGCATGGAGCAAATGGTCATGGAACCAACCAGGGGAAAGGCAGTCCTGGACTTGATCCTAAATAATGCTCAAGTCCTGGTAAAGGATGTCATTGTAGTTGATCCAATTGGGAACAGTGACCACAATGCAATAACCTTCAACTTAAATACAGGGAGTAAGTTCATAATAAAGAACTTAAACTTTCATAAGGGAAACTCCCCCAAAATGAGGAAATTAGTAAAAAGGAAATTGAAAGGGAAAGTTAGAAGAGTTCAATCACTTCAAAATGCATGGAGACTACTTAGAAACACAATAATGGAAGTGCAACTGGAATGCATACATAAAAGAAGAAAGGGGACTTCTAGGTCCAAGAAGAAACCAATGTGGCTCACAAGTGCAGTAGATGAAGTCATTAAAAACAAGAAGAGCGCATTTAGAAAATGGAAGGCTTGTCCAAATGAGGAGAACAGGAGAGAGCATAGATACTGGCAACACAAATGCAAGATGACCATAAGAAAGCTAAGAAAGATTTTGAGGAGCACATTGCTAAAAACATCAAAAGAAATAATAAAAACTTCTATAAGTATATCAGAAGTAGGAATCCAACCAGGAAAGCAGTTGGACCACTAGATGGTAAAGGACAGAAAGAGATAATTAAAGAAGACACAGAGATTGTAGAGAGACTAAACAAATTCTTTGCATCAATATGCACAGAGGAAGACAGAGGACACATGCCTGTAGCTCTCTTTCTGTCCTTTATTTTCTAAATGCGCTCTTCTTGTTTTTAATGACTTCATCTACTGCACTTGTGAGCCATATTGGTTTCTTCTTGGACCTAGAAGTCCCCTTTCTTCTTTTAGGAATGCATTCTAGTTGCACTTCCATTATTGTGTTTTTAAGTAGTCTCCATGCATTTTGAAGTGACATTCTTCTTGACTAGTATCTCTCGTCGATCTATGTAATTCTTCATCAGAAGAGGTGGTGACAGCAACCAGCCTGGATAGCTTTCAAAAAGGATTAGACCAGCGGTTCTCAACCTTCCTAATGCCATGACCTGTTAATGGTGTTCCTCATGTTGTGGAGACCACCAACCATGGGGGCAGAGCAGCTGGGAGGTGGGAGGGAAGGGTGGCAGGAGACACATTGCGAACCCTCTGAGGAACTTCCTTGATATGATCCTTGGAAGGCGTTTTCTTCCCCATTAACTTCTCCTGTGGCATATTCTTTTCCTTCCTTCCTTCCTTCCTTCCTTCCTTCCTTCCTTCCTTCCTTCCTTTCTTCCTTTCTTCCTTTCTTCCTTCCTTCCTTCCTTCCTTCCTTCCGTCCGTCCGTCCGTCCGTCCGTCCGTCCGTCCGTCCCCTCTATGGGTATCTGACCACCATTCGTAAAAAAGTGAACTTTAGCTTATTTCTTCCTTAGGGCTTTTCCGCTCAGTGTTACTTTAATCCCATCTACTCCAGCATCCTGTCTCATGTGGTAAAGTCCGCTTCCAGTAGGAGCTCAATGGCACATTCCCAAAGCCCTTAGTTGGAAGTAATGTATTTTTCAAACTCCTCCTCTGCCCTTTCAGACTTTCTCTGAGAGGTGACACAAGCTGAAAGTCCCTGCCAATACCTTTCTACCACTCACCTGGGGTTCAACCCCACACTCATCACGTTCAAATCAGAATTGCACCCCAATCAACTCAGGTTTATTTGTTTATTTATTTATATTTACATTTATATGCCGCCCCATACCCGAGGGTCTCTGGGCGGCTCACAACATTTAAAAACAGACATTTAAAAAATTATATCAACCCTAAAACCAGAAACAAGTTTAAAAATACAGCTTTAAAAAAATTACAAAGCTAGTTAAAAACAACACTGATATTCAATGGGGGAAGTGTGGGGGACATTTAACCAAAGGCCTGCGTAAAGAGTAACGTTTTCACCGCCTTCCTAAATAGGAACAAGGAAGGGGCCTGACGCACCCTGAGGGGGAGACCATTCCACAGCCTGGGGGCCACTACCGAGAAGGCCCTCTCCCGGGTGCCCACCCGCCTAGCTACTGAAGGCGGAGGGATCACCAGAAGGGCCTCGCCTCCAGATCTTAAAACACGTGCAGGTCGATATGGGAGAAGGCGCTCCTTTAGATATCTGGGGCCCAAGTCATTTAGAGCCTTATAAGACAAAGTTATCACCTTGAATTGGGCTCAGTAGCAAATTGGCAGCCAGTGCAGTTCTTTTAAAACCAGCATAATATGGATCCAGCTAGATGTTCCTGTCAGTACTCTAGCAGCTGCATTTTGCACTGGCTGCAACTTCCAAAGAGTCTTCAAGGGAAGCCCCATGTAGAGCACCAGTGACCCTGGTAGATGGGACAGGGGACGAATTGGTAGGTCCCCTGTCCCATCTACCGGAGTCAGCGCGCCTGCGCGATTGCCAGCCCGGCAAGGTTGGTGATCAGCGCGGCCCCTGTCAGCTGTGGGACCATTTTTCGGCCTATGCTGGAGGGGGGGCTGCCCATGGCTGTCAGGGAGGGAAGTGTGTGCAAACGCTTCCCTCCCCAAATGGCCAGGGACACTTGGAATGCACACGGACTTTAAAGTGCTCTACATCTGGAACGCGTGGAAGTCATCCCGGAACGGGCTGGGATGCAAATCCGGCTGTGGCAATGTGAATGCCGCATTCCGGGCTGTCTTCCGCACGTTCCAAACCCCTGTGTGCGAAAAGGCCTCTGGATCAGGATAACTTCGTAACCTCCAGATTAGACTACTGTAATGCGCCATATGTAGGGCCACCCTTGAAAACAGTTGATACTAACATTTCAAGTCCTAAACAGCTTGGGCCCTGTGTATCTAAAGGAGTCCCTTAAGATCAAGTAATGAGGCCCTCCTGGTTGTCCCACCGCCTTGAGTAGTGAGGCTGGTGGGCACCTGGGAGAGGGCCTTTTTGGCGATGGCTCCAGATTATGGAATAGTTTCCCCTCAAGATGTGGCATGCCCTTTATATATATTTAGGAAGGCAGTAAAGATGCACCTCTTTGCCCTGGCCTTTGGCTGAGGTGATTATATTCTCCCCCCTCCCTAGTTACAGTCACTATGAACGAAATATGGAGCGTACTGTTTTAAATTTGTTGAATTTTTAAAGTGTTTTAAACCTGTATTTTGCTTTTAATGTATATCTTGTTTTAATGTCTACCTTGGTTTTGATCTGTGGTTAATCTGCTGTTACCCACCCAGAGACCTTCGGATATGGGGCAGGATAGAAATGTAAACAAACAAACAAACAAATATGAAGCTGATGGGTAGGAGAGTCAGGTCAGATAAGGGGAAGTATTTCTTCACCCAGAGGATCATCCATCTATGGAATTTGCTGCTGGAAGAAGTGGTAACAGCTACCAGCCTAGATGGCTTTAAGGTAGGGTTAGACAAATTTATGGATGGCAGATGTATCAATGGCTACTAGAATGGATGCCTAAGTACATCTTCCAGGCTGGGGGGACAAGAAGGATGCTTCTAAGGCCATTTGCTGGGATTCGAGAGCAGGCAAAGTTTTATCCTTGTCTCTGCTTGAGATGCCCATGAGCATTTGGTGGGCCACCATGTGCAACAGGATGCTGGACTAGATGGGCTGTGGCCTCATCCATATATCTCTAGCTGTTCCGGTCAGCACTCTGGCGGCTGCATTTTGCACTAGCTGCAACTTCTGGACTGTCTTCAAGGGCAGCCCCATGTAGAGTGCGTTACAATAGTCCAACCTGGAGGTTACCAGAGCGTGGATAACTGTCGCCAAGTCGTCTCTATCCAGAAAAGACTTCAGTTGATGCACCCTCCGTAGTTGGGAGTAGGCACTCCTGACCACGGCCTCCACCTGAGCTTCAAGCGTTAGCGCTGAGTCCAGGAGTACCCCCACATTACACACCTATCCCTTCCAGGGCATTGCAATCCCATAAAGGACAGGGTATCTCCCAACTACATGGACACAAGACCCTGTGACACACAGCACCTCTGTCTTCTCTGGATTCAGATGACACAGAGAGATAGAGCTGGGTATCATCTGCATATTGGTGACACTTCACTCCAAATCTCCCAATGACTTCTCCCAGTGGCTTCATATAGATCAGCGGTTCTCAACCTGTGAGTCGCGACCCCATTGGGGGTCGTGCAGCCATTTCAGCGGGGTCTCCGAAAGCTGCCGCAGACCCCCCACATCCCCCCGCCACGCCCCCTGCCGCGCCACTGCTGCTGTGAGGAGAGATCGGTGGCGGTCGCGGCGGGTGGCAGTTGCCTTCGAGTCGGCAGCGGGAGCATCCCCGGCGGCGCTTGAGGCGAGGCGAGCGAGGCGAGGAGGATGGCGGTGGCGGCGGCGACTGTGGGCAGCCCCGGGCGGCTGGGTTGGCCACTGAGGGCAGGCGCCCACCCGGTGCTATGCCTGCCTGCCTGCCTGCCGGGTGGCGATGGCGGTGAAGGGCACCAGACCCGCACCGCCTGGTGCCTCGCCGCCCGCCCCCTTCGCCCGCTGGAATCCGGCGTCACCCCCCCCAAGAAGGAGTTGCGGGTTGGGGAGGACCAAACACGACACCAGCGGCCCTGGCCACGCCCCTGGCCCACCCCTGGGGTCGCGGAGGCATTGGGAACTGCATTGGGGGGTCGTGGCATTAGCCACGTTGAGAACCGCTGATACAGATGTTAGGTAATATGGGAGATAAGATCGACCCAAGTGAGTTCCGGGGTGCTGAATCAGTGTCTCCCACAGTCACTATTTGGAATCTACTCTGGAGATAGTAATGGAACCAATGCCAAGCATTGCCTCCCACTCCTAAATTCCATACTTTCTCCAACAGGATACCGTGGTCAATGGTATCAAGAGCCGCTGAGAGGTCCAGAAGAACCAACAGGGTAGCATTCCCCCTGTCTCTCTCCTGGAGGAGGTCATCAACCAGGGCGACCAAGGCGGTTTCCATGCCACAGCAGGGCCTGAAGCCAGATTGAAATGGGTTCAGATAATCAGTGTCTTCCAAGCATGCTTGCAATTGAACAGCGACAGCCCTCTCTAGAACCTTGCCTAGAAAAGGTATGTTAGCCACTGGGCAACAGTTATTTAAATCTTGTGGGTCCAAGGAGGCCCTCTTCAGGAGGGGGCACACCACAGCCTGTTTCAGGGCCCGTGGGATCATGCCATCCCTCAGAGAAGCATTCACTACCTCCTGGATCCATCCAGCCATACCTTGTTGGCTTGTCTTGAAGGGCAGGGATCCAGAGAACACGTTGTCAGCCAGACCCCCGCAAACAGCTTGTTCTCTGGACACCTCATTAGGACTATGCCCAATTGTGACATCCAATGCCCTACGAATCTGAGTGACTTTGTCCTCAAAGTGCTTCACAAATTTGTCACAGCAGATGTTTGGTCCTGGCTCATACTTCTTTGAGCTAGGTTTTATAAGACCATTTACTACTCAGAAGAGCTCTGCTGGACAGCTACTTAAGACGCAATGGTGGCGGAGAAAAAGTTCTTTTTTGCTGCAGTCACCGCCACATGGTAGGCACAACAGTATGCTCTTACATGCGTTCAGTCAGACTCACAGCTGGATTTACGCCACTTGCGCTCTAGCTGTCGGCCTTCCTGTTTCATGGCCCATAGCTCCATGGAATACCAAGGAGCTTTTTTGGCTCCACAAGCACGCTTAGGGCACTTGGGAACAATTGTGTCAATAGCCCTGCTCATCTCCCAATTCCAGAGAGAGACCAGGTCTTCGACAGGAGCACCAATCATGCCAACTGGAAAATCCCCTAGAGCATTCAAGAATCACTCAGATTCCATAAGTCTCCAGGGGTGAACCATTTCAATAGGTCCCACCCCACAGATGGAAGCTGTCATTGCAAGTCCAAACCTCACCAGCGAGTGATCCATCCATGACAACAGGTTGACAGTCAGCCTTCCTATCAACAGATACTCAGCAGTCCACTCTGAGGCAAAAACAAAATCAAGAGTGTGGTCTGCTATGTGAGTTGGGTCAGATACAAATTGAGACTGCCCCATGGTTGTCATGGAGGACATGAGGAACTGAGCTGGTCTACTGAGCGTAGCCTCGGTGTGGGTGTTAAAATCCCCCAAACACACACACACAGAGATCCCTCCCACAGAGACTCACCCAAATGCATCCAAATACACACACACACCACACACACTAGAACACCCAACGCACACCTACACACTCACACACTGCAGTACAATCACATATATACAATGGAGCAAAGATAAAAAATATTCCAAGATTTGCCCCTTCTGACTAGGCTTATGGCTTGCAGAGAATGTCAATGGAGAGAAGCAGCATGGGGCTGACCTCTTCTTGTTCAGGAACGCAGGTGTAAGTCACCAAGAAGGCCAAGATGGAGTAAGCTCTTCTCCCTCTGTAATTTTAGCTAGCAAGGTTAGGCAGGTGTAGTGCAGCTCCATGAGAAGGTAAGATGGGACAAACTCTTCTCCTTCTGCAGTTTTAAGCCAGCAGGGCTAGGCAGGTGTGGTGCAGCTTCATAGAGTGCCCCCTGGTTCTAGTATTGTGTGATAGAGAAAAGAAATTTTCTCAATCCACCTTTTCTATACCATGCATGATTTTACTGCAATTAGGTCCCCTCTTAAACACTGTCTCTCCAAACTGAAGAGGCCTAGACATTGCAGCCTGGTTTTGTAAGGGAGTTGTTCCAGACCCTTAATCATTCTGGTTCCCCTTTTTGGCACCTTTTCCAGTTCCACAGTATCTTTTTTCAGGTGTGGTGACCAGAATTGTACACAATATTCCAAATGTGGCCTCACCGTAGATTTATAAAGAGGCAAAATGAACTTGCTGACTTTTTTTATTCCCTTCCTAATTATTCCCAGCACTGAATTAGCTTTTTTGCTGCTGCTGCTGCACACTGGGCTGAAACCTTCACTGAACTGTCCGCCAGAACCCCAGATCCGTCTCCTAATGTGCTGCAGAAAGCTCAACCCCAGCAGTTTATAGTCATAATTTGGATTTTTGCCCCCAATGTGCGGGAGGGAGGGAGCGTCCCGCAAATAATCTCAAGGGGGAGATTATTCCATAGCTCGGGGGGCACTACTGAGAAGGCCCTCTCCTGAATGCCTCCCCTCCAGATCTTGTGGTACAGGGCAGTCAATATTGGAGGAGGCATTCCTTCAGATATTTAGGGTTCAGATTAACACCTTGAATTGGGCTCAGCAGTGAATCGGCAGCCAGTGTAGCCCTTTCAAGACTAGGGTGATATCCCACTAGAAAGTGATAACAGGTTTTCCAGCAATAGTTTCCAGCAGGCTTTTAGCGCAGAAATAAAAGGAAAGGGAAATTCTTGCTCCTTTTACTCTGAGGTTTGTAAAATGGAGACTGTAAGAAAAGGAAGCTAGGGGGAAAACTGTGCAGCCTACAGATTACTACATTAAATCTTTATTTAGTATAAAATACAAAATGTACATCATTCAAAATTTCACATTATGGCATCTGTTACTCAATTTTTAAAATAATTTTTCCTTTTAACACAACATTAAAAAAGAAAAAAACTATATATATTGATAATACCCTCCCCATCCCCCAAATAAATGACTTGAATCTCTCATTATCTCATACTTGTAACAATCTTATTTATCATATTTTTCAATTGATTATTGATTTCCAGTTTAGCAATATATCGATATAGATCTCTCCAATTTTCTTCTACTGAAGTCCTTATATTTGCTTCGTACTTTTATTCCTCCTTTCTCTGAGTACATCATATTTAAATTGATCTGCAATATAATAGTAACACCAAACCCAATTATGACCTCACTGAAGCAGGGGCAACCCCACCCCCTATAAAAAAAAAAGAGTATTTGTTCAGCCAGTAGGAAAACGGCTGAACTAATACTCTATCTTCATTTGTGGAAGCATGATTTTTTAGCACCACCCTGGTCTAGTGGTCCGGGCTAAAAATCACACACGTCTCCTCCCTCCAAACCTAAGCGGGGCTTGGTTTGCCAATGTTTAGTAGACACTACCAATCCAGGGACACTGGCTAATGAAGACGACAGAGGAAGGTAAGTCTCCCAGTGGGAAACTCCCCCCCCCCCCCCGCCGCCATCATACCCTAGAAAGCCCTCCCTCTAAGCCTAGCCTAACTTACATAGGGCTGCCCTTGAGGACGGTTTGAAAATTGCAGCTAGTGCAAAATGCAGCCGCTAGGGTGCTGACCGGGACAGCTGGCCGGATGCACATCATGCCGGTCTTAAAAGAGTTGCACTGGCTGCCAATTCACTACCGAGCCCAATTCAAGGTAACTTTGACCTATAGGGCCCTAAATGACTTGGGCCCCAAATATCTAAAGGAATGCCTTCTCCCATATCGACCTGCCCGTGCCTTAAGATCTGGAGGGGAGCCCCTCCTGGATGTTCCACTGCCTTCAGAAGCGAGGCTGGTGGGCACTCGGCCTTCTCAGTAATGGCCCCCAGGATATGGAACAGTCTCCCCCTTAAGTTCAGGAAGGCGAGGAAGACGCACCTCTTCACTGAGGCCTTTGGCTAAATGTTTTCTGTTTGCCCCCACTGCAAACACCACTGTTTTAATTGATATACTGCTGTTTTTTAACATGTTGATTTTAACATTTTTAATATTGTTTAAAAATTTAAAAATTGTTTCTTTTGATATGTTAGTTTTTAAAGGTTGTTACCTGCCCTTAGACCTTCAGGTATAGGGTGGGATATAAATATAAATGAAAAAATAAAAATAACCTAACCGATCCTTTCCCACCCCCTCCCCACTTACCTTGTCCTTACCTCTGCAGCAAAGTGTGGCACCTACTAGACGCCGCTGCTCTGCTCTAGACCCTGCTGGAATTGCAGCCCCAGCGGGGCTTGGAAGAGGCCTGCGCCGCCACCAAAGCTCGCCAGCCACCCTGGGGCCCACTTAACAGGGGAGCGAGCACTGGGCCAGCCTAGCCTAACCTAACCAACGATGCAATTTCCCTCAAGTGAAAGTGACGTTCTTTCTACACTCTATCAATTTATGTGGTTTTCCCCCTGTGTGGGTCCTTGGATGACCAGGAAGTAAAATGTAGCAACTGAAGCACTTTCTACACTCCATGCATTTATATGGTTTCTCTGTGTGTGCATTCTTTGACACGTAAGGTGACTCTTCTGCATGAAGCCCCATCCACACTCCATGCATTTATATGGCTTCTCTGTGTGTGTGGTTTGGTGACGCATAAGGTGACTCTTTTTAATGAAACTCTTTCCGCATTCCATGCATTTATAAGGATTCTCTCCTGTGTGTATCTTTTGGTGACATGTAAGCTCACTCTTCTGAATGAAGCACTTTCCACACTCCATGCATTGATATGGTTTCTCTCCTGTGTGGGTCCTTTGATGATATGTAAGATAACTCTTCTGACTGAAGCTCTTTCCACACTCCATGCATTTATATGGTTTCTCTCCTGTATGTGTTCTTTGATGAGATATAAGGTAACTCTTCTGACTGAAGCTCCTTCCACACTCCATGCATTTATATGGTTTCTCTCCTGTGTGGGTCCTTCGATGACATGTAAGGTTACTCTTCCGAATGAACCTCTTTCCGCACTCCATGCATTTATAGGGTTTCTCTCCTGTGTGTATCTTTTGGTGACATATAAGCTCACGCTTCTGAATGAAGCGCTTTCCACACTCCATGCATTGATATGGTTTCTCTCCTGTGTGGGTCCTTTGATGATATGTAAGATAACTCTTTCGACTGAAGCTCTTTCCACACTCCATGCATTTATATGGTTTCTCTCCTGTATGTGTTCTTTGATGAGACGTAAGATAACTCTTCTGACTGAAGTTCTTTCCACATTCCCTGCATTTATAGGGTTTCTCTCCTCTGTGTGTCCTTTGGTGACACTTAAGGTGACTACTCCAACTGTAGCTCTTTCCACACTCCATGCATTTGTAAGGTTTCTCTCCTATGTGTGTTTTTCGATGTACAGTATGAGATTTTTCGTCCCTGGAGTTTTGGTGAACACTCCAAAGTATACTTGATTTTGCTTCATTCTCTAATGTTTTTCTAGATTGCGAATATTTTTTTCCCATTCTGCAATCTGCAGGAATTCTCAGAATGTTCTTCCTTTTTTCTTTAACCGCATATACTTGGAAAAATAGAAAGAAAAAATTAATGTATTTCTGCCATCATCACTAGCAATCTAGGGTTTTAACATTATTCATTGAGAATTTCTCTTTGCGAGATGCTTGGACCCCTGTTCTGGAAGTTTTTTCCTTCCAGTTTTTATGGCTAGATTCTTTATAACTTATTGGTTGTCTTATTATGTACTGTGCCGGCACGTAGGATCCATGCCTTTTCATCTGATGGGCCACAGAGTGAGACAAGACATTGAATGTGTTGTGCCTCAAGCTAGCAGGGATCCTCTTAATCTTGTGTTTGGACTTGTGCTATCATGTTAAGAAGCAGGCTTTGCTATAAGAGGAGTGAGCCAATCTGCCAGCATAACACTGAGACATACAGCAGGCTCAGGTATGCAATGAATCTTTAAGTACTAGACATGTAGAATGCAAACCATACTGAAGACCGGATTTAGGAGAGAGATGAATTTCCATGTGGCAATTTAATGTAACAAGGAATAATCCCACCACTTGTCACCAGATGTAAAGGCAGGAATATCCCAGCACTTCTTACCAGTTGTGTATTTTATATATACACTAAATAATGTTATTCAAACCACTGCCACCAAGATATAAATGTTGCCACCACCAATTTGAGAATTGGAACACTGCTATAATGTTTCCCTTTAGCGTTGTTTTCTATTTCGTGTAGCGTGTATGTGAATCCCTAACAAGGATTCTGAATCAGAACTTCCTTTTAAAAATATTTCTCCCTGCCCTTTAAGGCTGAATAAGATGTAGCAAAATGGAGTTCAGAAACTCTTAACCTCCCCCACTGGTTCTCTTTGCCAGTCAGGGATACTGTTGCATTAGATGTAGAGTTCTGGTTAGATTTCCATGACAACGGAATGAACCACCCTAAGTCCTTCTTAAACAACAAGAAAATATGTTTATTATTTACAGTTCAAGTTATCAGATTCTTCTTAAAGTTGCACTGTGTTACTCCAAGTATCAAACTGTTAGGTCCTTAGTTTTCTCACTAAGTCTAAAGACTCTCAAATTTCATGAATAAAGCTTTCAATCAATATATGTGCTAGCTTGCCTTTGTATATCTTCAAAAAACAGTATCATTCATGTAATAATAGACTCAGGACCCTAATTCTAGCTTCCTCAGCTAAGAGCCCGTTTCTCTCCCGATAACTACCCTCTAGTCAGTTATCCCCCAGGCAGAGAACACTAACAACTCCCTCAGGCTCCCTTAAATATGGGCCTGGCTGGCTAGCTTCACCCTGATTGGTTGAGGCTCTGCCAGGAGTTTATTTCACACTCACTCCTGGAGAGCTTGACTACCCCCTCCCTTAAGCTACTTACCATTTCTAAATAATCCATTTTGATGACACTTTTAACAGTACAGACAAATAGTTTTCACCACACTTTGTATTTTAACCAAAATAACAATTTTGGGGTTGAGGGGTCCTAGCGGGCACCACAGGCAAAACCAACTGTGGCTGGAGGAAGTGAGAGAAAGGAATCCATGGAGATTTCGATCTTCTTCCTTTTTTCGGCCACAGTACCTGAATGGGGAAAGATGTAGGTCCATAAGACACATTCCATTTTTAGGGATATTTTTAGGGCAGAAAGTGTGTCTTATGTGCTGGGAATTACGGTAAACAGGGGCTTACTCTCTTTAGAAAATACCAGGGGAAAAGCGGTATTATTTCTTCTGCTGGGTGACACTTAATGCCAGGGACTTAACTTTAGTATAAAATACAAAATGTACATCTTTTCCTTTACATTATGGGGGTATTTCTCCAGGGAGAAATAGAAGTACGAACCTACTTATCAGCATGCCTTTCCCAAACATTTCTGACCTTGTTTACTCTTCAAGATTTTTATGAATGATCTGGAGGGGCAAGTCAAAGGGATGCTGATTAGATTTGCAGATGATAGAAAGCTAGGATAGGCTGCTAACACTATCAAGGAGAAGAGAGGATTCCGAAAGATCTAGACAAGCTTCAACAGTGGGCTGAAACTGACAATACGCTATTTAATAGGGAGAAATGCAAAGTCCTACATCTGGATAAGAAAAATGAAAGGAACAAATAACGAATGGGAGGAATCTGAGTAGCAGCACAAGTGAAAAGTAGATCACAGGTTGAACATGAGTCAACAGTGTGATGCAGTTTTTATGTGCATCCAGAGGAGCATAGAGTCTAACCAAGAGTCTAAACAACAAGAAGCAATTATTCCTCATCTAGAGTACTGTGGCCATTTCTGGGCACCACAATTCAAAAAGGAGATTGGCAAACTAGAGCAAGTTCAAAGGAGGGCTACCAAGATGGTGAGTGGTCTGAAGACCATGTCCTACGAGGAACAGTTGGAGGATCTAGGAATGTTTAGCCTGCAGAAGAGAAGACTGAGAGGAGACACGATAGCATCTTCACTTAGACAAGAAATTGTTGTTCTTTAAATGTCTTCAGGCAATGGTTGATTTTCTTATTATTTGTTGATTGTCATGTGATTTGTTGGTTGTGGATTGTTATGTTCTTTATAATTTCAATTTAAAAAAAGTAAAAAAAAACTTAGACAAGATGAAAGGACAAGGAACAATGGCATGAAACTTCATGGGAGTCAATACAAATTATTTCTTGACACCAGGGATCCCACCATCCTTTTCAGGAGGATCATCTCTGTCCTTCTTTTAGGTATGTACCTTAGGAGCAGAAGAATGAAATTTTTGGATGGAAGGTTGAGTGACTGCCTCCGGGACTAAAGGCCATCAAAGGCCAGGAGGGAGCAGTAGCACTACTCAGCAATTGTAGAAAAAAGACAGGCAACTGGGGGTCACATTTTTGAATGACAACGAAGATGAAAGAGGCTGGCTTATCTATAATTTTCAGCTTGAAACCACGTAAAGCTCTGGTATAACATAATTGGTGAACTTACCCAATGAGGCCACAATCCCATAAGTCTCTCGCATGACTTCCTTGCAGAGAGCTTGCTGCCCTGAATCGAGCAGAGCCCATTCTTCCTCCGTGAAGCACACGGCCACATCCTGGAAGCTCACCAGACCCTGCAGGAAAAGGATTTAACTCAAAACATTCTTCTTGAATAATATCTCTCTTCGGTCTATATAATTCTCCACCAGAAGAGGTGGTGACAGCAACTAGCCTGGATAGCTTTCAGGAAGGATTAGACAAAGTCATGGAGGACATATGTATCAATGGCTGGTAGAATGAATCCTCCATTAAGTACATCCTCCATGTTGGGGTGTCAGGCAGGATGGGTCTAAAGGCCATTTACTTGGATTCAAGAGCAGGTGAAGGTTTTGCCCTTGTCTTTTGCTTCAGATACCCAGTGCAATTGGTGGCCCAGTATGTGAGACAGGATGCTGGACTAGATGAGCTGTGGCTTGATCCAGCGGGGCTCCTCTCAGGTTCTTATCTGAAGAGGTAGTACTGCTATTCATAATATACAGTCCTAGCTTACAGGTGTCTATTATATTTTTTACTCGAGCATTCCCTTTGTGAAGGTTTGTTTCTTTCCCCTCCTACGCAGTTTTTAACTGTAGTTTTTTCTTTGTTCGTATCCTGGTTTTTAATCATTTAATCACTTTGTGTTTTATAATCTACTTTAAGGACTTATCACTGTTGAGAAAGCAACTCAGCATGTTTGCTTCAGTGCATGAGAAATAGAGAACTGTGACTTTAAGAGCAGTTGGCTCCTGTCTTCAGTTTGGTCTTGTGGTTAGACTGCCGGAATCATAGCTGGAGGTTTTCTGGTTCAATTCTGCTTCACAAAGCCAGACGGGTGACTTTGGGTTAGTTACAGCTCCCTTTCCGAGTCCTCACAGCCCCTCCACCTCAAACGGTGTCTCTTATGAGAAGCACAGAAGGTTTGTCAGCTGCTTTGAGTCCCCTTAAATGAGTGAGAAAAGCAGGCTAAAAGAGTAGAAATCTTCTCTTTGTAGGTTTGGCACTCAGGAAACCCTCATCTCAGTCCATCAACAGTACAAAGGGGTGTATTACTATTTTGCCCCAAAATAAAGCAGCACAAAACACCCACCGACCATCACACCCACCCTCACTGCTCATGGCTCCTTCCTCACCTGAAATGGTTCCAGGGCAGCTTCTTCTACTCTCCTTGGAGGGAAAGAAGATCCAGATGGCTCCCCTGACTCCATGTCTCCCTTCCTGAGGGTGGAAGAAGAGGAGGAAGGAATTAGACCCCCCTGGACTGGGAAAGAGACCTTCAGCCCCCTGGAGGCACAGGGGGGACCAGTGTGGAGGCACCTGACGAAAGTCCCCTTCGCAGCCCCAGTCCGGAGTTTGCAGGATGAGACCAAGATGGTTCCTGGATTCCCCTCAGTTTAACTCCCCTAAAAGCTGAGAATAGATCAGGACATCAGCGAAGAACCTTCTAATTCTCAAAGCGAGGGGAAGCCAGGCTTGGATCCCCTCTCAGCGCTGTATCCCGACTCAGGAACAGGCAGGAATAAACATAATCCGCACCCAAGACGCACCTTCCAATGTTGGGTTGCGTACACACAGCACACCAAAACACCGCTTCAGCCTCGCTTTCCACGGCCCGCAAGGCTACGGCATACACCCCCCTCGAAGTGTTCTTTGTCCTCTCACCTCACTTCCTCTTCCGCCTTGAACCACCGTTTGCCGAACTTCCTGCCTCTCTAGGAAACGGGGGGGGGACTCTTGCTTTAACCACTGCAGATCCAAGGGGAAGGAAGTCACAAGGGAGCAAAAATGCAGAGATCAATTTCCCTATTGCTATGGGAAGTGAAATCTATTTTCCCTAGTAATTCGGACTCATCTGTGGAGCAGGGACGTTCTCTCCCTTGGAATCGCACTGTAGGAGGTGTCATCGTTTGCTCAGCGCCAGAGACATCTGTTCTGTGGGATTGGAAGGTTCCTAAAAAGAAACAAAGAAAGAACAATCCAAACTGGCAGAAAATTCGCTGATGGGAGGCTGAGGCAGGCGACAGGGGATTAACATAACACTGAGCTGAAAAATCCTAAATAATGAATAAACGAGAAAGAGAGAGAGAGAGAATGCTAACATCATTTAAGCCACTAATGCCTGTGCTGAGATACAGCTCACCGCTTTTCCTTCTCTTGAAGAGGACTGGAGGTGCCACGGTAGAAGTTAATGGGGAATAAAACTCCTTTCAAGGATCATGTCAAGGAAATTCCTCTAAGCTGCCATCTCTCAGTGTGTCATATGGTAAAGTCCGCCTGCAGTAGGAGTAAGGGCACACTCGTAGCCCGTATGGAGAAGTAATGTATTTTTCAAACACCTCCTCTGCCCTTTCTATCTTTCTCTAGGAGGCGAGAGAAGCTGATAGTCTCTGCAAATACCTTTCTACAACTCACCTGGGGCTCAACCCAACACTCATCAAGTTCAAATCAGAATTCTTCAGCATCCCGATCAACTCAGGTTGTAACAACTTAACCAACTCAATCCCTATATTGTCAGATATAAAACCAATGGGTCCCACTCCCATTGTCCACTCCTAACATCCCTGGTTTTCTCCTGGTCTCCACCATGGTTTGCCCCTCCAGTTTTACAAATTCAACCTCAGGCCTATCAGAAGTGCAGGGTCCATCAAACATCTGGTGGACCCAGAATCTACCAATCCCACTCCTTGCATTCCATGCAAGCAAGGGGGAGGTTAATTTCACTCCTTCTCTTCAGTGAGCACCTGCAACACTTAGGAGAGGCTCCACTTCTTCCCCACTCGCAGACCAGGCAAGCAGTATCTCTGGATTCCTCTACAGCAGTGGTTCCCAAAGTTGTCTGGGTTAAGACCCATCTAATATAAGTTTACCAACTCAGGACCCACCTCTAGGAAATTTAACCATTACCATTATGAATAAAGGCTCAGTCGGTTGGTGTATCGTTCTACAGGCAGGGCCCACTCAATATTCGCTCGTGACCCACCAGTGGGTTGCGACCCATAGTTTGGGAAACCCTGCTCTACAGCAAAGATCACTCCAAGTGTCAGGGCCACCACTCAGCCATGTTGTAACCTTGCTGCAATTTAGTCTTGCCTGTTTGCATTCCTATGAGAATTTCTATGGGCAATCAATAAGCATATTGATTTGCTGGAAAGAAATTTCTCTCATTTCACAGTCTTTAGTGGAGTGAAACATTCAAGAACATCCTTATCTCTTAAGTTCACAGTGTTTGCCAAAAGAATCTAGTATTTTACAGTATTCCTATTGTTCTGCATTTCTGCTAGCTAGCAACCAAAGAATTGTTACACAAAGTGTATGAGAAGCTGCTTGAATGTTTGCTTTTCCACAGGCTCAGCATTTTAAATTGCTGCTGCTGCTCATATTGCTTGCAATGATAATTGACTGGTATTGGTATTTGTCTGACGCTCATGTATCTAAGGTTTATTGATTATGCTCTGATGATACTAGGTTTATTGTTTGATACTCTTATATTCTTGATATTGTGTATCTATGGTTAGTGTGTACATATTGATGTAGCGATTGATTGACAGGAAGAGTAATGCTGCACATTCCTATAGAATTCCAGTTTCCTTTATTCACAGCACAGATGGCTAGACGCGGGAAATATTTTCTAGGTACTGATACTGCACAGGCCTTGAACACAGAGAGAAGCGTAGGAAAGCTTGCTAGCACCATTGCCTGAAATCATCTCTGTTATCGACAATAAATAGAGGAACATGCTGTGAACAAATCTTTGCCTTGATATGTTCTGGGCCCCCAGTGGTTCTGACATCAAGCATGTGATGGTCGAAACCATTCTGGAACCTCTGGGTACTGTATGTGTAGGCCTCAACCACTCTGGGCCACTCATCCTTGAGCTGACTGAAAGTTACTGGAAACAGTGATAAGATGGATGTGGACCAATAAATTGAAACTGAATCCAGACAAGATGGAGGTACTGTGCATCACTGGGTCCCATCGAGGAAGGTGAGGGTCATCCAATTCTTAGTGGGGTTGTTTTGCCCTAGAAAAATCAGGTGCGTGACTTGGAAGTGCTGCTAGATTCATTGCTGTCGTTTGAATCCCATGTGGCAGCGCCTGCCAGGAGTGCCTACCATTATCTTCATTCAGTCCGCCAGTTGAAGCCTTACTTCGATCAGGGTAACTTGGACACAGTGACCCATGCTCTGGTAACCATATTAGACTACTGTATGGAGCTGTACGTAGGGCTACCCTTGAAAACAGTTCAGAAGCTGGAACTTTTGCAAAATTCATCATCATCATCATCATCATCATAATACCAGAGCTTAGCTGCTTCACTGGGGAAGGTATGCTTGCATTCATATATGAAGTCAGCACAGAAACCTGCTCTATTCTGTCCTGCCCCGTGAGAAAATACTAGTGAGTGCAGCTCCATCACTTATGAACCTGGTTCATCTTTTGGTTAGAGTCTCATAGAATCAATTACAATCTCCCATGTGTTGGAATAATCGTGGAAACAAGGGTACTTATCTACACATGTGGTGGCAATCCCCCAAGGTTGAAAAATTCTGGAAAATAATTCAAACAACACTTAGTGAAACTACATCTCAGAATATATTGCTCTCCCCAGCTGTAGTATTTTTATTATGTTTTAAGGATGATCCAGCACCTCAATGTAGCAGGGATTTGATTATGATAACAGCCGCTAAGGCTGAAATAGCACTCTATTGGAAGAACCCCAACCTTCTGACAAAGGAGAAATGGATCACCCATCTGTGGTTCCTCATTGTTAATGAGCTAATCATGGCCCAGCAATATAAAATGCAGGATTTGGGACAGCAAGCTCAATTTATTTTTTAAAAAATGGACACCATTTATTGTTCAGGCCCAGGTCAGTCCCTCTCTACATCCCTCATCCTCCTTTTCTCTTTCAGCTATAAAATATAAACTATTATCTTTGTTCCCAGACTTAATGATTTAATTCTTGAATACAGGAGAAACAACACTGTAACACAGAAACTGTTGCTCTTCAAATGTCTTCAGGCAATGTAAATGGTTGATTTTATTATTATTTGTTGGCTGTTATGAATTAAAGAAGTTAAAAAAGAAAGAGAAAATGCTAGTGAGTGCAGCTCCATCATTTGTGAACCTGGTTCATCTTTTGGTTAGAGTCTCAGACACTTATCTGATAGTCACCCGGTTTCATTCTACAATCTTCCATGAAGCCAGCTGGGTGACCTTGGGCTAGTCACAGCTCTCTTTCTGAGCTCTCGCAGCCCCACCTACCTCACAGGGTCTCTGTTGTGGGGAGAAGAACAGAAAGTTTGTTGGGCACTTTGTATCCCCATAATGGTGAGAGAAGCGAGGTATAAAAGCCAACTCTTCTTATTCCCTTCATGAAGGGATGTGATTTCATCCTTCATGGCAGCATGAATTGATGCTGTGATCTCACCAATGTGTCACGTGCCACCTCCTCGTGATGACTCAGCCACATACATACATACATACATACATACATACATACATACATACAATGTGCTACTTTGTACACAAAAGAAATTAAATATACATCGAATTTTTTCCTTCCCCTCTCCACCTTATCCCATCTGAAACCTCGACATTTTCCATAATTTGATTATAATTCATTTATTCTTTTAATCTTTTCCATAAGATATTGAAGAGAGCCTTGTCTTTGAAAACAGAATACTAAAGAGTTTAATTTACATCACTCAGTCCTAGACACTTGGGAAGGGCCCGACTAGTGATAACAATGACCAAAACCAGCATAAATATCTGCAACACATGAAATTAGGGTAATCTTGTACCAGTGAGATTTAATATAGCTTCCGTACAGGTTAAGGACAGGTTAAGTCCCTCTACTCTTCCAACCGGCCGTCTGCTTTACCCCCTTCTACGTTCCAAGCATCCAACCTCCACAATCAGTGGATTCCAACCTGAAGAAACGGGAGTCCCAGTATGAGCAAAGAAACCTCTCAGTAACTTCATATATCAATAATAGGGTTCTGCACAATTTCTTTTTTGTGAAGAAAATTCGCATGCCTTCGAATAGATGCCCTTCAAAAGTGGTAGGATTCAGATTCTATAAGAATGCTTGATATGAATTGGATACAAATGCTCGATATGGATCCCATAAAATCCCCATATGCTACATATCCCCTATGTGTCCACTCAGAATCCACTCTCAATCCACCTCAAATCCACTCTGGATCCCTAACCCTAACTGCTTTCCCACCTCCAGCTTTACAGATGAAATGAAGCTTCATACAAATGTTCTGAAGCATTTGATTAGAATTTGAATGTCAACCTCTGAATGTGCACACACTCGATTTCAATGTGAATGTCCAAAATTGGCTGAATTCATATGAAAAAGGAATAATATGAATATCTGCGCACATCCCTAGTCTATAGGTTGGATAGAGATTCATCCATTTCATAAGAAGAACGATGCAACCCTGATTTATGAAGCTCAGGGACACAGAGCAAGGTATCTTGACCTGAACGCTTTCTCTGGCCAGGCTCTGTATTTAAATATGTTTCCGGGCAAAGATTAACCAACTTGTAAATTTCTAACCACGTAATAACTATGTCTAAGGTGTCACCACCAGGCTTTCTCCAACCTTTCCCATTCAAAATGTCTTCTTCCACACCGTATTCACTATTTTTCTGATACATCTTCAACAATGAATCTATTGTTCCAGCTTCTTTCCTTTGTGCCTTGAGATGTTCTTCAATGGACTTTTGGGTGTTCCTTTACGTGAGTCAAGATTTCCCATCCAACCAGTGCTCTTTCAAAGTTCAATGCAATGATGCAGTTTCCCTCAAGTGGAAGTGAAGCTCTTTCCAGTCAATTAATTTTTGTGTTTTTTCCCCCGTGTGGATTCTTGGATAACAAGAAAGTAAAGTGCACCAACTGAAGCACTTTCCACACTCCATGCATTTATATTGTTTCTTTCCTGTGTGTGTATTCTTTGATGATAAGAAAGTAAAGTGCAGCAACTGAAGCTTTTTCTACATTCCATGCATTTGTATTGTTTCTTTCCTCTGTGTGTCCTTTGATGGCACATAAGGTGACTCTTCCGGCCGCAGCTCTTTCCACATTCCACGCATTTATATGGTTTCTCTCCTGTGTGTGTCCTTTGGTGACGCGTAAGCTCGCACTTCTGAATGAAGCTCTTTCTGCACTCCATACATCGATCACTCAATTAGACAGAAAATATGGGAAAGGAAAAATGAAGATGCTGGAGACAGATTACAGGTGGAAGAAGACCCGTTTTAATCTTGCACAGGCTTTAAACACAACAACCCCCAGGGGTGTGGCAAAAATGACATAGATGCAACATCAAGGAAGGTGACTGGATGAAAGCTGGTGCTTTGTAGGTCAGAGGTCCTGGTGATGGCACATCCTCTGGTTAACAGGAAGAGAAAGGCTATTTTCTCTCCACATCGCTGAGAAACTCTATTATTGCCTAAGGGCAGCTGCACAGAATAGGAAGAATTCAACACCATGGTAGAAGTAAGCGTCTACTACAAGTCCATGGAAAGGAAAATTCTTGCTCCTTTTACTCTGAGGTTTGTAAAATGGAGTACTGCAAGAAAAGGAAGCTAGGGGGAAAACTGTGCAGACTAGAGATGACTACATTAAATCTTTATTAACTTTCGTACACAATGCAAAATGTACATCATTCAAAATTTCACATTATGCCATACACATATCCGTTACTCAGTTTTTAAAATAATTTTTCCTTTTAACACATTAAAAAAGAAAAAAACTTATATATATTGATAATATCCTCCCCACCCCAAGTAAACTTCTAATCTCTCATTATCTCAGACTTGTAACAATCTTGTTTATCATATTTTTCAATTTATTATTGATTTCCAGTTTAGCAATATATCAATACAGCTCTCCAGTTTTCTTCTACTGAAGTCCTTATATTCACTCCCATACTTTTATTCCTCCTTTGTCTGAGTACATCATATTTAAGCTGATCTGCAATATTATAGTACCACCAAATGAGGTGGGCCAATAAGACCGCATTGAGTGACAGGCATCCCTGCTCCCTGGGAAAAAAAAAAGAGTATTTGTTCAGCAGTAGGAAAAAGGCTGAACTAATACTCTCTCTTGATTTGTGGAGGTGTGATTTTTTAGCACCTCCGTGGTCCAGCAGTCTGGCCAATGAGGAAGGTGCTAAAAATCACATGTTCCTCTTCCCTCCAAACCTAACCGGTGCTTGGCTTTGCCAACATTTAGTTGACACTGCCAACCCAGGGACGCTGGCTGATGAAGACGATGGAGGAAGGTAAGTTTCTCAGCGGAAAACCTACCACCACCGTCAGACCCTAGCCTAGGGAGCTGTCCCTTTAAGCCTAGCCTAATCTAACCCATCCTTTCCCACTCCTTCCCCACTTACCTTGTCCTTACCTCTTTGGCATGGCATGGTACCTTCATGCCGCCATTGCTCCGGACCCTGCTGGAATCATGGGACCAGTTGTGATGATGTGTGTGAGTAAAAGGCCAAAACCTACTGATGAAGCGCAATGCATGATAAGATGGAGACTTGGCTTCTTAAAGCGAGGATTTTCAGACTGTTGGGAAATTTGGCATCTAAAAGCGAGAATTTGTGAAGATGTTCACAACAACAGGAAAATGACTGTTAAATAACTGATAACAGACTGGTGATAATGGAGTAAGCAAGATTTCAAACAAAGAACTTGAAAGCATGCATGCGTTGGAACGTCACCCCGAAAGAGGATATAAAGAAAGACTCTGGAAAGTACATGCACGCTTCTTCGGACCAGCTGGGAGGAAGTGTCCACCACCTCTATGTTGGACTGATCACCCATCGGGAGTAGACCGTGTGTGTGTGAGAGTATAGAATGAATGATGTGTGAAAGGGGATCCCTCTAATTGTATGCTTAAATGATTTAATAAATGTTACATGCACAGTGTGAAGAAATCCAGATCTGGTCTTCTGTCTTTTCATGGGATTGTTTGGCACTAATCCCGAGCACCTACTCCTCTCTGGTTACGTACCCCTTCACACGCATAACACAGTGGGGCCTGGAAGAGGCCTGCGGCACCACCTGAACTCACCCTCTTCCTCAGGGCCCACCTACCTGGAGGTTGAGCTTTGGGTCGGCCTAGCTTAACCTAACCTATCTTTCCCATCCCCTTCCACCCATCCATCCTTTCCCACCCCCTCCCCATTTACCTTGTCCTTACCTCCGCAGCGCCTTCTCTGCGCTGCTGCCACCACTCCAGTGCCACTGGAACTGATTTGGAAGGCTGTATTTAGCCCTCGGAACCCTCTCATGGTTCCAACGGGCCTGGAAGAGGCCCTATCGCCACCGGAGCTTGCTCCCCAGGTAAGTGGGCCCTGGGGAGGTGAGCGAGCGAGCTCAGGGCATAGGCCAAGCGCGCATGTGGCCGGCTGGTAACTCTGCAGCATCTGGCCTGTTCCCATCTTGGCTTGAAAGAAGTGTCTTTCCTACCAAGATCTGAACAGGGGGAGGGCAGTGTTCTCCGTTTGCTAGGGGGACAAGAAGGTTAAAGATTAAAGCACAGTTGCGACATGGTTGCCCACTCAACCAATGCCAAGAGACCACTCTGGAGCTCTTTGCAATCTGTTTTAAGTTTTTACTATCCTGAATAGTTTAGTATCATCAGCAAACTCTGCGATTTTCCTATGTGCCCCTTCTTAGATTATAGATGAATAAATTAAAGGGCATTGGTCCCAATACTGAATCTTGGGGGACCCGATTTTTCACCATGTTTCACCCGGACAACATGTGTTGTTCTAGCTTCTTTCCTGTATGAGCCTTGAGATGGTCTTCAATGGACCTTTGGGTGTTCCTTGATGTGCTTTAAGATTTCCCATCCCACCAAAGCTCTTTCAGTGTTCAATCCAATGACGCAGTTTCCCTCAAGTGAAAGTGAAGTTCTTTCCACAGTCTATCAATTTACCTGGTTTCTCCCCTGCATGGGTCCTTGGATGATAAGAAAGTAAAGTGGAGCAACTGAAGCACTTTCCATACTCAATGCATTTATATGGTTTCTCTCTAGTGTGTGTGTTCTTTGATGACATATAAGGTAACTCTTCCGAATGAAGCCCCATCCACACTCCATGCATTTATATGGTTTCTCTCCTGTGTGTGTCGTTTGGTGACGCGTAAGATGACTCTTTTGAATGAAACTCTTTCCGCACTCCATGCATTTATAAGGTTTCTCTCCCGTGTGTGTCCTTTGGTGACATGTAAGCTCACTCTTCAAAACGAAGCTCTTTCCACACTCCATGCATTTATATGGTTTCTCTCCTGTGTGTATTGTTTGGTGACGTATAAGCTGACTCTTCTGACTGAAGCTACTTCCACACTCCCCGCATTTATGGGGTTTTTCTCCTGTATGTGTTCTTTGATGAGATGTTAGGTGACTCTTCTGAATGAAGCTCCTTCCACACTCCATGCATCTATAGGGTTTCTCTCCTGTGTGTGTCCTTTGATGACATGTAAGCTTACTACTCCAACTGTAGCTCTTTCCACACACCATGCATTTATACGGTTTATCTCCTGTGTGTGTCCCTTGATGACAAGTAAGGTTACTTTTCCGAATGAAGCTCTTTCCACATTCCATGCATTTATATTGTTTCTCTCCTGTGTGGGTTCTTTGATGACAAGTAAGGTTACTCTTCCGAATGAAGCTTTTTCCACAATCCATGCATTTATATGGTTTCTCTCCTGTGTGTGTCCTTCGGTGAAGCATAAGTTGATTCTTCTGAATGTAGCTCTTTCCACACTCCATGCATTTATATGGTTTCTCTCCTGTGTGGATCCTTTGATGACAAGAAAGGTTACTTTTCCAAATGAAGCTCTTTCCACACTCCATGCATTTATAGGGTTTCTCTCCTGTGTGTGTCCTTTGGTGACGCGTAAGCTGACACTTTCGAATGAAGCTCCTTCCACATTCCCTGCATTTATAGGGTTTCTCTCCTGTGTGTGTCCTCTGATGACACTTAAGGTAACTACTCCAACTGTAACTCTTTCCACACTCCTTGCATTTGTAAGGTTTTTCTCCTATGTGGGTTTTTCGATGTACAGTATGAGTTTTTTCCTCCCAGAGTTTCTTTGTTTGGTGAACACTCCAGCGCATAGATGATTTTGGTTCATTATCTAATGTTTTTCTAGATATCAAATATTTTTTTGCAATTCTGCAGCCTGTAGGAATTCTCAGAATGTTCTTCCTTTTTTCTTTAACCGCATATGCTTGCGAAAAGAGAAAGAAAAAATTAATGGATTTCAGCCATCATCAGTGGCATATAGGGGTATTTTGATGGGGGAGAAATCACCATATCGCTGCTGCCTCCTCACTTTGTCTGGTGGGCCACAGAGTGAAACAAGATACCTGATTCAATGCATTGTGGCTCGAGCTAGCAGGGATCCTCTTAATCCCGCTATTGGACGTGTGCTATCATGTTAAGAAGCAGGCTTTGCTATAAGAGGAGTGAGCCAATCTGCAAGCATAACACTGAGACATACAGCAGGCTCAGGTATGCAATGCAATGAATCTTTAACTACTAGCCCTAACACAATGCACACAAATGCACACAATCCTACAATGCAGAAATTTATGTACATTCCATATACTTGGACATATAGAATGCAAACCATGCTGAAGATTCACCTAGGCTGCATCCCCACTACAAGCTTATTTCGATTTCCCTAAACCAACCGGTTTCCCTAAACCGAAATAATAGAAGCGGATGCAAACGCGAATTTGCCTGTTCCCATTACTTTCAACTGGATCTGGATTCTGAGTTCAATAGAAAACTTTGGCCGCATCCCCATGACAAGCTTATTTCAGTTTCAAACCGTTTTCAATCCCCGCAGACCCCACGTCAGTTTGGCTTAACACACTTTACGCATGTTAAATCGCCCCAAAGCGTTGTAAATATTAATCCTCATTTCAACAGGTTTCACTCCAGTTCGTGCGCTTGAAACATTTTACATTTTTTACTGTGGGGACCGTTCCATGTTAAGGGATGAGAATCCGTGTTTAGGGTTTCCGTCCCCCAATAGCACTCTACCCAATGGCTGTTCGCATTCTGGGTACATCATTAAATGGATGTGCCTACACTCCCATGGGGGACAGCTCCTCCTGACCCTGTGGCTTGGCCACCCTTTGCCGCTTGGGGGCACTACCTGCTTGGGGTCTGATTTTTTCCCTTCTGAGTTGCCAGACGAGGGTTGGTTTGATATTTAAAAAAATTTAGCACCAGATTTTTTGCATCAGCGCACTAGCGATGCATCAGTCTTTTTGACACTGCGGATTTTTAAACATCACCTTCTAGCCTTTCGTTCTCGGCTCCTCGCACCACCCTACACTGGCCTAGCTGGGTGGGCACCTGCCTGGCATGGGGGGATGAAAAGCGGCCAGGCAGAGGAGTACTGAATCACACAGGGCGTGGGGGGTGGCTGCACTCAGTCCTGCACCCTAATCTCGATGGAAACAAGCAGGGCAGGAGGTGGCTGGTGGGAATCAAGTGGCTGATGTGGGTGCTCCTCTTGCCAATCCGTGCAGTGGCGTGGGTGGGTGGGCACGGGGCGCAAAGAACTACCCCAACCCCACTGCTTCCCATCTTTACGTTCCTACAAAGGTGCACAATTGTTTCTAAAGCCACTATTTGGGCGGCACTCTTCCATGCGGTGGTGCCACGGTGGTCTTCCCCTCCACCCAGCCCTGGGCAGCCCGCTTCAGAAAAGACAAACAAGATTAGAGCAAGTCCGTGGAATAGGTTGCCACAGGAGTGGCGGGTCCTCCTTTGCCGAAGGAAATCAAGTAGAGGCTGGACCTACTTTTGCCTGGCATGGTTTAGGGGTTTATGCCTAGAGTGGGGGGGGGGGGAATAGATGACCCCAGGGGTCCCTTCCATGTTTCCACAGAAATGCTTTGCTATTGGCATGGGTCAGTCTATATGCTCTCTAGGGGGTCCCTCCACTAACTCTGCTTCCTCAGCTAGTGCTGGCATTATCCGGGTGGGTGGGTGGATGGCAGCCGTGAGACCGCCTAGCCAGACTGCCCATGTCCAACGCAAGCTGAGGAGGGGAGGACACGCTTCTCGTGTTGCACCACCGTGGACTTCCCCTCCACCCATCCCTGGGCACCCCGCTTCAGAAAAGCTCCTGCCTTGAGTGGGGTTGGGGGGGGTGGACTGGATGACCCCAGGGGTCCCTTCTGTGTTTCCAGTGTCAAGAGATAGAGGAGAAAATGTGTAGATGTGAATAGGGAAAACAAATTCCACACAGGAAGTACAGAAGATAATCTAGTTAGCTTAGTATCTAGTAAGAAGACTCTTTCAAGGTGAAGATAGGTGAGGTGTGCAAAACATCACCAGTTCTCCTAGACTGAGACAGCATCATAGAGATTGCAACAGCTTGCGTAAGACAGAGGCAAATGACTCAAGATCAGGAGTTTGGGTGTCATTTGAGTCATTGTGACCTTGCTAGTAAAACTATATAAGTAGGTGTGTAGCCAATGTATTGTTTACAATTTGATGGAGCGCTGGAGAGAGCGGGAGAGACTTTGTATATATTGATGGAAGCAATAAAACCCCCTTCGGTGATTGGCTGTCGGCGTGAAGTTCTTTTCTAAACTACGGCAGAGGTGTGATGGTGCTGAAAGAACAGCTCCCGAAGCCAGGACGAGGGGGGAGAGCTTGGGCCAGAAAAGACAGGCATGGAGAGAAGCAACAGAGAGTTGCTGATTTATTTACTGACAAGGGTTATGGCAGCCCAGAGCGTTAACCCTGCGTGTGCTGAACAGTTCAACTGACTGTGAGTGCCGAAAGGCTAAGTGAAAAGAGAATCGGACGGCTGTCTGATTATCTAGTGTTGTGTGTCTGTTTTTTGTCACGTTTGACAGAAGAAGGAGAGAGGAAACTGCACTGCCTGAGAGATGGAAGCTGCACGTTTTCCAAAACTGGATGAGACGAACTTTTCCGCTTGGGCTGTTTACGCGGAAGCGCTGCTCACAAGGGAAAGGCTCTGGGATGTTGTTGACGCAGGCGTGGCAGCTGGTACGGTCGCAGAGGATCAGAGGGCAAGGGCAACCATTTTGCTCACGATCACGCCGCCACAAATCAACCACATCCGTGGAAAGGCAACTTCGAAGGAAGTCTGGGATACGTTGAAAGAGATCCACCAATCTCAAACAGCACTGTCAAGAATGATTTGGTGTAGGAGACTGTATGCTTGCAAGATGCAGAAGGCGCAAGCTCCTGAGAAGCACCTGGAAATCATGGCAGACTTGTTCCAGCAAGTTGCAACCAGAGGGATCGAAATCAGTCCAACGCAGAGAGCATTTATCCTATTAGGAAGTCTGACTGATGAGTTTGAAAATATCCTGTGGAGTCTGCAGTGTGTTGACCAGAGGCAGCTAACTCCAGAGATGGTGGCATCACGAGTCTTGGAGGAATGCCAGCGTAGGGACTACGAGGCGAAACTCCAGAGACAGGAAAAAGGAGTGATTCAAACCCACTCAATCGAGACTTTCAATGATGTTGAACCTGAAAAAGCATTGGTGTCCAGAGGGAGAAAATGCTTCCACTGTGGTGGAAAGGATCATTTCATTAAGGACTGTAAAAAGTTGGCTGAGGATAGAGCCAGGAAACAATCCAAGTTTGCTGCAAGCAAGAAAGGGGTTGTGAAAGTCGTGCAGAGCTGTGAGTCTGTAGCCTGTGTGGCTGCAAGCCCTAGCTGGGTGTTGGACTCAGGGGCAAGTTCTCACATGGTCAATTGTGAAAAGCTCTTGAAAAATAAAATGCCTTCGAACGTACATTCAGTCATGTTGGCGAATGGCGAATCGAAACAGGTGTGGGCAAAAGGGACGGTAAAAATACCATATTTTGAAAAGGATTTTTCAAATGTATTGTGTGTTCCTGAGTTGCAAGACTGTTTAATCAGTGTTTCTGAATTAACAAACAGTAATTATACTTTGTGTTTCGAGGGGAATGATTGTACTATTAGCATAAATGATGAGATTTGTGCTAGGGCAGTCAAGCGAAACAAAGTGTATGTGATGACTGGCAGGGCAGAATGCGCGTTAGCTGTTAGTGTGCCTAGGCACTTGAACTGCGCCCATTATTGCCAAGAAGCCAGAGGGCATGTGAACTTCACAAGTGTGGAAAAACTAGAGGAAGTGTGTCCAAAATTTCAGATGGAAATTTGTTCAAGTGATTGGGATGGTTCAGTTTGTAGCAAGGTGAAGCCTGAAGCTCTTCCTGTAGCCAAAGTTAGCAAAAGCACGACAGAAAGATTGTTTCGGACGGTGCAGGCAAATTTGGCTGACCCTGTAACAAAGCCTGTGGGCAAAAATCAGTACTTCATGGGCATTGAAGATTGTCCTACACAGCATTCGTATGTGATCCCTGTGACAGGGAAAAGTGAAGTAGCTGAACACTTTAGAGACTGGGTAAAAATGGGTAAAAAGCATGAAGGAATCTTAAAGCAAATGTGGGGGGAGGCAATTTTGACTGATGATCATGTTGCTAACCATGCTTGGAATTCTTTTGTAAAGGAAATGCTTTATCATATGCTGTATGGTAGACCATCAAACCTTGAATGTATAAGAGGTTGTGGGCAATATGCAAATGTATATGATGTATATGTACCTGCAAATTTCTGGAAAAGGTTAATGTTTGTGGGGTATCCTGGAAACAGCTATAGATTTCGTTCAAGTCATGGAGAAATCTTACTGTCCAGGAGTGCCAACTTTGAGAGATATCCCAGCTGGGAAAGGCTCCATGTGAACAAGGAGGTTTTTCTCAAGCTAGGGCAGAGTGCCACAGATGCTGGAAATGGAGGGGCACTAAAGCAAGAAGGTTCTACAGATAGTGAGACTAACACTTCTGCAAATGAACAAACACAAACACAGCCTAGGTCAGATAGTGGGAATGGCAAAGGAAGGACACAGGTAATCCTACCAAGGAGAGCTCAGAGAGTTAGAGAGCCCCCAGATTGGTTTGTGGGACAAACTGCAAACACTTGCATAGTGATAGCAGGAGGCAAGTGGGTATTCAAGAGGCAGGAAATGCCAAATGGAACCCAGAAACACAGAGGTAGAGACAGCAGAGAGGTGAATGATCCTAAAGTGCCTGGAGAGGACCAAGGAGGGAGAGTTGGTAATCCAGAGCAGTGGACAAGAACTGGAGCACAGTGTGGCATAGGTTGAAAGAGATAAAGTATAGATAACTTCGATACACATCTAAACATTTTGGAGGGGATTGTCAAGAGATAGAGGAGAAAATGTGTAGATGTGAATAGGGAAAACAAATTCCACACAGGAAGTACAGAAGATAATCTAGTTAGCTTAGTATCTAGTAAGAAGACTCTTTCAAGGTGAAGATAGGTGAGGTGTGCAAAACATCACCAGTTCTCCTAGACTGAGACAGCATCATAGAGATTGCAACAGCTTGCGTAAGACAGAGGCAAATGACTCAAGATCAGGAGTTTGGGTGTCATTTGAGTCATTGTGACCTTGCTAGTAAAACTATATAAGTAGGTGTGTAGCCAATGTACAATTTACAATTTGATGGAGCGCTGGAGAGAGCGGGAGAGACTTTGTATATATTGATGGAAGCAATAAAAACCCCTTCGGTGATTGGCTGTCGGCGTGAAGTTCTTTTCTAAACTACGGCAGAGGTGTGATGGTGCTGAAAGAACAGCTCCCGAAGCCAGGACGAGGGGGGAGAGCTTGGGCCAGAAAAGACAGGCATGGAGAGAAGCAACAGAGAGTTGCTGATTTATTTACTGACATCCAGAGGATCTCGCCAGAGGAGGACAGAAAAGAAGCGTGCTTCTGGTGGGGATCAAGTGGCTAACGTGGGGGCTCCTCTTGCCAATGTGTGCCGTGGCGTGGGTGGGTGGGCACCGGGTGCAAGGAACCGTCCGACCCCCTACGCATCTTTACATTGCTACAAAGGTCCACAATTCTTCCTATAGCCCCTTCCACGCGCAGACATACTTCTGCCTGGCATGGTTTAAGGGTTTATGCCTTGAGCGGGGGGGGGGGGGGAGTGGACTAGATGACCCCAGGGGTCCCTTCTGTGTTTCCACAGAACTGCTTTGCTATCGCCGTGGGTCAGTCTATATGCTCTCTGGAGGACCCCTCCGCTAAATCTGCTTCCTCGGCTAGTGCTGGCATTATCCGGGTGGGTGGGTGGCAGCCGTGAGACCGCCTAGCCAGACCGCCCACGTCCGATGCAAGCTAAGGAGGGGAGAACACGCTTCTCATGTGGCTCCACCATGGACTTCCCTTCCACCCATCCCTGGGCAGCCCACTTCAGAAAAGATCCTGCCTTGAGTGGGGGTGGGGGTATGGCTGGACTGCCAACTGCCCTTGTTGCCCTGGGTTAGTCTATATGCTCTCTGGAGGAGCCCTCCGCTCAGTCTGGAGCACAGGCAGTGGAGTACTGCTGAGATCTCTCATTTTGCAGGACTAAGGCGGGTATATTATGGACTTTGTGGGTTCCCCCCCATTTTGATTTTTAGGCCCTTGATTGCATTAAGAGGAGGATGGAAACAAGCAGGGTGGGGTGGGGGGCTCGGGGGACCCTAGCTCTGCGGCAGCCTGTTGTATTTCTGAGTTGTGTGTACTCTGGTAGGCGATTGACTTATAATGGAGGTAGAAATCCAAGCATTCCCATGCTGAAAAAGGCATGTGCCTTGCTATTATTCTTGATGAGAATGCTTGGTGAGCAACCAGCTAAAGCCATGATATTCAGGGTACTGTCGTCTAGCAGCTTAGAAGGGAAAAATCAGACCCCAAGCAGGTAGTGCCTCCAAGCAGCAAAGGGTGGCCAAGCCACAGGGTCAGGAGGGGCTGTCCCCCATGGGAGTGTAGGCACACCCATTTAATGACGTGCCCAGAATGCAAACAGCCATTGGGTAGAGTGCTATTGGGGGAGGGAAACCCTAAACACAGATTCTCATCCCTTAACACAGTGGTTCTCAACCTGGGGGTCAGGACCCCTTTGGGGGTCAAACTAGCCTTTCAGAGGGGTCGTGACAAGTCTCCCACCACCCTTCCCTCCCACTTCCCAGCTGCTCCGCCCCTGTGGTTGGGGGTCTCCACAACATGAGGAACTCCATTAAGGGGTCACGGCATTAGGAAGGTTAAGAACCACTGCCTTAATACGTAACAGCCCCACAGTAAAAAATGTAAAACGTTTCAAGCGCACGAACCGGAGTGAGACCTTTTGAAATGAGGATTAACAATGCTTTGGGGCAATTTAACACGTGTAAAGCGTGTTAAGCCAAACTGACGTGGGGTCTGCCAGGATTGAAAATGATTTGAAATCAAAATAAGCTTGTAATGGGGATGCAGCCCTAATGTGTGAATCCTAAGGTCAAATATGTGAACAGAAACACAAAATCTGGGTTCTATATTTCCACATTTGAATGGTACAAAGTTTCTCAACCAAGAAACAGATTTAGGAGAGAGATGAATTTGTGTGCGGCAAAACCAACTGTGGCTGGAGAAAGTGAGAGATAAAAATTCATGGCATTTTCGAAAATGCAAGGGAAGAAGCGGTATTATTTCTTCAATTGGGTGACACTTAATGCCAGGGACATATCTCCTTGGCAAACAGTATATCTTTTCCTTTATATTATAGGGGTTTTTCTCCAGGGATAAAGAGTACAAACCTACTTATCAACGTGCCTTTCCCAAACACTTCTGACCTTGCTTACTGTTCAACATTTTTATGAATGATCTGGAAGAGCAAGTTGAAGGGATGCTGATCAAATTTCCAGATGATACAAAGCTTGGATAGGCTACCAGCACTACGAAGAAGAAGAGACAATTCCAAAAGATCTAGACAAGCTTCAACAGTGGGCTGAAACTGACAGTAAGATATTTAATGAGGAGAAATGCAAAGTCCTACATCTGGGTAAGAAAAATGAAAAGAACAAATACAGAATGGGAGGAATCTAACTGAGTCGCAGCACAAGTGAAAAGGATCTTGGTGCTCTACTAGATTACAGGTTGAATATGAGTCAACAGTGTGATGCAGCTTTTAGGTGTGTTTTAGGAGGATTCCAAACGATCCAGACAAGCTTCAACATAGGGCTGAAATTGATAGTACTACATTTAATACGGAGAAATGCAAGATCCTGCATCTGGGTAAGAAGAATAAAAAGAACAAATACAGAATGGGAGGAATCTGAGTAGCAGCACAAGTGAAAAGGATCTTGGTGTTCTAGTAGTTCACAGGTTGATGCAGCTTTTAGGTGTATCAAGAGGAGCATAGAGTCTAAACCATGATAGGCAATTATTCCTCATCTAGAGTAATGTGACCATTTCTGGGCACCCCAATTCAAAAAGCACATTGGCAAACTAGAGCCAAGTTCAAAGGAGGGCTACCAAGATGGAGAGTGGTCTGGAGACCATGTATGAGGAACAGTTGAAGGATCTAGGCATTTTTAGCCTGCAGAAGAGAAGACTGAGAGGAGACACGATAGCCTCTTCACTTAGTCCGCATCCCCATTACAAGCTTATATCGGTTTCGATAGGGGTTCAATCCTCGCAGACCTCACGTTAGTTTGGCTTAACATGCTTTCTGCATGTTAAATTGCCCCAAAGCGTTGTAAATGTTAACCCTCATTCCAACAGGTCTCACTCCAGTTCGTGCGCTTGATACGTGTTACCTTTTTTTACTGTAGGGGCCGTACCGTTTTAAGGGATGAGAATCCATGTTTAGGGTTTCCCTCCCCCAATAGCTTGCTTCCAAAGATAGTGATTTCAGTGTAAAAATCCACACTTTACAGCAGCCACTACACTGTAGCAATCTACCCACTTCACACCTGATAACAATGTTGCAATTTTGCACAATTTTGAAAGTTCTGACCTTTAAAAAAGGGGGAAAAAAGGAAAGCAGCTGCAGGTTCTGTTTTTAAGCCTGTGGCTGTGGATGTGAGTGGGGAAGGGGGCTTGAGTTGCCGCTGCTGCTGTGTGCCCTGGGCAATGGGGAGAGGAGGGGAAAGAATCACTAGCTGCCCGCTGCTGTTTTTCCTCCATCCAGGCAAGCGGCAGCCACCCAGCCACCCAGCTAGGCTCCCTGAAGGGGTCCCTTATGGGTGGCGTGTTCACTCCAGGAGGAAGAGGGCAGGGCAGCCCCAAAAAGCAGCTTTTAAAAAGTAGCCACTTGAGTCCCCCCCTTGAGTCACGTATGCCACATACAATCCTCAGAATCCGGATCAAACACGATTAAGGTAAAAGTAATGGGAACAGGCAAATTCGCGTTTGCAAACGGTCCTATTTTTCAGTTTAGGGAAACTGAAATAAGTTTGTAATGGGGATGCGGCCCCTAACAAGATGGAAGGACTAGGAACATCAACATGAAACTTCAAGGGAGTCAATACAAATTAGATACTACAAAAAACTTAATGACAGTGGGAGCGATCAGTCAATGGAATAGTTTCCCAAAGGAGGTAGTGAGTTCTCCTTCGCTGCAAGTTTTCAAGCAGAAGCTGGACCTACATCTGTCTGACATAGTTTACAGAATCCTGCGTTGAGCATTCAGTGACCCTGAAGATCCCTTCCAACTCTCCAATTCTATTATTCTATTGTTGAAATATATTGCCCAAATCTCTCTTAGAAGGGACATTCTGGCTCTCTGGATACAGTACCACACACTCTTCAAACCCAGATACTAGAAATTAGCTTATTATTCCATTGTGAGCAAGATTTTATTTGCTTTGTTTGATAGAAATAATACTTTTTTGAATACAAACTACTTCAAGCATTTTAGGTTGCTGTAAAAGCTAAGTTTAATTTGTTTTTATCCTGCCTGTTTGCGTTTTTTGTGGGTGTTCTCTGTTTTGTTAACTGGTCAGTAACTGCAATAATATTACTGTTACTGTGCTCTGTGCTTACTTTATTTTCCACTGACATTTGAGATGAGGGAACAGCATCCCTTTAGAATTCTTTTTTCTTTAATACAACTTTTGATATCAAACAATAACCATCACTATTATTTCAAACTGAATAAATATTCAGGTAAAACTAATAAAAAAAGACACTAAACAATTGGGTTAAATATCTGAAGTTGAAACATTGAGGAAATAGATGTGGGAATATTGTTTTGCAGGTAGACATCTCTATATAATTCCACAGCACTACCTCACAAAAAGAGTTATAACATATTAGGTGCAGCTCTCTGGCAAAGGGGAAGCTAGGAAATGTATTCTCATGATAGGTCAATTTGGAAGGGAAAAGAAAACATAAGAAGAGAGAGGCTGAATATCTCTTAAAGCCTATTTGCGGGGATACGAGGGCAGGTGAAGGTGAGATAGAATGATGGATTAGACAGGTTTGAACCTGATCCAGCACACCTCCTCTGATGTTATCATGTTATTATGTAACCCTGGACTTTATGTGTTGTCTAGCGAGATTAACTAGGACAGTGATTGCTAACCTTTTGAGCTCGGTGTGCCAAAATTCGCAAGAAAGCCTAGCTTAATTCGGGTGCTGTGTCACTTCTAGAAATATCCATAATTTTGTGATATTTGTAGCGCTAGTAAAAAACTTATATTTTTGATATATGCATTTTATTAAAAGCAAAAACGAATAAATCTTTACATTAGTGACTTTTGTTGCTGAATTTCATTTGCTAAATCTTCAATTGAATGTATTTTGTACACTTCAAGAACAAGCAAGCATTACACGCCCAGGTGCCAGGGTGACCATGTGTGTCACCCAAAAGGGCTTGGCGTGTCACCTGTGACATGCGTGTCATAGGTTGGCAATCACTGAACTAGGATGAGGTCATCTTTAGACTCAGAGACATCCCAATGAAACATATCTGAGTTTTTGTCATTAGCTTTCCTCAAAAGTACTTCCGAGGAGAAACGTTTTGCTCTCTTATTGAGGAGATAAAGTAAATGGACCACTTCAGCCTCTAATGTAAGCCACCATGAACAAACTCTGGTTGTTTTATATAATACCTGAAAGGTACATTGTGGCATGCATACAGACATTTATTTATTTATTTAAAAATTATTTTTTATTTAAAATATTTATATCCTGCCCCATATCCTAAGATCTCTGGGCTGCTTACAGTAAAAAACCAATATACAAACCAAACATTAAATACATTTCAAAAATGCAATTTGCCAGAAGTTGGATTTTGTTGACTATTTTTAGAGTGACGTTTCCCCTTTTGAATAAGTAGAGAAGAATTTTATTTATTTATTTATTTATTCCGGATATTTATATCCTGACCATCACCCAAAGGTCTCATGCTGTGACACAAGATCCAATAAAAATGTAAAACCCTAGAAATAATAAGAAACATAAGTAAAATACAGCTACCACCTCCAGTCCTGTCCCAGGTGCAGTCTTGAGATTCCAGCTGTTCAGAAATTTTAAACAACTTAGAGTTGTTTTTTTGGCCTTGTGCCATTAGAGTGCATGCACTCAGAAAGCCACGAAAGTGGCACCTCGCCCCCATCCCGGCTTCCTGTTTGTCTCTGGTCCTGATGCAGCTAAGGACAGAGTCTTCTAAGAGGTGACTCTTACAGAGAAGTCCCAGAGTAGCTTGTTCTCAACAGTATTGCAGTGGAAAACTCGTCAGAGATATTTCTGCAGATTTTATGGTTTTAGTTCTCTTTAAAACCTTTGAATATAGATTTTCACATTCATGACACTTGGGTCAGTGAACTTCCTAGTTTGGCATTGTCTCTCATCCGAAGAGTTCCTTTATTTGTCACATATTGTCTCTTCTGCCCAGTTTTTGAATTGCAAGCTTTCCTTTTATGCTTTCCTTTCCTAATATTCCTGCATGGTGCCTTTTTTATTGAATAGTCCTGAATTTTTTTACCCAGAGTTTTCTTTTGTTTTTAATTTTTGCCAAAAGTCAAGCTGGATTATATCAGTGGAGCTGGCAATTGGTCCAGAAGAAGGAATCAGCTACCTTACAGACAAGGGCTCCAATGTAAGTCTGCTTGTTCACTGGTATTTTTTTAAATGCAGAGAAGAGGGATATTGTGAATTAAGGGAAGTGGGATGGGTGATGATAGTGATGGTGAACCTTTTGAGGTCAGTGTGTCAAAATTCGCAAGAAAACCTAGCTTAACTCGGGTGCTGTGTCACATCTACAAATATCCATAATTTTGTGATATTTGTAGCGCTAGTAAAAAACTTATATTTTTGATATATGCATTTTATTAAAAGCAAAAACGAATAAATCTTTACATTAGTGACTTTTGTTGCTGAATTTCATTTGCTAAATCTTCAATTGAATGTATTTTGTACACTTCAAGAACAAGCAAGCATTACACGCCCAGGTGCCAGGGTGACCATGTGTGTCACCCAAAAGGGCTTGGCGTGTCACCTGTGACACGCGTGTCATAGGTTGGCAATCACTAAACTAGGATGAGGTCATCTTTAGACTCAGAGACATCCCAATGAAACATATCTGAGTTTTTGTCATTAGCTTTCCTCAAAAGTACTTCTGAGGAGAAACGTTTTGCTCTCTTATTGAGGAGATAAAGTAAATGGACCACTTCAGCCTCTAAGTATTCTAAATATTCATCATCCCACAAAATGTCAAATATTTAGGGAGGGATATTGATATTTACCAACATTAAAAGTGTATGAGGTGAAGGAACAAGGAATGGGACCAAGAGACGTTACCAGGAAAGGCTAACAATTTCTGGACACGAGGGATCCTACCGTCCTTTCAGGTGGTACATCTCTGTCTGTCTTTCTAGGCTCCAAAAATATATTTTCTCATCCTCCGATAAATTTTAGATCAGGAATAAGAATTGTTCTTAGGGCAAGTAAAATGTTCCAAGAATCGCTCTTGGGGCAGGTAAACTTCTCCAAGATCGTCATGACTCGGAATTGCCGTGTCACAAGAAGAAATAGAACACATTCAACTCACTGGAAATGTGGAATCCAGGATCGGTATTTACCTCAGGAGCAGAAAAGTCGAATTCCTGGATGGAAAGTTGAATGACTACCTCCAGGACTAAAGACCATCAGAGGCCAGGAGGGAGCAGAAGCACTACTCAGCCATGGCAGAAACAAGACCAGGCAACGGGGGGTCACATTTTTGAATGACAACGAAGATGAAAGAGGCTGATTTATCTATAATTTTCAGCTTGAAACCACATAAAGCTGTGGTCTAACATAACTGGTGAACTTACCCAATGAGGCCACAATCCCATAAGTCTCTCCCATGACTTCCTTGCAGAGAGCTTGTTGCCCTGAATCAAGCAGAGCCCATTCTTCCTCCGTGAAGCACACGGCCACATCCTGGAAGCTCACCAGGCCCTGCAGGGAAAAGGATTTAACTGAAAACATTCCTCTTGGCTAATATCTCTCATCGGTCTACATAATTCTCCACCAGAAGAGGTGGGGAAAGTAACCAGCCTAGGTACCTTCCAGAAAGGGTTAGACAAAGTCATGGAGGACAGATGTAGCAATGGTTGCTAGAATGGATGCCCAGGTACATCCCCAAGGCCTGGGGTGGACAGGCAAAATGCCTCTAAAAAATTTGCTGGGATTCAAGAGAAGGTGAAGGTTTTCCCTTTGTCTTCTGCTTCAGATGCCCAGAAGCAATTGGTGGACCACTGTGTGAGACAGGCTGCTGGAACTGATGGGCTGTGGCCTGATCTGGCACAGTTCCTCTTAGGTTCCTATCTGTAAAGGGGCGAGAAAGGCAACTCTTCTCCTAAATGAGCAATATGCAGTTCTATGTTCCTACGATAAAAAAGTAGTAAAATTATTTTCATTGGTATGGCACTGAGGGAACCCTCATCCCGGTCCATCAACAGTACAGAGGGGTGTATTATTATTTTGTCTCAAAATAAAGAAGCACAAAACACCCACCAACCATCACACCCACCCTCACTGCTTATGGCTCCTTCCTCACCTGAAATGGTTCCATGGCAGCTTCTTCTGTTCTTGGAGGGAAAGGAGATCCAGATGGTTCCGCTGACTCCATGTCTCATTTCCTGGGGGAGGAAGAAGAGGAGGAAGGAATTAGACCAGTGATGGCCAACCTATGACATGCATGTCACAGATGACACGCCAAGCCCTTTTGGGTGACACACATGGTCTCCCTGGTACCTGGACGTGTAGTGCTTGCTTGTTGTTGAAGTGTATGAAATACCAACTTTCAATTGAAGATTTAGCAAATGAAATTCAGCAACAAACATCACTAATGTCAAGAATTATTTGTTTTTGCTTTTGATAAAATACATATAAGAAAAATATAACTTTTTTACTAGAGCTACAAATATCACAAAATTGTGGATATTTCTAGCTGTGACACACCACCCGAGTTAAACTAGGTTTTCTTGTGAATTTTGACACACTGAGCTCAAAAGGTTCGCCATCACTGAATTAGACCCTCCTGGACTGGGAAGGAGACCTTCAGCCCCCTGGAGACACAGCGGGGACCACTTGGAGGCACCTGACCAAAGTCCCATTTGCAGCCCCAGTCTGGAGTTTGCAGGATGAGACCAAGATGGTTCCTGGATTCCCCTTGTTTTAACTCCATCTACTAGCTGAGAATATATCAGAATATCAGTGAAGAAACTTCTAATACACAAAGGAATAGGAAGCCAGGCTTTACCCAATCTCAACACTATATCCACTCCCAGGACGCACCTTCCAATGTTGGGTCGCACACACAACACCCCAAAACTCCACTTTGCCCCTTTCCACTATCCGCACGGCTACCGCCGACATGTGGGGAGAAGGACGCCTCTTGATCTCCACTCTGTCTGGCCTCCCACCTCACTTCCTCTTCCGCTTTGAAGCACAAACAGTAGGACTCTATTGCTTTAACCATTGAAGGTCCCTGGGGTAGAAAGTCACAAGGGACCAAAGATTCCTTTCCTTATTGCTGCCGGAAGTTAAATCTATTTTTCCTAGCAATTAGGATCATCTGGCTGTGAACCAGCTTGCCTGAGAGGAGTGGAGAAGAGGCAGCAGGCTGGGCTGTGCCATCTTGCTCCCAGCAGTGCCCCTCCCTCCTCCAACTGCCCCCATCACAAGATGGCAAAGAGACTACAGCAGCCGATCCGCCAGTTGAGAAAATGTCTGGTCCTGAGGCCGAGCAAGGTGGAGCTGAGTAGATGCCGGCTGACCGTCTCTAGCATCATCCGGTTTGTCATCAATGAAGCGAAAATTCAAAGTAAGGAGAACAGGAAAATTCCAGCAATAAGAAATGAACAGAAGAATTGGAACTGAAGACTTCAAGTGCTTGCTTTTTGCTCTTCCCTGTTCCTTCCCACACCTTTTTCCTTTTGTATCTTGTCTCTTTAAACTGTAAGCCTGAAGGCAGGGACCTGTCTTAAGATTAATATAACATAGGTACCCACCCTGAGACCTTCAGGTATAGGGTGGGATAGAAATACAAATAAATAAATAAATAAATAATTCAATCTATCTATCTGTGGGGGATTTGGAGCACGGACTTTGTTCTCACCCTTGGAATTGCATAATTGGAGGTCTCACCATAGCTCAGCTTCAGAGACATCTGTCCAGTGGGATTGGAAGGTTCCTGCTCTCAAAAAGAAAAACGAAACAAAAATCCAAAGCGAATCTTTAATTTGCATATTCCCAAACCAACTGGAAGTTCACTGAGGCAGTTGGCAGGGAATCAACATAACATTTAGCTGAAGAATAAGTAATAAAAGAAGTAAAAGTTCAGCTTCTTCCAGATGGTGGCCAGATACTTATTTATTTAATATTTATATTACTATCCTGCCCTATACCTGAAGGTCTCAGGGCGGGTAACAGCATTTACAACCCAATACATTAAAAGAGTAAAGAATCTCTATTAAAACAATAATATCTGCAAATAGCTACCAATGGCTACAAGTGGGAAGGGAAAGATGTCACCCATTTAGTGGAAGGCCAGGACAAAAAGGTGCATCTTCACTGCCTTCCTGAACAAATGCAGTGAGGGAGCCTGACACATTTCATCCCTCTGGGACCACCACCGAGAAGGCCCTCTCCTGAGTGACTCCCCTCCAGATCTTGAGATAGGGCAGTCAATATGGGAGAAGGCGTTTCTTCAGATGTTTGCGGCCCAGCTTAAAACCTTGAATTGGGCTCAATAGCGAATCGACAGCCAGTGCAATCCCTTTACGACTGGTGTAATATCCCACTAAAAAGTGATGATACGTTTTCCAGCAATAGTTTTTAGCACGCTTTTAGGGCAGAAATAGCAGAGCCATAGTGGGGTTGTGTTGACAGGTGGTTTCAAAGATAGGTAGACAGACAGAGAAACTCCTCTGGTTTCTTTCTTTAAAAAAAATTAAATCTTTATTAACTTTAGTATACTATACAATACAAAATGTACATCATTCAAAATTTCACATTATGCCATACACATATCCATTACTCAGTGATGGTAAATTGCTGCTCTGCACCAAACTCTAGCAGAAGGCACCCGATGTCGTTGCAGTTTCCAACACCATGCTCGCTTAGCACTCCTTTTCAGGCTTCAGAGTTCTTTCCTTCTCTGGCACAGAAGTCCCCAAGAATTAAGATCTTATTTTCTGTGGGAACTTTTTGGATGAGATGGTGGTGGTGTAAAAGTTGTATTTTTCTGCAGTGTCAGTTGAAGAGTTGGGGCACATATACAGAAGAGAACAACATGTTGTTTATTGTGGAGTGGGAGGCGTAAGGAGATAACAGGATCAGAACGCGCTATCGGCAGATTTTCAAGTTTTTTTTATCATAAAGCCAACTCTGAAAGGTGTAAGCCCCACCATGTTCTTTAAGGCTGCCTTCTTTGTGAAGACAAACTTCACTGACAGCAGCAATATCTATGTTCAGTCATGTCAGTTTGTGGGCGATCAGAGCAGAACAACCTTAAGATCGCCCACTGTCTGCTGTGTCAAGCACGGTTCTGATGTTCTAACATGAGAGAGTCAGTCCAAACACCCCTTTAGAGGCAGGTGTATGCCTTTGTCTCTTTGTCTTTGTTGACCACTGAAGATGCCCATTGGCTGTGGGTAGCCAACTGGGTGGAGATCAGCTTTGGTTGGGCCACCTTTTCTAGGCCCCTGTCCATATGAAGCAAGCAGTGCTCTCCTCAAAAGGCTGCTTGGTCATCCAGAGGCCTTTTCCCACAAGGGGTTTTCGAACGCATGGAGAGCATGTTGGGACTCAGCATTTGCTCTTGCGGGTGGCAGGATCCGTTCCAGGCCGCCCTCAAGCATCCCAACTTGCCCTCCACGCGTTCGAGTTTCAGAGCACTAAAAAGTGCTCTCAAACCGTCTGTGCGTGTTCCGAGCTGCCTCAGAGAGAAAGCATTCGCACGTTCTCTCTGTGACAGCTCCTCCAGGCTGCTCCCATTGGCTCCTATGGACCCAGTGTGGGCAGCCTGGGTGACTTCTTTCCCTGCGTTCCTGCTCGCTCCCGAACCCCAGATCGGGCTCCAGGGGTGGGCAGAAACACCAGCCAAAAGCCCCCAACCCATCCCCAGGGTCATGCGCAAGTGTGAACGGGGCTTACCTTCTCCTCCTGGCCCAATTCTGTGTAGAATAGGCCTGGCCGTTCTGAGCACGCTCGAGGGGGCGGCACCTCATTGGCTGGGCACCCGCACATGCTCAGAACGGCTCGGCCTATTCTACACAGAATCGGGCCGGCAGGAGAAGGTAAGCTCCATTCACACACGCACACAACCCTGGGGGTGGGTTGAGGGCTTTTGGCTGGTATTCTTGCCCACCGCTGGAGCCCAATCTGGTGTTCAGGAACAAGCAGGAACAAAGGGAAAGAAGGCGCCCGGGCTGCCCACACTGGGTGCACTGGAGCCAATGGGAGCAGCTCGGGGGTCTTCCCCCGAACGGGTTGAGAACACTTTCCCGTTCGCACTGGCAGGTAAGGGAACTGTTCCCAAAGCGTTCCTTACCTGCCCTCCTGTGAATGGGAAAGTGCTGTCAACCCGTTCAGGGGGAAGCTTTCCGAGGCGTCTTCACCTTGGTGCGAAAACGCCTCAGGATGCTGCCAAACTAGACTGTCATCTCCTGGGTCAGTCTCAAGCAACTAATGTCCTGGACCTCCTGCATGCAGGGTTGGGTCTGCAGCTTCTAGTGCATATTTCACCTGCTGTTTTCTCCCCTCACCTGTCAGTACAGGGCCTTTTGAAAGTGTTTGTATACCCTTCAGGCCTGCACAGTGGCTTTTTAAGTTATGGTACAGTGTGCGCAAAACTGACCCCACCCTTTACACCAAAGGTTCATCTGCCAGGACCTAGCCAGGCTGAAGAGGCCAAGACATTACAGCCGGCTTTTGTAAGGGAGGTGTCCCAGACCCTTAATCTTTCTAGCTGACCTTTTCTGCACCTTTTCCAGTTCCACAAGATCCTTTTTGAGGTGTGGTGACCAGAACTGTACATAACTATGCCAAATGTGGCCTCACCATAGCTTTTTAAAGAGGCAAAATGACACTTCCTGTCGAGGTTTTATCGTGATCAGATAAGATCTTGATTAGATTAAAATTTTAGCAGACAATGCATCTAGCAGTTTGGCAGAGCAGAATGTGTTCCTGCCTTTCAAGGCATTGCAAAGCAATAAAGATCCTTTATCCTCAATGAGTGCAAGTATGAAAACTACATAAATGTGATTACAATTCATTGCATGCACATATGAAATAAATGCAGGTTCACAGCTTAAACTCAAATGAATGAACTGTTACAGCTAATAGCCTCCTGGCTATTATAAGCCCAGGAGCACTCAGCCTTCTGGCTACATGATTGCAGAGAGAGCATAAGCTTAATGCAGAATATGAGAAAGAGAATAAAGTGGATGCTTAGAAGCAAGTTATGCCAGGGTGAGACGTGACATCATTAGGAAGTGGGATGTACTACTCAATGCCCATATATGGTTTTACCTGGTAGTTATAGATAAACAATAAAAGATTTCCATGGCTTCAGTTAGTGTCTCACACAGGAACAGCATTGTTATGACTAAAGGCAAACATGTGATAAACAGATGTTGCTTACTGTTCCTTGCTATCTTCTGCAAGCTAAGCAGAAGAACGTGGAGTTATGGCAAGCTGAAGAAATGAGCCATACTGTCCAGAAAAATCCACACTTGACAGTTTTCTATTCCCTTCCTAATTATTCCCAACATTGAATTGGCTTTTTTGACACTGCTGCACAGTGGGCTGACACCTTCATTGAACTGTCCACCCGCAAACCCCGAGATCCCTTTCCCTGAGTATTGCAGAAAGCTCAGCAACAAACAATTTATATTTGTGTCAGTGTGCATTACTTTGCACTGATTAAGATCAACGCACAATTGACACTTGGTTGCCCACGCAACCAATGCCAAGAGACCACTCTGAAGCTCTTCACAATCTCTTTAAGTTTTGACTATCCTAAATAATTTAGTATCATCAGCAAACTTTGCTATTCTACTATGTGCCCCTTCTTCTAGATCATAGATGAATAATTAAAAGACATTGGTCCCAATACTGAACCTTGGGGGACCCCATTTTTCACCACTTTTAACCCGGAGAATGGGTATTACTACTGTCAGTTTCCTATTCTTAAGCCAGTAACTAAGTCCAGGACAGAACCTGCCCTTTTATTCCATGGCTGGTGAGTTTATTCAATAATCTTCCACACTGTATTCATTCTTTTGCTGATATTTCTTCCACAAGACATGTATTGTTCCAGCTTCTTTCCTGTATGTGCCTTGAGATGTTCTTCAATGGACCTTTGGGTGTTCCTTGATGTGCTTTAAGATTTCCCATCCCACCAAAGCTCTTTCAATGTTCAATCCAATGATGCAGTTTCCCTCAAGTGAAAGTGAAATTCTTTCCACAGTCTATCAATTTACCTGGTTTCTCCCCTGCGTGGGTTCTTGGATGATAAGAAAGTAAAGTGCAGCAACTGAAGCACTTTCCACACTCCATGCACGTATATGGTTTCCCTCCTGTGTGTGTGTCCTTTGATGACATGTAAGCTGACTCTTCTGACTATAGCTCTTTCCACACTCAATGCACGTATATGGTTTCTCTCCTGTGTGTATCGTTTGGTGACGCGTAAGGTGACTCTTCTGAATGAAGCTCTTTCCACACTCCATGCAGTTATATGGTTTCTCTCCTGTATGTGTCCTTTGATGCAATGTAAGGTGACTCTTCAGAATGAAGCTCCATCCACATTCCATGCATTTATAGGGTTTCTCTCCTGTATGAGTTCTTTGATGACATGTAAGGTGACTTTTCTGAATGAAGCTCTTTCCACACTCGATGCACTTATATGGTTTCTCTCCTGTGTGTGTCCTTTGGTGACGTGTAAGCAGATTCTTCTGAATAAAGCTCCTTCCACATTCCCTGCATTTATAGGGTTTCTCTCCTGTATGTGTTCTTTGATGACACGTAACGTGACTCTTCTGAATGAAGCTCCTTCCACACTCCATACATTTATAAGGTTTCTCTCCTGTGTGTGTCCTTTGGTGACCCGTAAGCTGATTCTTCTGAATGAAGCTCCTTCCACATTCCCGGCATTTATAGGGTTTCTCTCCTGTGTGTGTCCTCTGATGATACTTAAAGTGACTACTCCAACTGTAGCTCTTTCCACACTCCATGCATTTGTAAGGTTTCTCTCCTGTGTGTGTCCTTTGGTGACGTGTAAGCTGACTCTTCCGAATGAAGCTCTTTCCACATTCCCGGCATATATAGGGTTTTACTCCTGTGTGTGTCTTCTGATGATACTTAAGGTGACTACTCCAAGTGTAGCTCTTTCCACACTCCATGCATTTGTAAGGTTTCTCTCCTATGTGGGTTTTTTGATGTACAATACAAACTTTTTTCTCCTTGAGTTCCTTTGTTCGGTGAACACTCCAGCATATAGATGATTTTGGTTCATTATCTAATGTTTTTCTAGATAGCATATATTTTCTTCCCATTCTGCAGTCTCCAGGAATTCTCAGAATGTTCTTCCTTTTTTCTTTAACCGCATATGCTTGAAAAAAGAGAAAGAAAAAAATTAATGTATTTCAGCCATCATCACTATCTATCTAGGGTTTTAACATTATTCAGTGAGAATTTCTCTTTGTGAGATGCTTGAACCTCTATTCTAGAAGTTTCCTCTGTCCAATTTTTATGGCTGGATTCCTCTTAAACTTCTTAGCTGTTTAATTATGTACTATATTTGCTGGCATATAGGGGTATTTTGATGCTTGAGAGGAGACATGATAGCGTCTTCAATACAAGACAGAAGGACTACGAACAACGGCGTGAAATTAGATACTAGAAAAAAACATCTGTCTGAGATGGTTTAGAGCAGTAATGTCAAAGATACGGCCTGCGGGCCGCATCCGGCCCGCGGGACAAATCGATACGGCCCGCGATCGCCGCACCCCTCGACGCCGACGCCGCCTCCCCAGCCTCTTCCCAGCATGGTTTCGCCTCGCCGTCCCGAGCGGGCGGGCGGGCGAGCGGCTGACGACAGGCGGGCGGGCGGGTCTCCTCAGCCTTGCCGCCTGCAGCCGTAACGCCCCCAACCCCTGCTGCCCCGCCGCCCGGAGGAGGAGCGGCGGCGGCGGCGGCGGTGGGGAAGGTGGCTGCGCCCGGCAGGTACTGAGGGAGGGAGGAGGGCGCGCTGGGTGGGCCTGGACGCCTCCTCAGCCTTCGCCATCCTTATTATTATTAATTCGGTTATTTCCTTGGGCCCTCACACACCCCAAATGCAGAGTCTGAGGGCGGGAGGGAAAAGATGGAAAATGTCCCCATGGAAAGGAAGGGCGAGAAGTGGCTGGAAGGGAGGAAGGAGGAAGGGAAGGAGGAAGAAAGAAGGAGGAAACGAGGGAGAGAGGGAGGAAGGAAGGGAAGGAAGGAGGAAAGATGGGAAGGTGGGAGGAAGGAAGGAAGGAAGGAAAGGAGGGAGGGAAGGAGGAGGGAGAGAGGAAGGAAGGAAGGAAAGAGGAAGGAGGCTCCTTGCCCAGTCACAGGCTGAGGGATAAAGCTGCCACCACCATCATAGTCCTGTTCTTCTTGTTATCCCGGTATTACTACTGTTATTGCTGCTATCATTCCGTTATTTTCACTTTTATTAGTAGCGTTATTACTATTGCTGTTATTAAGGTGTATCTTTCAGGCTGGGGTGGGGGGACCGGGGCACTTCTAAGGCCATTTGCTGGGATTCAAGAGCAGGAAGAGGTTTGTCCTGTGTGAGACCTGATATGTAAGAGGCTGCGTTCACACCTAAGTTTCAATCCAGTTTCGGGCCACTTTACGAGTGAAAGAAACGTTTTCCACAGTGCTTGCATTCATATGGTTTCTCTCCTGTGTGAGATCTGAAGTGTGCAGTGAGATATGCTGACTAGCTGAAGGAACTAGTATTAAGATTTTAACAACCGTATATTATATACTATATAATTAAATAAATAAAATGTTACAGTTATAATAATTCAGTACATTTTTTTTTTAATCCAGCCCTCATACAAATTCTAAATTTAATATGTGGCCCTCTGCAAAATTGAGTTTGACACCTCTGGTTTAGAGAATCCCACGTTGAGCATGGTGCGAGATTGAGTGACCCTGAAGATCCCTTCCAACTCTCCAATTCTATTATTCTATTGTTGAAATATATTGTCACCTCTCTTAGAAGGGACATTCTGGCTCTCTGGATCCAGTACCACATGTTCCTCATACCCTGACACTAGAAATTAATTTATTATTCCAATATGAGCAAGATTTGCTTAACTTTGTTGGATACAAATGATACTCTTTCTGATACAATCTGTATCACATGTTTTATGTCCCTGAAAATCTAAATTTAATATTGGCTTTATCCTGCTTGTTTTCATTATTGCTAGGTGTTCTCTGTTTTGGTGACTGCTCAATGGCTGCAATTATATTCCTATTACTGTGCTCTGTGTTAACTTTGTTTTCTACTGATGTTTGAGATCAGGCAACAGCATCCCTTTACAATTCTTTTTTGTAAAATTCAACTTTTGATATCAAAAAATAACCTTCAATATTATTTCAAACTAGACAGAGAAAGCTAGGAAATGTATTCTCATGATTGGTTAATTTGGAAGGGGAAAGAAAACATAAGAACAGAGAGACAGGATATCTCTTAAAGCCTATTTGCAGGGATTCAAGGCAGGTGAAAGTGTTGCCTTTGTCTTTGCTGGAGATGCCCGGAATCAATTAAAGGCTACTGTGTGAGATGGGATGCTGGATTAGATGAGCTGTGGCCTGATCCACCACAACTCCACCTATGTTTTCATGTTATGTAACTTTGGACTTTATGTGCTGTCTAGTGAGATTAACTAGGATGAGGTCATCTTTAGACTCAGAGGCATCCCTATGAAAAGTATCTGAGTTTTTGTCATTAGCTTTCCTCATGATAACACTAGTTCTGAAGAGAAATGTTTTGCTCTCTTGAGGAAGAGATAAAGTAAGTGGACCACTTCAGCCTCTAAATATTCATTATTGCTTGAAATGTCAAATGTTCAGGGGAGGATATTGGTATTTACCAACATTTTAAGGGTATGAGGTGAAGGAACAAGGAATGGGACCAAGAGACGTTACCAGGAAAGACCAACAATTTCTGGACACAAGGGATCCTACCATTCTTTCAGGTGGTACATCTCTGTCTTTCTTTCTAGGCTCCAGAAATATATTTTCTCATTTTCCAATAAATTTTATATCAGGAATAAGAATCACTCTTAGGGCAAGTAAAATGTTCCAAGAATTGCTCTTGGGGCAGGTAAACTGCACCGAGATCTTCATGACTTGAAATCACCATGTCACAAAAAGAAATAGAACAAATTCAACTCACTGGAAATGTGGAAGCCAGGATAGGTATTTACTTCTGAAGGAGAACAGTTGAATTCTTGGATGGAAAGTCGTGTGACTACCTCAAGGACTAAAGACCATCAAAGGCCAGGAGGGAGCAGAAGCACTACTCGGCCATTGCAGAAAAAAAGCCTAGGCAACAGGGGGCCACATTTCTGAATTTCATATCTATAATTTTCAGCTTGAAACCACATAAAGCTCAGGTCTAACAGAATTGATGAACTTACCCAATGAGGCGACGATCCCATAAGTCTCTCCCATGACTTCCTTGCAGAAAGCTTGCTGCCCTGAATCGAGCAGAGCCCATTCTTCCTCCGTGAAGCACACGGCCACGTCCTGGAAGTTCACCAGATCCTGCAGGGAAAAGGATTTAACTGAAAACATTCTGCCTTGGCTAATATTTCATTGGTAATTTTCCACCAGAAGAGATGGTGACAGCAACCAGCCTGGATAGCTTTCAGAAAGGGTTAGATAAAATCATGAAGATGTATCAATGGCTGCTAGAATGGATGTCCAGGTACATCCTCCATACTGGGAAGACAGGCAGAAAGGCTCTAGAGGCCATTTGCTGGGATTCAAGAGCAGGTGAAGGTTTTCCCTTTGTCTTCTACTTCAGATGCCCAGAAGCAATTGGTGGACCACTGTGTGAGACAGGCTACTGGATCTGATGGGCTGTGGCCTGATCTGGCACAGTTTCTCTTAGGTTCCTATCTGTAAAGGGGTGAGAGAAGGCAACTCTTCTCCTAAATGGGCAATATGCAGCAATAACAAGATCCAATCATTTTCAACCAGTTGACTCTTAAGCTGCAACATCAGTGCATGTAAGTAATGTGAACCCAATCTGGGTTTGTATATGGCAAGGAAATCACAATTTTATGTTCCTATGATGGTGATGGCCAACCTATGACACGCGTGTCACAGGTGACACGCCAAGCCCTTTTGGGTGACACACCTGGTCATCCTGGCACCTGGGCGTGTAGTGCTTGTTTGTTCTTGAAGTGTACGAAATACCAACTTTCAATTGAAGATTTAGCAACAAAAGTCACTAATGTAAAGAATTATTTGTTTTTGCTTTTAATAAAATACATATATCAAAAATATAACTTTTTTACTAGAGCTACAAATATCACAAAATTATGGACATTTCTAGATGTGACACAGCACCCGAGTAAAGCTAGGTTTTCTTGCGAATTTTGACACACCGAGCTCAAAAGGTTCGCCATCACTGTCCTATGATAAAATTCTCTCTGTTTGTATGGCACTCAGGAAACCCTCATATCGATCCATCAGAAGTACACAGGGGTGTATTACTATTTTGCCTAAAAAGGAAGAAGCACAAACACACCCCAACCATCACACCCACCCTCACTGCTCATGGCTCCTTCCTCACCTGAAGTGGCTCCAGGGCAGCTTCTTCTGCTCTTCTTGGAGGGAAAGAAGATCCAGATGGTTCCTCTGACTCCATGTCTCCCTTCCTGAGGGAAAAGAGAGGAGGAAAGAATTAGACCCCCCTGGAGTGGGAAAGAGACCTTCAGCCCCCTGGAGACACAGCGGGGACCAGAGTGGAGGCGCCTGACCAAAGTCCCCTTCGCAGCCCCAGTCCAGAGTTTGCAGGATCAGACCAAGATGCTTCCTGGATTCAGTTTAACTCCCCTGAAAGCTAAGAATAGATCAGGATATCAGAGAAGAACTTTTAATTCTCAAAGCGAGGGGAAGTCAGGCTTGGATCCCCTCTCAGCACTGGATCCTGACTCAGGAACAGGCAGGAATAGAAATAATCCGCACTCAAGACGCACCTTTAAATGCTGGGTCTCGTACACACCGCACCCCCAAACAGCGCTTCAGTCCCGCTTTCCACTGCCCGCAAGGCTACGGCATACACCCCCCTCGAAGAGTCCTTTGCTCGGCCTCCTACCTCACTTCCTTTTCCTTTTTGGAGCACACCTTGCCCAACTTCCTGCCTTTCTAGGAAGCAAAACTCAATTGCTTTAACCATTGTAGGGCCAAGGGCTAGAAAGTCACTCGGAACCAAAGATGCAGAGATCATCCCTTTCCCTAGTGAAATTATCGTTTCTAGTAATTAGGACGCATCTGTGCGGAATTTAAACCAGGGGCTTTGTTCTCACCTTTGGAATCGCACTATAGGAGATGTCACTGTTTGCTCATCGCCAGAGTTAGTTAGTTAGTTAGTTAGTTAGTTAGTTAGATAGATAGATAGATAGATAGATAGATAGATAGATAGATAGATAGATAGATAGATAGATAGATAGATAGATAGATAGATAGATAGATAGATAGATAGATCTTCCTTCTCTTGAAGAGGACTGGAGCTGCCACAGTAGAAGTTATTGGAGAATAAAACTTTCAAGGACCATGTCAAGGAAGTTCCTCAGATCTGCCATCTTTCAGTGTGTCATATGGTAAAGTCCGCCTGCAGTAGGAGTTCAGTAACACACTCAAAGCCCTTAAGGACAAGAAATGCATTGGCCTGTCAGTTGTCAAACACCTCCTCTGCCCTTTATGAAGAACCTCGTTTGGTGCGGTGTTCCAGCCCCTTAATCCTTCTGGGGTGCTTCCACACATGCCCTTAAACATACATTAAGGACACATGTGGAAACCTGCATCCGCACAGCAACACCCATTAAGCACATGTGGGAAACGGCGTCTGCACAGCGGCACCCATTAACAACAGAATGGGTAGACCGCGTCAGCACAGTGGTACCCATTAGAGACAGATAGGGGAAGCGGCTTCCGGACCTATCTGTCTCTAATGTGTGATTAATGGGGTCTACCAGAAGACTACATACAAGGTAGTCTTAATGGGTGTTTCTGCTGTGAAAACGCAACCATTTAGGATGCGTCTGCACAGTGGGAAGGTGCCTAACCGGGGCCCTACCCCGACCCGCCATGATTGGTTCTGCCAGACCTGAGCATGGAGAGCCAGGGGACTCCTATTTCACGACTCACCCTCGCCCCAAAAGTGGCAGATCACCGCTTCTGGAGCCGGGGGAGCTTCCCCAAACCCCTCCCTAGCCCACCCAGAGGACAGCGCAAGCGATCTCCTCCTTACCTCTTCGCTGTCGCCCCGATTCTGTCTGAGAGGCCCGAGGAGGCTCCACGCCTGCATGCTGCGCACCTCCTGACTGGCCAGGGCAGCGCACCTGCTCAGAGAGCCTCCTGATGGCAGGCGCTGCCAGACACGGCCCTGGCCAGTCAGGAGGCGTGCAGCACACAGGCGTGGAGCCTCCTCGGGCCTCTCAGACAGAATCGGGGCGACAGCGAAGAGGTAAGGTGGGGATCGCTCACACTCTCCCCCCGGGTGGGCTAGGGAGGGGTTCAGAGAAGCTCCCCTTGGGTCCAGAACCGGTGATCTGCCGCTTCTGGGGCAAGGGCAAGTCGCGAAATAGGAGTCCCCTGGCTCGCCATGCTTGGCTCTGGCAGAACCAATAATGGCGGGCCAGGGGAGGCCCCCCGGGGCACAGATTTGAGGAGGATGCGGAAGCACCCTGGTTGCCCTTTTCTGCACCTTTTCCAGTTCCACAATATCTTTTTTGAGGTGTGGTGACCAGAATTGTACACAACATTATAAATGTGGCCTCACCATAGATTTATACAGAGACAAAATGACACTGGACTTGTTTTCTATTCCCTTCCTAATTATTCCCAGCATTGAATTGGCTTTTTCCGCTGCTCCTGCTGCACACTGGGCTGACACATTCATTGAACTGACCACCAGAACTCCGAGATCCCTCTACTGGTGTGTTGCAGAAAGCTCAGACTCCATCAGTTTATAGACATAATTTGGACCTTTGGCCCAGATGCGCAGGAGGGAGCCTGATGCATCTCGAGGGAGAGATTATTCCATAGCCTGGGGCCACTACTGAGAAGGCCGTCTCTTGGGTGCTTCCCCTTCAGATCTTGAGGCACAGACCAGTCAATATGGGAGAAGGCATTCCTTCATATATTTGGGGTCTAAGCTAACATCTTGAATTGGGCTCAGTAGCAAATTGCTAGCCAGTGCATTCCTTTCAAGACTGGTGTGATATCCCACTAGAAAGTGATAATGAGTTTTTCAGCAATAGTTTTCAGCACGCTTTTAGGGGGTAATTAGCAGGGCCATAGTGGGGTTGTGTTGACAGGTGGTTTCAAAGATTGTGTTCACAGGTAGTTGACAGACAGACAGACTCCTCTGGTTTCTTTTTTCAAAACAAATTAAATTATTGCAATCTGGCTTTGCAACTGATCTGATGGCTCTGGAAAGCGGGCTATTGATTGCCAGGTGTTGCGATAGGTATTTCTAGGCTGTTGACTGGCCCAAGTCCTACGTATTGACCACATGCTAAAGGCCGATCCGATTTGATAGAAAATATGGGGAAGGGAAAATGAAGAAACTGGAGACAGGTTACAGGTGGAAAAAGACCCAGTTAAATCTTGCATGAGCTTTAAATACAGCAACCCCCAGGGGTGTGGCTGAAATGACATAGATGCAACATCAAGGAAGGTGACTGGATGAAAGCTGGTGCTTTGTAGGTCAGAGGTCCTGGTGATGGCACATCCTCTGGTTAGCAGGAAGAGAAAGGCTATTTTCTCTCCACATCGCTGAGAAACTCTATTATTGCCTAAGGGCAGCTGCACAGAATAGGAAGAATTCAACACCGTAGTGGAAGTAAGCGTGTACTACAAGTCTATGGAAAGGAAAATTCTTGCTCCTTTTACTCTGCGGTTTGTAAAATGGAGTACTGCAAGAAAAGGAAGCTAGGGGGAAAGCTGTGCAGCCTAGAGATGACCACATTAAATCTTTATTAACTTTCATATACAATGCAAAATGTACATCATTCAAAATTGCACATTATGCCATACACATATCCATTACTCAATTTATTTGTTTTCCCCCTCCTTTCCACTTTTAAAGGAATTTTTCTTTTTAACATATTAGAAAAGAAAAAAAACCCTATATATGTCTCCTCCGCACCTCCCAAGTAAACGCCTTCTAATCTTATCTCAGACTGGTAACAATCTTATTTATCATATTTTTCAGTTTATTATAATTTCCAGTTTAACAATATATCGATATAGATCTCTCCAATTTTCTTCTACTGAAGTCCTTGTATTTGTTCCCATACTTCTATTCCTCCTTTGTCTATCATATTTAAATTGATCTGCAATATAATAGTACTACATATCTATATTACATTTTCAATATTTTCCCACGATACTGCTAGTTTTGACCACAGTTTTTCTGACCCTTCCGTTGATCCCTGTCTGGCATGAGACCCTACCGAAGCCATACTCCTTCGCCAGCATAGCTCACAACTTCACAAGGGCACACAAGCTCCTCCCCTACAACAAGGAGGTGCACCACGACAACAAGGTGTCCTTAAAGCCATCTAGAGTGGTGGTTGTTACCAGCTCTTCCAGCAACAAACTCGATAGACCAATAACCCTCTGGATGAAGAAATACCTCTCCTTGTCCGATTTGACGCTCCTAACCATCAGCTTCATAGAATACCCCTGGTTCTACTGTTGTAATAGAGAAAAGAATTATTCTCTCTTTACCATTTCTATACCATGCGTGATTTTATATACTATAATCACATCTGTGATGGCATGATAGTGAGCATGAGTGAGAGCCGAAACCAAGGATTCGCAATGCATGATAAAATGGCGATTTGGCATTTGAAAGCGAAGACTGTGGAATTACAACAGGACTTTGACTTAACTTTGCCACTGAAAGTAAGGAGTGCCGAAACTGCGAGGTGGCAAGGCCGAAGGAGTCATTAACAACAATAAGAGATGGAGAAACGTACGTGACCCTTGGAATGAGGACTGATAAGGTCGGAAAGACCCCAATGATTGGGTAAATGAATAACAGGACAAGACCAAGCTCAGCAGAATGAGGAAACCAACATATCTGAGCATGCGTCGGATACACCCTGTTAAAAGAATATATAAACAAGGCTTTTTGGACAATGGCTTTGCTTTTCGGGGACAGCTGTACCGGACTGCCCATCGCCTCTACGATTGGACTGATCAACCAAATCGGGAGTAGGCTCGTGAGTATGGAATGAATGTGTGTAGTGAGTGAATGGGATCCCTCTGTTTGATTGTATGTTAAAAATTGATTTAATAAATGAACTGTAAATCCAGATCTGGTCTCTTGTTTTCTCGGTGTGCTTGTTTGGTTAAATTCCGAATATACACTCCTCGCTGATTACGAACTGCTATAGCCTTATGACACATCCCCACTGAAACATTGTCTTTCCAGGTTGAAGAGACCAAGACATTGCAGTCTGATTTCGCAAGGGAGGTGTTCCAGCCCCTTGATCACTCTGGTTGCCCTTTTCTGCACCTTATCCAGTTCCACAAGATCCTTTTAAGGTGTGGTGACCAGAACTGTACATAATATTCCAAATGTGGCCTCACCATAGATTTTAAAAGAGGCAAAATGACACTTGCTGACTTTTCTTTTTTTAATTAATTTTTATTAATTTTAAAAGCAACATAACATAAAAAACAATTAAACAATATCTATCATACAATTTCTTGTATCGTCTCATAATATTTATTGCCTTATTATTCTGTATGACTTCCCCCATTTCTCCAGCTTCCCTTAATATCACTTGTTCCTTTGCTTCTTTTATCAATCTTGTTATTTTCCAACTGCCTTCTTTGTTTTTAGTCAGAGCCTTCTATCGGTACTTGCAGTTCACGTAGATAGTTAATAAGTGGGTGCCAATCTTCTAAGAAATTATCAGTTGTTCTGTCTTTTAACAGGTACATTAGTTTATCCATTTCTGCCAGGTCAAACAGTTTAATTAACCATTCTCCTCCTTCCATTTTGTACATACAATAATCTTGCTGCAGTCACCATATATAACACCAATACCTTTATATTATCTAAAGTATTATCTACTATGCCAGCAAAAACAGTTCTGGTTTAAATAAGAAATGCGTCTTTAAAATTAATTTCATAGTAGTATAAATTTGTACCCAGTATTTCTTTGCTTTTTTGCATGTCCACGACATATGATAAAAGGTTCCTTCTCCTTTTTTACATTTCCAACATTTAGTTGACATATTTTGATAATTTTTTCCTAATTTATGAGTTGTTAAATACTTGTTTTCTATTCCCTTCCTAATTATTCCCAGCATAGAATTTGCTTTTTTGCCACTGCTGCACAGTGGGCTGACACGTTCATTGAACTGACCACCAGAATCCCAAAATCCTTTTCCTGGTGTGTTGCAGAAAGCTCAGACCCCACCAGTTTATATACATAATCTGGATTCTTGGCCCCAATGTGCATTTCTTAGCACTTATTAAGATTAAAGCACATTTGCCACTTGGTTGCCCATTCATGCAATGCCAAGAGTTCCCTCTGGAGCCCTTCACAATCTCTTTCAGTTTTTACTATCCTGAAAAAGTTAAGTATTATCAGCAAACGTTGCTATTTTACTATGTACCCCTTCTTCTAGATCATTGATGTATAAATTAAAAAGCATTGGTCCCAATTCTGAACCCTGGGGGAACCCGCTATTCACCTCTTTCCACCCTCAGAATAGGCCATTCACTACTACTCTCTGTTTCCTATCCTTAAGCCAGTGACCTAATCCGGTCAGAACCTGTCCTTTTATTCCATGGCTCATGAGTTTATTCAGTAGTCTTCTTCCACAAGGTATCCATTATATTTCTGATATTTATTCCACAAGGCATGTATTGTTCCAGTTTCTTTCCTGTATGGGTCTTGAGATGTTCTTCAATGGACTTTGGGGTGTTCTTTGACAGGCTTGAAGATCTCCCATCCTACCAAAGCTCTTTCAATGTTCAGTGCAATGATGCAGTTTCCCTTAAGTGGAAGTGCTATCCACAGTCATTAGTTTACATGGTTTCCCCCTTGCGTGGGGTCTTGGATGATAAGAAAGTAAAGTGTAGCAACTGAAGCACTTTCCACACTCCATGCATTTATATGGTTTCTATCCTGTGCATGCGTTCTTTGATGACACATAAGCTGACTCTTCTGACTATAGCTCTTTCCACACTCCATGCATTTATATGGTTTCTCCCCTGTGTGTATCCTTTGGTGACGTGTAAGCACACTCTTCTGAATGAAGCTCTTTCCACACTCCATGCATTTATATGGTTTCTCTCCAGTGTGTGTCCTTTGGTGAAGTGTAAGCACACTCTTCTGGATGAAGCTCTTTCCGCACTCCATGCATTTATATGGTTTCTCTCCTCTATGTCTCCTTTGATGACATGTAAACTGAGTCTTCTGACTGTAGCTCTTTCCACAGTCCATGCATGTATATGGTTTCTCTCCTGTGTGTGTCCTTTGATGACACTTAAGGTGACTACTACAACTGTAGCTCTTTCCACACTCACTGCATTTAAATGGTTTCTCTCCTGTGTGTGTCCTTTGATGACACGTAAGCTGACTACTACAACTGTAGCTCTTTCCACACTCTCTGCATTTAAATGGTTTCTCTCCTGTGTGTGTCCTTTGATGACAAGTAAGCTGACTACTACAACTGTAACTCTTTCCACACTCCATACATTTATATGGCCTCTCTCCTGTGTGTGTCCTTTGGTGACGCGTAAGCTGACTCTTCTGAACAAAGCTCTTTCCACACTCCATGCATTTATATGGTTTCTCTCCTGTGTGTATCCTTTTATGCCTCGTAAGCTGACTACTTGAACTGTAGCTCTTTCCACACTCCATGCATGTACAAGGTTTCTCTCCAATCTGGGTTTTTCGATGTACAGTAAGAGATTTTTCCTCCCTGGAGTTTTGGTGAACACTCCAAAGTATACTTGATTTTGCTTCATTCTCTAACGTTTTTCTAGATGGCAAATATTTTTTTCCCATTCTGCAATCTGCAGGAATTCTCAGAATGTTGTTCCTTTTTTCTTGAACAGCATAGGCTTGGGAAAAGAGAAAGAAAAAAATTATAGATTTCAGCCTTCATCACTAGCTATCGAGGGTTTCAATATTATTCAGTGGGAATTTCTCTTTGCAAGATGCTTGAACCTCTGTTCTGGAAGCTTTCCCCTTCCAGCTTTTATGACTAGATTCTTTATAAACTTCTGGGCAGTCTTATTATGTACCAAATTTGCTGGTGTATAGGACAGACCTCTTTTCAAAGGGTATTTTGAGGGGAAAATATTGCCTTATTGCTGCGACCGCCTGCCTTCAGCTGCAGTTTTTTCTGTTATTCTATTGTTGAAATATTTTGGCCTCAGTTCTCTTAGAAGGGATATTCTGGCTTCCTTGATACAGTCCCATACAGCCCTCCTTCCCTGATACTAGAAATTAACTTATTTTTCTTTTATAAGGAAAATTTGGTTAGTTTGATACAAATGATACTCTTTCTGATATAATCTGCATCAAAGGTTTTACATCCCTGTAAAAGCTCAGCTTAATACTGTCATTATCCTGCTTGTCTACGTTATTGCTGAGTGTTCACTGTTTTGTTGACTGGTCAATGGCTGCAGCAATATTAATGTTACCATGGTCCATGTTAACTTTGTTTTTTACCAGTGTTTGAGATCAGGTCGCAGCATGCCTTTAGAATTTTTTTTTAATTAAACTTTTGATATCAAACAATAACCATCAAGATTATTACAAACTGGATAAATGTTCAAATAAAACTGAAGAATCTGGAGTAAAGTTTAAAGTTGAGACATTGAGGAAATAGATGTGGGAATATTTTTTGCAGGTTGTCATCACTTTATACTTTCAGAGCACAAGAAACTCAACATATTAAGTGCAGCTCTGTGGCAAAAAGGAAGCCAGGAAATACATTCTTAAGATAGGATAATTTGGAAGGGAATAGAAAACAGAGCGGAAGGATAACTCTTAAAGGCTATTTATGGGCTTTTGAGAGCAGATGAAGGTGTTACCTTGTCTTATGCTGGAGATACCCAGAAACAATTGATGACTACTCCAGCCTCCCTTATTAATCTAAATAATGATCATCCATCTAAATTTCAAATGTTTAGCGGGGGGATATTGATAGTTACCAACATTTTAGCGGTGTGAGGTGAAGGAACATGGAATGGGACCAAGAGATGTCACCAGGGAAGGCCATGACATGAGGGATCCTACCATCCTTTCCAGGATGATCATCCCTGTCCTTCTTTCAAGGCTCTTCTTCATCCTCCCGCGAATGTTAGATCAGGAATAAGAATCTATTTTGGGGCAAGTAAACTGCTTACAGTTTGCTAAAAGATCTTCATGACTCGAAATCACCACATCCGAAGAAGAAATAGTACACATTCAGCTCACTGGAAATGTGGAAGCCAAGCCAGGTGTTTACCTTAAGAGCCAAAGAATTAAATTCTTGTATGGAAAGCTGAGTGACTACCTCAAGGACTAAAGGGCATCAAAGGCCATGATGGAGCAGAAGCACTGCCCAGCCACTGGAAGAAAAAGACCATGCTAAAGGGGGTCACACTTTTGAATGACAGATGAAAGAGGCTGGCCTATCGATAATTTTCAGCTTGAAGCCACATAAAGCTCGGGTCTAACAAAATTAGTGAACTTACCCAAAGAGGCCACAATCCCATAAGTCTCTCCCATGACTTCCTTGCAGAGAGCTTGTTGCCCTGGATCCAGCAGAGCCCATTCTTCCTCCGTGAAGCACACGGCCACATCCTGGAAGCTCACCAGGCCCTGTACGTGAAAGGATTTAACTGAAAACATTCCTCTTGGCTAATATCTCCCGTCGGTCTACATAATTCTCCACCAGCAACCATCCTGGATAGCCTTCAGAAAGGGTTAAACAAAGTCATAGAGGACAGATTTAGCAATGGCTGCTAGAATGGATGCCTAGGTACATCCTCCATGCCTGAGGGGGACAGGCAAAATGCCTCTAAAGGCCATTTGCTGGGATTCAAGAGCAGGTGAAGGTTTTCCACTTCTCTTCTGCTTCAGATTTCCAGAAGCAATTGGTGGACCACTGTGTGAGACAGGCTGCTGGATTGGATGGGCTGTAGCCCGATCTGGGACGGTTCATCATACATACTTATCAGGAGAAGTAGTACTGCTTAGAGGCCCCTAAAAATGGGTGAGAAAAGTGGGGTAGAAAAGGCAACTCTTCTTATTCTAAATGAGTATGAAGCAGTAACAAGATTTTGTCATCTTCAAGCAGTTGTATTAAGTTGTAACCTGTTACTTCTCAAACAACGTCAATGCAAGTAACATGATCTGAATCTGGGCTTGTAAGTGACAATGAAATCAAACTTTTATGTTCCGTTGATAATAGAGTAGTAAACTTTCTGAGCTCTGACAGCTCCATCTACTCTATGGGGTCTGTCAGCTGCTTTGAGGTCCCTTAAATGGGTGAGAAAAGTGGGGTAGAAAAGGCAACTCTTCTTATTCTAAATGAGTATGAAGCAGTAACAAGATTTTGTCATCTTCAAGCAGTTGTATTAAGTTGTAACCTGTTACTTCTCAAACAACGTCAATGCAAGTAACATGATCTGAATCTGGGCTTGTAAGTGACAATGAAATCAAACTTTTATGTTCCGTTGATAATAGAGTAGTAAACTTTCTGAGCTCTGACAGCTCCATCTACTCTATGGGGTCTGCCAGCTGCTTTGAGGTCCCTTAAATGGGTGAGAAAAGTGGAATAAAAGAGTAGTCACCTTCCCTTTGTAGGTTTAGCACTCAGGAAACCCTCATTCCGGTCCATCAACAGGACACGGGTGTATTACTATTTTGCCCCCAAATAAAGAAGCACAAAACACCCACCGACCATCACACCCACCCTCACTGCTCATAGCTCCTTCCTCACCGGAAATGGCTCCTCGGCAGCTTCTTCTGTTCTTCTTGGAGGGAAGGAAGATCCAGATGGTTCCCCTGGCTCCATGTCTCCCTTCCTGGGGGAGGAAGAAGAGGAGGAAGGAATTAGACTTCCCCTGGACTGGGAAGGAGACCTTCAGCCCCCTGGAGACACAGGGGGGACCAGTGTGGAGGCACCTGACCAAAGTCCCCTTGGCAGCCCCAGTGCAGAGTTTGCAGGATGTGACAAAGATGGTTCCTGGATTCCCCTCAGCTTAACTCCTCTGAAAGCTGAGAATAGATCAGGATATTAGCGAAGAATCTTGAATTCTCCAAGCGAGGGGAAGCCAGGCTTGGATCCCCTCTCAGCACTGGATCCCGACTCAGGAACAGGCAGGAATAGAAATAATCCACACCTAAGACACACCTTTCAATGTTGAGTTGCGTACACAACGCGCCCTAAAACAGCGCTTCAGCCCCGCTTTCCACTGCCCGCCTGGCTATAGCAAATGCCCCCCACCTGGAAGAGTCCTTTGCTCTGCGTCCCACCCACTTCCGCCTTGAAGCACACTTTACGGAGCTTCCTGCCCCTCTAGGAAACGAGGACTCTGTTGCTTTAACCATTGCAGTTCCAAAGGGAAGAAAGTCACACGGGACAAAGATGCAGAGATCAGTTCGGAAGCTGCAACTTTTGCAGAATGCAGCAGCTCGATTGCCGATGGGAGTCTCTGGCTGGGCTCACATCACGCCGGTCCTAAAGGTTCTGCACTGGTTACTTATTTACTACCGAGCCCAATTCAAGGTGTTGCCACTAATATTTCAAGCTTGTGTCCTGGGTATCTCTAAAGGAGTGCCTTCTCCCAAATAGACCTGCCAAGGCACTGAGATCTCAAGGAGAGGCGCTACTTAGATACCCTGGGCACAAGCGGTTTAAGGCTTGAAATATTAGTGCCAACACCTTCTCTTGCAGAGGTACAAGGCATAGGGACATTCAAGGGGGCCTTTTCTGTGGTTGCCCCTAGACTTTGGAACTGCCTCCCTCTCGAGGTTCAACAAGGGCCTTCACTGTATAGTTTTTGGCACCTATTGAAAATGTATCCTTTCAACCACCCTTTTGCCGTTTAAATAGCTGCCTCAGGATTCTGTTGGCTTTTCTACCCCGCTTTTCTCACCCATTTAAGGGGACTCAAAGCGGCTGACAAAGCTTTTCTATTCTTCTCCCCACAACAGACACCCTGTGGGGTAGGTGGGGCTGTGAGAGCTCAGAAGAGAGATGTGACTAGCCCAAGGTCACCCAGCTGGCTTCATGGGGGAGGGTGGAAATGAACCTGGTATTCCCAGGTAAGAGTCCAGCTCCCTAACCACTAGACCAAACTGGCTCACGAGGGTGGGAGGAAGGGAGGGGGTATTTTTAAAAAGAAGTTTCAATATTTGATATGTTTTATTCTTATTGCAACCCCAACTGGGAAGCATTTGGTATAGGGTGGGATGTAAATTTCTTAAACAACTGAAGATCTTAGTGGGCCCTTGAACAGCATTGGCATCAACAAAATATACATCTGCCAGCTACAGAAAGCCCCTTTGCTGGGATCTGCTCGTATCATTTACCTTTACATCACTCAATCCTAAGCACTTGGCAAAGGCCCGACTAGTGAAAACAATGACCAAAACCAGCATAAATACCTTGCTTGCTGTGTGTTACTGTTGTGTTATGTCAATAATAATAATTAGCCGCTTCACTGGGGAAGGTATGCTTGCATTCATATGTGAAGGTGACTCTGTTCTGTCCTGCCCCATGAGAAAATACTAGCGAGTACAGCTCCGTCCCTTTCACGCCTGGTTCATCTTGTCTGTTACTCCCTTTTTCCACACATTGTCAAAGATCTGGGTCTTCAAGATCCAGCTCTTTTGAGATGGGGTCCAAGATCTGGATCTTGAAGATGCCTGAAGACCCTATTGTAGACACCTTTAATAAGGTCCACACAAAATCCATATTTAAGGGCCTGAAGGACCCATTAAATCTGGATTTCCCCTGCCCTTGTGGGGACAGGGCTTTGCAGATGGGGCCTTCAGTGGGGTCCGGGTGAGAACAGGGCCTTCCCTATTGGAACCAATCAGGTAATAATCGGGTTCCTAATGGGGTCTTAGAAGGGTTCTAAGCCCTAGTGGAAAAAGACTCACTATCACATGGTTTGATTCTGCAATCTTCCATGAAGCCAGCTGGGTGAACTTGGGCTAGTCACAGCTCTCTTTCTGAGCTTTCGCAGCCCCACCTACCTCACAGGGTCACTGTTGTTTGTTGGGCACTTTGAGTCCCCATAATGGTGAGAAAAGTGGGGAATAAAAGCCAACTCTCTTTCTTCTTAATCCCTACATGAAGGGATGCGATTTCATCCTTCATGGCAGCATGAAGTGATGCTGTGATCTCGCCAATGAGTCTCTTTCCGCCTTCTCATGATGACTCAGCCAAAGACACAATCAGGACCCCAGCACCAATAAGTCATTTTTCTTTTATTTTAGATCTATAATGTATATAATTACCAAACATATACATATAAATACAATGTACTACTTTGTACACAAAGGAAATGAAATATACATAGAATCTTTTTCCTTACCCCTCTCCACCCTACCCCACCCGAAACCTCACCATCTTCAATAATTTGATTATAATAATTCACTAACTCCTGTAATCTTTTCCTTAAGATACTGAGGACAGCCTTGTCCTTGAGAAGAGAATACAAAAAGTTTAATCTTTTTCTGAAGATCCTTTTAACTAAATTCCTAGACAGACCGTTTTTTCCAGGTAAAGTCAAATTCATACTGATCCAGTACCAGGCATGGAGAGCCATTTGGCTGCTTCTTCAGACGGTGGTGGCCTCTGTGGTCATTAATAGTAGTTCCATTATATACTCTTAATCTGCTCTAATATTTTGGTTCTAATAAACCTGCAACACATGAAATTTGAGTAATCTTGCACCAGTTAGATTTAATATAGCTTCCCTACAGATTAAGGACGGATTAAGTCCCTCTGCTCTTCCAACCAGCCGTCTGCATCACCCCCTTCTACTTTCCCTCCATGCCTCCAACTTCCAGTCACTGCATTCCCATCAGAAGAAATGGTAGTCCCAGTATGGGCAAAGACACCTCAGAGCAACTTCATATATCAATAATAGGGTGGTGCATGATTTCTTTTCTGTGCAAGAAAAGTTGCACTCCTTCGAATAGATGCCCTTTGAAAGTGGCAGGATTTGAATTTGACACAAATGTTCAATAAGGATCCCATACAAATCCCATATGCTACATATCCCCTAGATATCCACTCAGAATCCACTCTCAAACCACTTCAAATCCACTCTGGATCCCTAACCCTAACCACTTTCCCACCTCCGGGTTCACAGATGAAATGAAGCTTCATACAAATATTCTGAAGTATTCAATTAGAATTTCAATGTCAACCTTTGACTGTCACCACACTCGATTCGAATGGGAATGTCCGAAATTGGCTGAATTTGTACAAAAGAGGAATAATATGAATATTTGTGCACATTCCTAGTCTAGAGGTTGGTTAGAAATACGTCCATCTCATAAGAAGAACAATGCAACACTGATTTTTTTTCAGCACAGGGACACAGCACAAGGTATCTTGACCAGAACGCTTTCTCTGGCCAGGCTCTGCATTTAAATATTTTTCCAGGCAAAGATTAATCAGCTTCTACATAATAACTATGTCTATAGTGTTACCACCAGGCTTCCTCCAACCTTTCCTACTCAAAATGTCTTACACACTGTTTTCACTATTTTTCTGATATGTCTTCCACAATGAATCTATTGTTCCAGCTTCTTTCCTGTATGTGCCTTGAAATGTTCTTCAATGGACTTTTGAGTGTTTGGCGTGCTTCAAGATTTCCCATCCTACCAATACATTTTCAAAGTCCAATGCAATGATACAGTTTCCCTCAAGTGGAGTTCTTTCCAGTCCATTAATTTGTGTGGTTTCCCCCCTGTATGGTTTCTTGGATGACAAGAAAGTAAAGCGCTCCAACTGAAGGACTTCCCACACTCCACGCATTTATACTGTTTCTCTCCTGTGTGTGTATTCTTTGATGGTAAGAAAGTAAAGTGCAGCTACTGAAGCACATTCCACACTCCATGCATTTGCACTGTTTATTTCCTCTGTGTGTCTTTTGATGACGCACAAGGCGACTATTTAAACAGTAGCTCTTTCCACACTCCATGCATTTATATGGTTTCTCTCCTGCGTGTATTCTTTGGTGACGTGTAAGGTAATCCTTCTGACTGTAGCTCTTTCCACACTCCATGCATTTAAATGGTTTCTCTCCTGTGTGTGTACTTTGATTAAACTTAAGCTTGCAATTTGACATGTAGCTCTTTCCACATTTCTGGCATTTGTATGGTTTCTCTCCTCTGTGTGTCCTTTGGTGACGCACAATGTCACTACTCCAACTGTAGCTCTTTCCACACTCCTTGCATTTACATGGTTTCTCTCCTGTGTGCGTCCTTTGATGAGACGTAAGGTTACTCTTCCAAATGAAGACCTTTCCACACTCCATGCATTTATAGGGTTTCTTATCTGTGTGGGTTCTTTGATGATAAGAAAAAAAATGCTGAAACTGAAGCACTTTCCACACTCCATACATATATATGGTTTTTCCTCAGTGTGGGTTTTTCGATGACACATAAGGTTACTCATCTGACTGAAGTTCTTTCCATACTCCAAGCAATTATATGGTTTCTCTCCTGTGTGTTTCCTTTGGTTTCTCAAACTGTAGCTCTTTCCACACTTTCCCATTCTGCAATCTGCAGGAATACTCAGAATGTTGTCCGTTTTTTCTTGAAAAGCATATGCTTGGTAAAAGAGAATGAAAAAAATACTCTATTTCAGCCATCATCACTAGCTATCTGGGGTTTAACATAATTCATTGATAATAAAAGCTAGTAAAGTTTTTATGAGAGGATATTCTATTAAAATTAATTCAGAAATCAAGAAGAAAAAACAAGAAAAAATCCAAAAATTAAGAATTTGGAAAAAAAAATTGATGAATAGACCGGATGCTAGAATAATTTCAAGGATTTTAAAAATTCTATAAGGAGAACTTTCGATGTTAGAAATCCAAGAGATGGAAGCTAAACTAATTTTTTATTTTTTTAAAAAAAAACTTTGAATCAGCAAATAAGCCTGGAAGATGGTTAGCATACAGACTGAAGAAGGAGAGAGCAAAAAATTTGATATTAAAGCTGAGACAAGTAGACAAAGATATAACAAACACTTGAAAAATAAAAGAAAAAGGCTGGCTTATCTATAATTTTCAGCTTAGGTCTAATTTAAAGCTCAGGTCTAACAGAAATAGTAAACTTATCCAATGAGGCCACAATCCCATAAGTCTCTCCCATGACTCCCTTGTAGAAAGTTTGTTGCTGTGAATCCAGCAGACCCCATTCTTCCTCCGTTTAGCACACGGCCACATCCTGGAAGCTCACCAGGCCCTGCAGGTAAAAGGATTTAACTGAAAACATTCTGCCTTGGCTAATATCTCTCATTGGTCTACATAATTCTCCACCAGAAGAGGTGGTGAAAGCAACCAGCCTGGATAGCTTTCAGAAAGGGTTAGACAAAGTTATGGACAGGTGCATCAAGGGCTGCTATAATGGATGCCTAGGTATATCCACCATGCTGGGTCGACAGGAAGGTTGCCTCTAAAGGCCGTTTGCTGGGAATAAAGAGCAGGTGAAGGTTTTGCCCTTGTCTTCTGCTTGAGATACCCAGAAGAAATTGTTGGACCACTTGCATGTTCAAGCAGTTGACTATTAAGTTGTAACCCATTACTTCTCAAACAATGTCAGCGTGTGAACTGAACCTGGGTTTGTGACAAATAAAAGTGTTATGTTCCTACGATAAAAGAGTAGTAAAATTCTCTTCATTAGTATGGCACTCAGGAAACACTCATCCCAATCCATCAACAGTACATGGGTATGTATTACTATTTTTCCTCAAAATAAAAGTAGTACACACCAACCATCACACCCACCCTCACTGCTCATGGCTCTTTCCTCACCTGAAGTGGCTCCAGGGCAGCTTCTTCTGCTCTCCTTGGAGGGAAAGAAGATCCAGATGGTTCCCCTGACTCCATGTCTCACTTCCTGGGGGAGAAAGAGGAGGAGGAAGGAATTAGACCCACCTGGACTGGGAAGGAGACCTTCAGCCACCTGGACATACGGGTGCGTGTGTGTGTGTGTGTGTGTGTGAAAGTCCCCTTCGCAGCCCCAGTCCAGAGTTTGCAGGATGAGACCAAGATGGTTCCTGGATTCCCCTCAGCTTAACTCCCCTGAAAGTAATTCAGGACACTATGGCAGAACCTTGTAATACACAATGCAATAGGAAGCCAGGCTTTCACCCAGTCTCAACACTATATCCGCTCCCAAGACGCACCTTCCAATGTTGGGTCGCACACACAACACCCCAAAACTCCGCCTCGGCCCCTTTCCCCTGCCCGCAAGGCTACAGCAGACACGTGGGGAGAAGGATGACTCTTGGTCTCCAGTGTCTGGCCTCCCACCTCACTTCCTCTTTCGCTTTGAAGCACAATTTACCCAACTTCCTTCCTCTCTAGGAACCAGGAGGTCTCTGTGGCTTTCAGCATTGAAGGTCCATGGGGTACAAAGTCTCAAGGGGCCAAAGATTCGGAGATTTCTTCCCTTATACTTATGGGAAGTGAAATCTATTTTTCCCAGCAATTAGGACGTATCTGTGGGGGATTTGGAGCAGGGACTTTCTTCTCACCCTTGGAATCACACAATTGGAGGGGTGCCACCCATTGCTCGACTCCAGAGATCTCTGTGCAGTGGGAATGGAAGGTACCTACTCTTAACAAGAAAAATCAAACAAAAATCCAAAGCAATATGCTTAATTTGCACATTCCCAAACCGGCTCGAAGTTCACTGAGGCAGCTGGTAGGGAATTAACATAACATATAGCTGAAGAATAAGTAATAAGGGAAGTAAAAGTTCAGCTTCTTCCTTTATTTATTTATTTATTTATTTATTTATTTATTTATTTATTTATTTATTTATTTATTTATTTATTTATTCTTACTTTCTATCCCACGCTATACCTGAAGGTCTCCAATACATTAAAACAATCTATATTAAAACAATAATATCTGCAAATAGTCCAAGTAGTTGGGAGATATCCTGTCCTTGATGGGGTTGCTATACCCGGGAACGGACAGGTGCGAAATTTGGGGGTATTCCTGGACTCTGCACTAACACTTGAAGCTCAGGTGGAGGCCGTGGCCAGGAGTGCCTACTCCCAACTATGGCTGGTATGTCAACTGAAACCTTTTTGGGACAGAGATGGCCTGGCCACAGTTATCCATGCTCTGGTAACCTCCAGGTTGGACTATTGTAACACACTCTACATGGGGCTGCCCTGGAAGACGGTTTGGAAGTTGCAGCTGGTGCAAAATGCAGACGCCAGAGTGCTGACTGGAACATCTAGCCTGACACATATCACGCCAGTTCTAAAAGAACTGCACTGCTGCCAATCCACTACCGAGCCCAATTCAAGGTGCTAACACTGACTTATAAGGCCCTAAATGACTTGGGCCCCAGATATTTAAAGGAGCACCTTCTCCCATATCAACCTGTCCATGTCTTAAGATCTGGAGGGGAGGCCCTTCTGGTCATCCCTCAGCCATCAGTAGCTAGGTGGGTGGGCACCCGGGAGAGGGCCTTCTCTGTAGTGGCCCCCAGATTGTGGAATGGTCTCCCCTTGGAGGTACGTCAGGCCCCTTCCCTGTTTATGTTCAGGAAGGCGGTCCATACCTCTTCACTCAGGCCTTTGGCTAAAAGCCCCCCCCCCGCCTCCCCCATTGCACACTCCACTGTTTTTTTAAACCTTGTATTGGTTTTAGCATTGTCTTATACAGATTTGATATGTGTGTGTTTTAAAATGTTGTGAGCCACCCGGAGACCCTTGGGTATGGGGCAGGATATAAATATAAATAAATAAATAAATAAATAAATAAATAAATAAATAAATAAATAAATAAATAAATAAATAAATAAATAAATAAATAAATAAATAAATAAATAAATAAATAGCTAGCTACCAATGGCTACAAGTGGGGAAAGGTGTCACCCAATTAGCCAAAGGTCAGGGCAAAGAGGTGCATCTTCATTGCCTTCCTGAACAAATGCAGGGAGGGAGCCAGGGGGGAGATTATTTCATAGTCCAGGGACCACCACTGAGGAGGAGGAGGAGGAGGAGAAGAAGAAGAGTTGGCTTTTCTACCCCACTTTTCTCACCCATTTAAGGGGATTCAAACCGGCTGACAAAGTTTTTCTATTCTTCTCCCCACAACAGAACACCCTGTGAGGTAGGTTGGGCTGTGAGAGCTCAGAAGAGAGAGGTGACTAGCCCAAGGTCACCCAGCTGGCTTCATGGGGCAGGGCGGAACTGAACCCAGTATTCCCAGCTAAGAATCTGGCTCCCTAGCCACAAGACCAAACTGGCTCACTCCTGGGTGCCTTCCCTCCAAATCTTGAGACACAGGCAATATGGGAGAAGGCGTTCCTTCAGATATTTGGGGTCCAGGTTAATATCTTGAATTGGCCTCAGTAGCAAATCGACAGCCAGTGCAATCCTTTTAAGATTGGCGTGATATCCCACTAGAAAGTGATAATAGGTTTTTCAGTAAAGCTTTTAGCACGCTTTTAAGGGGGAAATAGCAGGGCCATAGTGGGGTTGTGTTGACAGGTGGTTTCAAAGATTGTGTTGACAGGTAGTTGACAGATAGTAGGAAGATAGACAGAGAAAAACTATATATAATGATAACACCCTCCCCACCCAGCAAGTAAACTACTTCTAACCTTATTACCTCAGACTTGTAAGAATCCTATTTATCAGTTCTTTCAATTTATTATTGATTTTCTGTATATCGATATAGATCTCTCTAATTTTCTTCTACTGAAGTCCTTTTGTTCATTCCAATACTTTTATTCCTACTCTGTCTGAGTATATCATATTCGAATTGATCTGTTAATATAATATTACATTTATTGTTGATATAGCAGTTTAAAATTTTGATCTAACATATATATTTATTTTCTTGAATATTTTGTCCTTTATACAATTGTAATAAAGCCACCTCTGGATATACTTTAAACTCTATTGAAATTATATTATTCACTTCCCTGAAAATTATATATGAAAAGAGTTTAGTTCTTGGGCGTAACCACTATATGTGGGAGCAAGTTCCTTTTAAACCACATCCTCTACGGCAGTTAGATGTAAAATTAGGAATAATGTATGAGAGTTGTGCAAGAGTTTTGTACCACCTAGTGATCATTTTCATAAATAACTCTCTTACTCTGTTTCTCCTATTTTTTCCTTAAACTCTACTCTGGTGACATTAACATCCAATTGCCATGTACCCATCATTAGATCCAATGTGACCCCTCCATCATCTAATATCATCTTCTCTATCTTTTGGCTAGTGCCTTTCTATTCACCTTCTAATCTTATGTATTCCTTCCATCACTTTCAATGGTTGTTCAATCCACTCTTTTATCTTAGCAATAAATGATTTTATTGCAAACATTTTTAGCCAGTCTTTTCTCCCTAAAAGTTAATTGTTGGTCATTGAGCAGTTCTTGAATACCCGCAGATAAAGGCGAACCAGTAGACATTGTCTAGCTGGACTTCCAGAAGGCTTTTGACAAAGTTCCACATCAGAGGCTGCTGAGTAAACTCATCAGCCATGGAATAAAAGGACAGATTCTGTCCTGGATTTGTGACTGGCTTAAGGGCAGGAAGCAGAGAGTAGCAATAAACGGCAAATTCTCAGGGTGGAAAGAGGTAAAAATTGGGGTCCCTCAAGGCTCAATGTTGGGACCAATGCTTTTTAATTTATTCATCAATGATCTAGAAGAAGGGGTACATAGTAAAATAGCAAAGTTTGCTGATGATACTAAATTATTTAGGGTAGTAAAACGAGATTGCCAAGAGCTCCAGAGGGATCTCATAGCATTGGGTGAGTGGGCAACCAAGTGGCACATGTGTTTTAATCTTAACAAGTGCAAAGTAATGCACATTGGGACCAAGAATCCAAATTATGTCTATAATCTGATGGGGTCTGAGGTTTCTGCAACACACCAGGAAAGGGATCTCGGGGTTCTGGTGGACAGTTCAATGAAGGTGTCAACCCAGTGTGCAGCAGCAGCGAAGAAAGCAAATTCGATGCTGGGAATCATTAGGAAGGGAATAGAAAATAAGTCAGCAAATGTCACGGTGAGGCCACATTTGGAATATTGTGTATAATTCTGGTCACCACACCTCAAAAAGGATATTGTGGAACTAAAGAAGGTGCAGAAAAGGGCAACCAGAATGATTAAGGGGCTAGAACACCTACCTTATGAAATCAGGCTGCAACGTCTAGGCCTCTTCAGTCTGGAGAGACGACGTTTAAGAGGGGACCTGATTGAAGTATATAAAATTGTGCATGGTATAGAAAAGGTGGATAGAGAAAACTTCTTTATTGCACAACACTAGAACCAGGGGGCACTCTATGAAGCTGATGGGTAGGAAAGTCGGATCTGACAAGGGGAAGTATTTCTTCACCCAGAGGGTCATCAGTTTATGGAATGTGCTACCGGAAGAGGTGTTAACAGCTACCAGTCTAGATCGCTTCAAGGTAGGGTTAGACAAGTTTATTGATGAGAGATGTATCAATGGCTACTAGAATGAATGCCCTCTTATATCTTTCAGGCTGGGGGTCCGGGAAGAAGCAAGACGCTTCTAAGGCCATTTGCTGGGATTCTAGAGCAGGAATAGGTTTGTCCTTGTCTCTGCTTGAGATGCCCATGAGCATTTGGCAGGCCACTGTGTGCGACAGGATGCTGGACGAGATGGGCTGTGGCCTGATCCAGCAGGGCCTCTCTTATGTTCCACTCGTTTCTGCTTTAGTGTCCTCATGGACGGAGGCACCAACAAGACAGAGAATACGAGATCTGGATTTATGCACTTTTCATGTAACTTTTATTTCATATAATCATGCATATATATACTTGGTACCAAGAGCCATTCACTCACACAATCATACTCACAGACTTACAAGCACTTCTCAAAAATTGATGTTACTTGCAAAGGGGATGCTGCTCGTTGCAGCTGATTTGAGGCCCACCATACTACAGCATAAGTCTTCCTTTTATATTTTCTCAGTTCCCTGTTTTCCAGCCATTGTTCACGTAACTCATAGTTGTTATTTTTGCTTGCAGTTCTCTTGATCCTTTCCTGTTATATTGAATAGTTGGTTCTTGGGGAACACCTTATCAGCTTGTTATTGCCACACTTAATGCTTTTGCACGATCCATAAAAGTGTCCTTGCCTTGTGTACCAAATATTGACATTTCATCATGCATTGTGTCATTTTATCATGCATTCCGTCAGAGTTCATTTAGTTTGGGCTTTTTCCTTCATTCTCTTCTCATTCACTCATATCACACCTCTGGATATGTGTAGGTCCCAACCACCGTGAAACTGGACACACCAAGCCCTGAAAACAACTGACAAAGTCTGCAGTTGCCTTGTTGAACGTGCTGCAGCTGTTTGAATGCCTCCTCCCTCTGGAAGAGGTGTCGAAGCAACTATGCAAACAAGATGTAAAGACACCGGACAACTTCAGCGCCACTGCTCCAAAGCCCTCCAAGTCCACAACCCACTCTGCCACCTCATCCTTCAGCTGACTAAGACATCAGAGCTTAGCTGCTTCACTGGGGAACATATGCTCATTTTCACACATGAAGCCAGCTTGGAAACCCGTTCTGTCTTGCCCCATGAGAAAAAACAATCAAGTACAGCTCCATCACTTTTAAGCCTGTTTGGTTTTGTGGTTAGATCCCTTTCAGGAGACACATAGTGTCACCTGGTGCCTGAGCACATTGTTGACGTTTGGTATCTTGTAGGCCCCAGGCTGCTTTTCAATACAACCTACAAGATACTGGGAGCATAGTCTTGTGTCTGGCATAGCAAGTGCAATGGAGTCACGTCATCATGCCACTGGGTCATGAACAGTGTGTCTGTGCTCCCAGCAGATAAAGGACTGAAGACCTGTGTGCAACAGCGGAAAGCAGGAGGGTGCCACTACTAACAGGAAATTTGGAGGGCTTGGGACTGATTATAGGACACTTTTAGCACCCTGAAAATTCTAATGATGGCTTTATTAGCATTTTTTTCCCTCAAGGTACTTTTTGAGACCTTATTCTCAGCGTTAAATAATATCGAAAACGCTAAAAGAAACCGACTGACAGATGAAGTTAGTAGTGCTTGCTTGGGCTTGAAGTGTATGAAATACCAACTTTCACTTGAAGATTTTGCAAATGAAATTCAGCAACAAAAAAGTCACTCATGTAAAGCGTTACTTGTTTTTGCTTTCAATAAATACACATATCAAAAAGACAACTTTTTTACTAGAACTACAAATATCACAAAATTATGGATGTTTCTAGATGTCACACTGCACTTGACTTAAGCTAGGTTTGGGGGGGAATTTTGACAGATGGAGCTCAAACGGTTTGCCGTCACTGGATTATCTAATAGTCACCTGGCTTGATTCCATCATTCCAGGGTGAAGAGGCCTAGACGATGCAGTCTGCTTGCATAAGGTAGATGCTCCACGCCTTTAATCATTCTGGTTGCCCTTTTCTTCACCTTCTCCAGTTCCACAAGATCCCTTTTGAGGTGCAGTGACCAGAATTGTACACAATATTCCTCAGCATAGATTTATAAAGAAACAAAATGACACTTCCCGACTTATTTTTTATTCCTTTCCTAATTATTCCCAGCATTGAATTAGCTACTTTCGTTGCTGCTGCGCGCTGGGCTAACACTTTCAGTGAACTGTCCACCTGAACCCCATGATCCTTTCTTGGCATGTTGCAGAAAGCTAAGACCCCATTCACTTTTAGACATAACGAAGATTCTTATTAATTTATTTCTATCCTACCCTATACCCAAAGATCTCAGAGAGACAACATTAAAATGAGACAAATATTTAATTTAAGATTAAAGCACATTCGCCACTTGGCTGCCGACTCACCCAATGCTAAGAGATCCCTCTGGAGCTCTTTGCAATCTCTCTCAGGTTTTACTATCCTGAATAATTTAGTGTCACTAGCAAACTTTGATATTTTACTATCTTTTAGATCACTGAAGAATAAATTAAGAAGTACTGGTCTCAATACTGAATTTTGGGGGAGCCCACTTTTCACCTCTTTACACGCTGAGAATTGGCCTTTTATTACTTCTCTCTGCTTCCTATCCTTATATATTTAAGCCAGTCACTAATCCAGGAAGGAAACTATCCTTTTATTCCATGGCTGATAGGTTTATTCAGTAGTCTTCTTCCAAACTGTATTCATTATATTCCTCATATTTCATCAACAATGCAAGTATTGTTCCAGCTTCTTTCCTGTATGTGCCTTGAGATGTTCTTCAATTTTTTTAGTGTTATTTTTGACACGCTTTACAGTTTCCCATCCTACCAAAACTCTTTCAGTGTTCAGTGTTCCTCCCCTGTATGGGTTCATGGATGACAGGAATGTAAAGTACAGCAACTGAAGCATTTTTATGGTTTCTCCCCTTTGTGAGCACTTTGATGAGAAGTTGATTGTTTTGACTGAAGCTCTTTCCAGACTCCATAAATTTATATGGTTTCTCTCCTGTGTGTGACTTTTCATGGCAAGTAAGGTTACTCTTCCGAATGAAGCTCTTTCCTGACTCCATACATTTATATGGTTTCTCTCCTGTGTGTGTCCTTTGATGACAAGTAAGGTTACTCTTCCGAATGAAGCTCTTTCCACATTCTATGCATTTATATGGTTTCTCTCCTGTGTGTGTCCTTTGATGAAATGTAAGATGACTCTTCTGACTGAAGCTCTTTCCGCAATCCATGCAGTTATATGGTTTCTCTCCTGTATGTGTCCTTTGGTGACAAGTAAGGTTGCTCTTCTGAAAGAAGCTCTTTCCACACTCCAAGCATTTATACGGTTTCTCCCCTGTGTGTGTCCTTTGATGAAACGTAAGCTGACTCTTCTGATTGAAGCTAGTTCCACACTCCATGCATTTATATGGTTTCTCTCCTGTGTGTGTCCTTTGGTGACGCGTAAGCTCACCCTTCTGAATGAAGCTCTTTGCACACTCCATGCACTTATACGGTTTCTCTCCTGTGTGTGTCCTTTTATGCCTCATAAGGAGACTCTTCCGAATGAAGCTCTTTCCACACTCCATGCATTCATATGGTTTCTCTCCTGTGTGGGTCCTTTGATGAAATGTAAGATGGGTCTTCTGATTGAAGCTCTTTCCGCAGTCCATGCAGTTATATGGTTTCTCTCCTGTGTGTGTCCTTTGATGACACGCAAGTTGACTCTTCCGAATGAAGCTCTTTCCGCAATCCATGCAATTATACGGTTTCTCTCCTGTGTGTGTCCTTTGATGACATGTAAGTTGACTCTTCCGAATGAAGCTCTTTCCACACTCCATACATTTATATGGTTTCTCTCCTGTGTGTGTCCTTTGGTGACGTGTAAGCTCACCTTTCTGAATGAAGCCCTTTCCACAATCCATGCATTTATACTGTTTCTCTCCTGCGTGTGTCCTCTGATGACACATAAGCTGACTACTACAACTGTAGCTCTTTCCACACTCCATGCATTTATACGGTTTCTCTCCTGTGTGTGTCCTTTGATGACACGTTAGTTTACTATTCCAACTGTAGCTCTTTCCACACTCCATGCATTTATACGGTTTCTCTCCTGTGTGTGTCCCTTGGTGGCACGTAAGGTGACTACTCCGACTAAAGCTTTTTCCACACTCCATGCATTTGTATGGTTTCTCTCCTGTGTGGGTCCTTTGATGAAACATAAGATGACTCTTCTGATTGAACCTCTTTCCGCACTCCATGCATTTATATGGTTTCTCTCCTGTGTGCGTCCTTTGGTGACACTTAAGGTGACTACTCCAACTGTAGCTCTTTCCACACTCCATGCATTTGTATGGTTTCTCTCCTATGTGGATTTTTCGATGTACAGTATGAGTCTTTTCCTCCCTGAGTTTCTTTGTTCGGTGAGCATTCCAGCATATAGATGATTTTGGTTCATTATCTAATTTTTTTCTAGATAGCAAATATTTTCTTCCCATTCTGCAATCTCCAGGAATTCTCAGAATATTCTTCCTTTTTTCTTTAACTGCATATGCTTGGAAAAAGAGAAAGACAAAATTAATGGATTTCAGCCATCATCACTAGCTATCCAGGATTTTAACATTATTTAGTGAGAAATTCTCTTTGTGAGACGCTTGAACGTCTCTTCTGGAAGTTTTCTCCTTCCAGTTTTTAGGCCTGGATTCCTCTTAAACTTCTTGGCTGTCTTATAATGTACTGTATTTGCTGGCATATAGGAAAAAAATCACCATATTGTTGCCACCACCTTCCTTCGTCTGGTGGACTGCAGAGTGAGACAAGATGCTGGATTAAATGCATTGTGGCTTAAGCTAGCAGGGATCCTCTTAATCCTGTTTTTAGACGTCTGCTATCATGTTAAGAAGCAGGCTTTGCTATAAGAGCCAATCTGCAAACATAACACTTGGACATACAGCTGGCTCAGGTATGCAATGAATCTTTAAGTTCTAGCCTTCACACAATGCACAGAAATTATACAATCATACAATGCTGAAATATATATGCATTCCATATGCCTGGACATGGAGAACGCAAACCATACAGAATACCAGTTTTTAAAAAGAAATGAATTTGTGTGTGGTGAAACCAACTGTGGCTGGAGGAAGTGAGAGATAGAAATTCATGGAGTTTTTGATCTTGTGCCTTTTTTGACCACAATACTGGAATGGGGGAAGATGCAGGTGCATAAGATGCACCCCATTTTAAGGGATATTTTTAGGGGAGAAAGTGTGTATTATGTGTTGGCAATTATGGTAAACTGGGACTTACACTCTTTAGAAAATGCCAAGGAAACACTGGTATTATTTCTTCAGTTGGGTGTCAATGCCAGGGACATATCTCCCTGGCAAACAGTATATCTTTTCCTTTATATTATAGGAGTTTCTCTCCAGAGGGAAATAGAAGTACAAACCTCCTTATCAACTATGCCTTTCCTAAACACTTCTGACATTGTTTACTGTTCAATATTTTTTATGAATCATCTGGAAGAGTGAGTTGAAGGGATGCTGATCAAATTTCCAGATCACACAAAGCTAGGATAGGCTGCTAACAGTACAAAGGAGAAGAGAGGATTCCAAAAGATCTAGACAAGCTTCAAGAGTTGGCTGAAAAGAGTTTCTGCAACACACCAGGAAAAGAATCTCGGCGTTCTGGTGGACAGTTCAATGAAGGTGTCAACCCAGTGTGCAGCAACAGCGAAAAAAGCAAATTCGATTCTGGGAATAATTAGGAAGGGAATAGAAAATAAGTCAGCAAGTGTCATTTTGCCTCTTTATAAATCTATGGTGGGGCCACATTTGGAATATTGTGTACAATTCTGGTCACCACACCTCAAAAAGGATATTGTGGAACAGGAAAAGGTTCAGAAAAGGGCAACCAGAATGATTAAGGGGCTGGAACACATCCCTTACGAAACCAGGCTGCAATGTCTAGGTCTCTTCAATCTGGAGAGACGGCGTTTAAGAGGGGACCTGATTGAAGTATATAAAATTATGCGTGGTATAGAAAAGAAGGAAACTAGGGGGCACTCTATGAAGCTGATGGGTAGGAGAGTCAGATCTGACAAGGGGAAGTATTTCTTCACACAGAGTGTCATCGGTTAATGGAATTTGTTGCCAGAAGAGGTGGTGACAGCTACCAGTCTAGATGGCTTTAAGGTACAGTTAGACAAATTTATGGATGACAGATGTATCCATGGCTACTAGAATGAATGCCTAGGTACAACTTTCAGGCTGGGGGGGGATAGCAGGATGCTTCTAAGGCTATTTGTTAGGATTTGAGAGCAGCCAAAGGTTAGTCCTTGTCTCTGCTTGAGATGCCTATGAGCATTTGGTGGGCCACTGTGTGTGGCAGGATGCTGGACAAGATGGGCTGTGGCCTGACGCAGCAGGGCTTTTCTTATGTTCTTATGAGGAGAATAGAGTCTAAACCACAAGAAGCAATTATTGCTCATCTATAGTACTGTGCCCATTTCTGCCCACCTTAATTTAAATAGCACATTGGAAAACTAGCGGAAGTTCAAAGGAGGGCTACCAAGGTGATGAATGGTCTGGAGACCATATCTTCATTATCTTTCCTCGTAATAAGAGTAGTCCTGAAGAAGTTTTGCTCTCTTGCAGAGGAGATAAAGAGAATGGACAATTTCAGCCACCCTTATTCATCTAAACATTCATCATCCATCTAAATGTCAAATTTATAGGGAGGAATATTAATATTTACCAACATTTTATGCGTGTAAGGTGAAGGAACATAGAATGCGGCCAACAGATGTCACCAAGGATGGCCAACAATTTCAAGACATGAGGGATCCCACCATCCTTCTCATGAGGATCATCTCTGTCCTTCCTTCAAGGTCCCAAAAAGTATATTTTCTAATTTTCCCACAAATATTAGATCACAAATAAAACTAATTTTGGGACAAGTAAACTGCTTACTGGAAATGTGGAAGTCAAGCTAGGTATCTATCTTAGGAGCAGAAGAATCAATTTTTGGATGGAAAGTTGAGTGACTACTAAAAGCCATCCAAGGCCAGGAGGGAGCAGAAGCACTGCTCAGATGAAAGAGGCTGGCCTATCTATAACGTTCAGCTTGAAACCACATAAAGCTCAGGTCTAACAAATCAGTGAACTTACCCAATGAGGCCACAATCCCATAAGTCTCTCCCATGACTTCCTTGCAGAGAGCTTGTTGCCCTGGATCCAGCAGAGTCCATTCTTCCTCTGTGAAGCACACGGCCACGTCATGGAAGCTCACCAGGCCCTGGAGGAAAAGGATTTAACTGAAAACATTCCTCTTGAATAATATCTCTCGTTGGTCTATGTAATTCTTCACCAGAAGAGGTGGTGACAGCAACCAGTCTGGATAGCTTTCAGAAAGGGTTAGACAAAGTCATGGAGGACAGATGTAGCATTGGCTGCTAGAATGAATCCTCCATGAAGAATATCCTCCATGCTGAGGGGACAGGCAGGATGGCTCTAAACGCCATTTGATTGGATTCAACAGCAGATGAAGGTTTTGCCCTTGTCTTCTGCTTCAGAAACCCAGAAGCAATTGATGAGCCAGACAGGATGCTGGACAAGATGGGCTGTGGCCTGATCCGGCAGGGCTCCTCTTAGGTTCTTATCTGTAGAGGTAGTACTGCTCCACAGAATATACAGTGCCAGCTTACAGGTATCTATTAAAGACTTCTCTTTACTTGAGCGTTCCCTGTGTGAAGTTTGTTTCTTTCCTCTCCCACCCAATTTTTACCTGGAGTTTTTGCTTTGTTCTTATCCTCGTTTTTAATCATTTTGTGTTTTATAACCCGCTTTGAGGATTTTTTAAAAATGAAAACTGGTAAAAAAAAAACCCTGAAAAAAACAATAAATGAATGATACAGCACAGATGCTTCCATGGAGACATTGACTTTACAGTGGGAAAAGGGACAGTGCTATTCAGAGCTTAGTGTGTTCTTTCAACATTTTGTCACATCAAGCACTGAAGGACGAGGCCTTTTTGTCCCAGGCTCCCCTCACCTTATCACTCTTGAGAAAGCAACTCAGCATGCTTGCTTCAGTGCATGAAAAATAGCATAATGTCTCTTTAAGAGCAGTTGACTCCTCTCTTCAACTGCTGTGGTCAGTTGAAGCTCATTGGTCCACCAGCCTGTAAGTATGTCCTGCTTGGTCTCTAGAGTCAATCTGACAAGTCTCAGGCTGTCTCTGTCTGACAGTTTGGTCTTGTGGTTAGAGTGCCGGACTCATAACTGGAGGTTTCCTGGGTCAATTCCTCACTCCTCCACAATGCCAGATGAGTGACCTTGGGCTAGTAAAGGCTCTCTTTCTGAGCTCTCACAGCCCCTCCACCTCAAAGGGTGTCTTTTGTGGGGAGTAGAACAGAAGGTTTGTCAGCTGCTTTGAGACCCCTTAAATGGGTGAGAAAAGCAGGCTAAAAGAGTAGTCATCTTCTCTTTGTAGGTTTGGCACTCAGGAAACACTCAGCCCAGTCCATCAACAGTACACAGGGGTGTATTACTATATTGCTTCAAAATAAAGCAACACAAAACACACCCCGACCATCACACCCACCCTCACTGCTCATGGCTCCTTCCTTACCTGAAATGGCTCCAGGGCAGCTGCTTCTGCTCTTCTTGGAGAGAAAGACAATCCAGATGGTTCCCCTGACTCCATGTCTCCCTTCCTGGGGGAGGAAGAAGAGGAGGAAGGAATCAGAGCCCCCTGGACTGGGAAGGAGACCTTCAGCCTCCTGGAGACACAGTGGGAACCAGTGCAGAAGCACCGTCCCATTCGCAGCCCCAGTCCGGAGTTTCCAGGATGAGACCAAGATGGTTCCTGGATTCCCCCTCAGTTTAACTCCCCTGAAAGCGGAGAATAGATCAGGATATGAGTGAAGACACACCTGTAAAAATTGGGTGGCGTGCGCACCGCACCCCCAAACAGCGCTTCAGCCCCGCTTTCCACTGTCCGCCCGGCTATAGCAGATGCCCCCCCCCCGACGAGTTCTTTGCTCAGCCTCCAACTTCACTTCCTCTTCCGCCTTGAAGCACAACTTGCCCAACTTCCGGTCTCTCTAGGAAGCAGAATTCAGTTGCTTTAACCATTGAAGGACCAAGGGGTAGAAAGATGCAGAGATCATCCCTTTCCCTTTTGCCCTGGGAAGAGAAAACTATTTTTCCTAGCAATTAGGACATCTGTGGGGACCCTCCGAGCAGGGACTTTGTCCTCATCCTTGGAATCGCACAATAGGAGATGTCACCGTTTGCTCAGCTCCCAGAGACATCTGTGCAGTAGGACTGGAAGGTTCCTAAAAAGACACAAAGAAAGAACAATCCAAAGCAAAATGTTTAACTTCCATTTCCCAACCGGCTGGAAGTTCACTGAAGCAAATGGCAGGGGATCAACATAACATTTATTTAGCGGAAAAACCCGAAGTAATAAATGAATTAAAAGTTCAGCTTCCAGATGGTGGCCAGATATCTTACTAGAAAGTGATAATGGGTTTTCCAGTGATAGTTTTTAGCATGCTTTTAGGGTGGAAATAACAGGGCCATAGTGGTGACAGGCGGTTTCAAAAGTAGGTAGGTAGGTAGGTAGGTAGGTAGGTAGGTAGGTAGGTAGGTAGGTAGGTAGGTAGGTAGGTAGGTCTCATGAGCCAGTTTGGTCTAATGGTTAGGGAGCTGGACTCTTATCTGGGAATACCGGGTTTGATTCCCCCCTCCCCCATGAAGACAGCTGGGTGACCTTGGGCTAGTCGCAGGGCTCTTCTGAGCTCTCACAGCCCCATCCACCTCATAGGGTGTCTGTTGTGGGGAGAAGAACAGAAAGTTTGTCAGCTGCCTTGAGTCCTCTTAAATGGGTGACAAAAGCAGAGTAGAAAAGCCAACTCTTCTTCATGAGTGAAAACCTTGACTTCTGTATTCCTCCTCAAACATCTGCCACCTTCTTCTGGGGCTAGTAGTATCTTCCAGCTCTTCCGTGGACATTTCATGAGTATTTCCTATTGTGTCCAACCTGTCTTTTCAACCTTTTCTGCTTCCCTGAAGCACCCCAATGAGGAGACCTTTCCTGGTCCTTTGCTTCTTCACTGCCTCTGGGGAAACAGTCTCTTATTGCATCCAGGCCCCCTTCTGCACTTGTCTCAGGATAGGCGTCTGTTGTCCACATGCTAATATAGACTATAGCAGGTCCCTGTTCTATGTTCCAGAATAAGGCCAAGTTCAGAAAAGCCCCAGGTCTGACCTCCACCCTTCTTCCAGCCTACAATATTATTAGTGAGCCAGCTTGGTCTAGTGCAGTGGTTCTCAACCTGTGTGTCTCTTCCCCAGTTTCCCAAACTGGTTTCAGGTTTTTTTTTTTATTTTGCAGGAACGGGACACCCCCTTATTACAAGATCTACCCTCAGCTCCTTTCCAATGGCCTTTAGAAGAGGTATCCTGGCTGTCAGTGAGCCAGTTAGTCTAGTGGTTAGGGAGCTGGACTCTTATCTGGGAATACTGGATTCGATTCCACCCTCTCCCATGAAGCCAGCTGGGTGACCTTGGGCTAGTCACAGCTCTCTTTTGAGCTCTCACAGCCCCACCTACCTCACAGGGTGTTCTGTTGTGGGAAGAATAGAAAAGCTTTGTCAGCCGCTTAGAGTCCCCTTAAATAGGTAAAAAAAGCGGGGTAGAAAAGCCAACTCCTTCTTCTGTCTCTCAAAGTATAGCCAGTACTTAGGCATCCATTCGAGGAGCCACTGACACTCTTGTCATCCAAGAACACAGCACCTAGACTGCTATCTGGCACTGCTGGCCAGACGCACATCAGGTTTGTCCTGAAAGAACTGTACTGGCTGCATATTTGTGCTGTAAACTTATAAGGTCCTCAATGGCTTAAGCCACAAATAACTAAAGGAACTCATCCTCCCTTATAGATCTGCCTGTGCCTTAAGATCTGCCTTGGCGAGGCCCATCTGGGGTAGGAATGCATGGGAGGACATTCTCAGCTGTAGCACCCAAGTTTCAGAATATTCTCCCCTCTGATGAAGATGTACCACTTTAGCTCAGTCTTTGTCTGAGGAAATGAGACCCCCTCACCCCCATGAAGGCATCGTCTCTGTTTTAAGTCATGCTGTTTATCTTTTTGTTATTATTTTCTTGTGTCCTGCTATAGGAACAGGTGGGTGGGTGGGTGGATGGATGGATGATATATCAGAAGTGTTCCTCTAGATCAGACCAGAGATCTTTCTAGTCTATCAGTGTACTCTCTAGGGGGCAAACCACCTCTGGGCTGCCATGAGGGCCAAAAGCTGTGGTTAGCCCTGAATTCCATGTCCTGATTTGTCCAGGACTCAGCTTCATGGGATGTGAGACCTTCTCAAAACACAAGTCAAAATAATCTACTTCTTTCCAATATTGAAGAAAGTTGGACGGAAGATTCCAGCTTTCATAGCAGAAGGTCACTGATTTTGCTGAATATAACTCATAGTACAATGCAACTGAGTGTATAGTTCATCCCTCCTGCTGAGATCAAAGGCATGCTATCATCTTCTCCTTTTACCAGAGAACATATTCCCAGACCCCTGACAGGATTAATACTTTGCAGATAATGCAGAGTAGCTTTCAAACTCCCAGATGTGTTTTATGATGCTCCACAGTACGGGTACATTAAAGGAATACACTCTGACCCCAAAATTGGAAGTGCTTATCTGGCTTCTGGAAGGCCCGTTTCTGCCTCCCACACACTCACTTACCTTTTGGAATGGGCTCTTGGCGTCCTGGGCCTATTTTGGTGCGCTACAGAGGCTAAAATAGCAAATTAAATGTGGGAAATGGGTTTCATGTCCACCCCTAGTCAAGGCCACGTTGTACCCTTGCTGCATTTCAGCCTTGCCTGTTCGCATTTCTACAAGATCTCCCATTTCCTTTAGTCACAGCACAGATAGCTAGACATGGGAAATGTTTTTTAGGTATTGATTCTGCAGAGGCCTTGAACACGGGAAGCATAGGGAAGCTTGCTAACAACTCTTCTTGATATAATCTGTCTGAGCTATACTCTTTATCTTCTGTTATCAACAATAAGCAGAGGAACCTGCTAGGAAGAAATCTTTGCCTTGTTACTTTCTGGGCCCCCAGTGGTTCTGACATCAAGCATGTGAGGGTCAAGAACCTCTGGATATGTGTAGGTTCCAATCACTTGAAACTGGACCTGGGTAAATTATTTTTATTTTATGTATTATATAGAATTTTATTGAATAATTATTCATCTAACATACCACTACAGATACAATATGTAACACTGATTTATTCAGCCCAGCAACAAACTTACTCTTGACCAGAAGGCTTTATCTGGCCAGACTCTGTTTTTAAAATGTTTCTGGAGAAATTTGTAAAGTTCTAACCACATAACTTCGTCTACGGTGGCGCCACCAGCCTTTCTCCAACCTTTCCCACCAAAATGCATCCTTTTCCTTCAGTGGAACCACCAGTTTCTTTGCAATATACTAGTTCATAATAAAAGTCCTTTACATATTTACTATAAGGATTAATACAGTTCACACCTACACTATTCAAAGCAATATGTACATCAGCAAGCCCCAATAGCTGGGGATCAAGGTAGGCATGGCATGCTGTACCTGACGTTGTAGAGAGGTTCCATGGATTCCTAAAATGCATTAAGTACATGCTACTTTGAAACCCACTGTGCCACACTCAGAATGTTTTCTTCTACACTGTATTAATTATTTTTCTGATATTTCTTCCCCAATGCATGTATTGTTCCAGGATCTTTCCTGTGTGTGCCTTGAGATGTTCTTCAATGGACTTTGGGGCATTTTTTGATGTGCTTTATTTCCCATCCTAACCAAAAGTTCTTTCAGTGTTCAATGCAGTGATGCAGTTTCCCTCAGGTGTGTTCTTTGATGACTTACAAGATTAGTCATAGCGGTGAAGTTCTTGCCACAATCCATGCATTTATGTGGTTTCTCCCCCATGTGGGTTCTTTGGTGATAAGAAAGTGAAGTGCTGCAACTGTAGCCCTTTCCACACTCCATACATTTATATGGTTTCTCCCCTGTATGGGTTCTCTGATGAGAAGTAAGGTGACTGCTGCGACTGAAGTTCTTTCCACACTCCATACATTTAAATGGTTTTTCCCCTGTGTGGGTTCTTTGATGATAAGAAAGTGTAGTCATGGTACTGAAGCATTTTCCACACTCCATACATATATATGGTTTTTCTCCTTTGTGGATTCTTTGATGGGCTTTAAGGGCAGTGCTATGACTGAAGTTCTTTCCACACTCAGTGCATTTATATGGTTTCTCCCCTGTATGGGTAATTTGATGATCTCTAAGGCGACTGCTCCGACTGAAGCTTTTTCCACACTCTTTGCATTTGTATGGGTTCTCCCCTCCATGAATCCTCTCATGTTCAGTAAGACTGTGTTTTACAGTGAAGCTCTTTCCACACTCTTTGCACATATAGGGCTTCAGACCGGTGTGCGACCTTTGATGCTTCTTAAGATTACCACTCTGGCTGTAGCTCTTTCCACACTCCGTGCATTTATATGGTTTCTCACCTGTGTGGGTTCGTAGATGAATAGATAATGAACTGCTTTGACTGAAGTTCTTTCCACATTCCATACATCTGTATGGTTTTTCCCCTGTGTGACTCCTTTGATGGTCAGAAAGAAAAGCGATTCGACTGAAGTTCTTTCCACATTCCATACATTTATATGGTTTCTCCCCTGTGTGGGTTCTTTGATGTACTTTGAAGTTACTGCTCCACCTGAAGCTCTTTCCACACTCCAAGCATTTAAATGGTTTCTCCTCTATATGGGTTCTTTGATGTATAGTAAAACTCTGCTTTCCACTGAAACTCTTTCTACATTCTGTGCATTTATATGGTTTCTCCCCTATGTGGGTTCTTTGATGTATAGTAAAACTTTGCTTTCCGCTGAAGCTCTTTCCACACGCTGGGCACATATATGGCTTCTGACTTGTGTGCATTTTTTGGTGATTAGTAAAGTCACTGCTCCAAGTGTAGCTCTTTCCACACTCTGTACATTTATATGGCTTCTCCCCTGTGTGGGTCCTCTGATGCTCCATAAGGCGCCTGCTCCGACTGTAGCCCTTTCCACACGCCATACATTTATATGGCTTCTCCCCTGTGTGGGTCCTTTGATGTAAAAAAAGTAACGTGCTAGAAGTGAAGCTCTTTCCACACTCCATGCACATATACGGCTTCTCCCCTGTGTGAGTCCTCTGATGTTCTGTAAGGCGACTGCTCCGACTGAAGCGCTTTCCACACTCCGTGCATTTATATGGTTTCTCTCCTGTGTGGGTCCTTTGATGAAGAGAAAGTGAAGTGCTGGTACGGAAGCTCTTTCCACACTTCATACACACGTATGGCCTCTCCCCTGTGTGGGTCCTCTGATGATCCATAAGTGTTGTACCGAGACTGAAGGTTTTTCCACATTCTGTGCATTTATATGGTTTCATCCCTGTATGGGTTCTTTCATGATAGGAAAGTGAAGTGCTGGTAATGAAGTTCTTTCCATATTCCATACACTTATATGGTTTCTCCCCTATATGGGTTCTTTGGTGTACAATAAATGTTTTTCTCTCTATGAATTTTTTTATCCTGTGAATTTGATGATGTATACTTGATTTTGGTTCATTCTGTAATGTTTTCATACATAGCAATGGGTTTTTTTCCATTCTGCAATATGCAGGAATCTTCAGAATGTTGTTCCTTTTTTCCTTAACAGCACATGCTGGAGAAGAGAAAAATAATTTTAAAAAAAGTTATTGGATTTATGCCTTGCAAGCTAGCTAGGGTTTTTTTAAAATTATGTGGTGAAAATTAATCTTTTTTAGATGGATCAACCTCTGTTCAGAGATTCAAGAAATTTTATTCTTCCAATATTTCAAACATCTTGGCTACCTTCTATAAGTATCAAAATAATCAAATTTCCGCTTTCTCCACCTGAAGAGATATTTTTTTAACTGCATGACAGAAGAAGAGTTGGCTTTTCTACCCCCCTTTTTCTCACCCATTTAAGGGGAGACAAACTTTCTGTTCTTCTCCCCACAACAGACACCCTGTGAGGTAGATGGGACTGTGGTATCATATGGTACCTGTGATGTCACAACAATGCTGGCATGTATGTTATTCATGCTCTGGTAACCTCCAGACTGGACTATTGTAATGTGCTCTACATGGGGCTGCCTTTGAAGACGGTTCGGAAGCTGAAGCTAGTGCAGAATGGAGCTGCTAGACTGCTGACTGGAACAGCTGGCCAGACACACATCACGCTGGTCTTAAAAGAGTTGCATTGGCTGCCAAGTCACTACTGAGCCCAATTCAAGTTAACCTTGACTTATAAGGCCCTAAATGACTTGGACCCTAAATATCTAAAGGAACGCTGCCTTCTATATCTCCCTGCCCGTGCCTTAAGATCTGGAGGGGAGGCCCTCCTGGTTGTTCCACCACCCTCAGTAGTGAAAAGGATGGTCATCCGGGAGAGGGCCTTCTCAGTGATGGCCCCCAGTCTATGGAATAGTCTCCTCCTTGATATGCATCAGGCTCCTTCACTGTTATATTTAGGAAGGCAGTGAAGACACACCTCTTTGCCCTGACCTTTGGTTAAATGGAATATACTGTCTCTCCCTCACTTTACAGACACTGTTACTGTTTTCATATATGCTGTTTTCATATACTTCTGATTTTAAGTATTGTTACCCACCCTAGGCATCCATCCATCCATCCATCCATCCATCCATCCATCCATCCATCCATCCATCCATCCATCCATCCATCCATCCAGTTTATTTGTATACCGCCTTTCTAATAAATTACTCAAGGCAGTTTACAGCAACCATGAAAAAGAAAAAAATATACAATATCATACAAAGTAATACATTAAATTAATACACTTATACATTACGTAAATATTATAAAATTATATATAAACGGAATAATACATTATGAGAATTATATAAAACACTGGGAGAGGGGAAAATAAGGCAACAGTACTGGTGATTCCTCCTTTCCCCTCTCTGAGCTCAGTCTTATTTCTATCTATACCTACCAACAAGGGCTGGCAGAGATATTGAACAGTGAAAGTATTTTAAAAATAGTACTTTTTTTAGAAATCAACTCTCATGTACACCACCTCTCAACACTAATCACATTTTGTGTGGGGGAGAGGCCCATCAGGCAGCGCCAGGTGTTCTTCAGCATCTCTCTACCTCTTCTGCTTTTATATAGTTGCAGAGAAGGTGGAGTCCCGTCAGGCAGCACCAGGATGGTATTTGGCATCTTTCTCAACCCCTTCTGCTTTTACATAGTTGTAGAGGAGGAGGCAGAGCCAGGTGTTATTCAGCAAAAGTAGTAGCCACTGATGCACCTGTCCTCCATGAATTTGTCCAACCCTTTCTTAAAGCTATTCAGACTGGCTACTGCTCTTTTCTTTTTCAGGGTAAAAAATTACTTCTGCTTATCAGTCCCATCAGCTTCATAAAGTTCTAATGCTGTGCAATAGAAAAAGATATCTTAATGTATCCACCTTTTCCACATTACTTCAATATACTTCAGTCAGGTCACCTTTTAATGTTTCTCAAGGGCAAAGAGGCCTAGGCATTGCTAAAGGGAGGTCTTCCGTCCCCTTGATCTGTTGATCTTTTCTGCACTTTTTCCAGTTCCACAAACCCATTCTGTGATGACCACAACTGTATACAATATTTCAGGTGAGTCCTCATCATAGATTTATAAATAGGGACAAAAATACCTAATGGCTTATATTTTATGCTGTTCCTAATTACCTCTGGTGTTGACACTTCATTGAGCAGTAGCCCAAGATCCCTTCCCTGCTCTCTCGCAGAAAGCTCAGCCCCCATCAGTTTATAGGTACAACTGGTGTTCTTTGCCACAGTGCACATTTCATTTCCCACTAATCAAATGTCAAGAGATCCTTGTGAGACTCCTGGAAATCCATTTCAGGTTTTACTACCCTGAATAATTTAGTCATCAGCAAACACTGCTATCTCACTGCTTACCCCTACCCGTCACCCCAGGTTTTGGGGGGACAGGGGGTGCAATCTCCATAGACTCTCTGGAGATTCTTCTAACATTCTCCAGAGCAGCTCCGGAGATTCTCTGGAGCAATCTGCTGTAAACTTCGAAGGTTCTCCAGAGCCTTTGACAAAGGTCCATAGGAATGGCATTGCTCTCGCATGAGGTCCTCTTCGGAGCCTGTGCTATTCTTTGGAGCCGACTTCAAAGCCAGCTTCGGAGATTCTGCACAGGCTTTGGAGTTTTGGGCCACCCCCCCACGGGTGCGCCCCCCCCAGGGCCTCCCCTAGACCCCATTGCCTGATCATGGTGGAAACGCGCTCCATATAATCCAGATTTGATGCCTGAAGACCCCATTATAGACCCCTTTAATGGGGTCTATAGGAAATCCAGATTATAGGTCCTGAAGGACCCATTCAATTTGGATTTCCCTAGAACTGGTGGAAACAAACGTGACTCTAATGGGGTCTGCAGTGGAAATGGAGTCTGAGCCTAATGGGTCTTTAATGGGTACTTAGTGCTAGTAGGAAAAAATCTCAGGACAGGACCTGTTCTCTTATTCCATGAGTGATGAGTTTATTCAGGACCCTTTGATGAGGGACTTGGTCAAAAGACTTCTGGACTGTCCTGGAGTTCTGATGTTTATTTATTTATTTATTTATATTTATATTTATATTTATATCCCGCCCCATACCCGAGGGTCTCTGGGTGGCTTACAACATTTAAGAACAAGCATATTAAAATTGTATCACACTATACTAAAACCAGTGTAAGTTTTAAAATCCAGCATGATAATAAGAATAAGAATAAAAATGATACAAAAACAGTTTAAAAAACAGTGGTGTTTGGAAGGAGGGAAGAATAAAGAGCATTTAGCCAAATGCCTCAGTGAAGAGGTGCGTCTTCACTGCCTTCCTGAATATAAACAGAGAAGGGGCCTGACGCACCTCCAAGGGAAGACCATTCCACAGCCTGGGGGCCACTACTGAGAAGGCCCTCTCCTGGGTGCCCACCCGCCTAACCGCTGAAGGCAGTGGGATAACCAGGAGGGCCTTTCCTGCAGATCTTAAGACACGGGCAGGTCGATATGGGAGAAGGCGCTCCTTTAGATATCTGGGGCCCAAGTCATTTAGGGCCTTATAAGTCAAAGTTAGCACCTTGAATTGGGCTTGGTAGTGAATTGGCAGCCAGTGCAGTTCTTTTAGAACCGGTGTGATATGTGTCCGGCTAGATGTTCCTGTCAGCACTCTGGCAGCTGCGTTTTGCACCAGCTGCAACTTCCGAACCATCTTCAAGGGCAGCCCCATGTAGAGCGCGTTACAATAGTCCAACCTGGAGGTTACCAGAGCGTGGATAACTGTGGCCAGGTCATCTCTGTCCAAAAAAGGTTTCAGTTGACGCACCAACCGTAGTTGGGAGTAGGCACTCCTGGCCATGGCCTCTACCTGAGCTTCAAGTGTTAGTGCAGAGTCCAGGAGTACCCCCCAAATTTCACACCTGTCCCTTCCCGGGTATAGCAACCCCATCAAGGACAGGGTATCTCCCAACTACTTGGACCCGAGAGCCTGTAACACACAGCACCTCTGTCTTGTCTGGATTCAGTTTCAATTTATTGGCCCTCATCCAGCCCATTACCACCTCTAAGCACCTGTCAAGCACTTCTACCACCTCTGATTCTGATGGCACAGAGAGACAGAGTTGGGTATCATCTGCGTATTGATGACACCTCACTCCAAAACTCCTGATGATCTCTCCCAGCGGCTTCATGTAGATATTAAATAACATGGGAGATAAGATTGACCCCTGGGGAACCCCACAAGTGAGTTCCCAGGGTGTCAACTCAGTCTCTCCCATCACCACTGAGATCGGCTCTGGAGATAGGAGCGGAACCAATGCCAAGCACTGCCTCCAACTCCTAAACTCCGTAGCCTCTCCAGGAGGATACCATGGTCAATGGTATCAAAAGCCGCTGAGAGGTCCAGAAGAACCAGCAGGGTAGCATTCCCCCTGTCTTTCTCCCAGAGGAGATCATCAACCAGGGCGACCAAGGTGGTTTCCGTGCCATGACCGGGCCTGAAGCCAGATTAAAATGGGTCTAGATAATCAGCTTCCTCCAAGCATGCCTGCAGCTGAACAGCGACAACCCTCTCTAGCACCTTGCCTAGGAAAGGTATGTTGGCCACCGGGCGATAGTTGTTTAAATCTTCTGGATCCAGGGAGGCCTTCTCCAGGAGGGGGCGTACCACAGCCTGTTTAAGGGCCAATGGAACCACTCCCTCCCTCAGAGAGGCATTTACCACTTCCTGGACCCACCCGGTCATACCTTGCCTGCTAGCTTTAATCAGCCAGGGAGGACAGGGATCCAGGGAGCATGTTGTCGGCTGCACCCCTGCAAGCAGCTTGTCCACGTCCTCAGGCCGCAATAATTGAAACTGATCCAAAACAAAATTGTTACATGGTAATAAGAAAAAGTAAGATATTATAATTTCCCAAGCAAAAGTAGTGCTAAAATATTTGTGAACATCTTATTACTATATTATTTCTGCCTTTTTAGGGAAATAAAAATAAGGTTATGAGAATAAGGAATGGAACTTCGGGAGGTCTAAAGGGCAGAAATGGGAGGCAGAACTCTGAAAATCACTCTGAACTCAGCTACAGTGGATAAGCAAAGTGAACATGACAGAAAGGCACAATGGGAATCCAAGGCAGATTTACCAGCTTTGTTTTAAGAAGAAGAGTTGAAGAGTTGGCTTTATACTTCACTTTTCCCACCCTTTTAAGGGGACTCAAAGCAGCTGACAAACCCCACCACAGTCATCCTGTGAGGCTGTGCGAGTTCAGAGAGCTGTGACTAGCCCAAGGTCACCTAGGTGGCTTCATGGAGGAGCACAGAATCAAACCCGGCGATTACCAGATAACAGTTCATAACTGCCCAGAGAACTTAACAAGGGTGAGGTCCTGTTTTGATTCAGGGGATCCCAATGAAAAATGTCTGAGTTGCACCCTCATTACGGTGTCCCATATTGTGGTTTTATTTTTCTTTTTTCTGTGTGTGTTTCTAATTTGCTGTGTTATTGCTTATTAATAAAATGGAGAAAAAAGAAAAATGCATTTTTGTCTACTTTGCTAAGAATATGAAAAAAAAGATATTGGACCATTTCAGCCTCCTTTATTTATCTAAATATCCATCATCCATCTAAAGCCTCAACATATTTACCAACACTTCAAGGAGACGTGAGGACGTGAGCAGTGAACTTACCCACTGATGCTACAATCCCATAAGTCTCTCGCATGACTTCCTTGCAGAGACTTCGTTGGCCTGAATCCAACAGAGCCCATTCTTCCTCTGAGAAGCACACAGCCACATCCTGGAAGGTCACCAGGCCCTGTGGAAAAATGGATTGAGCTGAAGACAATTCCTTCTGGTCTCTCATCTGGAAAGGTGCTACCACAGGTTCTGGGGAATACCAAATATCTTACAATGGCTTGCAGTTGATCCTTTTCAGTGGTGGGCCCTTCCCTTGGGATGCCTTTCCCTCCCTAGACTTACTACTTACAGGGGTCTATTACAGACCTATCTTTTTACTGAAGCATTTCCTGTATGGTCTGTTTCTTCTCCGGTTAGGGTTAATGTGTCTTAACGGCTGTTCTATTTCTTGTTTTGAATGTTTTGCAAACCACTTTGATAAATTAAAAATTGACAATGGAACAAAAATATCTTAAAGAAAACACAAATGATACTGCATTGTTGCTTCTATGGGGAAACTGATTTTACAGCAGGAAAAGGGACACTGCTCTTCAGTGCTGAATTTGAATCACAGAACTACAGAGTTAGAAGGGACCTCCAGGGTCATCAAGTCCGACCTCCTACTCAATGCAAGATTCCCTAAACCATCCCAGACAGATATACAGAGTCATGGAGACTTTGAAAATGGGCATTACTTTCTTATATACACTGTTTATTATATTAAAAAATCACTGTAGTTTAGATGATTTATGATGAATTGGCATTTAGGTTGACTCTAGATCCAGTCACAGCAAAATCAGACCATGAACTTAAGTTAGCTACCATTGGTTTTATGATGCATTAAATATTTAATTATTTAAGGAGTTTATATCCTGCCCTTCACCAAAAGGTCTCAGGGCAGGTCACAATAGGAAACAGCTAAACGATTTGTGAGAAAGAGCATAGGAAAAGAGCTGAAATCACTGCCACATCACCAAACAAAGGTATACCTTAAGATCGTCCATTTCACCCCTTCTCATTGCCTCCTGCTGAAAAACCCTAATCCTAACCCTCCCTTTGAGCTAATTTCACTTAGGAGCCTGCTTCCCTCCCTTCTGATAGGGTTAATATTCTCTGTGCTCGTGTTGTCGCTGTTTGTTATGTTCCCCTTAAGTGTGAGGATTTAGCTAAGAGAGCTTCACACTCGACCAGTGTTGGTGAACTTATGACATCCATGTCACAGGTGACTCACCAATCCCTTTTGGGTGACATGCAGTGTCACCCTGGCGCCTGATCACGTTGGTGCTGGGAAAAAAAAGCCACTTCCGGCTTGCCGCCTACAAGATACTGGGAGCACAGAAGCACTGTCTGTGCCCAGCACAGGGGGCGCAATGGAGTCACGTCATTTCTCTGCTGGGTCACGGACAGTGTATCTGTGCTCCCGACAGCTAGAGGACTGAAGACCTGCATGTGGCAGCAATGCCTTGACTCACAATTTTTCCCTCTCCGTACTTTTGTGAGACCTTATTCTCAGCATTAAATAATATTAAAGACAATAAAAGAAACTGACTGACAGATGAAGTTTGCAGCGCGTGCTTGGGCTTGAAGTGTACGAAACACCTTCACATGAAGCTTTAGCATACAAAATTCAGCAACAAAAAAGCCACTAATGTAAATAATTATTTGTTTCCGCCTACAATAAATGCATAGATCAAAAACATATATTTTTTTTTACTAGAGCTACAAATATCACAAAATTATGGATATTTCTAGATATGACACAGCACCCTAGTTAAGCAAGGTTTGTTTACGAATTTTGACATACTGAGCTCAAAAAGCTTGCCATCACTCCACTAGACACCTACAGATACACACTAGCCTTACTTGGTTGTAAGCCAGTTTGGTCTAGTGGTTAGGGAGCCAGACTCTTATCTGGGAATACCGGGTTCGATTCCGCCCTCCCCCATGAAGCCAGCTGGGTGACCTTGGGCTAGTCACAGCTCTCTTCTGAGGTCTCACAGCCCCACCTACCTCACAGGGTGTTCTGTTGTGAGGAGAAGAATAGAAAAGCTTTGTCAGCCGCTTTGAGTCCCCTTAAATGGGTGAGAAAAGCGGGGTAGAAAAGCCAACTCTTCTTCTCTTTCTTCTTCTGTTACTCCTGCCTGTCATTAGTGATTGCCTGTCTATGCTATCAGCTAACTCTAACCATTTCTCCTGGTTTTTAAGCATTTTTGTTGTGCTTTGAGTAAAGATTCTCATTTGTCTTTGAGTAATCTTTGGGCCTAGAATGTTTTTACATCTCTTTGCTGTGTATTTTTGCTACTTCACTCAAATATCCATTTTCCCCGATTGGAGTGTTTCCAGAGCACGGCACCTAACAACCTGTCTTTAGTGTAAGCATATTTAGTTATTACTTTCCCAACTGCTTAGTCAACTAACTCATCACTCATAGTTAGAGACAACTATCATTGGTGTGGCTATAGGGTAGGAAAGGAGGAGATAAATTAATCTTATTTACTAATGGTGCCTTATATTACAGAGTATATCCTACACACAGTACAAGAGTTGGGCACTCTATTGAAAAAGTTTAAAAGATAATCAGGTTTAATGGCAAATTTGGGAAAATCAGAAATTATTATTTTAAACATGCTGTTAGCAGATGTGAGCATGAAATTCTTTGGAAAAAGCTTTCTGGAATGGAAAATATGGAATGAATGCATGAAGGATACTGTTATATATACAAATTTGGTCAAAATTGACTGGCACGCAAACACAAGGCCAAACCATGATTCTTGAAAGGGCTTTTGTGAGCAAAACTCTTTTCATACTGAAAATACTAAAAGAAAAACTCTTTTGTAGTTTTAAAAGCACAACTCAGCCTGCAAGGAGAAATTTCCAAGCAACACTGTCTTGTGACTTGCTTATTGGAAGGCAAAGGTAAAGGAAATGATAATATGGGATAAATAAATAAACCAGGGATCTGATTAATTTGTTTTAGAAAGAATTGGATTTGGAGCCACAAAGTTTGGTTTCTTAAAGCAATTTAACCGGAACAAATATGTGGATTCTGGTCACCATATCTCAAAAAGGACATTGTGGAACTGGAAAAAGTGCAGAGAAGGGCAACCAGAATGATTAAGGCTCTGGAATATCTCCTTTATGAAATCAGGCTACAATGTCTAGGCCTCTTCAGTCTGGAGAGATGGCATTTTAGAGGGGACCTGATTGAAGTTTATAAAATTATGCATGGTACAGAAAAGGTAGATAGAGAACATTTCTTTTCTCTGTTGCACAACACTAGAACCAGGGGGCACTCTATGAAGCTGATGGGTAGGAGAGTCGGATCCCACAAGGGGAAGTATTTCTTCACCCAGAGGGTCATCGGTTTATGGAATTTGCTGCCGGAAGAGGTGGTGACAGCTACCAGGCTAGATGACTTTATTTATTTATGGATGGCAGATGTATCAATGGCTATGAGAATGAATGCCTAGGTACCTCTTTCAGGCTGGAGGCGGGGGGGAAGCAGGATCCTTCTAAGGCCATTTGCTGGGATTCAAGAGCAGGAAAAGATTTCTCCTTGTCTCTGCTTGAGATGCCCATGAGCATTTGGTGGGCCACTGTGTGCAACGGGACACTAGAATAGATGGGCTGTGGCCTGATCCAACAGGGCTCCTCTTATGATCTTATGTTGATATCAGGAAAATATCCCTTATTTTTAAGGTTAACCAGAGTTACGAGGAAATGGAACTGACCACTGTAAAGGAAATCACAAGAAGTAACTTTGCCCCACCGAGAAGAAAAGGGGGAGGCCAGTCTCCCCGCACTTTATCACATCCCATCATCACCCCTTCTAGTTTCCTTCCTCACCTGAAATGGCTCCACAGCAGCTTCTTCTGTTCCATTTGGAGGGAAAGCATACCCAGATGGTTCCTCTGACTCCATGTCACTTTCTGGGGAAGAAAAAAGAGGAGGAAGCAATTAGACCCTCCCTAGACTTGGAAGAAAACCTACAGCCACGTAGAAACACAGTGGGGAGGCAGTTTGGATGCATCTGACCACAGTCACATTCATAGCCCCAGTCTCGAGTTTACAGGAAAACCATAGAGGAACTGAGACAGAGATAATTCCTGCATCCTCTTCATTTAAACTCCACCTGAAAGGTGAGAATCGCCCCACAGCATTGCATTCAAGATACCAGGGAAGAACCTTATAATACACGATGCAATGTAACCACGTATTAATCCAATGTTAACACTATATGCTGACTCAGTAATATTCAGTGTCAAAAATAATCTGCAGTCAAGGCGCACCTTTCAATGTTTGGTCACACACACCTCCTACAAAACACACACACACACCCCAGCCTCTTTCGACTCCTCCCTAAGACTATTACAGACACACACGTGATCATATTTTTACTTCCTCTTCCCTTCCACTCAACTTCCGCCTTGAAACAATTTTCAGCGTCCTGCCTCTCTAGGAAACCGAACTCGGTTGTTTTAACTATTGCAGGAGGGGAAAGAAGTCACAGACTAGGTGGGGGCCATCAGTGCAGACAAACATCCCCATTTCCCTATTGTTGTGAGAAGTGAAATCTGGGGTGTTTTTCCACTGTCACTAGAAGTACCCATTAAGTACCCATTAATGGGTACATTAATGCCATTAACTACCCATTAATGGGTACTTAATGGGTACTTCTAGTGACAGTGGAAAAACACCCCTAATTTCCAGTATATTGGGACTGATTTGGGGGAGAAATCTGGATCGGGAAAGCATCGATACTGGAAATGAAATCTACTTTCTGAGGAACTTGGATCGATTCGGGAACTTTGTTCCCGTTCTTGGAATAGCAGAAGATGAGGTGCCTCCTTTTGCTGAACTTCAGAGAGACCAATGCATTGCATGGCAATCTGAAAACAATATTATTTCTATAAGGGTAAATGTTGCCCCACTAAAGATATATGTTTTAATAAAAATATAGGTATACAACATAATTAAAAAATTATATATAACAATGAAGCCAATACAACAAGGAAGCCAGGCACATTTCCACACTCCCATTGGGTCTTCTTCAGCTTGAACAAAGTAACTCTATAATGGTTCCCATTTCAAAGGTCACCCCAGTTCCGTTTCATTTTTGAGTTGGTTTTGAGGTTCTTGATGGATGCCTGTATAGGCCGCTTGCTGGGATTTGAGAGCAGGTGAAGGTTTTGCTCATTTTCTACTTGAGATGCCTAGAAGCAATTGTAGGCCACTGTGTGGGACAGGATGTGGGACTAGATGGGCTGTGGCCTGATCCAGCAGTGCTTCTCCTTGTTATGCTTTTCTTTCATGGTGCAATCTCACAGGCTTTTGACTTGTGGGAAGCCTGCCTGTTTTGTTGCTTGGACCTTTCATTACAATATGAATTATTCTAGTCCAAAAGACAAAGAGCTGTCTTTGGACAGAGGTACAAGTATACAAGTTGATCGTGCATGAAGGAAACCTGGGGAATTGACCAGAAACTTGGAATTTTCCTATGTTGGACTGAAAAATGAACAAAACAAATTTTGTATTTTTAGACCGCAAGAAATCAGAAATCTTTTTTCACTCATTTTTCCTCCCACCCTGTTGTCTGTAAACAAAGGAAGAATATTCTAGCAGTCATTAACTAGTAGACTTGGTAATAAAAGCATAAGACTCTGGTAGGGTCTGTGGGACAGGTGTACATCTCATGCTGTACAAGCAGCAACAAGAAAGCGCTGAAAGCCATCCTGCAAACTTCACAAGGTCACCTCAGGGCAAAGGTGTTGTTCATCAATCACCTGGCATGAATGGCATGATATACCCTGCCGTTTGACCAGGAAGTAGAAGTTGGCTTTTCTACCCTGCTTTTTTCACCCATTTAAGGGTACTCAAAGTGGCTGACAAAGCTTTTCTATTCTCCCCACCACAGAACCCTGTGAGGTGGGTGGGTGGGGCTGTGAGAGCTCAGAAGAGAGCAGTGACTAGCCCAAGGTCACCCAGCTGGCTTTATGGGGGAGGGCGGAATCAAACCTGGTATTCCCAGATAAGAGTCCGGCTCCCTAACCATTAGACCAAATTGGAACTGCACCCTTGTTACAGTTTTCACTTTTTTTATACCGATTTTATTGTGACTTTCCCAGAGACCTTCTGGTACAGGACAGGATAAATAAATGAATAATGCTTGATACCATTGTAAATACTTAGGACTGACTTGGCTTATATTCTGGGGTCAAATATACAAATTTGTATTTTAACCAATTGCTGCCATTTTCAGGACTATTCTGGCTACCTGACTCACTCCGCCACCTCAGTTTGCATATCTGGTTAACAACCTACCTGGGATCACAATGCCATTGTCCTAAGTGTCATATGCACCCTTCAGGTTGTGCTGCGCAAAAGGTATTTTGTGAATTTTACTCCTTAGCCAATCCCCTTTTTCTTCCTTGCCACCACATCCCCCCAAAAGGTATCAAAAACTCGTTTTGCTCCAAGTCTTTAGGTGGTCCTGGTCTCTTCATCAGTGCTGCTGAATATCAGGCCAGAGGTGGTTTTACCCTCTCACTTCTGCTACTGAGGACCATTCCACTGAAATTCACTTTTACTACTAAAGATCACTGTGAGATCATTCACCCCAACCCTCTTCCCTTGCTGAAATTGCAGGGCGCAGCTGGTAGCTGTCTCCTGCCGTGGCTGGATCATCTAAGAGTCACAAATGGAATCCTTTCCTTGCTTCCCCCCCAATCTGGTGTCAGTCTGAGTTCTGGGGAAACATGGAAACTCATGCTTCTGCCAAAACCGAATTGAGATGCTCCTCTTCTCAGATCACTTTTACAGTGGGGTGCTGGGATGATGCCCCTAAAGGCCATTTGCTGGGATTCAAGAGCAGGTGAAGGTATGCTTTTGTCTTCTGCTTGAGATGCCCAGAAGTCATTGGGACGCCGGACTAGATGGGCTGTGGCTTGATCCAGCAGGGCTCCTGTTATGTTCTTGCTTTGCAACCTCCTTTTAGTTGAAGTCACTTGGGAAGAGGGTTCTCCATTTCTTTCAGATGCCTGCATTCAGTTCCAAATTACCCAGCTTGTCCCTCTACGCCTCCAACTCTCTGCTGTCCAGCTGGAGTCCAGGGCCCTTTGTTATTTTTAGCCAGTGAATTGGGAGGAACACAGTGATGCTGAGCAGAGGGCTTCATATATGCAATCCAGAGCCAGGTTAGTGAGATAAGAGGGAGGAACCAGCTGTTGGTTATGCTGGACAGTATTGTGGCCTTCGGAACAGTCATGGGATCAGCTGTAGGCCACTGTTAGAAACCCTCATTAAGAACTCCTTCACAAGATGTGCTAAAAAGAATGTCCATGGCTCATTAAAAAGAGCTAGGTGCCTTGTTACAAGTTAAATTGCCCTCATAGAGTTCATAAAATTCACTCAGCCCCTTAATCCAATTATCACCATTTCTGCTGCTTGCTACAACTGTCAATTTAACTAGCCTTCACCACTCTTTGTTAGAATACTTACTGCTGCGCAAGACATCTATTGTTTGCTACCACCTGCTGTTGAGAAGCCTTTTGTCACTTTAAAGTGCTGCTTCTTGCCATAGTTTAACAAAAACTGTCAAATGTGTATCTGATATGTGCTCCGAACTCCTTTGAAACCTGCTCTTTTGAATCCATTTCAGCCCATTGTATTCTTCCCCCAGGAGTTCATGAGACCAACCAATTATCTCTCACGTTCCTAGGAATCACTGGAACTGAGTAATTTTCCCCCCTCAAAAACAAAGATCATTTGTTTAAAATATTGCATGTGAATGCAGCCTATGATTTGCTAGAATCTGAAAGAGCCAAATAATGAACCTGGACAGAAGAGTTGGCTTTTCTATCCTGCTTTTAAGCGGATTGAAAGTGCCTGACAAAGCTTTTCTCTTCTTCTCCCCACAACAGACACCCTGTGAGGTAGGTGGGGCTGTGAGAGCTCCGAAGAGAGCTGTGACTAGCCCAAGGTCACCCAGCTGGCTTCATGGGGGAGGGCGGAATTGAACCCAGTATTCTTAGATAAGAGTCCAGCTCCCCAACCACTAGACCAAACTAATTATGGTCTACTGGTGATTCAGATAAAGGGCTCCATCACTGGATCACGCTTTGTCCTTTGTTGCATGAAGCATACCAGAGTGGTCAGGGCCTCAGATTCATACTATGTGTGGACCAATGAGGCCCAGAAGATTACAAGAGTTCCTATTACCACATTGCTTATGTTACAAGATGTAAATATATTATGCTTCCCTCATTGTTGGAATTCTATAATGCCCTGCATGGACTGAAAATCCAGTCATAAAATTAAAAAGGTTTCACTTGCAACGTTATGATGTGCAAGTCTTGAGGAACTGAAATTTCCGCTCATTCCAAATATTTACAAGTCAACTATCTTGTGTGCATTCTGTGATGTTCAGTCAAATGCGATGACCAGCTGAAGCTCTTTCCACATTCCTTACATTTATATGGTTTCTCTCCTGTGTGAGTCCTGAAATGTGAAGTAAGATTTGTAGATCGACTGAAGCTCTTTCCACACTCTTTGCATTCGTATGGTTTCTCTCCCGTGTGAGTCCTGAAATGTGAAGTAAGATTTGTTGACCGACTGAAGCTCTTTCCACACTCTTTGCATTCATATGGTTTCTCTCCCGTGTGAGTCAGGAAATGTGAAGTAAGATGTGTTGACTGCCTGAAGCACTTGCCACACTCCTTACATTTATATGGTTTCTCGCCTGTGTGAATTTTGCGATGTACTGTCAGCTGTGATGAGTGACTAAAGCTCTTTCTGCACTCCTGACATTCATATGGTTTCTCTCCTGTGTGAGTCCTGAAATGTAAAGTAAGATATGTTGACCGACTGAAGTTTTTTCCACACTCCTGACATTCATATGGTTTCTCTTCTGTGTGAGTCCCGAAATGTGACCTAACCTCCGACAATCGGCTGAAGATCTTCCCACACTCCTTACTTTCGTATGATTTCTTTGCTGTGTGTATACTCTGATGTACAGTCAGCTGTGATGATGACCAAAAGCTCTTTCCACACTCTTTCCACAAGATGGGGAGTTCATAGGTACCCCCACTCCTCCAAGGTATTATAGAATCCTTCTTCTCAGATTTTGATTGACGTCCCCTGCGTTTCTGTGGTTTCCTTTGGTTTTGAAATATTTTGTTCTCTTCTTCATATATATTTCTTTTGGGGAACACAATGGACCTCTCACGATCAGATCCATACTCGTGCACATGATCTGTTAAACATGCATAAACAAAAATAAATTGAGGGTTTCAAGTAAAACCCTGAGGACAAGGTATAAATAATGCCTCCCCAATTCTCTAATGTCGTCCCTTTCCCTTCTCTGTGGATGGCTTCTGAGGTTCCTGCCTCAGATGTGCACTTTTATTCTGTTCTCATTACTCTTCCACTTGGCTAACCAGATCACATAGAACTAACATCCTTGGAAAAATCTGTTTGCCAACGTTAAGAGTCATAGAGCCAATTCACACATTTATTAGGTGAGATGGCCAGCTAACTTCTGAAATAGATTGGGTCTCCACACTTTGTGATACCCGATCCATTCCAAACTTACCTGGCGCTTCCCCAAGACCTGGGTAAGTGTACCCTCCCACATCTTCTGTTTGCCTGGAAAAGCTGCAAATGGAGCATGCTAATATGGTTGTAGAGAAGAAGTCATAAAATAATGACAGTGAGGAGATTCTGGGCCTCTTTGGGCTTACTGGTTGAAGTTTTATCCACTCCACGGTCAGGTCTGTCCACATTCCACTGCCACCACTGCCAATACAAAGTGGAATAACCCCTCCTTGAAGCAACCCAGCTGCAGAACGCTAAAAAGCTGTTTGTACCCTTACCAAGAGCATCTGTTGCACTCCCAAGGAGATGGTTTCACACCTTCTTCTAGGTGCAGTGTGGCAACTGGGTATAGCTGCACAACTGCGGCTATGTGTAGCATCCAGACTGCCCCGGCAATGTCTGAGTTCACCCAGGATGTTGCCTCACGTGCTGTGCTGGCCATCTGGCTTGGCCATTTGCACTTCAATTGCTGCTGACCCGGTATGGAGCTTTTCCAGCACTTGAAGTGTGAATTGACACCAAGATGCTGGGTCTATTCAAAGAGATAAGAATTTATAAGGAATAGTGTTTAATTCATGATAGAAAGAGGAGAACCAGTATGGTCTTGTGGTTAGAGTGCACGACTCATACCTCGCAGTCATGGAGTTTGATTCCGCACTCTTCCACAAAGCCAGCTGGGTGACCTTGGGCTAGTCACAGCTCTCTTTCGGAGCTCTCACAGCCCCACCTACCTCACTGGGTGTCTGTTGTAGGGAGAAGAACAGAAAGCTTTGTCAGCTGCTTTAAGTCCCCTTAAACTAAGGGTGAGAAAAGCAGAGTAGAAAAGCCACTACTACTACTACTACTACTACTTATTAGCTAAAGTACCAGAACAGAAATACTAATAGGATTTTATGAAATATGTGTGTGCATGCGGATACACACAAACAAATATAAGTAAGATGGTCCAAATTGTATGCAGTTGAACAAAAATTATAAAAACTTCCCCAGCTAATGAATGAATGAACTATTTCACTATTTGCATTCAAGGAATTCTCCGAGATGAATCTTGTTTCTGTAGACATTTACCTGTGAGGCTCTTACTGCAAGATTCCTTCAGACATACAAAATACATTTTTGAAGAAAGGAAGGACTGTGCAAAGGTCTGTCTATGTATGGGCTGGATTTGGTAAACTGCAAACACAGAAAAGGTTCATCAGGAAATTGGGCCTCTGGTTAGGACTTGTGTGTCTATTAAAGACTGGTGGAAATACTGTAATTTTAATATAGACTGTTTATTGTTTTAATGTATTGGATTTTAGATGTTGTTACCCACCCTGAGACCTTTAGGTACAGGGAGGGATAGAAATCTAAAGAATACATACATAAATAAAATAAGGTGCCTTTACTTTTGTATACAATACTCAGGATGTGGAAATTTATTGGAACAAACTCAGAAGTTAATGTATTATTATCCATTGTTTGGATTAGTCAATATTAATTAACTAGGATTAGTAAGGTATTAGCAGGTGCTATAGATTTCCTGGGAGGTTCATTATTTAGACTTGCATTTAGAAAGTCCTGAGATAGCAGGTCGGTATAGGGTTTTTTCCTGCCCTCTCTTTGTTCCGGAGTTATTCCACTCATCAGTATATCCATCAATCCAGCCAAAGAGAGACTTACCCAGAAAGGTCAGACTTGCGTAATTCTCTTTCATGACATCTCTGGACAAAGCTCTCTGGGCCGGATCAAGCAAAGACCACTCTTCCTCTGTGAAAAGCACAGCCACCTCCTCAAATGTCACAGCAGTCTGAAAGAAAAGGGAAAATATTTCCTCCCAGAAAGAACGTATAAAGTTCCAAATTCTCAGAGTAAAACAGAAGAAATCGGAGATTTTCCCCATGAGAAAAAAGGCGCTCAGGACCTGTTCACACTTACCTGACTGGTATAATACCTTACCAGTCAGGTGAAAATGAAGCATGGTGGGAGCCATCTGCACTTCAACAGCTAACAGAGTCCCAGACTCGACACCAGCATTTGAAGTGTGGATGGCCAAGCCTAGGAAGACCAGATTGCCATGGCAATGGCCACAACAACATCTAGTGCATGCATGTTACCATAGAGATTGGGATGCAGCATGCAACTGCCCAGCTAGAGCAGTGCTTCCAGACCCGCTTGCAGGGTCATACCTGAAAGAGGGTGAAAACAATGTTGCCCAGAAGCTATCTAGCTGCTCCCACTAAGCTACAGGCTACATTTCAGTTGTCAACAGCTGGTTAGGACCAGTTACGGCTTGGTGACCTCTGGGACAATGGTGGCTGCGTCCAGACAGGCCTCACCAGGGATCAGATGGAATCACTCCAACATCTAAGTGTGAACAGAAGAAGAGTTGGCTTTTCTACCCTGCTTTTTTCACCCATTTAAGGGGACTCAAAGCTTTATATTCTTTTCCCCACCACAGAACACCCTGTGAGAAACAAAATCATTAAAAAAAATAAAAAAAAGAACACCCTGTGAGGTAGGCGGTGCTGTGAGAGCTCAGAAGAGAGCTGTGACTAGCCCAAGGTCACCCAGCTGACTTCATGGAGGAGTGTGGAATTAAACCCGATATTCCCAGATAAGAGTCCGGCGCCTTAATTACTAGACCAAACTGGCTCACGACCAAACTGGCCCTCGGTTGTTTTCAAAGCATCCCTAGTGAGTAACAGAGGCAAAATCCAGGAAAAGTGAGTTGTTGAGGCTCACGGAAATGTGCAGGAATCAGAGACCTTTGAGTAGAAATATTCTTCCCTTACCTGATCCAGGGGGTATCCATAGCCCATTTCTGCTCCATCAGAAACTGGAGGACTCTTTGCCTTGCCTGTGAAAAAGATCAATGATTAAGGTATTTTGCCTGACCCCATCAGCTCCCAGATTTCATTAAATGTGCTAAGCCATAACAGGAAAGTCCCAAATCGCCTGGAAATAACACAGCATACACAAGGGGACTCAGAAACATTCTATCCCTCTCCATGAGGCCCCCAGGCTGTCTCCTGGTGAAAAGGGACCACCAGGAGCCACAGCAACTCAGAGGGACTTCAGCTGTTCACTTTGTTTTGTCCTTCAGCTTGCCTACGAGATATCTATCCAGACTTACAAAAAGGAGAATCACAATATCAAAGGGTACTTCCCAATAAAAGACGGAAAGGAACAGAAAAGAGGTCCACACCAAGTGGATATAATCTGAGTTCAAAAAGGAATCTCTTAATTCTTACCCATGCAGGTGATGTCCGCTTCACCTTCTCGCCCACATTCTCCATACGGAAGTCTCTGTTTGGAATCCAGTGGTGTCTTCTCTGACTCTAGGAGATCTCCAACCTCTTCTGTCCTTACCTTGGTCTACAGTGAAATTTCATTTATTTACTTGTTTCACCAACAATTTGCATATATTCAGAAAGGTGCCTGAAGGGCATCCAAAGGAAGGCCACTCCAACACCTGGGAGACATCATGAAAAAGGCTCTCTCACAGGCTTCCACCCGTGTAGTTTCTGAGGATTCTGGTACTACCAAGGAGACCTCTCCAGAAGATCTTAGTCCATGAGAAGACTACAGTGGAGGGAGCATTCCTTTAGATATTTAGTGTCTAAGTCATTTAGGGCTTAGACCCTGAATTTAACTCAGTAGGAAAATGGTGGTGAATAACATAAGGAGGGGGAGGGAGGTTGTAGAAGGAAGGAAGGAAGAGTTGGCTTGTCTATCCTGCTTTTCTCACCCATTTAAGGGGACTCAAAGCAGCTGACAAAGCTTTTCTATTCTTCTTCCCACAACAGAACACCCTGTGAGGTGGGTGGGGCTGTGAGAGCTCAGAAGAGAGCTGTGACTAGCCCAAGGTCACCCAGATGGCTTCGTGAGGGAGGGGAGGGCAAAATCAAACCCGGTATTCCCAGGTAACAGTCCGGCTCCCTAACTACAAGACCAAACTGGCTCACATGAAAAATGGCAAGGACAACCCTGGACAATTCAGGACTGCACTAATACTATGAACCTTGAGAACTATCAGATTAAAATCCTCTCACCTGCTTCAGACCTTCAGCCTCGCTCAGGAGAAATCCTTCTGCAAGGGCCACTGCCTGGAAGCTACTCTCTGGCCCACATTCCTGGACCCAGTTCTGCATCTCTGGAGGGAGGACAGCCAAGAATTGCTCCAGGATCACCAAGTCCATCATCTGAGCTTTTGTGTATTTTTCTGGCTTCAGCCACAGGCAGCAGAGACGATGGAGGGAGCTGCAAATCTCTCGGGGGCCCTTGGCCTTGTCATAACAGAAACCCCTGAATTTCTGTCTTTCCTCATCTGATCTGGCCTGGTCCTCAGGGAGGAGAACATCTGGGCCCTTTTCTGAGTCTGGGCCAGTCAATGTTTGCTCCTCCATCACTGAATCTTTTCACCCAGGAGAGCTTCAGAACATCTGTTGCCAAATCAGACTTATTCTTTGAGACACAAAGGTATTGTGGCAGCAAAAGAGGGAGATGGTGCCTGGAGGCAGCCTCAACTTGTCCTGCAGGAATGGAAGGATGTTTAGGTGAGGCAGAGAAACAGCTTGATGGAAAGGGGAAGGTAGGAGAAAGAAGAAGATCTGGCTTTTCTATCCCCCCCTTTTCTACTCATTTAAGGGGACTCAAAGCAGCTGACGAAGCTTTTCTCTTCTCCCCACAACAGAACACCATGTGAGGTAGGTGAGGCTGTGAGAGCTCAGAAGAGAGCTGTGACTAGCCCAAGGTCACCCAGCTGGCTTCTTGGAGGAGGACGGAATCAAACCCAGTATTCCCAGATAAGAGTCCGGCTCCCTAACCACTAGACCAAACTGACCAAAGGTGCTTCCCTCCACATAAAGACCTTTGTCTGGTCTCATTTCTCCTCCCATGTTTACTGCTTCTCCAAATTACATAGATCCTCTCCATTCTCCAGCACCTGAAATTCCCTATGTGTGATGAAGGAGATGACCAGAGAGAAAGAAACAGAAGAGGCAGGTGGACTCCTTCTTGAAATGCCTCTTTGCTTTCCACACAGATTTAGAGATCCTCACACCCAAGCAATCTCTCCTCTAGCAAAAGATTTTTCCTGATGCCAGCAAAGCAGGGATCTCACTCTTGGTTCCCTAGACTCCAACTCCCAGCAGCCCTTGTAAAACAGCATTCACCGCTAGAATGAGATTTGGAATTATACAGTTGGCATGCTGTGCTCTATTGGGTCATGAAGAGTCAGGTGTGACAATGGTAGGAGAGGGCTCCTACTGGTTTCTCTGAGACCTACTTTTGACCACATAGTGGCTCTGAATGTACTCTTCAGGGGGCAAGCTATTCTAAAGTCTGGGGCTACCAGACTGAACATTCTTGGAGCAAAAGGGGCTCAAAATCTATCTCATATCGCTTCCTTTTCACATCCACATCCACATCGTTCCCATCTGACACCTCTGCCCTACTCCCTTTCATGGGAGGGGAACCACTCAGCTCTGTACACAGAAGTTCCTGGCAATCCCCCCCCATCTCCCAGCCAGAGGCAGCTTCTTTCTTCCATATTGAGCCTCCCACCCAGCTTCTCCTCCACTTCCAGCCTCGCACGCCCTTAAGTGTCATGCATTCAAACTAAGGGGGGAGTTTCTAAGACCAGTTGTGAGCATATAATCTTCTTCTGTGCTGGAAGTACTTAGGCTCCTGGGACCTTTTCCCCATTTAATGGTCTCTGGGAAGACATGCTGCACAGGCTCCCTACTCGTGCTCAGGAGCACACCTCCTGTCCCTTTAACCACAAAGCATCTCTGTGCAGCCCTCTTCATGCACTGGCTGGCTATCCGGTAATGAACATACTCCATCTCTTTTTCTAGCTGCTTTCCATATCAGGTTTCTCCATTTCAAGATTTCCTGGGGGAAAAGAGGCTCAAGGGTCAATCTCACACTGCCCAGGACCCCCCTCTTTGCAGGTGTGGGGGCAGAGAGGGTATTTCTCCCCCAACCCACTCTTGCATCCTCCACTATCCAAATGTACTTGAGACATACAATCCCCCACACTCCAACTCCCCTTGTCCAGCATCCCATCCCACACAGCATCTAGTCCAGCATCCCATCCCACACAGTGGCCAACCAACTGCTTCTGGGCATCTCCAACAGAGGGCCAAGGCAAAACCTTCACCTGCTCTTGGCTCCCTGCAAATGGCCTTGAGGAAGAAGAAGAGTTGGCTTTCCTACCCCGCTTTTCTCACCCATTTAAGGGGACTCAAAGCGGCTGAAGAAGCTTCTATTCTTCTCCCCACAACAGATATGCTGTGAGGTAGGTGGGGCTGTGAGAGCTCAGAAGAGCTGTGACTAGCCCAAGGTCACCCTGTTGGCTTCATGGAGGAGAAAGAAGTAGTGTTGGCTTTTCTACGCCGTTTTTCTCACCCATTTAAGGGGACTCAAAGCAACTCACAAAGCTTTCCATTCTTCTCTCCACAACATACACCCTGTGAGGTAGGTGGGGCTGTGAGAGCTCAGAAGAGCTGTGACTAGCCCAAGGTCACCCAGCTGGATTCGTGGGGGAGGGCGGAATCGAACCCGGTACTCCCAGATTAAGAGTCCGGCTCCCTAACCACTAGACCTTGAGAGGCAGCCTGGCTGGAGGAGGCACCTTGATACCCATTCTAGAATAGTAGCCACTGAGACACCTATCCTGGGAGTCATGTGGGGAAGACCCTCCCAGCCATGCCCACAGAAGCTCATGGCAACCCTCCCTCCCCTCCCCTCCGCACTCCCCTTCTGAGGCAGCCACCATCTTCTCTATTTACCCTCCTGCTGCTGCCGCCCCATCAACCACCAAAACGCCTTTTCCATCCCCACCCCAATCCATAGAGAGACGCTCCGGAAGTGGGCGGGGATTTATGCCGGAAGTGGGGGGAGGGGTCGCGCGGGAGGGACAATTGAGAAGGAACATTGCGCGTCAATCAAACAACCCGACTTTCCCGCCAAAGCAGCAGCGGGGACTGACTGACAGACAGCTGAGGCGTGTTGTCGAGCTGAGGGGAGCGCTGAGGGGAAAGAGGCGGCTGCGGCGGCGGCGAAACCCTTCGATGCTGAGCTTGAGGAGAAAAAGAGCCCCCTTTTCCCGCCCACCTAAGAGTATGCGAAACGGAGGACGAAAGGGCCACCTGAGGGGCAACCCCGACATCAATGAAACTAGACCTCGCCTCTCTGTTGAGTGGTGGAGGTGGAAGTTTATATATATTGTTTTTATTATTGTGACCAGCAGCCCTGGGGCCCTTTTGGTGAAGGCCAGCTATATAAGCACTTGAAATAAAAGAAAAGAAAAAGAAAGATCTCCTCAGAATGTTGAGGATGCGTCCAGACACTGGTTACGTATTCTGTTACATTTGGATATGCTGGAATAAAGCACAGGTTTAATTCGCAGGCTGCCTTCAGACAGCAGGCAAATAAACTGACAGAAAGGGTGCTTCCGCACAGGCCTTTTAACATCCGTTAAGCACACATTGGGAAACCTGCATCCGCACACGCGTACCTATTTAGCACACTTCCAGTGAGGCACATCCACACAGTAACACCCATTAAGCACACATTTGGAAAACCGCATCTGCACAAGCTGACCTATTTAGCACACTTCCGGCAAGGCACTTCAGCACATTTCCGTCTCTTATGCTTAATGGGGTTTAACTGAACACCACATTGAAGGTGGTTTTAATGGGTGTTTTCCCTCTAGATCTGCATTAACGCAGCACGCATCTCCGTACGGATGGGAGAGAGAACACATGGGGTGGAACAGGAAGTCACCATGTGGAGTGTGGTGGCACGGTGTGGAGCCGCCATGTTGAGAAGGTCCAGCCATGAAGTCCTCCCTGAAGGGCTTCGCCCGGCGCCTGCTTACTGCGGGCGAGGGCTGCATCATGGTGCAGGAGGGAGCCCCTCGCTGGCTCCGCTGCCTGAGGGGAAGTCTCTGGAGCAGTGGTTCTCCTGTCCTGCTTCTCCCGGCCATCCCAGTGGCTGATGCAGCATGCCAGGTTGCGGAGCATAGGGTGGGTATGTCAGAGAGGGCACCCGTACAAAGTTGGGAGGAGGGTCCAGGGAAGGGAAGGGAGATCTGGAGAGGAGCTAGCGTTGCGACTTGAACTCTGTAACCATTGGTACACACGCAGCTCCCCTCCCTGTCCCTTGCCTGGCTGTCAAATGTAGCGATGCCAGTCACAGAAGACAGGCTTCACAGCCCAGATCCTGGACACGCCGCTGATTGGTCGCCGGTTTGTCCCCGATCCATCTGCGCACAGCTGGAAAGTAGTGGTGAGTGATGGCTGGCTGTGCCAGTCACACAGCTCCCAGGGCAGCCGTCTGCAAGTCCGTGCTACTGCATCCGCACAGCAAGGGCCAAATCTGTTCCTCGCAAGCTGTCCTTCCCATGCGTGTGTGGACGGAAGGGGTGTTGGCAGATCCATATCTAATAGTGAGGGAAACTGCCCTCACTAGCATTCTCTGAGGTTCTCCTCAGCTGGGACTATATGGGTTCAACTCCGGCGTTCCAACCCGGGGCGACTGTTCCCAGGGGGATACAAAAACTTCCCGCAGCATCAGCTGAGCTGTTCATTCGTTCGTCGCTCGTCTGTGGCACGTTACCGAGGCAATCAGCTGCGGGGATCATCGATCCCTGTTATTGAACGGGTAGCCCTTTGAGGGCCGGAAGACCCCAACGTGTTGTCAACGTTTCTGTTTCTGGGCTGCAGGCCTTGCGGAGAAGGCGGGAAGGCTGGGTCTTTAAGGAGCTCACTCGGCGCCAGTTGAAAGCCTGCCAGAGCCTGCCTGGCAAGCTCGTGCAGAGCTCCAGACGAGCCGATCTCCTTACGGCTCCCATTCCGTCAGGTTGGAGGAAGACACGCTTCGTTTTTGCCCCTCAGCTGCAGTGGGGCAGAAAACTCAGCTCAACAGCAGTATAAGCAACCTGTCTGGACACGCCTGGGTATTCTGTGTCGTTGAAATACCTGGGAGTAGCTGCCTCACCATTGTGGGGGCAAGCCTGGAGATGGGCAAGTGGCCACAGCTGCCCCACAGTGTTGCCTTGCTGTCTGGACGTGACAGAAAGAGGAAAAATCACGATGCAGGCAACCTGTCCCACTTTCCTCCTCTCGCCCTCCTAGTTTTCCGTAAGCTCCGTCCCTCCGAAAGAGGGCAAGGAAGTTTTTCTTAGGCTCCTCGAAGTGGGAGAGGCAGGCAGGATGCCTCTCAAGGCCACTTCCAGGTTCCCAGAGCAGGCGAAGGTTTTGCCCTTGTCTTCTGCTGGAGAAGCCCAGAAGCAACTGGTGGGCTACTGGGTGAAGTGAGGTGCTGGACTGGATGGGCTGCGACCTGATCCAGCTGGGCTTCTCCGAGATTCTTCTGCACCTGCCAACGGCAATGGGCCCAAGGGACAGGAGGCATCTTCCGACCCAAGGACCAGATCGAGGGTTTGAGATGCCAGGCGCGCGCTTCTTTTCAACGTGGAGCAAGGCACTATGGGTCACCTTCCCGTTCTCGCCCTGACGGGATCCCGTGGGATCTTCTGCACAGGCAGGCGGCACCTCTGACAGCCGCAGTGCCTATGGATGATGTTGGGGCGGGGCGGGGGGGGAGAAAGGAACACAGCCGCGCGAAGGGTTAATGACAGAGAGAGTGGCCAGTCCTAGAGGGGAGCCGGATGGAAGGAAGTCTGAAGTCTGCTGAAGTCTCCGCCCCTTTCCGAAGCCGGAGGGAGGAGCCTCATCTGGTGGGGCAACAACAAAGCCGTGTTTTGTCCGGCAGGAGGGTAAATAGCGAAGGTGGAGGACACCTCTCGGGGGCGCTGAGGGTCAGGGGGAGGGGAAATCAGGGCAGGAGGAAGGAGGGGAGGCGGGGGAAAGGACGGCAGGGCAGGTGAGCGGAGGGAAAGGCAGAGGAGGGGGAGGGAAAGGGCAAGGAAGGAGAGGGCAGGGGAAGGAGAGGAGGGCAGGGGAAAGGGAAGGAGGGCAGGGGAGGAGGAAGGAGGGGAGGCAGGGGAAAGGACGGCAGGGCAGGTAAGCAGAGAGAAAGGGAGGAAAGGGGAGGGGAAGGAGAGGAAGAAGGAGGGGAGGCGGGGGAAAGGACAGCAGGGCAGGTGAGCGGAGGGAAAGGCAGAGGAGGGGGAGGGAAAGGGCAAGGAAGGGGAGGGGAAGGAGAGGAGGGCAGGGGAGGAGGAAGGAAGGGAGGCAGGGGAAAGGAGGCAGGGCAGGTGAGCAGAGAGAAAGGGTGGAAAGGGGAGGGGAAGGAGAGGAAGAAGGAGGGGAGGCAGGGGAAAGGACAGCAGGGCAGATGAGCAGAGGGAAAGGCAGGGGAGGGGGAGGGGAGGGGGGAAAGGAGGGGAGGGCAGATGAGAGGAAGGAATAGCAGGGGAGGGGAGAGGGGAAGGGAGGAGAGGAAACAGGGGAGGGAAAGGCAGAGGAAGGGGAAGAGGAGAAGGAAAGGGGAAGGGGAAGGGAAGAGGTCAGTAACACAAGGGAGAGGAGTGGTGGGTTGCCAGGAGCTCTCGCCTGGGATACAGCGTGGGACATAGAGGTGGGAGGAATCAAGTATTTGAAGCCCATTAGGAGACGGAAGGGTGCAGCAGGAAGGGGCAGAGTGGGGTGAGACCTTCTCCCTCTGCTCCCTGCGGACAGGAAAGTGCTGGACAGCGTGAGAGGTGTATTATGGGTTGGCCAGTGTAGAAGTGGGGAGTGGGAGGAGATGCTTTGCAGGTACCTTGCAAGGTTTGGAAGTTCAGACATTTAATTTCGTTGCAATGCTAGCGTGAGGTCTGTGCTATGGGATCTGGTTTTTGGTCAGCAGGTACAGAACTGGGCAACCAAACTGATTTATTTCCCCGTTAAGTATATTTTAAGCATTGCATCTATATAAACTTTATTAAACTTGTATAACATTACAATGTAGAAAACCCATGCAACAAGAAAGTAACTAAGATCCAACCATAAAATGAAAAGAAAACAAAAAACCCTCAGCGTTATACAGAGTCAGGAGTTGTAAGTTGAGACTGTGATGGTGAGGAAGGAAATGACTGATGAGGAAACCAGGCTAAAATATATTTCTTGAGAAAGAAAGATGAGGGAAATGTAGCATTTGGACATAGGTAGGGATTGCACATAGCAGCGTCAAGAAGTAGAGGCTACCAGTCAACAAACTGAAGATAAGAACCTAAGAGGGGTCCTGCTGGATCAGGCCATAGCCCATCTAGCCCAGTATCCTCTCTCACACAGTGGACTACCAGTTGCTTATGGGCACAATGAGGAAATTGCCTGTTTGGGTATGGAAGGACTTTTTGGACAACCTGCAGGCCTCAGAATGAGCATGGGATGTTGCTGAGACTACAATATATGTGTTGTATTGTTTCCAGGCTATTTATAGGGCTTTATTGTTATGGACTAGCACCTTGAATAAGACTTGACAGCTGATGAAATTGGGCAAGCCTGTTTGTTTGTGTGGTTATTATTTATATTTCTATCCTGCCCCATATCCAAAGGTCTCAGGCCGGGTAACAGCATTTAAAATCAAATACATTAAAACAGTAAACAATCTATATTGTCACTGTTTTGCAAAACAACCTCCCATTTGTGATGGAGCAGAAAGTAGTACTAAGCGGCTGCAGGAACAGGTAGGAGGAGAATATTTATGCCTGAGAGTCTCTAATTCCTGGGGCCTTTCTGCATTTGGCCTTATTCTGGAATATATCCCAGGACCTGCTATCTGCATGTTAGTGCAGACTATGGAAGGCCCCAAGTTAGACCTTCCATAGTCTGCATTAGCTTATGGCCAGCAAACCGTTATCCCAAGATATATTCCAGAATAAGGGCAAGTGCAGAAAGGACCCTGCACTTTTCCCTGGCTGTGTTCACACCTAAGTTTTAATTCAGCTTCAGTCCACTTTCAGAGTGAGATAAGGTAAAGGAACAAGCTGTTTTCTTTCAGGATTTTCTAACTCAGAAAACCCACCTTTGGGTTAGATAAAGGGGAAACTTTGCTGATGTGTTGTCTCACTCTGAAAGTGGACTGAAGCTGGATTAAAACTCAGGTGTGAACACAGCCCCTAAATCACCTTGGTTTCATCCAAGTTGCTAGGGATATTTTGAAGGCACCTGAGCAAGTTTTTCAGCAAAGAGACTAACCTCTAGCCTCATCTCTTTTATACTGAGGATTTGGATATTTCTTCTCTTTCTGAAGAGGTAGCAATTTTTATTTTTATTTCATACCCAAGTGACTTTTGAGGAGATGGTGATGCGTTTCTCAGAGGAGGAGGAGTCTTTGCTGGATCCAGCCAAAGAAAGTCACAGAAGAGAATTATACAAGTCTAACCTTTGTGGGTAAGAAAGTCTCACTTTGGCTGGATTGAGGTTCTGCTGATGTCAGAAGTAACTCTGATTCTGTTTCTCTTAGCATTTAAAGGCCAGGGTAAAGAGGTGTGTCTTCATTAGTAGTGTGAACACATACAATTGAGGACGCCTGACACATCTCAACCAAATCTTTTAATTTTTTTAATTTTGAAAGCACAGAAAAAAGCAAAAGCAAATGAGACAGCATGGATGAGTTAATACAACCAATATAAGAACCAGAAATCCTTAGTTCAGTATTGTATTTCCACTCATTTATGAAGCTTCCTCAAAGGTTAAATGCTGAGTGTAAGGTTTCAATTTTTTCCTGAAAACCCTATGTCACTTTAATATCTTGCCATTTCAGTTTGGGTTTAGGTGATGAAGCAGGTCGGGAGATAGCTACAGCACAGGTGTCACTGTGAAGATGACGGGCAGGATTCCTCAGGGCCATTTGCTGGGATTCGAGAGCAGGAGAAGGTTTGCCCTCATCTCTCCTTGAGTTGCCCATGGGCAATTGGTGGGCCACTCTGTGAGATGGGATGCTGGGCTGGACGGGCTGTGGCCTGATCCATCAGAGCTGTTCTTACTTTTGTAGCCCCCATTGCATCCTCAGATAGCCATCCAGCAGAGCTGTTCCACGTGATTACCGGGCTGATCTCATCTGCTCCTGGAAATCTAGTATTTGAACCCTCAGAAGCCTACTGTGATATATTGACAAGATGTTTTGAGGATAAAGTCACTTGTCTCCATGCCAACTGAAGCACCTCCATTGAAGTATTAACTAGTGAGGTGTCCAGAAAGCTGTCTTGCCCAATTTTCTGGGATCATTTTCAATTTTTGTAGCCTGAAGATGTAGAGGAGACAGCTGTGGCCAAGCAACCCATGGCACACATTTTGGACCCTGGCCCATCTTGGCTTCTTAGAGCTAGCTGACAGGAGTTGATTGGGTGGATCCAGGGAGTGGTGAAGGGATCTTTGTGTGAGGGTGTGATTCCACTGGCCTTGAAAGAGGCAGTGGTTTGTCTGCTCCTGAAAAAGCCCTCCGAGAGGTTTGTTCTGACTACTGTCCAGTGGCTAACAACCCATTTCAGGGTTAGGTTCTGTTAGAACCTGCTAAAGCAAATAAGTGTGTTTTGGGAATCAGTCCTGCAGAACACCAGAATACAATAACAAGCTACCCAGCTGTCTTATCACGTTTTGCTATCCAGTCATAATAATTCCTATTTCTGTGTAAGACAGAAGTAAAGCCATGAGAAACTACTGGGTTTATTTGTAGCTATCGGATTGACCAAATATGGGCATAAACATTATCTGCCTTTTCCTATGTTGTCATGAGCCTCACATGGATATATCTGCTTCTATGCATCCATCATGTTATTGTGTGATAAGTAGTAACAGAGAGTAGTGGTATGCAGTATATCCAGTAGACTGTTAGACCGAGTTACGCCAAGGTTTTATAGTCATGCTATTAAGTAATCCAGAAGCTTTATGCTTCCTGTACCTGCTTTTATATTAGCTAAGATATAAGAAGCTGTATCCTTGTATTCACATTAGAATTAAGTTGTATACCTGTATTTTATTTCTCATATCCATGCAACTTGTACTTTGCATTTCTGTAGCTCTTACTTGCACTCACTAAGAATAAAGATTCTACAGAAGGTTGTTGCTGCTCAGTTATGGGTGTTCCTGGATGAAACTGATTATCCGGACCCACTTCAATCTAGGTTCAGGCATAGGTTTCGGATGGAATCAGTCTTGGTTCCCTTGATAGATGACTGGTAGGGGGAAAGATGCAAAGGGTCTGATCCTGCCTCATCTTTCGGTTTCCTCCTGGATTACTTATGTGGGATGGGCATGGGAGGCACTGGGTTATGGTGGTTCCATTTGGACCTGTAGTGCCAATCTTAGAGAATAGTGCTGGGTAATTGTGCCTCTGAGGCCTGGGATCTTCCAAGGCATTTTAACATCTATATGTAGTTATTGGGAGAGGTCATCTGGAGTATTGAAGGGTCACCAATGTGTACATAATACACAGCTTTATTTCTTTGTTACATTCAAGTCATGAGAAACTGTGAATGTCCAGATGCAATGATGAGCTGGGTGAAGACCAATAAACTAAAGTTGAATCCCGACAAGGCAGAGTCTTTGTGGGTGAGTTGTTCCCGTGTTTGAGTACTGTTGGGCCCTTTGTACCAGAAACTGTGGGTATTTGAAACACTAGGAAACGGTGTGAGATTTTCCATGATTCCCGGGAAATGGTGTGAGATTTCCCATGATTCCCAGGAAATCGTGTGAGATTTCTCATGATTCTCAGAAAATCGCATATGATTTTGTGCTGTTTCCGACTGCCCCATGCTTCTGGGAAACCTCCAGGAGGGCTAATGGCACTGTTGGTGGAGGGGGTGGGAGTGTGGAGGGAGTGGGAGGCGGTTACTGGATTAGCAGATACAGGGGCCCAACTGTACTTGGGAATTTGTATGTCCTCCATGGGGTTGCACTCCCTCAGAAGGATCAGGAGCATGTTTTGGGGGTACTGCTTGAGTCATTATCATTGGAGCCCCAAATGACCTCTATGCCTAAGAGTGCCTTGTACCACCTTTGAAAGGTGTACCACCACCTGTGGCCTGTTTGCACATGGCTGTATTCTGGAATATACCTCAGGATAGTGATCTGTTGTCCACATGCTACTTCAGACTATGGACGGCCGCACTTGGGGCCCACTGTAGCCTGCACACTAGAATGTGGACTGCAGGCTTCTATTCTAGGATATTCTATTCTAGAATTTGAGAGCAGAAGGTTTGTCCTCGTCTCTTTGTGGGCCACTGTTTGAGACAGGATGCTGGACTAGATGGGCTGTGGCCTGATCCAGCAGGGCTCCTCTTAGGTTCTTATTTTCCAGAATAAAGCCAAGTTTCTGTCTACTTCCAGAGCAAGAGAATGCATCAGCAAAGTGTCAAAGCTCTTTTCTTTCAGCATGATCTAACTGATAAAGCCAAGTGTGAGCAGGTCCTTGGATTTTCTAGCAGGGAAAAAGAAAATGACACAGGCTTGGAAAAGAGTCCCAGCAATGGTTTCTTTCTATTTCAACATTTGCTATAGTACTACACTTTTCATTTAAAGGTATATTGCCTCCTCGTTATGAACTGCTGAATAAATGTAAAAAAACTGAACTGACTAGCAATATATAAATCTAATTATTTTTTATTATTTTTATTTTTCCAAGCATGTGCAGTTAAGAAAAAAGGAATAACATTCTGAAGATTCCTGCAGATTGCAAAATAGGGGGGAAGATACTTTCCATCTACAGACACGTCGGAGAATGAACCAAAATCAAGTGTAAATTCTAATATTCGGTGAACAAAACAAATGTACAGCAGTGTGCGATGTGAAAAAGCATTAACTGTAACAACCATACAAGAACCTTCCTCATGCACATTCCCAGAGTTCTAAGAGAGGGTTTAGAAAATATAAAGCCACTGAAATTATTGATATTAAGCTATACGAATGTGGCGACAGTGCGTCAAGAGTGAGTGATGCTCCTTCTGTCAATATTCATAGAAGGACAGGAAATCCAGATAAAAACATGGAACGTGGTAAGAGTCTCAGTATGAAGGAAAAGCTAAAGAAACTTCAGAGAAGCCACTCAAGAGAGAAGCCATACAAATGCATGAAGTGTGGAAAGCGATTCATTTGGAGGAGCCTCTTCATTTACCATCAGCAAATCCACATAGGGAAAAAAACACATCAATGCACCGAGTGTGGAAAGAGCTTCAGCGCTAAGCAGATTCTTGTTAGGCACCAGCAAACCCACACTGGAGAGAAGCCATATGAGTGCCCTGAGTGTGGAAAGAGTTTTAGAGAGACGGAAACACTGACTGTGCATCGAGGAACCCACAAGGGGGAGAAACCCTATAAATGCATGGACTGTGGAAAGAGCTTCAGTCAGAGCAGTAACCTTATGGATCATCAAAGAACCCACACGGGCGAGAGGCCATATGTGTGCATAGAGTGTGGAAAGAATTTTAGTACCAGCAATTCACTTTCTTGTCATCAGAGAGTGCACACAGGGGAGAAACCGTATAAATGCGCTGAGTGTGGAAGGAGCTTTAGTTCCAGTAGCTCTCTTTCTTATCATCAAAGGACCCACACAGGGGAGAAACCCTATAAATGCACGGAGTGCGGAAAGAGCTTCAGTCAGAGCAGGGACCTCATGGTCCATCAGTGGACTCACACAGGGGAGATGCCATATATGTGCATGGAGTGCGGAAAGAGTTTCAGTACCAGCAATTCACTTTCCTATCATCAAAGGACCCACACTGGAGAGAAACCCTATAAATGCCCACAATGTGGAAAGTGTTTCAGCTGGAATAGCCACCTGAAGGACCATCAAAGGATTCACACAGGGGAGAAGCCGTACGTCTGCACGGAGTGCGGAAAGAGCTTCAGTCGTAGAAGTTCCCTTTACTGTCATCAAATTATGCACAAAGGTGAAAAACCATATAAATGCATGGCGTGTGATAAGTGTTTCAGCCGGAGCAGTCACCTTACTTCTCATCAAAGAACCCACACAGGGGAGAAACCGTATAAATGCACAGAGTGTGGAAAGAGCTTCAGCTGGAACAAATCGCTTTGCAGTCATCAAAAAAAGGTGCATAAGGAAACCAGTCACAGAACAAAGTGAATGGATTTGCAGATGACCCCCTGGAAGAAAAATGTCCCTTTCTTGCAGACCTTTTCAGACAAGGTGGCTGAGAGCATCTCTCCTGTAACCTAGTTGTGAGAATGGTTTTACCCACATGTAGTTGGTAAAATTTAACTTCTGTATCTGTTTAAAATGTTTAACGGATAACAGCGAATATTAAAACATTGTTAAAACTCAACTTAAAGCTTCCTTATGCTGAAACAGCATAAGTGACATTTGCATTTAATTTCCAGTTGTGAGTGGCGACTAAATGGAAGTGCATTTTGGGTCCCAAGGGGCATTGTGGGTTCAACTCTTATTCCTGTGAACAGACGTTTCTCGTTTCTTCCCCAGAACTGGCTTCAGGCTCCGTGGACTTCAGCAAAGATTGAAGAGCAGCGTCTCTGCAATTCACCAGTTTTGATCCTCCTGCAATTCTCTTGCCACAAAGAATGAATTTTCCTCTGTCTTGATTTTGGCATCTCATAAAGTGCAGTGGAGTATAAGATGTGCCTGTAATTTGGTAGATAATGTTTAGGAAAAATAAAATATAGGGGAAATACCTTTTTGTTTGGAAAAAAATCAGTGCTATGTAATTGAAAACCCAGTAGTCATCTGTAACCTGGCAAGGCAAATGGGAAAAGAATGCAAGGCTGCATTCACACCTAAGTTTTAATCCAGTTTCAGTCCACTTTCAGAGCGAGAGAATGCATCAGCAGACTCCTCAAGCTCTTTTCCTTCAAAATTAGCTAACTCAGAAAATCTACCCTTGGATTTACTAAAGTGGAGAGAAAATGGCTTATCATTTTGCTGTTACGTTCTTTCACTCTGAGCCAGTTTGGTCTAGTGGTTAAGGAGCTGGACTCTTATTTGGGAATACCGGGTTTGATTCCGTCCTCCTCCATGAAGCCAGCTGGGTGACGTTGGGCTAGTCACAGCTCTTTTCTGAGCTCTCACAGCCTCACCTACCTCACAGCCTGTCTGTGGTGGGGAGAAGAACAGAAAACTTTGTCAGCCACTTTGAGTCCCCTTAAATGGGTGAGAAAAGTAGGGTAGAAAAAGCAACTCTTCTGCAAGCAGACTGAAAGTAGATTAAAACTAAACACTTTTTTGCACTTAAGTTCAGGGACAGTGGCTGGCATTTTCACCATGAGCGCCAACACGGTCCCCAGGGGCCTTCAAAGTGCAGATGGTATTCCAGAATGCATGCATCCAGGTTGGAGAGATAGGAGGCTCCTAAAAGCCATTTTCAGTGAGATTAGGTTAAGGTTTCGACTTCATCTTCTGCTTGAGGTGCCCAGAATCAATTGGTGGGCCACTGCGTGAGATGGGATGCTGGGCTAGATGGGCTGTAGCCTGATCCAGCTAGGCTTCTGTTATGTTCTTATGACCCCAGTATGAAGATCTGCCCCAAGGAACTCATGTCCCTGCTCCATTTGCAACCACCTGCCAGAGAAGCAGGGAAGGGTTGGCCGGAGCTTCCATATGCAGAGTTGGGATGTCCCACCTGGGGACAGGGAGTGGGAAAAGGTATAAAGGTGAAAGTTGGGGTCAAGCACATGTCTGAAGCCCTTTCAGAGATGGAAAGGTGTGCAATGCAGTGGTGGAAAGGGGGAGATGTCCTCTCTATGGGCAAATGTGCATCTTAACTTCCCTGGGAAATGGTCCTGGACTTACCCAACACTTCACCCAGTGCCGAGTAAATGCAGTCAGCTCTGTACTAGAGGCATTTGCCTCGGCGTGGCACCATTGCCATGGTAAACCAGGCAACGCAGCATGGAACTGCGCCAACACAGCCCCACCACATGCACTAGCGGCTAGTATAGCTTTGGAGCACGTTTTTGTGCTCCATCGCTATCCTGGGCAGGGGATGCTCCAGCACACAGACACTTCCAGGATGGAAGTATCTCCACATGGTGTGAATGCTGCTTCTCAGAGCATCCCCAGGACTTGTCACAGGAGGCCATATGTCTCCCACTCTTGTGAAGAGGAAGTGTGAAATTGGAGGCTGCCCACCTCTCTCCTCCCAGGTGCTGTAGGGAGTCTGTCTGTCCCCGGACAGATGTCCTTGGTTCCAAATCCCATCCTGCCTGTGCCTGCTGGTCCTGCAAGGGCTGTTGGGAGTCAGAGTCAAAGAGCATGAGGTACCCACTCTGCTGGGCTGAAGAAAATCCACCTCCGAATGTTTCTCTATGCTCATCTCTTTTGTTTTCGTCAGTTGTGCAACAAAAAAATGCTGTCCAGGGGGATTTGGGGTGCTGGAGAAGGGAGGGGCTCCATGTCATTTGTGGGAGCAGCAATCACAGGAGGAGCAGTAGGACAGGCTCTTTCTGCACTGGGCCTCTTTCTAGATTATATCTCAGAATAGGGACCTGCCGTCTTCATTCTGGTGGAGACCATGACGAACCCTGAGATCTATTGTAGTCTGCATTAGCATGCAGATAGCTAGGATTGCAGTAAGGCTAGGCCATGTGGGGACACTTTCCCCATTCATGCCTAAGCAGGTAAGGAATGTGTGGGCATGCGTTCCTACCTGCCTACATGCGAAAGGGGAATCTGTCCCCACGTGGCCTAGCCCAAAAAGGCTGGCCTGGGGGCGGTACGCCCCTCCCAGGCCTGTCCCCCATTGGGTTGAATTGTAGGTTATAATCTAGAATAAGACCCAGTGCAAAAAGGGCCTTTGTGGAGAGAGTAACACAGAGGGAGCCTGCTTAGGAAACCTGTTGTTTTGGTTTATTCTGACCCTAGGGGAAATAAGGGTAAAGTAACTTTGTGAGTTACAGGTAGAATTCGAGGACATCAATTTACAGTTGGACATCCGTATCCGCTGATCCAAATAATCACAGTTTCGCATTTTATTGGTGACAGGACCAGCCTACCTGAGGCTTCTCAGAGGCCTGGGGCAGTCAGGAAATTGCGCAAAAATCACACGGGATTTCCCATAATTCCTGTGAAATCTTGCAGGATTATGGGAAATTGAGTGGGATTTCCCTGTGTTTGACAAAAACCGCAGTAGGATCTGGAACATATCCCCACAGATATGGAGGTCTGACTGTATTTCAGTAGTAAGGAGGATAGGAAGTATTACTGAGCATGAGCAAAGTACACGTCCGCTTTCACGGAGCATCCTTGTTTCCATTAAACCATATACAAAAGAAACACGGGGTCAAGAGAAAACAGTAGCTGTCAGGCATGACATGTTGACCATAGCTTGAGCGTCGAACTAGGTGCTGAATTAATGTCTTATAGTTGTGTAGACAGGGGATTCATATATTATCATGTATTGGTTTGGGATATTAGTTTAAGGCAAAATATTGTTTTGTTTTGTATATATTGTACAAAAGCCTTAGGGCAGTGACGGCCAACCCATGACACGCGTGTCACAGGTGACACACCAAGCCCATTTGCGTGACACACATGGTCACCCCAGCACCTGGGCGTGTAGTGCTTGCTTGATCTTGAAGGGTACGAAATACCAACTTTCAATTGAAGTTTTAGCAACAAGAGTCACTAATGTAAAGAATTATTTGTTTTTGCTTTTAATAAAATATACTGTATTCTCTGGCGTATAAGACTACTTTTTAACCCAGGAAAATCTTCTCAAAAGTCGGGGGTCGTCTTATACACTGGGTGTTGTCTTCTTATACGGCGAGTATATCCCAAACTTTATATTTTAACTGGAAAGTTGGGTGTCGTCTTACACGCCCAGTCGTCTTATACGCCGGAAAATACGGGTATATATGTAACTTTTTTACTAGAGCTACAAATATCACAAAATTATGGATATTTCTAGATGTGACACAGCACCTGAGTTAAGCTAGGTTTTCTTGCGAATTTTGACACACCGAGCTCAAAAGGTTCGCCATCACTGCCTTAGGGTTTTTGCTTCGAAGCCACTCTTGCTCAGATTGTAGGTAACTGGTGGCTTCACCACTGAGGTACAACGGTTACATTTAGGCGGGACAGGGAGAGATTGTTCAGAGCTGGGTGGTGCCACCATGAACATAGGGCCTTTTCACACTTGCATCAGTGAGACAGACATGGGCTGCCACGGCACGGAGCCACTTCTATACCAGAAATGGCTCTGTAAATGCCAGAGTGCCCCCTGGCTGTAGAGCTGTATAGCTAGCCATGGTCTGTTTGCACCACATCTTGGTGAATGGAGCATTTGGAGGGGCAGTGCAGGTGCAGTTGCACCGTACATCAGCAAGTTGCCGCACCGGTGGTACCACGCATGCTCATTGCTATGGCAAGGTGATCCCTTCTAAATACAGAGGGAAGCGCTGGGTGAATTTGGAATGGATCGGACATTGCAAGGTGTATGTGTGAGCAAGAGAGCGAGAGAGCAAGCAAGGTGTTGAGAAAAGAGCAGGATCATTGAAACCTTTTTAATTTCCTCCCCGCAGCAAATTCCCCTCCCACCAATCCAGTGAGATGTTGCTTCCTCCTTTGAGATCTTCCGGCAGGAATTGGAGGAAGCAGGTATACCTTTGGTGGCTGATGCAGCGTGAGAAAGAAGGGAGAGTCCCCCCAGGTTGTCTCTCCAAGGTTTGTTTTCCATTTGCAGACATTCCCTATCAAAATCAGTAATATCACTAGGGCAAAGGTTTGCATATTTATTTATTTACTCTTCTTTCAAATGCTCCAGCACAGACAATGTAATTCCATCAAATCTTAATAAAATAGATAAGACCAGGGTTTCCCAAACTGTGGGTCGGGACCCACCTCTAGGAAATTTAACCATATTTGAAATAACTTTTTTGATGTAATTATTTAATTAATAAAAAAATTGTATTAAAACTTTGTTATTTGAAAAGTCCTTTATTCATATTGGTAACGGTTAAATTTCCTAGAGGTGGGTCCTGAGTTGGTAAACTTATATTAGATGGGTCGTAGACCAGACAACTTTGGGAACCACTGGATAAGACAATATAAAAAAGTACTTATAGTCAGTAACGGCTGGGCTGGTGGACTCTGCTTCTCCAGGCCCACCACCTTGGTTTCAAGGGTAGAAACATGTTTCCTGAGAGCCAGGAACTCATTCCACCGGGCACATTCCAATCCACCCAGCAGACAGGTAGTCATTCCTAGATGGCTTTAAGGAAGGGTGAGACAAATTTATGAATGAGAGAAGTATCAATGCCTAATAGAATGGATGCCTAAGTACATCTTTCAGTCTGGAGCAACAAGCAGGATACTTCTAAGGCCATTTGGTGGGATTCGAGAGGAGGAGGAGGTTTGCATCTCTGCTTGAGATGCCGCTGGATAATCGGTGGGCCACTATGTGCAACACAGTTTTTTTGTTAATATAACTTAAATTATATTTTCTCTTTTTCTTTTTTTAAAGAAAAAAAAATCTAAATTAGTATTTCTTCACTCAGAGGGTCATTGGTCTATGGAATTTGCTGCCATGAGAGGTGGTAACAGCAACCTGCCTAGACAACTTTAAGAAAGTGTTAGACAAATTCATGGACGATGGGTTTATCAATGGCTAAGTACATCTTCCAGGCCAGGGGAGACAGGCAGGATGCCTCAAAGGCCATTTGCTGGTATTCGAGAACAAGTGAAGGTTTTGCCCTTAGGATACACAAAGTAATTGGGGGGGCACTGTGAAAGATGGGATGCTGGACTAGATGGGCTGGGGCCTCATCTAACTGAGCTCCACACATAGTTTGCTTCCAGTGCACTCTTGCACAGAAGGGGCCATTTCTGAGTTGGAAACAGTCCCTTCTAGTGCAGATGTTCCATCTGTGAGCAACACTGGAGGCAAGCTATGGAGCCACGTGCAGAAGGACCCCTGACCAGCCATGGTCAGCTCTGATCCCATTAGGGTAAAGGAGTAGTTAGGATTTTTCACTCCAGTGTGTGTCACTTTACATTGGAGTTGCCACGGGAGGTAGTGAGCTCTCTTTCACTGGAAGTCTTCAAGCAGAGGCTGGACCTACATCTGTCTGGGATGGTTTAGGAAATCCTGCATTGGATGGCCCTAGAGGTCCTTTTCAACTCTATAATTCTATTATTTCTTTCCATTGAAGGCATTTGCCATTTTGATACCTAATCCCCCCCAACATGCAGAGGACTCTTTGGAGTTTTTCACAGTCCCTTTTAGTTTTCGCCGATCTGAACAAATTAATCCAGATCATAGGCCTCCTGGTTCACACATTAACTTGGATCACGGAGGTCCCACCCCAGCTGGTCCAGCTCCATCCACCCTGGAAGGAGCCAGATCTGGATTAAGGAGGCCTCCAATCCATATCTGTTATAGAACTGTTTAATCAGATCTTCAACTGGACCAAGGGCCTTGTTCTGAGTCACAGGAGGCCTGCAAACAGAACTCCTCCATGATCCAGAATGCCTTCAGAGGCATGGGAGGAAGCAGCTGCAAAAGTAAGGAAACATACTCCCATCACTCCCATCTCCAGCCCACACCTCTGAATAATTTGGATCACGGCGCCTCCAGATGGTAAATTCAGAAAAGGCCCAAGACTAATCTTGTTTGCCCCAACTCCAGACCCCAGTAGATGGGAAGGCCTTAGTGACCACACTACCGGTAACAGGTGTGCCCAAAAGCAGGTTGGTCGTTTGAATAAGCCTGGACACAGCCCCGTGGCTGTAAGTAATCCCAGCCCTTTTCACCCATTCCATCATGGGACCTACATGGTGGACTTCCAGAAAGCACGTGCTCAGCCTTTTTGATGAAGTTCAGAAGGAATTTATTCCAGTGATCACAGCTCATACAACTAAGAGTGTTCAATAGATCTAAGTTCTCACTTTTATAGTATTTACAATATTTACAACATACCAACCATCGAATAAGCCCGTCTGATTGAGGCCTACCTGTCACTCAACTGTGGAGTAATTCTCCCTCTGGTCTGATCTATTGCTTTCTACAAAACCTGTGCTCACACACAGTCCATTTAACCAACCTTTCTCCTCCTCCAGGCATTAGGGCTAAGGGTCCTAGCTTCATGGATATCATCAACACAGGAGCCCAGATATCCTCCGCGTTAACCCAGCATTGTCCTGTGACATGAAGACATTCCCAAAGTACTAAGTATTGCATGACTATCCACCATAAGAGGTGGAGGTGTGAAGGCTCCGCTTGCTGCCATGGAGATGTGTTGAGACCTGGTTTGATCAGACTCACATGGAACAACCGGGTGGATCTTATAATGATGGGGAAATTCCAGTACAAAGGAGACACACTTGATGCTACTCCTGATATACACTTGGGTCCTGGTGTCTTGGAGGACCAAGTGGTTTTCAGGAACTTAATAGGCAAGTAAATTAGGTCCTCTATCTTCAGATTCCACTCAGCATCCCATTCCTTGTCTGCTTCTTTCCTGTATTCTTGCTTATGTGCACCCAGCTCCTCTAAAATTCAGACCTAGGAGTCCTTGATCCAGTTTGACCAGCCTTGTAGGGGATACAGGATCATTGGTAGTAAGAAGGAACCAGAGGATTCTGAGAATATTAAGATATGCTTTCTGTTTGATTAGATCTATAAGATTTCTGTGCTCATAAAATATCCATTGCAAGCATAATTCTTAAAACATATTCCAACACTGAAACAACTTGCTGAACAGTGCACATAGAAGGCAATCTTTAGGCTTACGTGGCATAATGTTCTATAGGAACCACAATAAGTGATGGGCAAGAGGAGTTGTGAGAATTGTTGCAATACAGTGTGTTGTAGCTATGAGCTTTGTCTATTGTGCCTATTTAAGTATCAATTCTGCTGTGAGCTGGCAAGAAAGAACTGGTCCAACGAATCTCTTCCTTCCATTTGCAAAAAGTAAATAAAATAACTGATCTCTGAACCCAGGTTTTTGCTTGTCTATCTAAATTCATTTGCTTGTTTTTTAAAATTTCCATAAGAGTTTCCAGGGACAGCATAAGGAGCGCTTGCAAGTCCAGAATAGCGAGTATCAGGTGCCACTGCATATGGCATTGTTATATGCGGATTCTGCTTAGGACAGCAGCTCTGACCAGTCTTCTTGCTGGTAGTTTGTGTAGCTCTGGAGATATTCTTTTATGTATTATTTATTTAAAAGATCTATATCCTGTCCCATATGCTAAGACGAGTTGGCTTTTCTACCCCACTTTTCTTACCCATTTAAGGGGACTCAAAGCAGCTGACAAAGATTTTCTATTCTTCTCCCCATAACGGAAACCCTGTGAGGTGGGTGGGGCTGTAAAAGCTCAGAAAAGAGCTGTTACTAGCCCAAGGTCACCCAGCTGGCTTTATGGGGGAGGGTGTAATCGAACCCAATATTCCCAGATAAAAGAGCCCGGCTCGCTAACCACTAGACCAGGGTTTCCCAAACTGTGGGTCGGGACCCACCTCTAGGAAATTTAACCATATTTGAAATAACTTTTTTGATGTAATTATTTAATTAAGTAATAAAAAAATTATATTAAAACTTTGTTATTTGAAAAGTCCTTTATTCATATCGGTAACGGTTAAATTTCCTAGAGGTGGGTCCTGAGTTGGTAAACTTATATTAGATGGGTCGTAGCCCAGACAACTTTGGGAACCACTGCACTAGACCAAAGTGGCTCACCAGTTCTCTGGGCGGCTTACAATGAAAACAAAAATATAAACAAAACATTCAGTACTTATCTCATGGTTAGGGAGCTGGACTCTAATCTGGGAACACTGCTTTTCTCACCCATTTAAGGGGACTTAAAGCAGCTGACAAAGCTTCTCTATTCTTTTCCCCACAACAGAACATCCTATGAGGTAGGTGGGGCTGCGAGAGCTGTGACTAGCCCAAGGTTACCCAGCTGGCTTCATGGGAGAGGGCGGAATCAAACCCGGTATTCCCAGATAAGAATCGCCCGCCCCCCCCAACCACTAGACTAAACTGGAAGGCAAGAGGAGGAAATGGGGGAGGATGAGATGGATAGATAGTGTAATGGAAGCAACGAACATGAGCATGGGGAAGCTTCAAGAGATCGTGGAAGACAGCAAGGCCTGGTATTCTGTGGTCCACGTGATCACAAAGAGTCAGACATGACTGAATGAGTGAACAACACCAACCAAGTGAAATGCTCCAAATGAAACACTTTCCACACTCCATGCATTTATACAGTTTTCCCTGTATGCGCTTCAATTACAAGAAAATCATCTGCTGTTAGAGAAGCTCTTTCCACACTCTGTGCATTTCTATAGCTTCTCCTGTGGCTTCTATGCCATGTGAGTCCTTTGATGATAACAGTGAGACCTGCTCTGGCTGAAGCTCTTTCCACACTCCATGCATTTATAGGGCTTCTCCCCTCTGTGCATTCTTAGATGGCAAGTCAGATTACCGCTCTGACGGAAGCATTTCCCACACTGCGTGCACATGTACGGCTTCTCTTGGGTGTGGGTTCTGAGATGGCAAGTCAGGTGACTGCTCTGACTGAAGCACTTTCCGCATTCAATGCATTTATATGGTTTTTCTCCTGTATGGATTCTTTGATGTCCAGTAAGTCTCCTCTTCTCACTGAAGCTCTTTCCGCACACAATACATTCATGTGGCTTCTCTCTTGTGTGGGTCTTTTGATGCTTCAGAAGACTCTCTTTCCCACTGAACCTCTTTCCACACTCCATGCATGTATATTGTTTCTCCTCCGAGTGGGTACTTTGATGATAGGTAAGGTGGCCTCTCTGACTGAAGCTCTTTCCACACTCCATGCATTTATAGGGTTTTTCACCTGTATGGATTCTCTGATGCACAGTAAGGGCTCCCTTCACACTGAAGCTCTTTCCACACTCTGTGCATTGAAATGGCTTCTCTCTTGTCTGGCTCCACTTCTCCCCCGTGTGGATTCTCCGATGAGAGCTAAGGTTGCTGCTCTGACTGAAGCTCTTTCCACACTCCATGCATTTATAGGGCTTCTCCCCCGTGTGGGTTCTTTGATGAGAAGTAAGGTAACTGTTCCAAAAGAACTGCTTTCCACACTTCATGCATTTATGTGTTTTTTCTCCCGAGTGGATTCTTTGGTGCACGGTAAGTGCCCCTTTCCTAGTGAAGCTCTTTCCACACTCCATGCATTTACATGGTTTTTCCCCGGTGTGGGTCCTCTGATGATAAGTAAGGCCACTACTCTGATTGAAGCTCTTTCCGCACTCCATGCATTTATACGGTTTCTCCCCTGTGTGGGTCCTTTGATGGTAAGTAAGGTGACTGATCCAACTGAATCTTTTTCCACAATCTGTGCATTTATAAGGCTTTTCTCCCGTATGGATTCTGTGATGCAAAGTAAGTGCACCCTTGACACTGAAGTTTTTCCCACACTCCATGCATTTATATGGTTTCTCCCCCGTGTGGGTCCTTTGATGAGAAGTCAGGTGGCTGCTCCAATTAAACCTCTTTCCACATTCCACACATTTATAGGGTTTCTCTCTTGGGTTGCTCCTTGGATGTTTCATTAGCTTTCTCTTTGCGCTAAACCTTTTACCACATTCCATGTTTTTATCCAGGTTTCTGGTTCTTTTATGAATATTGACGGAACGAGCGTCGCTCACTCTTTGACCGTTGTCCTTATATCCATATTGTTTAATATCAATAACTTCAGTTCCTTGATATTTCTTAAGTCCTCGGTTTGCATTTCGATGTTTTGCCCGAAGAAGGTTCCTGTATGGTTTTGCTGTCATTTGGGTCTTCTGATATTCTGTTGTTATGGTTAAGCCTTTTCTACATTCCACATTTCTGCGTGTTTGCTTTGTTCTCTGAACAATAGAAGGTATACTAGATTTCTTCTTTAATGTTTTTGTCGACAGAAATGATTTTTTTCCCATTCTGCAATCTGCAGGAATCCTCAGAATGCTGTTCCTTTTTTCTTTAACAGCACACGCTTGGGAAAAGAAAAAGAAAAGAAATTAGCTGCTATGATGTATATACTGTATTTTCTGGCATATAAGACTACTTTTTAACCCAGGAAAATCTTCTCAAAAGTCGGGGGTCATCTTATACAGTAAGTATATCCTAAACTCTGTATGCCCAGTCGTCTTATACGCCGGAAAATACGGTAGTTTAATGAATGTTTGTTATCAAATATTGTTCAGTTTGATGTTATTGTTGGAAAAGTAATTTATAGTTGTGCATACATTGTTGTGACCCTATAAATAAAATTGGAGTCATATCTAGCTAGCCAGGCTCAAAATTTGGAGCAACAGAATGAAATTAACCTTGTTTTAATGAAAATCTTTCATTTTATTTTGATCCAAAATCATTTTAACTTGAAAAGGGAGAGCAGGAATGGTCTTATAAGAATGTAAGAGAAGCCCTGCTGGATCAGGCCACAGCCCATCTAGTCCAGTGTTCCATTGCACACGGTGGCCCACCAAATGCTCATGGGCATCTCAAGCAGAGACAAGGACAAATCTTTTCAAGCTCTCGAATCCCACCAAATGGCCTTAGAAACGTCCTGCTTTCCCCTGCAGCCTGAAAGATGTACTTAGGCATTCATTCTAGTAGCCATTGATAGATTTGTCATCCATACATTTGTCTAACCCTACCTTAAAGCCACCTAGGCTGGTAGCTGTCACCACCTCTTCCAGCAGCAAATTCCATAAACCAATGACCCTCTGGGTGAAGAAATACTTCCCCTTGTCTCATCTGACTCTCTTACTCTGATATTACCCATCAGCTTTATAGAGCGCCCCCTGGTTCTAGTGTTGTGTGATAGAGAAATTTTCTCTAACCACCTTTTCTTTACCATGTATAATTTTCTATACTTCAATCAGGTCCCCTCTTTAATGCTGTCTTTCCAAATTGAAGAGGCCTAGACATTGCAGCCTGGTTTCATAAGGGAGGTGTTCCAGACCCTTAATTTGTATAATGCAATCTCTGCTGTATGATCTTATCTCTAAGATCTCAACCTACTGGTGTGTCTGTCATGGGACAGGTGCATGAGGACTCTGAGAACCATGTCATTCTTCCCACTTTCTGAAATCACTAGATACGACCTTCTGTTCTGGGCCAGAGGCACTGGGAAAGAGAACCTTCTTTCTTCCCACCTTTTAAACCTTTGGGAACACGGCTTTGCAAAAGACCTAACAATTTGTGCACGGCAGACAATGTCTGTAGGTGCTTGGCTTCTCAGGTATTGTGAATATATTCAAAGATCTTTGTACTTGTTTTTAGTTTGATGTGTTGTGGGGCACAGCAACAAGAAGAGAGGAAAAATCCATTTCTTTTTTGTCCTTTGCTTACCCACCCATCCATCCCACCTTCTTTCCTTATCAGAGTCAGTGTTTGGGTGTGTGCTGATAATTAAGTAGGGAGGCAGATAAGACAATGTTTGATCTTTGTTTGGACATCAGTTCAGACCAAGTGAGCGCTTCGGGAGTTTATTAAGTTGGGTGATGAGTTTGAATGGGAAAGGTCAGCATTAGACTCACTCCAATCCCTCTTAACTCATTAGAAGAAAAAGAAGAAGAGTTGGATTTTCTACTCCGCTTTTCTCACCCATTTAAGGGGCCTCAAAGCAGCTGACAAACCTTCTGTTCTTCTCCTCCCAACAGAAACCCTGTGAGGTAGACGTGGCTGCGGGAGCTCAGAAAGACAGCTGTGATGAGCCCTAGGTCACCCTGCTGGCTTCATGGAGGAGGGCGGAATCCAACCCAGTATTCCCAGATAAGAGTCCGGCTCCTTAACCACAAGACCAAACTGACTTAACAGCAAGCACCTCTGTAAAAAAAGAGGTTGATTTATCAGCCCTCATCAAAGAGATTTCCCTACCCCGTAAATTGCTAATTAGCACCTGAGCATTCTATAGGTTGCTACAAAGTATCTAGTATTAACTGAATAACAGGATAACAAAGCTCTTTTATTTCTGGTTGCAAAGACTGCTTCTCTTTTACCCAGTTTCTGCCATTTTGCTATTTTAATTGTTTATTTTTTATTTCTTATTTCTCAATAAAGATTGTTTAATTTTTGAGACTCCAAACAGTTTGGGATTTCTCTTTCTGTTTCCCCTTCCTCTGCAATCCACGCCAAGTAAACTGATCACTACATCAACCTGATTCATTTTAGATCCTAGTTGCGTGACTGAGGCCTAATTCCACCACTATAAACAGGCTCATGGAACAGTGGGACTGAAACCACTCTAAACGCCACTGAAGGATTAAGCAGAATTAACAGTGTCACACTCCGTGTCTCTGTCTCTCTCCCACAACCACAACCACAACCAACCACCAATCAGGATAACCAAGACTGATTCCACCCCAAAAATAGACTATGGGGGGTTTTCCACTAACACTAAATATCCATTAAGTACCCACTAGGCTCAGAGCAGGAAGACTCCATTTCCACTGCAGACCCCACCAGAGCCACATTTGTTTCCACCTGTTCTAGGGAAATCTGGATTACATGGGTCCTTCAGGACCTATAATCCAGATTTCCTGTAGACCCCATTAAAGACTACATTTCCTGTAGACTCCATATTTTTTAGGCATCAAATCCAGATTATATGGAGTGTGTTTCTACCATGATCGGGCAATGGAGTCTGGGTGGGGGCACACCCACAGGTGGGGGCGAAACCCAAAGTTCCAAAGCCTTTGCACAATCTCTGAAGCTGGCTCCAAAGGACAGCACAGGTTCTGAAGAGGACCCATGCGAGAGCAATGCCCTTCTTATGGACCTTTGTCAAAGTTTGTGGCAAATCTTTGGAGTTTATGGCAAAGCTCCAGAGAATCTTTGGAGTTTATGGCAAAGCTTTGGAGAATCTTCCAAGAATCTCCTGTCCCCCAAAAAACCTGGGGTGACAGGCGGGCCCACATGGGTAGATCCGGATTTATCACATGGGTGTTCCAAGGTTTCCACTGCGGGCAAGCTAGCACCCATTGCTATTGGGTGCTGCACCACTTGTGGGGACGCACTGGGTACCTCCCTTAATCTGGATGTACTAGATCTGGATTAGTTGAAGGACCCATTCCTTAAATCCAGATCATCTTAGATCTGGATTAAGGGAGGTAAGTGGGAAAAAATCCTATAACCCAGAGTGAAATGAGTCCATGCAGATAAAGAAAATTAAAGATATAGAATTTGGCCTGCCCCCAAAATAAAGAGTTCTATTCACAATTTAATATTTGGAGCAGCTTAGCAGATGCTTGGAAATATTACCAAAGATTTCTGGTTCTTATATTGGTGGAATTACTTATTTATCCTTTTCTTACTATTTCTTTTTTCTATACTTTTTGCAAGCTATTTTTTTTAAGGTTTTGGTTAGGAACCAACAATAATCTTATCCTTCATTTGAACTATTTATTATCTTGTTGGAGGGTCTTTTCATACTCTCGTTAAACAAAAAGGCCAGTGGGCTTCTGGGATGTGTTGTCTGCACTTCGAGGTGCCTGACGTCACCCAACCTTACCTGGTACTTCACCACATGCTGGGTAAGTGCAGACTGTCCCACCAAGGCAATGGCAGCAACAGATGTGCATGCCAGCCGTTCCCACAATGATGGGTGGACAAAGGGACGAAGGCTCAGCATCTGGCCACCCCACCTGCTGCAGGAATACAAAACCCCAGGGGCACCCAGCCCCAACACCGGCACGGATGAGGGGAGGGAAGCGAGGGGGTCAGCTGTCCCACCCGCTTTGTAAGTTCCTTTATTATTATGTAATGCATTATTTGTGATTCCATGATGTATTATTTATTATAAAATGTCATAATAAATAGATGCGTCATGCCCCTTCCTTATATATATTTAGGAAGGCGCTGAAGGCGCACCTCTTTAACTTGGTCTTTGGCTGAGCTGATTATATTTCCTCCCCCCTCCCCCCCAGTACAGACACTATCATTTTAAACATGCTGTGTATTGTTTTAGATTTGTTGAATTTTTAAAGGCTTTTGATGTATATTGTTTTTAATCTATTGTTTTCAGGTTGTTACCCACCCAGAGACCTTTCGGTATGGGGCGGGATAGATATGTAAATAATAAATAAATGCTCCCCCATGAAGCCAACTGGGTGACCTTGGGCTGTCTTTCTGTGTTCTCACAGCCCCACCGACCTCACAGGATGTCTGTTGTGGGGAGAAGAACAGAAGGTTTTTCAGCTGCTTCTAGTCCCCTTAAATGAATGAGAAAAACAGGGTAGAAAAGCCAGCTCTTCTTTTTAATTGTCTGTGTTTATCTTTATGACTTATCTCTTTGTTACTTAAGAAGATGCAATATTTTCAAAGATTCTTCTTTTCTTTTTTATTTAAAGAAGAAGGTTCCATCATGGAGCTCTTCATCTTTTTAATTGATCAGTCTGACAGGAGTTAGTCTGTTATTTATTACTTTCCTTATTTTATTTTGGTTAAGAGATTAACCAAAAGAAACTGGTTGCTTTTTCCTATTTGAATTTGTCATAATTGCTTGCTTAAGTTTATTGGTAGACAGTGATCCACCCAGGGGGTTGTGAGCAGGGATGTACATTAGCTTGGAGATGCAGAAGCATTGGGCCAGCAATGCAATTCCCTTAGCAGCCCCTCATAGCCAGAGGTTAAAGGCAAATTCATCTTAAAGGAGGAAACAGTAGAACATTCTTCCCTCTAACGCTCAAGAAGCCCCTTATAAACACATCTTCTAGGCACCTGCTGAAAATCTATCAGGTGTTCACGCAGGTGACCGACTCTTTATCTTCTCCAGGTTTTACCGTATTAGGAGACTTGATGGGTTTTGCCATCAAGGTATGTGGCCAGTTTGGTCTAGTGGTTAGGGAGCCAGGCTCTTATCTGGGAATACCAGGTTTGATTCTCCCCTCCCCCATGAAGCCAGCTGGGTGACCTTGGGCTAGTCACAGCTCTCTTCTGAGCTCTCACAGCCCCACCCACCTCACAGGGTGTCTGTTGTGGGGAGAAAAATAGAAGGTTTGTCAGCCGCTTTGAGTCCTCTTAAATGGATGAGAAAAGCGGGGTAGAAAAGCCAACTCTTCTTCTTCTTCATGACTGGATTCCATGATGCTAACAGGGCTGGTGGTGAAACATCTTAAAAACATATAGCTCATGCTCCCAATGGACCTTTTTGAACATAAAAAACATAAGAACCTAAGAGGAGCCCTGCTGGATCAGGCCACAGCCCATCTAGTCCAGCCTCCTGTCTCACACAGTGGCCCACCAATTGCCCATGGGCATCTCAAGCAGAGACAAGGGCAAACTTTCTCCTGCTCTGGAATCCCAGCAAATGGCCTTAGAAGCGTCCTGCTTCTCCCCTTTTGCACTTAGCAAAAAGAGAAGTCTGAGTATGCCCCAGGATGGGGCGTATGCACTGGGTGGAGACGCATCTTCAAGCATGCCTGAATAGTACCCGGATCTGGATAGTGGATACTAGCCACATCTATACAGTCCTGTAGGCATCGTTTGCACCTGTTCTGAGTGAATGCTGTGTAGGGTGTGTGATGCAGTTGCTCCTGCAGCTATGCGCCACATCACCTGGTTGCCGCAGCAACAGCACCATGCCTTTCCATTGCTAACGTTATGATGGCAACAGAAGCTCCTCTTGCCAGGCATTTGGCGGTGCACCAGGTAAGTTTGGGATAGATCAGGCATTGCAAAGTGCACGCACCCAATTCATCTCCATCTTCATCTTGTGAGCCAGTTTGTTCTAGTGGTTAGGGAGCCAGACTCTTATCTTGGAGTACTGGGTCCGATTCCGCCCTCCCCCATGAAACCAGCTGGGTGACCTTGGGCTAGTCACAGCTCTCTTCTGAGCTCTCACAGCTCCACCTACCTCACAGGGTGTTCTGTTGTGGGGAGAAGAATAGATAAGCTTTGTCAGCCGCTTTGAGTCCCCTTAAATGGGTGAGAAAAGCGGGGTAGAAAAGCCAACTCTTCTTCTCTTCAACTCTTCTTCTTCACTCCCCTGGGACAGTTTCAAATTTACCCAATAACTAAAGTTTCCTATTAAACCCTTAGGAAGCTTGAGGAGAGTTGACAAATGTCTCATTTATCCACATGGAAGTACCAACCTGCTTCTTTCAAGTCAGTGTAGTATATTGGTTATGAGCTCTAGGCTAGAATGTAGGTTTCCCTGGGTTCAAATCTCGGTTCTGCCATAGGGTGACACTGGGCGAGGGAAAACCTCTCTGCCTAATTTCTACCATTCCCGGTCCCAAGCATGGATGAGAAAAGAGGAGGGTCTCAAGCATCAGGGTTCTGTGGCAAGTCACATCAATATGCACAGAGAACTCCCTTCAAAACAAAATGTTAGGAAGAACAGCAACCGTGTAAGAAGAAGAAAAGAGTTGGTTTTTCTACTCCGCTTTTCTTCTCCCCACAACAGAACACCCTGTGAAGTAGGTGGGGCTGTGAGAGCTCAGAAGAGACCTGTGACTAGCCCAAGGTCACCCAGTTGGCTTCATGGGGGAGGGTGGAATCGAACCCAGTATTCCCAGATAGGAATCCGGCTCCCTAACCACTAGACCAAACTGGCTCAAACCAGATTGTGCAACCATCAATCCGGCCATAGAGAGACTTACCCACAAAGGACAGACTTGCATAGTTCTCTTCCATGACCTCCCTGTACAGAGCCCTCTGGGCCGGATCCAGCAAAACCCACTCCTCCTCCGTGAAATGCACAGCCACCTCCTCAAAAGTCACCTGGGTCTGAAAGGATAGAAAAAATAGTTTCCCTTCAGAGAGGGTATAGATAACCAAATTCTCAAAGAAAAAGAGAAAAGCTTGGAGATCATTTTCTGTAAGGAAAAACTCATTCAGGTGCCTTCATCCCTAGCGGGTAACCTGGATGAATAGCAGAGGCACTGACTTGCGAATACTGTGCTTTCCGATATGCAGTTGGGGCGTGGGTGTCACACCTAATGCCTGATACTTCATAGCGGCGGCACATTATGCTACCACTACTTTGAATTTAGCTACTGCTGAACTAGGAGCACTCGCTCCGTAGTATCAGGTAAATTCAAAGTTTCCCACCAGTCTGGACAGATGGTGAAAACAGCAAATGGAAGCTGAGCCTGCAGCTCAGCTCCTGTTGGCTGTCCCATCCCATGTGATGTGCACCTCACCGCACACACCATGGAGGTTTTGCAGCTCCTACCTGATCCTGTAGCTGCTCAGCACCCATTTCTGCTCCATCACAAACTGGAAACCTCTTTGGATTGCCTGTGAGAAATACCAAAGATTAAAGGGGTTTGCCTGATCCCATCAGCTGCCAGATCTCATTCAAGGTGCTAGGAAAACACCACATGACCTGGGAACAACACAGCACACACACGGAGTCTCAGCAACTTTCCATCCCTTGTCATGACAGTCCAAGGCTGCTCAATAAGGAATTCCTCACCCATGCAGGCAACTTCCGCATCACCCTCCTGTACAGCCGTCTCCGTATGGGATCCAGTGGAGTCTTCTCTGTCTTGGAGGGATCACCGACCCCTTCTTTCCATGCCTTGCCCTGCAACGGTATGGATCTATTTACTTGCATTCACTTCTCTTTACCAAACACTTGCACGTATACAAAAATGGCATGTAAGGCAGACCAAAAGGGAGGCCATTTCACCAGCTAGGGGACATCACAGAGAAGACCCTCTTACAGGTTTGGTTTCACAGGGTTCTGGTAGCACTCTTTACGCCTCTTGTGGGATTGGGGGGGGGGCAGAGAGAGAGTCTTTCTTCTCCTCCCCACCCTCTTATTTATTTTATTTATTAGTTGGATTTCTATCCACCCCTACACTCAAAGGTCTCAGTTCAGGTGACAACCTTTAAAATCAGGCACATATTAAAACAACAACAGAGTCTGTAACGAGGGAAGAGACAGTATATTCCCATTCAACGAAAGGGCAAGGCAAAGAGGTGCGTCTTCACTGCTCTAACTGTGAGCCAGTTTGGTATAGTGGTTAGGGAGCCGGACTCTGATCTGGGAATACCAGATTTGATTCCACTCTCCTCCGTGAAGACAACTGGGTGACCTTGGGCTAGTCACAGCTCTCTCCTGAGGTCCCTCAGCCCCACCTACCTCACACGGTGTACTGTTGTGAGGGAAAAGAACAGAAGGTTTGTCAGCTACTTTGAGTCCCCTTAAATGGGTGAGAAAAGCGGGGTAGAAAAGCCAACTGTTCTTCTTCTTCTTCTAAACACATACAATGAAGGGGCTTGACGCACCTCAAGGGGGAGACGACTCCATAGCCTGGGAGCCATCACTGAGAAGGCCCTCTCCCGGGTGCCCTCAGAAGGGGCTTTGGACACATGTTTCCCCACCACATTCCTGTCTGTTTTGCTCCTCAGCCCCAGTCCCCATTCTGTGGTGGTGGTGAAACATCCCACCTCCGGACACAGACGCTCCAGGCAACCCTCTAACCGCACCCCTCATGACCCCCTTCTCCCCTATTTACCCTCCTGCCCCGTTTCCTGCTATCTTCCTCTCTCGAGCGACGCGAACAACAGTGGGGAGGAAGAGGAGCAGCAGCAGTTACGCTCCACCGGAAGGGGCGGAGATTTTGGACGGAAGTGGGAGCGCCACTTGCCCCGGCGCTCTCGGCCGCTCTTGAACTACAACTCCTTCCCCTTTACAATGACTTTCTGGGGCTATTCATCCCCCGCGTCTCGCTCTCCTCCTCCTCCTTGGCCTGAAAGTTTATGTCAGCCCCAGGGGATCCCAACAGAGGGAAACAGAGACCTTCTGGGTTGGGGGTGGGTGGGAACAGTGCCTGGGGACCCTGCCTGGGAGAAGGGGGCAAGTGGTTGTTTATGGAGGGGGAAATTTGGGGTCCCGGTGTGGGTGTGTGTCAGGTTCTCACGTCCAGGTCTTTACTTCCCTCTCTCCCATCCAGAACCCACTTTAGGACATTAAGGGAGCCCCTTCTGGGATGGGTGAGAAGCCAGTTTGGTCTAGTGGTTAGGGAGCCGGACTCTTATCTGGGAAAACCAGGTTTGATTCCGCATTCCTCCCCGAAGGCAGCTGGGTGACCTTGGACTAGTCACAGCTCTCTTCTGAGCTCTCGCAGCCCCACCTACCTCACTGGGTGTCCGGTGTGGGGAGAAGAACAGAAGGTGTGTCAGCTGCTCTGAGTCCCCTTACCAAAAGCGGGGCAGAAAAGCCAACTCTTCTTCTTTGAGCAGGGCCTCTGTCTAAAAATGTTTGGTAATCTTACCTTTAATGATAGCTTCTACTATGTTCCCAAAACCAAATGGTAACCTAATGGACCCATAATTTCTTTGGTCTCTTCAAGAGCCCTTTTTAAAAAACTGGAGTTAACTACTTTCAAGTCCTCAGCTAAAAAAGCTGACCACAGTAATGTATGGGGGGGGGGTATATTTCTCAGCCACCACCCCACCCTTCCCTTCTGTACCACCCGCCTCCTAATGAGACCCTACCAACTCATCTTTTTGTACCTCCGCCCCACTCCCTACGGCAAAGGATTTCTAGGTCCTACTGGCAGCCCTTTCCCTCCTTCTCTGTACCCCCCCCCAGCAGAGGCAGCTGTCGTCTTCCCTATTTACCCTCCTGCCCTAAACAGCTGTTTTATTTGCCCCACGAAGTCTTCCTTTTTTTTTTTATCTCTGCTCTGCAGTCCCCTCTCCAGGGAGCCAGTTTGGCCTTGTGGTTAGAGCACCAGACTCATATCTCTTAGTCACCGGGGCTGATTCCACCCTCCTCCACGAAGCCAGCTGGGTGACCTTGGCTTAGTCACAGCTCTCTTTCTGAGCTTTCACAGCCTCGCAGAGTGTCTGCAGTGGGGAGAACAGAAGGTTTGTCAGCTGCCTTGAGGCCCCTTAAATGGGTGAGAAAAACAGGATAGAAAAGTCTACTCTTCTTCTTAACCTTTTGCACTGCTGTAGTCCTACAAACGACGGGGAGGGTACAGGTGGCTGCAAATGGAGGAAGGTGGGGGATCCCTGTGGCAGGTTCTTTTCCTGCAAGGACCTGGGAGTAGGGGTAAGGGAGAAACATAGGAAGAAGAAGGTTGGCTTTTCTACCCTGTTTTTCTCACCCATTTAAGGGGACTCAAAGCGGCTGACAAAACTTTCTATTTTTCTCCCCAAAGCAGAACACCGTCTGAGGTGGGTGGGGCTGTAAGAGCTCAGAAGAGAGCTGTGATTAGCCTAAGGTCACCCAGCTGGCTTCATGGAGGAAGAATCCCATTTGCTGGGATTTGAGAGCAGGAAAAAGTTTGTCCTTGTCTCTGCTTGAGATGTCAGTGAGCATTTGGTGGGCCACTGTGTGCGACAGGATGCTGGACTAGATGGGCTGTGGCCTGATCCAGCAGATCTTCTCTTAGGTTCTTATGTAAGAAGGAGACTAGGCTTTTCTACCCTGCTTTTCTCACCCATTTAAGGGGACTCGAAGAGGCTGACAAACTTTCTGTTCTTCTCCTGACATCAGAACACCCTGTGAGGTAGGCAGGGCTGTGAGAGCTCAGAAGAGAACTGTGACTAGCCCAGGGTCACCCAGCTGGCTTCACGGAGGAGGGCAGAATCGAACCTGGTATTCCCAGATAAGAGTTTGGCTCCCTAACCACTAGACCAAAGAAACCATCTTGCACTCCTTTCTGGGATAGGGCAACCCGTTTGCAAATGGGAAGGTGCTGGAGTGAAATCTCATGGACTGCGTGGGAAGGGGCTGCAATGGGAAACCTTGCTTGCTTCCTGCATGTTGTATTTCCCCCCCTCTTTGGGACAGGGGAATGTGAGGGACACCTCAGGTCTAATTAGATTAGTCAGACAGCGAAGTATAGCTAGGGAAACTGTCAAGTCAGAGGGAGGTGTGGTTTGCTCATTCCAGTTGGGAGGGGGAAGTCCACTCTAGGAACAGCCAATCAGGGTTCAGCATCCATGGGGAGAGAGGCTATAAAGGCCTCCTCAAGGGATGGTCTAAGTTCTGTGCCTGGAGGTTAACTGAGCAGAGAGGAGTTAACAGGGGGGAAATGGGCTCTTGGCTGTTCTGAAGGAAACTGGGAAGAGTCCCAAGTTGAAGTTGTCAGTTTAAAGAAAAGAGAGTTCTGCTGTGCATTCAAAGTGAAGTCAAAATCTGCGTGCTCTACAAGAAGTCTATTACAAATAAACCAGTATTTGTTTAATCTTTATAAAGAGTCCAAGGCTGCTGTCTGTCAGTGGAAACAGGGGTTCCTAAGAATACTGTACCTTTAAAAAGTCTTAGAAACAAAGTGGCAAGGCGAAAAGTCTGTCAGGAGGAAAAACCTGTTTTAAATCTGAAGACACAGAAAGTGTGTGTGCGTGTGAAGGGAGATTGCCTGCCAATGCCAAGCCATAGCTTAGAGACCTTGGAGGGAAAAAAAGACCCCTCTTAGCCCTTTCTGACCTTTTCTGTGCTCAGTCTTGGCATGGGGAGTCAACAGGATTTCCAAAGAGACCAAGTCTCATCCCCCACCAACCCCAGTTCATGTTTGGTGCTGCATGTAAGTAGTGATGCTCCTCTTCCAAATAGGGCCGGAGGTTTGAAGGCAGCCAGGACAGGCAGGCTTCTCAAAAGACCATAAGAGGAACCAGAAAAGGTGGTTATAGCAGCTAGCCTAGATTTTTTTTAAGGAAGGGTAGACAAATTCATAGATGGCAGGTCACTAGAATGGATGCCCTAGTACAGGGGTAGGCAAACCACGGCTCAAGAGCCACATGCGGCTCTTTGGCCCCTTGAGTGTGGCTCTTCCAGCTTAGGAGTACCCTAATTAAGTTAATAACAATATACCTACCTATACAGTTTAAGTTTTAAAAATTTGGCTCTCAAAAGAAATTGCAGTCGTTGTATTGTTATTTGGCTCTTTTGACTAGTGAGTTTGCCAACCACTGCCCTAGTACATCTTTCAGGCTGCAGAGACAGTTAGGGTGCCTCCAAAGTCCAATTGCAGGGATTTGAGAGCGGTTGAAGGTATTGCTTTTGTCTTCTCCTTGAGGTGCCCGGATGGAATTTGTGTCCACTGTGTGAGATGGGATGCTGGACTAATGGGCTGTAGCCTGATCCTGCAGGGTTCCTCTGCAGTTCCTATGGAGTTGAGGGGTTGTGGCCTGATCCAGGGGTTGTCTAAGACCATCGGAAAACACATAGGAACTAAGACACCGCTCCTCCAGGTGGGTCCGCCCACATGCAGATATACCCACATACAAGTACCTGGCATGATGATGTCATCACACCAACCCCATCACACTCATCCCATACAAATACAGTAGAGAGCAGCTACTGTGTAGAAAGCAGCAGTATTGGAGGTAAAAGGTCACTTTTATATTCAGGTGTGGTTGATGTGAATACTATGCTTTAAGTATGTTCAATTTGCACCAATGAGATTACATCCTGAATATCAAATATTTACATTACAACTCATAACAGTAGCAAAATTACAGTTATGAAGTAGCAACGAAAATAATTTTATGGTTTAGGGGTAGGGTTAGATTGGGGGTCACCACAACATGGGGAACTGTATTAAAGGGTCATGGCATTAGGGAAGTTGAGAACCACTGCATTAGAGAAGCAGAACTCGGATTACAGGCTGCAGGTATCTGGAGAGCTGCAACTACAGTGAAATCTGTTGTGTCCTGCCTGGGCCAGTGGTGGTCATGTAACATTGTTTATTCTTGTTTATTCAGATTCAGTTCACAGGCGACCTTCCCCACAATGTTCTACTTTCACTTCTCTTCTTATCATAATACTAATGGTTTTATATTTGATGTATCTTGTTAATGTGACAGCCCTTGAGATCAATAATCCTTCCTTTCTCAAATAACAAGTGTTGCTTTACTACCTAATCTTATCCTAGCAACCTTTCAAAGTTACATTGTTTCCAAAGGTTGGGTTCCTGCTGTCATTAGAGACATCCTACCTTAAATAAAATTATGTCCCCAAAGATTTACTTACTATGGCTGAGATGGATGCTTTTCTCTAGTAATGCAAGGTTCTTCACTCTGCCATACAACTCTGCCATGTAACTCTAGGCCTCTTCAGCCTTGAAAGATGGCATTAAAGAGGTAAAGGGGATGATATATATAAAATCATGCATTTGTGGAAAAGATGGGATAAAAGAAACCTCTTTTTTCTGTTGCACGACACTAGAACCAGGGGGCACTCCATGAAACTGATGGGCAAGAGAGTCAGATCAGACAAGGAGAAGCATTTCTTCACCCAGAGGGCTACCAGTCTATTGGATTTGCTATCAAAAGCAACAAGACTGGATAGTGCTAAGAAAGGAGTAGTCAAATTCATGGAGAACATGTATAGCAATGGCTACTACAATGGATGCCTAGGTACCACCTTTAAATGCCATTTGCAGGGGATGGAGAGCAGAGGAGACAGATGCTGGATTAGATGGGCTGTGGCCTGATCCAGCAGGCCTCCTTTTATGTACTTCCAACTGAAATACTTTCCACATTCATTGAATTTATAGTGTTCCTCCGCATGTGCGTCTTTCGATGGCAAGACAGTGCAGACCTGCGCCCGAAGCTCTTTCCACACTCCATGCATATAAACGGCCTTTCCCCTGTGTGGGTCCTTAGATGGTCTGCAAGGTGACTGCTTGTACTGAAGCTCTTTCCACATTCCATGCATTTATATGGTTTCTCCCCTGTGTGTGTTCTTTTATGATAAAAAAATGAACCTCTGCTAACGAAGCTCTTTCCACACTCCATGCATTTAAATGGCTTCTCCCCTGTGTGCAGCCTTTGATGGTCTGTCAGACGAGCGACCCAAATGAAACACTTTCCGCACTCCGTGCATTTATATGGCTTCTCTCTTGCATGGTTTTTTTGATGTTTACGAAGTGAATTGCTGGTACCGAAGCTCTTTCCACACTCGATGCACATATATGGCTTCTCCCCTGTGTGGGTCCTTTGATGATCTCTAAAGCTCCTGCTTTGAGTGAAACCCTTTCTGCATTCTGAGCACTGAAATGATTTCTCTCTTGTTTGGCTCCTTTGACGTTGGATTAATTTTCCCTTCACACTCAAACTCTCACCACAGTCCATTTCCCCCCCTAGTTTCCCTGTTCTTGTGTGGATTTGGATAGAATGGTCATCATACCCTCTTTTGCCATCATTTCCGCATTCAAATTGTTTAATATCAGTAATTTCAGTTCCTTGATATTTTGTAGGTCCTCTGTCAGCTCTCACATAAAGAAGGGTCTTGTTTGGTTGCTTTGCTGTTTGGGTCCTGCGATAGTCTGCAGTTACAGTAAATGTTTTTCCAAATTCCTCATTCCTGTACATTTGATTTTTCACATGGATACTGTGATGTATCCATGATTTTGGCTGATTCTCTAATCTTTTTGTAAGCAGCAAAGATTTGTTTTCCATTTGGCAATCTGCAGGAATCTTCAGAAAATTTTTTTTTTCTCTAACAGCAACAGCTTGGAAGAAGAAAAGGGAAAAAATAATTGGATTTATTCCTTGCTAACTAGCTTTGGTTTTTACATTTTTTTCATGGTCTGTAATTAAGAACCAAATGAAAAAATACCTTTAAAGGTATATACATAATAGAAGACTGAACAAAGGAAATATACATAATAGAAGACTGAACTAGCAATTAAACAATAATAAAATGGCAAAAAACCATCACCAATAGTCTTTTCAGTCCTGTTATTTCCTTTTTCCCTAGAAAATCTCAAGTGAACACTGGCATTTGAGGAAGCTGTTCAACCATTCGCACTTTGTTATCCATTAAGCTTTAGAACAGTGGTTCTCAACCTGGGGGTCGGGACCCCTTTGGGGGTCGAATTACCCTTTCCGAGGGGTCACGACGAGTCTCCCAATGTCCTTCCCTCCCACCTCCCAGCTGCTCTGCCCCTGTGGTTGGGGGTCTCCACGACATGAGGAACTCCATTAAGGGGTCACGGCATTAGGAAGGCTGAGAACTGCTGCTTTAGAAAGTCACCAGCAAGAAGAAGAGTTGGCTTTTCTACCCCGCTTTTCTCACCCATTTAAGGGGACTCAAAGCGGCTGACAAAGCTTTTCTATTCTCCCCACAACAGACACCCTGTAAGGTAGGTGGAGCTGTGAGAGCTCAGAAGAGAGCTGTGACTAGCCCAAGGTCACCCAGCTGGCTTCACGGGGGAGGGCGGAATTGAACCCAGTATTCCCAGATAAGAGTCCGGTTCCCTAACCTCTAGACCAAACTGGCTAGAGGTGGGTGTCATCTGTGTAATGCTAAGATTTCACTCCAAAGCTCCAGATGACCTCTCCCAATAGGTTCATATGGATTTCAAATAGCTTCTCTTAACAAGCACACACTGCAACCAAGTGGGACCAAATGAGAAAGAGCAAGAGAGTTATGTCTGTCCTCAGCCTAACCGTCACCCCAGCCAAAGGGAGAGACTCACCCACAAAGGCCAGATTTGTGTAATTCTCTTCCATGACTTCCCTGTGCAAAGACATCTGGGCTGGATCCAGCAAAGCCCACTCCTCCTCTGTGAAACATACAGCCACATCCTCAAAGGTCCTTTGGGTCTGGGAGAAAAAGAAAAACAATTTCCCCTTCAGAGAGAAGAAATGTCCAAATTCTCAAAGTAAAAAGAGAAGAGCTTGGAGATGGCTCCCTCCAGTAGAAAACCTGCTCAGTTGCCTTCAAAACACCTAAAGCACAGAGATATTGAGACTTGGGAAAAACCGAGACCCTAAGGAAGAAATATTCTGCTCCTACCTGATCTGTCAGCTGCTCAGCATCCATTTCTGCTCCATCATAAAGTGGAGGACTCTTAGCATTGCCTGTGAAAAACACCAAAGGTTAGAGGGGATTGCCTGGTCCTATCAGCTTCTAGATCCCATTTGTGGTCCTAGTGAAGTCCTCAGTTACCTGAGGACAACACAACACACACATGGAGTCTGAGCAAGAATCTATTCCTCCCCCAGAGGCCCCCTTACCTAAGTAGGTGATCTCTTTATCTGCCTCCTGCTGATTCAACTTCCACAGCAACCTTTGTATGAGATTCAGTGGCATCATCTCTACCTCAAGGAGATCACCAACCCCTTCTGTCCGTACTTCAACCTGCAATAATATTTATTATTTATTTGTCCTCATCAGCCACCTGCGTGCTTACAGAAATGGAGTTTGATCCACAGCTAAAAGAAGGTTATTCCATAACCTAGGAGCCAATACAGAAGAGGCCCTCTCTCAGGATCCCACCTGTTTAGTTTCTAAGGAAGACCTCTCTACTAGATCTCGGTCCATGGCACGATTGTATGGGAGAGGCCACTACTTTAGGTATTTAGGGCCCAACGTAGGGCTTTGTAACTCCAAGTTAAACTCTGAATTTGGATCTGTAGGAAATAGGTAGTGAGGAACCTTTGGAGAGGGAAGGAAGATGCATTAGGAGAGGCAACAAAGGAGGCAGGAAGGCAAAACAAACCTTGAGCAAGTCAGGACTGAATTATATGGTGAACCCTAGGAACTACCAAATTGAAATCCCCTCACCTGCTTTGCATCTTCAGCCTTGCTCAGGAGGAAGCCTTCTGCCAGGGCCACTGCCTGGGAGCTGCTCTCTGGCCCACATTCCCGGACCCAGTTCTGCATCTCCAGGGGAAGGACGGCCAGGAATTGCTCCAGGATCACCAGGTCCAGCATCTGAGCCTTCGTGTGTTTTTCTGGCTTCAGCCACAGGCAGCAGAGGCGATGGAGGGAGCTGCAAACATCTCGGGGGTCCTTGGCCTCCTCATAAGAGAAGCCCCTGAATCTCCGTCTCTCGTCATCTGATCTGGCCTGGTCTTCAAGCAGGAGGACATCTTCAGAGGCATCTGGGCTCCATTCTGATCCTGGGCTTGTCAAATTTTGCTCCTCCATCACTGAATTTTTTTCCTTAGACTTCTTTTTCTAACAAGTTCTACTCACTTGGGAGATAATTGAGAAAGTCTCCCGCCAAATCAGTTTGGAGTCTGAAAGGTGTTGTGGTAGCAAGAGAAGAAAATGGAGCTTGGATCCAACCTGGGCATCTCCCTGCAGGGAAGGCAGAAGGTATAAGGCCACTCAGAAAAAGGGCTTGGTGGAAGGATGAATGTAGGCGTAATATACTACCTCCACAAAGACCCTTATCCCACCTCTCTGCTTGTCCTATGATTGCTGCTCCCATGAATCACGGAGAGCCCCCCTTTCCCAACACCCCAAATTCCCTTGCAACCCATTTGATGTATGATGCCTTATGAAGAAGAGACTCCTAGGGAATGAAAGGGTGGGATGCAGCTGGGTTCCTTCCTGTGATGCCCCTTCAATTCCATCACAGAGTTATAGACCTTCACACACAAGTAGCCTCCCCACTTGCAAAAGATTATCCTGACTGCAGTAAAGCAGAGATCTCACTCTTCATCCTCTGAACTCCAGTTCCCAGCAGCCCCTGCAGAACCAGCAGTCAAGAGGCAGGATGGGAGATGGAATTGGAAGACAACTGGAGGGAGGCTAAACTCCCCACATAACTTCTGGCAGTAGGACACCAGAGGGTTGCTTAGAGAAATGTGAATCCCTGTTGCTTTCTCTGGAGCCTCTCATCTTCCCACTTAATGGTCTTTGGGCATAGGTGCCACAGAGGCTCTCTGCTCATGCTCAGAAGCACCTATTCTCCCTTTCACTGCCAATCAGTTTGCCTGCCCATGCAATTGTTCACCCACCAACCCAAAAGCAGATCTCATTCTAGGGAAGTCAAGGTAGGATGGTAAACTGTACTTCTTATCGATTTATTGATTCCTATCCTGTTCTATGGCTAGAGTTTGCAATAAATCTCTAGAAATGCATGGTAAAGTTCCTCAGCCTTCTCCCTCTTCTCCTTTCCCCAGTGACAAGGCGGTTCACAGATTTCTGGTGGCAGCTGGAGGACGGAAAGGAACAGAAAAGCTTTGTCAGCCACTTTGAGTCCCCTTAAATGGGTGAGAAAAGCAGGGTAGAAAAACCAACTCTTCTCTACCCCCATTCCTGCCTTTTGCATTTGCCAGCCATCCCATAATACACCTCATGTTCTTTCCACCTCCTTTGCATGTCACACTTCTTCACTTCAGTGTTGATCTTTCCTGGAGCAAAAGTATGGCTTTCCAGGGGAAGAAGAAGAAGAGTTGGCTTTTCTACCCCGCTTTCCTCACCCATTTAAGGGGACTCAAAGCAGCTGACAAACCTTCTGTTCTTCTCCCCACAACAGACACCCTGTGAGGTAGGTGGGGCTGTGAAAGCTCAGAAGGGAGCTGTGACTAGCCCAAGGTCACCCAGCTGGCTTCATGGAGGAGTGTGGAATCAAACCCGTTATTCCCAGATAAAGAGTCCGGCTCCCTAACCACTAGACCAAACTTGCTCACAGGATAAGACCCTTATCCTGTCTCCATGGTCCTCCTATGATTGCTGATCCCCCAAATCACACGAATCACCTACCTTCGCCAGTCCCCCAAATTCTCCTGCGGCCCATTTGACGTATGGTACGCCACGTCAAGCCGGTATTCCCAGATAAGAGTCCAGCTCCCTAACCACTAGACCGAACTGGTGTGGGCAGAGAAGGTCTCCCTCCCCTCTTGTGGCACCTGTTCGCCCCCCAACTCTCCTTTGTGACCCTCTCCTTGGAGGGCGAGGAACATCCCAGCTCTGCACACAGGGAGCTCTTGGCTTCCCTCGCCCCGTCCTCCTGACCTCCTGTGCTCCCCAAGAGGCGCCCGCCATCCCCGCTATTTACCCTCCTGCTCAGCGTCTCCCCAGTTGTACATCAGCAGTGGGGCAAGGGGGACTCCCCCCTGTTTCTGGAAGGGGCGGAGACTTCTATAGGAAGTGGCCATTTCACTTCCTCTAGCCCCTCCGCTCTAGGATGGGCAACTCGCTCTCCTTAACCCTTTGCAGGGCTCTGTGAATTGTCTGCGTTATTTAACTGAAAGAAAACAGCTTGTCGCTTTGCTGAGGTGTCCTCTCGCTCTGAAAGTGGACTGAAGCTGGTCAGACCTAAGTTTTATTCCAGCATCAGTCCACGTTCCGAGCGGGAGAAGACCTCAGCAAAGTGGCCAGTCATTTTCTTCCCACATTAGTTACCCCTAAGGGGAATTTTCTGAGTTATTTAACCCTGAAAGAGAACAGCTAGTCACTTTGCTGATGGGTTCTCTCGCTCTGAAAGTGGACTGAAGCCGGATTAAACCTTACGTGTGACCACAGACTGGAATAACATAAGAACATACGAGAAGCCCTGCTGGATCAGGCCACAGCCCATCTAGTCCAGCATCCAGTAACACACAGTGGCGCACCAAATGCTCATGGGCATCTCAAGCAGAGACAAGGACAAACCTCTGACTGCTCTCAAATCCCAGCAAATGGCCTTAGAAGCATCCTGCTTCCTCCCCCAGCCTGAAAGGTGTACCAAGGCATTCATTCTAGTATCCATTGATACATCTGTTGTCCATAAATTTGTTTTAACCCTTCCTTAAAGCCATCTAGGCTGGTAGTTGTCACCAGTCTTCCAGTATCAAATTCCATAAACCGATGACCCTCTGGGTGAAGAAATACTTCCCCTTGTTGCATCTGACTCTCCTACCCATCAGCTTCACAGAGTGCCCCCTGGTTCTAGTGTTTTCCTTCCAGTCCAAAGTACTGTTTCCCCGAAAATAAGACCTACCTTGAAAATAAGCCCTAGCATGATTTTTCAGGATGCTCGAAATATAAGCCCTATATAAAACATCCCCTAAAAATAAGCCCTAGTGCATCTTTAGGAGCAAAAATTAATATAAGACCCTGTCTTTTTTTCGGGGAAAGACTGTATTATTAACGTGCAATCTGCCCACCTCCTGATAAAGCTTCTCACTCAGTGAAGCCACAACTTTTCTGGAATAGAATCTTTGACGAGATTAATGATATAATGGAATTGAATATTAATATGTACCCGGAAACAACTTTGTTACAGATTTGTAGAGAACAAAACATGCAAGAAAATAAAAGTTATATGTTGAGTCAATTGCTTAGGGCGGCATTGGCAACTATAGCTGTATCATGGAAATCAGCAGATAAATGTAAATTGGAAAGGTGGTACTATTACACTGCTGATCAGTATAGATATGATGTATATAGACAAAAGAGATTGAAATGTATGGGCATGAATATAAAAATTTCTGCTGAAACGGCTTGGGAAAGGTTATATTTATATACCACAAGACCAGACAGAAATAAACTGTTTGTTATAATTCTCTAATCTTGGCTACCCTGCTATAATTATGTTTGTTATAGTTATATGATTTATATTTCTACTATATGTCTTTCAATAAACTGTTTTTTATTGTCATACATATTGTTTGTTACAAATGTTATGTGGTTGTTATAAGAAATTTTAATTTAAATTTTTTTTAAAAAGGAATAACAAGCTGATAGATGATGTTAACAAATTTCTTATGAGCCTGGGTTGAATTAAGTTAAATTGTATTAATTTAATTTCACTTGGGGGGAGGAGAAATTGTAAAATTTGTGTTTTGTTTTACAATTGATAAGAAATGATGTTTTATAAAATATGTAAAATAACACAAACTAAAAAATAAAACTAAAAAAACACGAATTACCCTAAAAGGCAAAACAAACAAACTCTTGACCTGGTGGAAGGCTGCCTGCCTGCCTGTCCTACTCCCACCTGTCTTGGAACCTCCTCTGTCCAGGGGAGGAGAGAAGTCACACCTCCTTGATTTGGCTGCCAGCATGGCCAGGGTTAAAAAAAGAAGAGGTGGCAGTCCTAGAGCGCACATAGAGGAAGCGGCACACTCTCTTCCTGCTGAAGTCTCTGCCCTTTCTGGAGGTACGCATGCGCTCAGAAGGGGGCTTGCTGTCGTTGGAGCTGAGTGCGGAGGATCCTGCTCAGCACGGCTGGAAAGGTGGGGAGACACCGGGCAGCAGAAGGGTAGATGGGGAAGATGGCGGTTGCCTCTGGGGGACTGCAGGGGGCCAGGAGGGGAGAGGGAGGCTTGCTTGGAGTTCCAGGGTGCAAAGTTGGGAGGTCCCCCCCCCCAGGATAAGGAGTGGAAGGGGGGGTCACGAAGGGGATTTGGGGGGCAAGCGAGAAGCCCATTTGGAGAGGGGAAGAAGGCGAAAAAGTGGGGTGGGGTAAGAAATACCCTTCCCCCCCCCCCCAGAATGAACGTGAGTTAGTAGTGTGATGCAGCTGCAAAAAAGGCAAACATCATCCCAGGATGCATCAAGAGGACTATTTATTTATTTTTTATTGAGTCTAGATCATCAGAAGTAATCATTCCACTTTATTCTCCCTGGGTCAGACCTCATCTAGAGTCCTGTATCCAGTTCTGAGCACCCCAGTTCAAAAAAGGCATTGACAAACTAGAGCAGGTCCAAAGGACGGCTACCAGGATAATTGGTGGTCTGGAAAGTATGTCCTATGAGCAAAGGTTGAAGGATCTAGGAAGGTTTAGCCTGCAGAAGAGAAGACAGAGGAAACATGATCATGATCTTCAAGTATCTGAAGGGTTGTCACAGTGCAGAGAGATTGTCCCTATCCTCACTTGCACAAGATGGGAGGACTAGAAACAATGCTATGAAACTTTAAGGGAGTCCATACAGATTAGATATTAGAAGAAGAAGAGTTGGCTTTTCTACCCTGCTTTTCTCACCCATTTAAGGTGAGTGGGGCTGTGAGAGCTCAGAGGAGAGCTGTGACTAGCCCAAGGTCACCCAGCCGGCTTTGTGGGGAAGGGTGGAATCGAACCTGGTATTTCCAGATAAGAGTCCGGCTCCTTAACCACTAGACCAAACTGGCTCACAGGAAAACTTCCTGACAGTGAGGACAATCAGTCAATGGAATAGGTTGCCATGGGAGGTAATAAGAGTTCTCTTTCACTGGAGGTCCTCAAGCAGAGGCTGGACTTACATCTGTCTGGGATGGTTTTGGGAATCCTGCATTGAGCAGGGGGTTGGACTGGATGACCCTAGAGATCCCTTCCAGCTCTATGATTCTGTACAAACACCTCATGAAGAGGAACGTTCATGGACACACTGAAATTTGGGTGGGGATGGGAAATGTCTTGTTCAAATGCATAAGCACGATATATAAAGCAGGTGTGGAAATAATAGAGAGGGCATATAATGGGATGGCAAGAAGAGCACGGAAGGGACAGAGGAGATGGGTGGGTTAGAGGTGCCTGCAAGTTTTGGTCATTCAGGCATTTCAGTTGGAGTTCTAATTGGAGGTTCTGAGAATGGGATCCACTTTGGGGTCAGGGGGCCCAGGATTGCATGAACTGAAATGGAAGGAAGGAAGGAAGGAAGAAGAAGAGTTGGTTTTCTACCCCGCTTTTATCACCCACTTAAGGGGAGTCAAAGCGGCTGACAAAGCTTCTGTTCTTCTCCCCACAACAGAACACCCTGTGAGGTAGGTGAGGCTGTGAGAGCTCAGAAGAGAGCTGTGACTAGCCCAAGGTCACCCAGCTGGCTTTTTGGAGGAAGAAGAAGGGTTGGGTTTCAATCCCACTTTTCTCATCCATTTAAGGCAGTGACGGCCAGCCTATGACACGCCAAACTCTTTTGGATGACACACATGGCCACCCTGGCACCTGGGTGTGTAGTGCTTGCTTGTTCTTGAAGTGTACAAAATGCCAACTTTCAATTGAAGATTTAGCAAACGAAATTCAGCAACAAAAGTCACTAATGTAATGAATTGGTTTTGCTTCTAATAAAATACATATATCAAAAATATAACTTTTTTACTACAGCTACAAATAAATATCACAAAATTATGGATATTTCTAGATGTGACACAGCACCCGAGTTAAGCTAGGTTTTCTTGCAAATTTTGACACGCCGAGCTCAAAAGGTTTGCCATCACTGGTTTAAGGAGATTCTCCTTCTCCTCCTTCTCCTTCTACCCTTCCACCAAGCTCTAACTCTGTCTGGCCCTAAACCTTCTATGATTCCCTGCAGGGAGAAGCCCAGGCTGGTTCCAAGATCCATTTCCCTCTCTTGTTGCCACAGTACCTTCCAGTCTCCAAAAGGAAGACAGATTTGGCTGCAGAACCTCTCGAGTTTCTCCCAGATGAGGAGATCTTGTCAGAAGAGAAGGAATCCGAGGAAATATTTCAGTGATGGAAGAGCAAAATTCAACAGGAACAGAATCGGACGAAGGCCTGGAGGCCTCTGAACAAAAGCTGGATCTGGTGGTCCCGGAGCAGTTTCTGACCGTCTTTCCTCTGGAGATGCAGAACTGGATCCAAGAATGTGGGCTGGAGAGCAGATCCCAGATGGTGACTCTGGCTGAAGGCTTCCTCCTGAGCAAAGCTGAAGGTGTGAAGAAGGTGAGGAGATTTTAGTTTGATAGTGCTCAGAGGTTCATCCTATCTTTACTGTAATCCTGATTTTGTTCAAGGTTCACTTTGGCATCTTGCTTCCTTGGCTTCCTATTTTAACACATCTTCTTTACTCCTGCAAAGGTTTCTCCCTACCATTTTTTGTTGTTGTTGTTGAACCACATTCAGTGTTTTTAACTTGGACTTTTCAAGCCCTAAACAATACGTCTCCTCCTCCCAAAAATGGCCGCGATGGACAGAGATCCACTGGATGACCTCCTGTGAAATCTGATAATATGCAGAGATAGCTAACTGCTAAGATCACAATAGATAAAACATGTAGATGACATTCACAGGCATTAAAGCAGCCACGGTGTTTCTTTCCAAGTAGGATGGTATTTATTGTCTTCATGGTTGCAAGTTAGGAGCTAACTAAATGCATAGCTTTAGTGAATGGATGAAAGCAATGCATGACTTACAACTTATCCACTAAGATCTACATCTTTAGGAGCATACAGAATCAATAAGCACACACTACAATGGTTATAAAGGCAATATGAGATTGCATGATGTCACCAAGCTCGGCCCCCCATATGTCAAGAAGGCGAAGCCCTAGTTGGGATAAACATACTGTTCCCACAGTAAAACAGAAACTTAGTTGTGTCTATGTTACAAGGAATAGACTATCACCTGTTGTTTATGAGAATATCTACTAGAATGTTCCTGGTGAGACAGCTGAACAAGTTTTTCCAGTTTTAACAATGTTCTAACACCTCCTTGGCAGAACCAGAATCCTCAGAAACTTAAGAGGTGAGGGGCTGTGAGATGATCTTCTCTGTGGTGGTCCCTTTGTTTTGATGTTTTAGGCTGCATCAGATACTTTGTCTGAATACATGCACATGTTTGGTGAACACAAGTGGTTAAGAGTAAATAAAAAATGACTATTGCAGATTGAGGTGTGGACAGAAGAGGTTGGTGATCTCTCTGAGGCCGAGAAGGTACCACCAGATACCATACGGAGACTGCTGTGCAGGGAGAGCGTGGAGAAGAGCATTGAGGAAGTCTCCTGCATAGGTAAAGAATTATTTTTTGAACAGTCTGTGGGGACCTCAGGGTGAAGAAGGGGATGTTGCTCAGACTGCCTGTGGCCACTGTGTAGTTCCTAGTCCTACTAGCACTTCGAATGAGAAGTAGAAGGTGATGTGATCAGGCAAGCCCATTTAATTCTTGGTGTCTTTCACAGGCAATACAAAGAATCCTCCTTTTTACGATGGACCGGGAATGGGTGTTGAGCAGCCCCTGGATCAGGTAGGAGAAGATTTACACCTGAGGGTCTCCATTTCCTGGATGTTTCCCCAGGTCTCAACATCTCTGAAGGCATCTGAGTGGGTTTTCCATAACAGAGAACAATCTCAGAGCTTTTCTTTTATGCTGAGGATTTGGAGATTTGAGCCAGTTTGGTCTTGTGGTTAGAATGCCGGGTTAATATCTCTTAGTGATGTTTGATTTTGCATTCCGCCATAAAGCCAGCTGGGTGACTCTGGGCTAGTCACAGTTCTCTTTCTGAAGCTCTTGCAGCCTCATCTACTTCACAGGGTGTCTGTTGTGGGGAGAAGAACAGAAGGTTTGTCAGCCACTTTGAGTCCCCTTAAGGATGAGAAAAGCAGAGTATAAAAACCAGCTCCCCTTCTTCCTCCACAAAGCCAGCTAGGTGACCTTGGGCTAGTAATAGCTCTCTGAGCTTGCATAGCCCCCACCTACCTCACAGGGTGACTGTTGTGGGGAGAACAATAGAAAGCTTTGTCAGCCGTTTTGAGTCCCCTTAAATGGGTAAGAATAGTGGGGTAGAAAATCCAAGTCTTTTTCTTCTTCCGTTACCCAGTGATAACAGGGTTTCAACCTTGGAAACCTGTGGCCGTTCGGACTTCGCTTGTAGTTGATAATTAAGCAACATCTGGGCAGGTGCATCTGCACTTGTAGGAGGCGTTTTCAGCATTGAAATGCCCCCTGCCTGCCCAGAGGTTGTTTTAGAGTGTTGGATTTTTAAAGTCTTTTAATGTGTATTTTGTTTTAATCTGTTGTTTTAAGGTTGTAACCTGCCCAGAGAGGTTCGGGTATGGGGCAGGATAGAAATGTAAATAATAAATAAATAAATAATTGTCAACTGGTTGTGGAGCCTGAAATCTTGCTCCACAAGCTTACCAACCCTTACCCCAACTTACCTGCAAGGGTGCAGCTAGTGACCATCTGCACCTCTGCTGGACGGGGAGGTCAGTGGAGCTGCTGCACAAGCCCACTGGCAGCCCTGCTGACCTCACGATGCAACTGCACATAGCATCAGCCAGTGGCACTGATGCCTGCACAGTCACGCAGTGTGGCCCACATAAGATAATGGCACCCTGAAGAGGACCAGCCCCTTGATTGATCGCAGGTGAGTGACTGATCGCACGGGGCAAGGGCTGTTAGTCCTCTTAAGTGTGAGAAAAGTGGGATAGAAAAGCCAACTCTTCTTCTTCTCCTTGTGAGCCAGTTTGGTCTAGTGGTTAGGGAACCGGACTCTTATCTGGGAATACCGGGTTCGATTCCACCCTCCCCCATGAAGCCAGCTGGGTGACCTTGGGCAAGTCACAGCTCTCTTCTGAGCTCTCACAGCCCCACAGCCCCACCTACCTCACAGAGTGTCTGTTGTGGGGAGACAAATAGAAAAGCTTTGTCAACCGCTTTGAGTCCCCTTAAATAGGTGAGGAAAGTGCGGTAGAAAAGCCAACTCTTCTTTTCTCTCTGAAGGGGAAACGTTTTTTATTTTTCTTTCTCTTTCAGGTGACATTTGAGGAGGTGTCTGTGTGTTTCACAGAGGAGGAATGGGTTTTGCTGGATCCAGCTCAGAGGGCTTTGCACAGGGAAGTCATGGAAGAGAATTCTGCAAATCTGGCCTTTGTGGGTAAGTCTCTCTTTGGCTGGATGGATAGTTATACTCATGATAGCAATAACTTTGGCCTTTCCTGCACTGGGCCCTATTCCAGATTATATCCTGGAATAGGGTTCTGCTATCTTTATGCTAATACAGATTAAGGCAAGGCCTGCCTAGGGCTTGTCGTAAGGTGTAATAGCATGTGGATGGCACTTCCCTCTTCTGAGATATACAGTAATCTAAAATGAGGGCAGTACAGAATGGGCCTCCATTGCTCTTTCTATGTGCACTTTGTCTCATTTTGTTTTCTCTGTCCGTCCGTCCGTCCATCAATCCATCCATCCATCCTGCACTACACCTGAAGGTCTCAGGACAGGTAATAACCGTTAAAACAACAAATCATAGACCAGCATATCTTAAGAACAGTGATATACATAAAAATGCTAAAAGATTCAACATATTTAAAACAATATCCCAAATATTAAAATAATAGTATCTGCCATGTGTGGGGGCATATAATCAGATTAGCCAAAGGCCAGGGCAAAGAGGTGCATCTTCCCTGCCTTCCTGGATATATACAGCGAAGGGGCATGATGCATTTCATGGGGGAGACTATTCCATAACCTGGGGGGCCATTACTGAAAAGGCCCTTTCCCTGGTGCTTTGTTTTTGAACTGGCTTGTGTTGGAAACTCTTCTTTGGACCATGCTTTAGACCATGAATGGTTAGGGTCCAGCAGATAAGTTTTGCCTTGCCCGATATCACTCAGTGGCAGAGCAGAGATTTGAACCACAGTACACCTAAGTTCTAGCCTAGAGCTATTGACCGTTGCCACTTGAAAGGAAAAAGTGGGCAACTCACCTCAGACCTTCTAAGACCTTAAGAGCAATCTTTGGTCAGTGTGATCATGGATAGTAATGTACTTTTATTATAGTAAATAATTATATATTGTTGCTATAGCTGCAGTGTGATGGAGTGGATGGGGGGCAAAGATGTCTCAGGGAAGAAACTGATGTTCATCTGCACCAAAGACTTCTTTGCTTTCATGTTTCTAAGGAGACCCCTTTCAAAACTGTTTCTGTTGATTCTTCTTTAATGAAACTTCTATATTATGTCTCATTTAAAGTTATTATTTTCTTCAAGTGCCTTTTTCAGCCAATTTGGTCTAGTGGTTAGGGAGCTGGACTTTTATCTGGGAATACTGGGTTTGATTCTGCACTCCTCCACAAACACAGCTGGGTGACCTTGGGTGAGTGACAGTAATCTTCTGAGCTCTCAGAACCCCACCTACCTCACAGGGTTCTGTTGTGGAGAGAAGAATAGAAAGCTTTGTCAGAAACTCTTGAGTTCCCTTTTTATTTATTTATTTTTATTTAAATTGCTCTATACTCAAGGCAGGTTACAACATATAAAATGAACACATTAAAATCATAACATATTAAATTTATTACAACTGTAACAGTGTCTGGATGTGGGGAGGAAAAGCTGTTCCCTTAATTAGCCAAAGGCCAGGGTAAAGAGGTGCGTCTTCACAGTTCTTCTGAATGCATAAAGTGAAAATGCCTGATGCATCTCAGGACGGAGACTATTCCACAGTCTGGGAGCCATCACTGAAAAGGTCCTATCCCAGGTGCCCACCCCTTTTGCTCCTGAGGGAAGTTGTACTACCTCCCTTAATGGGTACTTAATGGGTACTTCTAGTGACAGTGGAAAAACACCCTTTGTCTCTGCTTGAGATGCCCATGAGCATTTGGTGGGCCACCGTGTGCGATGGGAGGCTGGACTAGATGGGTTGTGGCCTGATCCAGTGGGGCTTCTCTTATGTTTTATGTTAAGTCCTTAAAAATCCTTGAAGTGAACATGCTGAAACGCATGTCTAAAGCTGTTCCTGTAACACCTTTGTTGATGGTAACTTGTGAATAAGGGTGTGGAAATGGTTTGACCACTACCTGTAGTTCTAATGATCATTTCGGATTTTCTAGCAGGGAAAAAAGAAAATGACACAGGCTTGATGAAAAAGAGTCCCAGCAAGTTTCTGCCATGTTAATATTGTTTAAATACTGAGTAGTTCTTCTTTTATGTCTATTAGTTTAGTTTCTATTTAAAGGTGTTTGCCTGTTTGGTATATAGACCAATGAATAAATTTAAAAACCTGACCTGACTAGCAGGACATGCATTTAATCATTTCTTTTTCTTTTTCCAAGCATGTACTATTAAAGAAAAGAGGAATAATACTCCAAGAATTTCTGCAGATTACAGAACAGGGAAAAAATCTTTGCAGTCTACAGAAACTTTAGAGAATGAACCGGATTCAAGTCAGAATTCTAGTATTTGGAGAGTTAAGCAAACATATAGAAATGTGGAATGTGGAAAAGCATTCAGTATAATTGCAGAATATCAGAGGAACCAAACAGCAAAGCAACCATGTAAGAACTTCCTTTGTGCAAATCACCCGAGTGCTTCCAAAGGACTTACAAAATATCAAGGAATTGAAATTACCGATATTAAACAATATGAATGTGGGAAAGATGGCCAAAGAGTGAGTGATGCTCCTTCTGTCAATATTCATAGAAAGACAGGAAATCCAGATGAAAATACAGATTATGGTAAGATGTTCAATGCGAAGGGAAAACTAAAGAAATATCAAGGGAGCAACACAGGAGAGAAACCGTATAAATGCATGGAGTGTGGAAAGATTCATTTGGAGAAGTCTTCTTATTTGTCACCAGCAAGTCCACAAAGTGGATAAGCCGTATAAATGCAATGAGTGTGGAATGAGCTACAGTGATGGCAATAAACTTACGTCTCATCAAAGAACTCACACGGGGGAGAAGCCATATAAATGTATGGAGTGTGGAAAGAACTTTAGTCAAAGGAGTTCCCTTACTTATCATCAAAGGACCCACACAGGGGAGAGGCCATATCAGTGCATGGAGTGTGGAAGCAACTTCAGTAGAAAGGGAGTACTAATTTTGCATCAAAGAAGGCACACGGGGGAGAAACCATATAAATGCAAGGAATGTGGGAAGTGTTTCAGGTGGAGCAGTCCTTTTAAGAATCATCAAAGGACCCACAAAGGGGAGAAACCATATAAATGTATGGAGTGTGGGAAGAGCTTCAGCGACGGCACTCAACTGACATCTCATCAAAGGACCCACACAGGGGAGAAGCCCTATAAATGTATGGAGTGTGGAAAGAAATTTAGTCAAAAGGGTTCCCTTATTTACCATAAAAGGACCCACACAGGGGAGAAGCCATATGTGTGCAGGGAGTGTGGAAAGAGATTCAGTCGGAGCCATTCACTTTTTTATCATCAAAGAACCCACACAGGGGAGAAACCTTATAAATGCGGAGAGTGTGGAAAGAGATTCATTCGAAGTAGTCGCCTTACGGAGCATCAAAGGGTCCACACAGGGGAGAAGCCGTACGTCTGCATGAAGTGTGGAAATTGCTATCAGAGGAGCAGTGACCTTAATAACCATCAAAGAACTCACACAGTGGGTCCAAAGCTGTATACTTGCATGGAGTGTGGAAAGAGCTTCAGCATAAAGCAGAGTCTTACTGCCCATCGAAAAACCCATACAGGGGAGAAACCCTATAAATGCACAGAGTGTGAAAAGAGCTTCAGTAGCAGCAATGCACTTTCTTATCATAAAAAAATCCACACAGCCAGAAAACCATATAAATGCATGGAGTGTGAAAAGAGTTTCAGTTGCATCACTTCACTTTCTTCCCATCAAAAAATCCATACAGGTGAGAAACCGTATAAATGCACAGAGTGTGGGAAAAGCTTCCGGCACAGCAGCACTCTTTCTTGTCATCAAAGAACCCACACAGGGGAGAAACCATATCAATGCACAGAGTGTGGGAAAAGCTTCAGTCGGAGCCATTCACTTATTTTTCATGAAAGAACCCACACAGGTGAGAAACCATATCAATGTAGGGAATGTGGAAAGAGCTTTCGTCAGAGTAGTCACCTTGCTTCCCATCAAAAAACTCATACAGGTGTGAAACCCTATAAATGTGTGAAGTGTGGAAAGAGCTTTAGTCAGAGAGGTGACATTATGGTTCATCAAAGGACCCACACAGGGGAGAAACCATATAAATGCGGAGAGTGTGGAAAGAGCTTCACTCAGAACAGATGGCTTAGGGACCATCAAAGGACCCACACAGGGGAGAAGCCATATGTGTGCACGGAATGTGGGAAGAGCTTCATTACCAGCACTTCACTTTCTTATCACCTAAGAATGCACACAGGGGAGAAGCCGTATGAATGCAAGGCATGTGGAAAGAGCTTCATTAAGAGTGGTCACCTTACTTCTCATCAGAGGACTCATACAGGGGAGAAACCATATATGTGCATGAAATGTGGAAAGCGTTTCAGGTCCAGCAGTTCACTTTCTTGTCATCGCAGAACACATACAGGAGAAACCATATAAATGTGTGTAGTATGTTGCGTGTTTCAGTTGGTACACCACTGTTGTTTCCATTCACTCGTTCAGTCATATCTGATTCCATGATCCCATGGACCACAGAATGCTAATCTTTGTCCTCTGTTGCTTCCTGAAGTTTTCCATGGTCATGTTCATTGTGGTCCTGATGTTATCTATACACCTCATCCACTGTCACCGTCCTCTCTAGCCTTCAATTCTTACTAGCATTAGGGCCTTTTCCAATGGATCCTGTCTTCTGTATGTGGCCAAAATATTTGTGCTTCACCTTCAGGATTTGTCTTTCCAGTGAGCAGTTAGGGTTGATTGACTGATTTTCCTTATTATTAAAAAATACATGAAGTACATACAAGAATTGCTTATCTTTTAGTAGCTAAATCTGTGGTACCTAAGGTAGAAGAAACCAGTATAAGTTTGATTACATTCTCTAGGAATGCCCACATTTCATATATCCCGAAACACTATCCCAAATCATCTCATAGACCACCATGGAGAATATCCCCAGAAATACTAACAAAAGACAGTTGTTCAACAAATAAATCTGGAATTTTATCTTTGCTTTTGACATAATGATCTGGGGGGATCTCCCCTTCCCTTTTATGAGAGGCAATTAAGCCACTGGTCCATGGGGTTTTAATATCAAGTATGAGCTTGGAAAATAAAATATCTCAGCTACAACAACAGCTTATACCAGATATTAAAATTCTGAAAGTCCAACGTGCCCAAATAGGGTCTCAGCAAACCTACAAAAAAAGAGAAAGGGGTTAAATAAAATAGGTAATTTATTGCAGAGGCTCAACTTTTCCTAAAACAAAAAAAATTATTTATAGCTTGTTACAAACTCTTGTTTCCTAGTCAATTGTCGGTTAAACCAAAAACAAAGAATCTATAACAGGAATTTAAAATCCCAGCTCAAACAAATGGTCTACAAATAATAAAGACATAGTTGAAAAGTGTAAACATTACTACCAAAAACCATACATAAATCACTCAGTAGATGACATTTCCCTTGAATCTTAATTTACAATCAGTGCAACTATATCAACAATGTATTTTGTTATATCCAGTAAGCCAAGAAGAGATAAAAGTAATTACTGGTTTGAAAAATAACAAAGCCACAGGGCTTTGCTCCTACCTTAACTCTTTTATTTAACATCTCTTTTTAAAGAATTCTGAGGAAGAGAAATTCCTGAGTCCTGGAAACATTTTATAATTCAGTGTCTCAAACCTAACAAACCTATATCAATGAATTTTCCAATGAATCCCTCACTATCATTAAACAAATTTGTAGCACAAGCGACTTCCAACGTTTAGGTAAATTCAATTTTATCTTCAAAAATTAATAGAAAAAGACCTTGCATTAGAAAAAAATATTTATTTTGGCCTCAACATACCAGAGGATGGGATATATCCAATTTACAATGGTATTATGATGCTTTTCAAATACAGACCTTCTTTGTCTCAGGCACCTGCAGAAATTGGTGGTGGAAATACTAATTAAAAGAATTAAAACCAAAAGTTTAATTTATTATAATTATCTCCCTTTCTATCAACATTACTTCAAGTATGGCATAGGTTCTTTACTTCTCCCTACACTCCAATATTTTAAAAGCATGGAAACTACATTAACTAAAGCAGAAAGATTAATATTAGAAGGGGGGTAAAAATGTTTTTTTTTAATTTCAACATCAGCATTCTGATCCCAACCCATAATTGGATCAAAATCCTAATACCTGAAAGGAAATGCCAGTTAACTAAAATTATACTTCAATTTTCCCCTTATTGAACAGTATTGGCTCCTTACCAGGAGCCAGTTTGGTCTAGTGGTTGGGAATACCGGGTTCGATTCTGCCCTCCCCCATGAAGCCAGCTGGGTGACCTTGGGCTAGTCACAGCTGAGCTCTCACAGCCCCACCTATCTCACAGGGTGTTCTGTTGCGGGTAGAAGAGCAAAAAGCTTTGTTGGCCGCTTTGAGTCCCCTTAAGTGGGTGGGAAAAGCGGGGTAGAAAAGCCAACTCTTCACCTCTTCTTACCAGATAATTGGCTACCAGCTGAATCCATATTTAAAGTGCTGTTTGATCCAGTTCACCTAGGTACATCTTTCAGGCTTGGGGTGGGGTGGGGAGCAGGACGCTCCTAAGGCCATTTGTTGGGATTCAAGAGCAGGAAAAGGGTTGTTCATGTCTCTGCTTGAGAAGCCCATGGGCAATTGATGGGCCACTGTGTGTGACGGGATGCTGGACTAGATGGGCTGTGGCCTGATCCAGCAGGGCTCCTCTTATGTTCTTAACTAATATGAATGTCATGTAACAAATGTACTAGTTTGTGATGCAGCATGCAGTTTTGTTTGTGGTTTGCTCTATTTGTATTGGAAGTTTTTATATTAAAGTATGTGTGTGTGTGTTGTCTCTCTCTCTGTGTGATCTCCTTGCAGTCCCAGGGACTATCAGGACTTCTCCAACATCACAAATTGAAAGTGTGGATTCTTTGAAGCTTAGTTTTCCTCATGGTCTAGCTCTCATAGCTATACATTACTGCAATTATGCATAACTATGACTGTGGTCACACCTTCACTTCAGTCCATCTTGAGGTCTGACTGCTCACATCTTTTCATGCTTTCCTGAATGTAAAGTCCACAATGAAAAGGTGTGAACAGTCAGAACTCAAGATGGACTGAAGAAGGTACAAAATGAAGGTGTGGCCATGGCCACAATTGACCTTTGTCATTAAGAGGACGTCTCTGCTTTTCAATATACTGTTTGGGTTTGCCATAGCATTCTTCCAAGGTGCAAGTGTCTTCTAATTTCATGTCTGTAGTCACCATCTGCAGTGATCTTTGAGCCCAGAAATAGTGCAAGTGGTTGCATCGCTGGATTGCACAGGTAAAGTTGGGGTAAAGGGCGGGATGTATGTGGTGCATGATTTTGTGAACCACTGATAGTAGGCAACAGGGCAAGATCTCAAAGGTTGCAGCCAGGAAAAATCCAGACAAAGTTCTTTTGTTCCAAAACAAGGTATTTTCTTTATTGAGTGGATATACAGTTAACATAAGATAGAATGAAGAAAAATGTATTTACAGACTACAGAGTGTATGCTGTATAGCTACACGAGCAGACCAAATCAGAGCACAGATCCCAACTGTAGAATTACAAAGTACAGATGCAAATTCGTATCAGAACAACACACAGGAAATCATGTTATGGTTAAATCCCAGGGAAAAGGCTCGGTACAGGTAGCTTAACCTTGAAGCTCTAGCGCATTGTAATTTTAGTTTCTGACTCCCTTTAACCAGCTAAATACTCGACGACATCTGGTAAGGCAGGAGGCGTTTCTGGGTTGTAAATGTGAAGCATGCGGAAAGAGTTTCAATTGGGCATCACATCTTAGTTTGTATTTCAAGATGCACCCAGGGGAGAAACCCTAGGCATGTGAGGAGTACGGTCAGACCTTCAGAAGTTGACAGCGGACTAAACATAAAATGCACCCAGGAAAGAAACCACAAGAATGCAAGAACCGTGGGAAAAGCTTTAGCCAGTCAACACAGGAGAGAACATCTTCAGGCACTACTCTGGCAGCTACTCTGGCAGCAGGTTACGTTCTGCATCCATCCCTCTTAATATACTCATAAAATTGTATTAATACATGACTTTCCATTGTTGTTTTATTGCAGAGGTGGTGTCACGCACATCCGGGAATTCTACAGCAGCTGAATTGCCCAGATTGCACGTCACCAAAACGTCAAAAGACAGTTCTGTCAATGCAGGAATATGGCACATTGATGTTACTTAGTTCTGTATCTGGCTGCCATCTGGAGGCAGCCTTGGTGTTTAGCTTTATAATATTGTACAGCGTCAGAAGGCTTAATGGTCAGGATCTGTTGCTTGAGGGGATGGAGTGAAGGTATTTCTAGGTATCCGGACAGTTCCGTGAATCAGTAAGAGATTCCACATCTGACAGAATTTTCATCTGGGCTGCTGAGCATTTTAACTCATTGTGCAGAGGTCAGTTCTATGGTGGCAACTTCCCAGATTTTTAAAAACCAATTAAGTTCAGTGAGAAAATGTTATGGTTTTTCTAATGAATTGCAATTTGCAATTTTGCTGGCATTGATGAAAGAGTTATTCTTTATAAAGAAGCACAGTGATGCAAAATGCAAAGGTGGGGTGGGGGGCTGAGAAATACCGTCTCCAGAGAATGCAAGATTGATATCTGAGCCACTTTTACCCCAGGGAGGCTGGACAGAAAAGGGAAATGCGGTTGAAACGAGGGAGCATCATTTTTTATTCCCTTCCTAATTCCCCCTAGCATTGTTGATGTCTTATTTAACATGTGTGGCCATGGGTAATAATAGCTGACAGTTGAATGAAGTTGTCCACACAATGTGCATCTGCAGTCAAGGAAAGCCAGTGGCAGGTTAGGGATAATAAGAAATTGTACTGGAAAGAAAATGCTAATATTATCAATACCCCCGTTTCACCTTGCGGTTAGTGTTGAACTCTTAACTGGTAGTCTCCTAGTTCCGATTCCACGCTGCTCCACAAAGCCAGCTGGGTGGCCTTAGGCTAGTCACAGCTCTCAAAACCCCATCTACCTCGCAGGGTTGTATGTTGTGGGGAGAACTGAAGGTTTGTCAGTCGCTTTGAGTCCCCTTGAATGGGTGAGAAAAGCAGGACACAGAAGCCAAGGTTGCTTTTGTTAACACAGGGTGTGACCCCCTCTGGAAAACCGTAGCAAAATTGGGATGCAGATGGTTTGCAAGAGGGATTGTTGCTCACAACCCATCATGGGGCAGAAAAGGTGGATTAGAGACGGAATGAGAACACAGGTGTTACATGCTACTGTCTCTAAGGCTACATTAACACAGCCACAGGCTTGTGGGTGCAAGTTGGGCCTCTGATGCAAGAGCGATTCAGAGAACAAGCACATTTTAACAAGCTGCTCTCCCTCCCTACTGGGAACAGGTCGCATTCTGCAACACCCCTCTCCAGTCCTTCGCACGGGCTCTTCTTGACCTGTGGGAAGGCGGCCTGTGTCTGTCCCGCCTGCCTGTGTCTGCCTGGAGGAGAGCCTCCCCTGCCCTGACCCCCCGGAGGGGAGGGGGAAGCCGAACTGATTTTGGCCGCCGGCATCGTGAGGGTTAAGGAAAGGGCGTTGGCAGTCCTAGAGAGGAGCCGGATGCTGCGACACTGCTACTTCCAGCGGAAGCCTCCGCCCCTTCCGAAGGCACCTCTGGGTGATGCGTGTGGGAGCCGCAGAGCGCAGCTGGACGGGAGAGGAGGGGCGAGGCTGAAAGGGGTGAGACGTCGGGAGGGGCGGGGGGTAAATGGGGAAGGTGGAAGCCGCCTCGGGGAGGGGGGCGCGGGCAGGTCAGCAAGGGAGGGGAGGGAGTGGGTTGCCAGGAATTCTAGGGTGCAAATCTAAGAGGTTCCCCCCAGGATAAGGAAAGGAGAGAAAGGTAGGGGACGGGGGAGGAGGGGAGGGCTGGAGAGTGGGAGGAGGAGGGAGGGTTGGAGGGGCTCCAGTTTGTAAAGCTGGGAGATCCCCCCACCAGGATACGGAGTGACGGGGTTCAAGAGGGGGAGTGGGGAGGACAACGTCTCTCTGAAACCTTTTCAGAAATGGGGGGGGGCAAAAGGGTGGGGTAATAAACATTCTCTCCCCCCCCCCCCGGTGAAGAAGAAGCATCCTGGAGGACACCTGGAAACTTGGGTAGAAGAGGGGGATGTGTTTTGGGAATGTGGAAGTGGGATATGCAGAGCTTGTGGAAAGCATGGACAGGGCGTATTATGGGATGGCAGGAGCACAAAGGGGGTGGGGGAGGAGGTAGAGATGGTTTGCAGGCACCCTTGCAATTTTCTGTCTTTCAGGTGGTTCGGTTGCAATCCTAGTGTGAGGGATCCGCTGTTTGGTGAGGAGGTGCAGGATTGCATGGGATGAAGATGAAGGAAGGAGAGGCCTCCTGAACCTGGACAGAGAGCCCTTGCAGAATCTCTGCACAAAACCCGTTAAAAGCCAAGGCATGGCCCAGGGAAAGCAGGAGGAACCCTTCTCTCCTTCCAGGAGTTTTTTGGGGAAAGTCTCTCCAGGTCAGGAGTTGCAGGAGTCTGTCCAGCTCACTGTTCTCCTCCAGATGTGCTCCATTTCAACTCCCATCCTGCCTGTGTGGCTGCTGGTTCTGCAAGGGCTGCTGGGAATTGGAGTCTGGAGACCAAAGATTGAGATCCTCCTGCTTTGCTAGCATCAGGAAAATCTTTGGGAGGAGGGGAGATCTCTCATGTGATTATCCCTAAATCTGTGTTGGAAGAGAAGGAGCATAGAAAAAAGGACCCAGCTGCACTCTTTCCTTTTCTCTCTGGTTGTCTCTTTCTTCTTCATTTCTTATTTTTTCTCTTTGTTCAGTCTTGATTATAATAATTATACATCATTGCTTCATCGGGAATCATACATAAAATGGGCTGCAGGATAATTTGGGATATTGGAGAAGGAGGAGGAGAAGCGTGGCAGGATAAGGGCCTTTGTGGACAGAGTAACTTGGAAGGAGCATCTTTCTCCTACCATCCTCCTTTCACCAAGCTCTTTCTCTGCCTGCCCTAAAATTTCTTCTGCCTTCCTTGCAGTGAGAAGCCCAGGCTACCTCCAAACTCCATTTCCCTCCCTTTCTGCCACAGTACCTCCCAGTCTCCAAGAAGCAGACAAATTTGGCTGCAGAAGCTCTCAGGTCTCTACTGGGCGAGTTGACCTTGTTGGAAGAGGAAACGGAGCCAAAGGAAGAAGTTCAGGGACGGAGGAGCAACATTTGTCAGGAACGGAATAAGTCGAGGTCCGGAGGTGTTTAAACAGATGCTGGACCTGGTGGTCCTGGAGCAGCTCCTGACTGTCCTTCCCCTGAAGATGCAGAACTGGGTCCAGGAATGTAGGCTGGAGAACAGTTCTCAAGCGGTGGCCCTGGCAGGGGGCTTCCTGCTGAGCAAGACTGAAGATGAGAAGCAGGTGAGGGGATGTTAATCTGCTTGTTTGCAGGGGTTCCTGACTTGTCCAGAGTTCCCTTTGCACATCATGTCATTACATGTGATGCATCTTCCTTACCCCTTCAAAGGTTCCTCCCTACCAGTTTTGTACTGAACCAAATTCAGAGTTTAACTTGGGCTTATGAAGCCCAGAGCAACTTGTGCCTCCCATACAGACTTCCCATGGACTGAGATCTACTGGACATGCCACCTTGGCAGTACCAGAGCCTCCAGAAACTAAAGGGGTGGGAAGCTGTGAGAGGACTTTCTCAATTGTGGTTTTTTGATGTCCCTCAACATTAGGGTAGCCTTTACAGAATGCACCAAATAATTTAGTGTGTTGAATGGAAATAAATTATCAGGAACCCTTCAATTAGCCAGTTTGGTCTAGTGGTTAGGGAGTCGGACTCTTATCTGGGAATACCAGGTTCGATTCTGCCCTCCCCCACAAAGCCAGCTTGGTGACCTTAGGCTAGTCACAACTCTCTTCTGAGTTCTCACAGCCCCACCTACCTCACAGGGTGTTCTCTTGTGGGGAGAAGAATAGAAGCTTTCTCAGTCGCTTTGAGACCCCTTAAATGGGTGAGAAAAGCGGAGTAGAAAAGCCAACGCTGCTTCTTCTTCCTTAGGGATGGAGGTAATGCTTAAGTAGCATTAAGAGGAGGTACTGTGGAAACAGAATTCCTAAGGTTTCCTGATAAGCCAGAGTGCAGCCATTTTAATTTGTTAATATTAATATAAAGCTTGATGTAATGACTTATTTAGTTCTAGGAAAATTTGTAATAACTGATTCACTTCCTCAGGCTACCCGAGGAAAGAGGAACCTTGTCTCAATGAAGGTGCTGTAGATAATTTAGCAAGTTTGTGGCTTTAGCCAGTAACAAACTATTGTGAAACAATCTACGCTATTTAAGCATACTGCACTTTGTATCTGATTAAGAGAGTATTATAATACTTATTGAAAGTGCTATTGAAAGGAGAAACTTGCCCTCCTTCCATTGCATGCAATGTATTCTCTTTCGTTAATAAAGTGGAGATTTGCTTTCATGCTGAATGGTGGTTAGAAATTTCTTTGACACCCTCAAGCACCATCTCTGAATAGAAACATGTGTTTGGTGAACACAAGAGAATGTAAGTAAATAAATAAATGCTGTCACGGGTTGAGGTAGGGACAGAAGGTGTTGAGATTCCTCACTAGGGATGTTTTGCAGGCAGCCAAGCTAGTTTTCCGTCACGGAGAACAATCTCCAAGATTTGAGAATTTAAATATTTATACGCCCTCTGAAGAGGAACCGTTTTTCTTTTTCTTTAGACGCAAGTGTCGTTTGAGGATGTAGCTGTGTGTTTCACGGAGGAGGAGTGGGTGTTGCTGGATCGGGCCCAGAGGTTTTTGCACAGGGAGGTCATGGAAGAGAATTATGCAAATTTGGCCTTTGTGGGTAAGTCTCCCTCTGGCTGGATTGACAGCTATATGGATGACAGCAATAACTTTGGTTCTTTCTGCACTGAGTCTTAGTCTGCTTGGGTCTTGCTGTGGGCTTCATGAGCATGCAGATAGCATGTTCCTTTCCCGGGATATCGAACTGGATGTACAGAATTACAGATACCGAATTTCTTTTCATTCTATCTCATTTTTCTGCTTGCTTACCCTGTGCTTGCCGAGGGGAATTCTGTGTTGATGCCTCATGAGGGTTATTTTTCAGCAAACAAGGCACAGTAGCCTGATACCAGAAAGCCTCCTTTCTCATCCATTTTCAGGACAAGCAATGGTAGAGGTTTTGCTTTCCAAAATGTTATCTAGTGGCAGAGTAGGGATTTAAGAACGTAAGAACATAAGAGAAGCCCTGCTGGACCAGGCCACAGTCCATCTAGTCCAGCATCCGTCACACACAGTGGTCCACCAAATTCTCATGGGCATCTCAAGCAGAGACAAGGGCAACCTTCTCCTGTTCTTGAGTCCTAGCAAATGGCCTTAGCAGCATCCTGCTTCCCCCGCCCCCAGCCTGAAAGATGTACCTCGGTATCCATTCTAGTAGCCATTGATACACCTGTCATCCATAAATTTGTCTAACCCTACCTTAAAACCATCTAGACTGATAGCGGTTACCACATCTTCCGGCAGCAAATTTCATAAACCGATGATCCTCTGGGTGAAGAAATACTTCCCCTTGTCTGATCCGACTCTTCTACCCATCAGCTTCATAGAGTCTCCCCTGGTTCTAGTGTTGTGTGATAAAGAAAAGAAATGTTCTCTATCCACCTTTTCTATACCATGCATAATTTTATATACTTCAGTCAGGTCCAGGGAGACCCTAAGTTCTAGCTTGGAGATCCTGACCAATGTATTTGTAGCGTTTTAAACTGACCTTTATCAGCACTCCTGCGGGGGTATGCACGCCTCCCCGAAGTGCTTTCCAGATAACGGGGTCAAACGCCGTGTGAGGAAAAAAATAGAAAAAAAAACTTCTTCCCCACCGTGTCTCCCTAACTCAGAACAAAGAGGGAGACACCTGGAACTGTGTAAAACTTTAATGGAAAAAATGATAAAAAACAGAAAATATACATGGAACACTGGAACATAGAAAATACATAAAAATCAGAGATAAGGCATACAAAGGTGATGCAAACAAAACTTAGAAAACGCTTGTTTGCCCGACGTAACGCTTGGCACAATCTTAAGAACGGAGTCCGGAGTGATACTTTCTCGCAGTGGAAAAAATGCATGAATAACCTACGAAACGCTTATTTCTTATACCTAGCCAAAGGGCTGGGGTGAGGGCAATTAACCAATGAACTTCTGCACGGACAGGCATAATAAATCTTACCATTACATTCCTAAGTGAGCGTTTGAAATACAATTGGGTTTGTAAGTTTTATCAGGACCATACGGACGTCCACTGACTTACAAACTGCTAGGTTGGTAGTAAATCAAGCTGGAATGGACTATATGTAAGTGTAACTCGTTGAATCAAAATACTCCCCTGCCCTTGAAAAAACTTATTTCTTACAAGAAGGTTTTTACTCTTCTTCCAAAAAATGGTTCCTGAATAGGAAGGGGAATCAGTCCAACCATGCCACACCCAGAATCCCGTTACAGTATTACATTGGCTCTGAAGCAGAGGCTGGACCTACATCTGGCTGGGATGGTTTAGGAAATCCTGAGCAGGGGGTTGGACCTGGTGATCCTAAAGATCCCTTCCAATTCTATGATATCAAGTCCATGATACTCCCAAGAAGATAATTGAGAAGTTGGTCAACTCACCTCAACTTTTACTATACAACAGAGAATAATTGTAGCACCAAGTTAGAATGTTGTTTTGTTAACATTTTTTGAACTCAGTCTTGCTTCCAAAAATCTTTGACCGGGCTTGGTAGTCTCATTGAACATTGATAGCGAAACACTGGCAGAAACAAGACTGACCTTGGAAAACCTCCAGAATGCAGATGAACAACTTCTTGGCTGAATTTTTTTTCATTGTTGAACTACTTAGAAATTAGACCAGGTTTCAAATGATCATTCTTACATGTTTCCAATGCAACAATTAAATATTTAGAACTCTCATGTGTAACAGCAAGCGCCTTGAAAGGCTGTTTGCCTCCTCAGGATACCCATTCCACTCGCTAAAGAGGCAGTTTGGTCTAGCGGTTAGGGAGCTAGACTCTTATCTGGGAACACTGGGTTCGATTCTGCCCTCCCCCATGGAGCCAGCTGGGTGACCTTGGGCTAGTCACAGCTCTCTTCTGAGCTCTCACAGCCCCACCTACCTCACAGGGTGCCTGTGGTGGGGAGAAGAACAGAAAGTTTGTCAGCCGCTTTGAGTCCCATTAAATGGGTGAGAAAAGCAGGGTAGAAAAGCCAGCTCTTCTTCTTCTTTAGGCACTTTACCGCTGCAATCCCCACCTTTCCACTTATCTGCCTTTTGCGGCAAAGGCTGGTCACGTAGCCGAACAATCCCCTTGGAGATCTCATTCTCCTGTTGGTTTCTTGTCGGTTACTCAATGAGATCTTGAACCTTTGCAAGTACTACGCAGTGTCTCGTGTAACATGAATGAAGGCAACAAGCTTTATTGGTTACACTTCTTCATGAGGTACACAATCTTGCTTACGATAACGAACTGTAATCTAATAATGTTCACTAACTTCACAAGCTTCAGGGCTAAACTACTTAGCCCCCCTCCCACTAACAGTTACTAGCCTGTTTCTCTTCCCTGCTCACTCCCTATGGATTTCCAATAAGCAAAAAGAACCCTTCTTCTTCCTTGCTTGACCTTTTATTCCTCTGCCTCTGATGTTCTCACTCTCTGATTGGCTCAAGCAAGCCACACTCCTATTTCATAAACTCACAGCTAACATAGAACAACTTCTAACTCAAACTAACTTATCTAAATCCCTGAGGACGCCACATCCTGTTAAAGATATTAGGAATGGCACAAAACAATCTGACCTTTACTCTTTGCACTTTCTATAAAATCTGTAGGGAAAGAAATAGGAGAGAATTTGGAAAGTAACAAGGTGGAGATGAGCCATAAAAATAAACATAAAACAGTAACATTGTTCAATAAAGAACCATACTGTGCACTTAAATCTTTAACAGGATATTAAACAAAATTATCTCATCATGTGTTTGAACTATGTTTTTTTATCTTAAAAAAAATAAGTTTGCAAAAAGTAAAAAAAAGAAATAGCGAGTAATAAAATATAATTGATTTGATTTAACTAATAAAAAAACCAAAAATCCTTGGTTCAATGTACATAATCTGTCCGGTTATTTGCTAAGCTGCTCCAAATGTCAAACTCTGAATATAGCTTTTTTTTTTTTGTAACTCTATCTCTTGAATTAATATTCTTTTTTCATATATATGGACCAAGGCCTAGGTTTGGGAAAGAATCATTCTTGGATGCCCTGATGGATGATCTGTTGTGGGAGAAAGCCAAAGTGGGAATCTGTTGATCATGCTGGATCTTTCAGGCACTTTTGATAACTGTAAATCACATTATCCTCTTGGATTGCCTGTGTGGAATGGGAACGGAAAGCACTGTTTAGAATGGGTCCATTCTTACTGTTCCATGAACTCGGTTATAATGGGGGAATTAATCAGTTTGGTCTAGTGATTAGGGAGCCGGACTCTTATCGGGGAATACCAGGTTTGATTCCGCCCTCTCCCATGAAGCCAGGGGCAACCAAAGGGGGATCCCTACCCTGTAGAAGTTCAAATATTAATCAATCTTTATTGGGGGGGGGGGAATAAAAGTAAAAAGGTAGAAGCCCAAGAATAGAAAAGTACTCTTTATGGGAGGAACTAGGGAGGCATGTTATCCTGTCCTTCAGTTATCCTACTTTGGAGTAGCCTGTAGTGCACTCGGATACTTCCTTCTTAAAGGGATAGAGGACTCTGTTTGACAGTGGCTTATAAATCAACCAGTTTCTTTGAGAGAGATACTTGCTGCTAAAGAGTTAAGAGGGGTTAGAGTGGTCTCAGTGCTGACATTTCCTGTTGAAGCCCATCACCCAACTTAAGTTCATAAACTCTCTTCCAGAGTGTCACTTGGGGCCCTTCCAGACTAGTGGATTAAATTCCGCAGTTCTTAGAAAAATCAAATCTTACTGGCTGTGAAGTAACGACTTGTCATCCTGACCTGAAATGCAGCTCTGTAGCTTCCTGTTTGGGGAGCTGCGAGACTTCGGTGGTGTGTGTGGTCACATGGGGTGAGGCACGCGTCACATGGGATGGGACAGCCAATGGGAGATGAGCTGTCATCCCAGCTCTCAGTTGGCTCTTCTTGCCGTCCTGTCCAGACTGGCAGGAACATTTGAATTTACTTAATGCCGCACAGCGAGTGCTGTTATATCAGCATTATTCTCAGTGGCCACTATGAAGTATCGGCCGTCACGTGTGATGACTTGATCTTGACTGCAAATTCCAATGCACAGAATCAAGAAGTCTGGATGCAGCCTTGTTCTAAACTGATGTCCAAACGAAGATCAAACATCTATCCGACTCCCAACATAAGTCTTAAGCTCTTGCTCAATTATTAAGTTTGACTGATTTGCTGATTGTTAAAAATGTTTTTGTGTGTCTTGTAATTTTTTTAAAAAAAGAAACTTTTTAAATATTTTAAATATTTTCTTATTTTTTGAAAATTTTTCTATTCGGTTTTTTATTTATTTTTTATTTTTTTTACTGTGTCCCTCTACCTTCAATGAACTCAGTTGACTACATCATATAGTCCCTCTCATTTGCTTCTATTTTAGTTGGACCAAATAAATAGTCTTATTATTTTTTCTCTCAAAAATTCTGGATCTTGGGGTCTCGCCACATAGTTCAATAATTCTTTCCTGTTATCCTTGTCTTGGAGCATAGTTTCATTCCTTGGCTTTTGAATCTTATTTCCCACATTCTTTCACATTTGAATTGTTCCGTTAGAAACTTATCCTTTCCTGTGTGATAAAGTTATCCCCTGTGTGCCTTTTAAAATTGAACTAAAGCAACATTTTATTAAGATCAATCAAGAGAGTCCCTGTCCCTTAGGATGGTTCCAATCCATTATTGGTCAAACTTTGCAAACAGTCCTTAAAAAACACTGCATGAATGGAGAATATTAAAATACATGTCTAAAGCAGTTCCTGTAATAGCTTTGGTGCTGATCACTTTAATCTAATCATTCTTTCTCTTTCTTTTTCTTTTTCCAAGCATGTGCTAATAAAGACAAAAAGGATAACATTCTGAGGATTATTGCAGATGGCGGAATGGGGAAAAAGTATTTGCTGCCTACGAAAGCATTAGAGAATAAACTGAAATGGAGTATAACATGTGATTTTCAGAGAAGAAAGGAAACGTACAGAAATGAGGAATGTGGAAAAGCGGTAACTGTAACTGCAGAATATCAAGCAGTAAAGCAACTATATAAGAACTCTCTGAGTGGAAACCACCTGAGTGGTAACAGAACACTGTCTGGATATCAAGGAACTGAATTTATTGATAAAAAACAATATGGATCTGGAGACATTGGCCAAAGAGTGAGTGATGCTCCTTCTGTCACTATCCATAAAAGGACAGGGAAATCAGGTAAGAAGATGGGATGTGGTAAGAGGTTTGGTGTGAAGGGAAAACAAGGGAGCCTCTTGAAAGAGAAATCTTATAAATGCATGCAGTGTGGAAAGAGATTCAGTTGGAGGAGTCGCCTTGCGTATCATCAAAGGACCCACACGGGGGAGAAACCGTATAACTGCACCGAGTGTGGAAAGAGCTTCAGGTGCAGCTTTTCACTTTCATCTCATCAAAAAACACACACAGGGGAGAAACCCTATAAATGCAAAGAGTGTGGAAAGTGTTTCAGGTGGAGCACTCCCTTTAAGGACCATGAAAGGAACCACAAAGAGGAGAAGCCGTATAAATGCATGGCATGTGGAAAGGGTTTCAGTACAAGCAATTCACTTTTTTATCATCAAAGAACCCACATAGAAGGGAACCCATACAAATGTGCAGAGTGTGGAAAGAGCTTCAAGACAAATAAGACACTTACAATGCATCAACGGACTCACACAGGGGAGAAACCCTATAAATGTACAGAATGTGGAAAGAGCTTCATTCGGAGCAGTTCACTTTCTTATCATGAAAGAACACACACTGGGGAGAAACCATTTAAATGCATGGAGTGCGGAAAGAGCTTCAGTCACAGCAGACGCCTTACAGATCATCAAAGAACCCACACGGGGGAAAAGCCGTATGTGTGCCTGGAGTGTGGAAAGAGCTTCCGCACCAGCAATACTCTTTTTTTTCACCAAAGGACGCACACGGGGGAGAAACCATATAAATGCACAGAGTGCGGAAAGTGTTACAGTCGGAGCAGTCGCCTTACGGAGCATCAAATGACTCACACAGGGGAGAAGCCGCATAAATGTATGGAGTGTGGAAAGAGCTACAGCTGGAGCAGTGACCTTACTAATCACCAGAGAACACACACAGGGGAGAAGCCATATATGTGCCCAGAATGTGGAAAGAGCTTCAGCATAAAGCAGAGTCTTACTACACATCAAAGAACCCATACAGGGGAGAAACCCTATAAATGCTTGGAGTGTGGGAAGAGCTTCAGCCGTAGCAGTCGCCTTACAGAACATCAAATCACTCACACAGGAAAGAAGCCATATAAATGCCTGGAGTGTGGAAAGAGCTACAGTTGGAGCAGTGACCTTACTAATCATCAGAGAACACACACGGGTCAGAAGCCATATATGTGCATGCAGTGTGGAAAGAGCTTCAGCATAAAGAAGAAACTTGCAAGACATCAATGGATCCATGGGGGAGACAAGCCATATAAATGCCTACAGTGTGGAAAGAGCTTCAGTCAGAGTGGTCACCTTGCTTCCCATCAGAGGACCCACACAGGGGAGAAACCGTATAAGTGCATGGAGTGTGGAAAGAGCTTCAGTCAGAGAGGTCACCTTGCTTCCCATCAGAGGACCCACACAGGGGAAAAACCATATAAATGCACAGAGTGTGGAAAGGGTTTCAGTTGCATCACTTCACTTTCTTATCATCAAAGGACCCACACGGGGGAGAAGCCGTACAAATGCAAGGAGTGTGGAAAGAGCTTCAGCCGCAACAGTTCACTTTCTCTCCATCAAAGAACTCACACGGGTGAGAAACCGTATAAATGCCTAGAGTGTGGAAAGAGCTACAGTCAGAGCAGTAACCTCAAGAAGCATCAAAAATTGCATGTGATAGGAGCTGCATCACTGCATTGAGCATGGAAAGAGCTTTGGTAGGATGGAAAATCTTACAGCACATCAAAGGACACACAAAACTCCATTGAGGGATATCTCAAGACACACACAGGCTGTATCACTGCAGAGAAAATGTGAATGTAAGCTGTGTGGAAAAAGAAATTTTGAGTGTGGTACAGTTGCATTCCCATCAGCAAGTGCTGAATGTGTCTTAACGAATCCATGGAACTCATCTGGAATGTCAGCCATGACATGGCATGCCTGCTATGCTCCCATGTGTCAGAATCACCACCCAGAACTCATGGAACAGGATTTAGAGCTGCTCTTAGCAGGTTCTTCCATTTATTGTTGATATCAGAAGATAAAGGAATTAAGTGCAGGCAAGGGTATTTCATTAGACTCAGGAGCACTTTCCCACAGGTTCACACACACACACTTTTCTCAAGGTCTTTACTGCTGGCCTGTGAGGGAACACTTCTTACAGTTTAAGGCGACTCAGAGCTGCTGTGACTAGCCCAAGGTCACCCAGCTGGCCTTCTGTAAGAGTGCGGACTTGAACCTGAAGACTATCAGATAAGACTCCAGAACAACAAGACCAGACTAGCTTCCCAGAGAGGTGTCAGTTGCTGTGACTAAGATGGCTGCCATGGGAAAGCTGGGTCTTCATGGGAATGCAAGGCCTTGTTTTGGTTAGAACTTAAGCTGGACGTACATTAGCACTTACCCTTTGGCTGGATGATGTACATATTGTCACAACGCTAGAACCAGGAGGCATTCTATGTAGCTGATGGGTAGGAGAGTCGGATCAAACAAGGGAAAGTATTTCTTCATTCAGAGGGTCATTGGTCTGTGGAATTTGCTGCCAGAAGAGGTGGTAACAGCTTCCTGCCTAGATGGCTTTAAGGAAGGGCTAGACAAATTTATGGAAGACAGATGTATCATTTCCTTAATCCAGATCTAAGGAATGGGTCCTTCAACTAAACTGGATTTAGTAGATCTGGATCTAAGTAGGTACTCGGTGCATCTCCACGGGCAGTGTAGCACCCAATAGCAATGGTAGCTAGAGTGCTCACAGTGGAAATGCCAGAGCACCCATGTGGCGAATCTAAATCTATCCACATGGGGCCCACCCATCCCCCATTGTAGACTCCTTCATTGTAGACTCCAGATTATAGGTCCTGAAGGACCCAATTAATCCAGATTTCCCTAGAACAGGTAGAAACAAATGTGGGAACGGGATCTTCCTGCTCTGAGCCTAATGGGTCCTTAATGGGTACTTAGTGCTAGTGGAAAAACACCCAATGGCTACTAGATTGGATGCCCAAGTACATCTTTCAGGCCATGGGGACAAGCAGGATATTTCTAAGGCCATATGATGGGATTCGAGAGCTTGCCTCTTCTTGAGATGCCCATGGGCAATTGATAGGCTACTGTGGTCTGATCCAGCAGGGCTCCTCTTATGTAAATATGTAGCTATGAACTGTATTAACCACTATTGTAAATATGTAAAGTACTTTTATCATGAAGTAATGTTTATACATACTTGGACCATGCTGGTTGCTCCACTGAGGGAAAAGGATACATTTTGGCACCACTGTGTACACAGTTATTACATGGGAAAACTACAGCTTGTTTAATCCTTTGTTCACATACATATTTAAGTACAGAGCCTGGCCATAGAAAGCACTCTGATCAAGAGTCAAGTTATCCTATATCACTAATAAATCAATCTTGACCATTCTTTATGTAAGCTGGAGTTATTCCCAACAGACTTATAAATATTGTAGCATGGTTTCTCCAGTTCTCTATACATTTTTGAATTTTTCAAAATGCTGACATCATGTTACTGATCTAGTATGGGTCCTCCCTTGGTTCACACTGCACAATAATAATTTAGAATCTCCGAGCAACGCTCTTTTGATCAAGAAATAATAGACCCTACCTATCTCTCAAATGCAATATATTTTACAAAACACCACATAAAATGTAAGTTGATGTGTCGACAGTGTTCATATTTCACCCTGCATTGCAAAAACAATATTAAGTACAGTGACTTAACTGCTTCTACCTGTCTGTCTTCCTGTGTCTGTATCAGTGATGCCAAAACTTTTGAGCTCAGTATGTCAAAATCCACAAAACCCCCTAACTTAACTTGGGTGCCATGTCAAACCTAGAAGTATCCATAATTTTGCGATATTTGAAGCTATTTGTAGCTGTAGTAAAAAAATATTTTTTGATCTATGCATTTATTGAAAGCAAAAACAAATCATTCCTTACATGAGTGACTTTTTTGTTGCTGAATTTCATTTGCTAAATCTTCAAGTGAAGGTTGGTATTTCGTACACTTTGAGCCCAAGCAAGCGCTACTAACTTCACCTGTCAGTCGGTTTCTTTTATTGGCTTTAATATTATTTAATGCTGAGAATAAGGTCTCACAAAAGTACATAGAGGGAAAAATTGTGAGTAAAGTCATTGCTGCCACACACAGATCTTCAGTCCTCTAGCTCTTGTACTGTGTGTGACCCGCCTGGACAGTGACATAACTCCATTGCACCTCCTTGGTATCTTGTAGGCCACAAGCCAGAAGAAGCCTGTGGCCTACAAGAAACATGCCCAGGCACCAGGATGAAGAACAGTTGGTTTTTATAGTGGCTGACAAAGCTTTCTGTTCTTCTCCCCACAACAAACACCCTGTGAAGTAAGCGGGGCTGTGAGAGCTCAGAAGAGAGCTGTGACTAGCCCAAGGTCACGCAGCTGGTTTCATGGGAGAGGGGGGAATCAAACCCGGTCTTCCCAGGTAAGTGTCCGGCTCCCTAACCACAAGACCAAACTGGCTCACTGTGTGTCACACAAAAGGGCTTGGTTTGTTACCTGTGACACACGTGTCATAGGTTCACCAACACTCATCTATATCTACCTACATACCTACCTAAACATTTACTCATTCCATCTGTACCCTGGAATTAAAAATCCTAACTTAATACTTTAATGGAATCAGGGCTGATTGGGAAATGGCTCTTAGAGTCTTAAGCGTCATGGTGAAAAGTTCAGCGAAAGAGGCAACTGGATTGCAATGTTCCTAAAGACCTATGGGTATAGGATGGGATATAAATAATAAATAACAGAATATTCAGTTACCATATTCCAATCCTTGAGGATAGGGGGAAGGCTAATAAGCAGAGGTGACACAGATGGGAAACTGCGGTCAAGAGAGCAGGAAATTAATGTAGAATTAGGGTTGAAAGATCCATGGCATTAAGAAACTAATGACAAGCTACCATAACACAAATATTTTGAGAAAACATGAATTACAAAAGGCATTTCATCAGTTTTCACTGCATTTCAGTTGCATTCTAAATTGGTCTGACATAAGGGGAGGTGGTGTGAAGGTCTGTTGAATAAATAAAAGGTGTATCTGAATTGTTTTGTTTAAAAGTAATTCTGGTAATGTACAGGACAAAAATTTGAAAAATGGTGTCTCTGTCCAAATATTTATGGACCTAACTGGGCCTAATTTATTGCTGCTAGAATAGAGACTGGGGAGACAGACAGGATGCCTCCCATGGCCATTTGCAGGGAGTTGAGAGCAAGTGAAGATTTGGCCTTTGCTCCCGCTTGAGATGCCAAGAAGAAGAAGAGTTGGCTTTTCTACCCTGCTTTTCTCACCCATTTAAGGGGACTCAAAGTGGCTGACAAAGCTTCTGTTCTTCTCCCCACAACAGACACCCTGTGAGGTGGGACTGTGAGAGCTCAGAAGAGAGCTGTGACTAGCCCAAGGCCACCCAGCTGGCTTCATGGGGGAGGGTGGAATCCAACCCAGTATTCCCAGATAACAGTTTGGCTCCCTAACCACTAGATGGAATATGTAATATGACACGTTTGAAACTTGAACTGTTTAAAATGGGATAAATAAATAATAAAAAATACACTTTTTTAAAAAAAGGCCAAGGTGCCCATTTCCTGTCAGGAAGGCCTTGTCAGTTTTAATCTTGGAACTGGCAGTACCCAGCGTCCTCTTCCTGTCAGCCTTGAACATCAAAGGTGAGCTCAACATCTTTGTCATTCCAGCTTCCCTTATGCCTGGTCTCTTTCTGACTCTGTTTTCTAGCCTACTATTCAGGAGTGGGGTAGACCAGCCCTAGACCCATTGTGACTGCAGCAGTTGGGGGGGCACCCAGTTTGGCCTCCCCTCACCCCTTTCCAGGGTGGGGAGAGGTCGGACAGCGGCTGTCTTTGGGCCGGGCGATCTGTCGTACTGGCAGTATACCGGGCCCACCCTATCAGAGCTTTGGCTGGGCCCAGTATACCACCAGAGTGGCAGATCGCCCGGCCCATCAGGGATAATCATCGGCCTCTGCGGGGCTCAGTTGCCTAGTTCTAGGCAGCTGAGCCCAGCAGACGCCCCCTGGGACCACCACCACCCCGGCCCAGGGATGCGCACGTGTGCACCTACCTCATGGCTGTCCTGGCCGATCAGAGCTGGCACTGTACACAAGCAGATGCACAGTGGTGCCAGCTAAGCTGAGCCACTTTGTACCCAGACAGCCATCAGGTAAGTGCTGCATGTGCGTGTGTCCCCGGACCTGGGGGTTGGGGGTTGGGTGCCTGGGGGGGGGGGGGCGCTGCCAGCTGTAGGAGACCCGATCCGGTTCCCTACAATGTGCAGGAATCTGGAGAAGGGCCCTGCCAGGTCTGCCCACTGCTGGGTCTTACCTGACCCAATGGCTGTAGTGCGAAAAGGCCTCTGCTGTCTGCATGCTCATTCAGGCTACGGCAGGCGTCAGGTAAGGCTTGCCATAGACTGCAATAGCATGCGGACAACAGACCCTATCCCAGGATATATCCCAGAATAAGGTGAACTGCAGAAAGGGCCTTGATCTACAATGCCATTGGGTAGATCCACTGCACTTCTCAGATTCAGGTGCTCCAACTCCTTCAGAAGGGCATTTCTTTGGATGTCGAGCCTAATAACATCAGGAAACAGATCAGTATCTTGCTGTGGTCCTGAGGCCAATTTGCACCTGGCCTGCTAGTACACACTGGGGTAACTTCTGGGAAGCACCATCTGCACTCGCAAGAGGCATTTCCACATCAGAAATGTCTCCAGCTATACCAGCAGCTACTCGAAGCAGTGCATGGAATCACGCCCACACGCTTCTGCAACCTTACCAGTTCTGGCCAGCAGAACGACCATTTGCACCACTGCCAGTTCCATGGCTCATCTTAGGTGCCACGCAAGCACTCTGGCACCTCAGATGACTGGAAACACAATTGCACATGTGTGGTATGTCACTATTGTGGTGATGGTGTTGGCGCATGTGCAGTCACACCAGACTCCAGGAAGAAGATGGTGACACCCAGACACGGGTCCAGACCGAGATGAGTGTCCTGGTGCATGGGGGGGGTGGGGCTGGTTTCCTGTTCAGTCACCATTTGGAAGGTCCCTTCTATGCTTCCCAAACATTTTAATTCGGACCTTCACTGTTCAGCACAGGTGGCATTCAGCAGATGGGTCTTCTAGCAAATTGTGGATCAAGGGGTTCCTCGCCTTGCCTATGCAAGTACAGCTTTAGTATGTACCAGAAGTGCATTCCTCCCAAGGTTCCCTGGAGGACAAGTTGGCACTTACCACGGGGACATATTTCTCAGAGTCCTCAAGGGAGGGGTGTAGTCCCTCCTGTGCTAGGAAGGAAGCTGGCCTACTCTTATGATGTCTTTCCCTTGGGATGGTGGTCTTTTTTCACTTCTTAGTTCTCTGTTGCAGGTTTCTTCAACTGCTGTGGTTTTCCATTTGCACCTGTAAGGATTGTTCCACTTTGTTTCTATCAAGTTTGGTTAGAGTTCACATTGCCCCATTTTCTACTGCCGAAATACTAGATTGCTTTCAGTTCCTGTCCACTTTTATATCTAGGCTAATGTCACCTATCCTCGCCACTAGTTTGAGAAGGTCAAACTCAGCAGTGCGTTCCTCCCTTAAGGACCCCAAGAAACACATCCTCATGGGTAGCAGAAAAGTTGGCTTTACTACCCTGTTCTCACCCATTTAAGGGGCTTCAAAGCGGCTGACAAACCTGTTCTTTCCTCCCATAACAGACACCCTGTGAGGTAGGCAGGACTGTGAGGGCTCAGAAGAGAGCTGTGACCAGCCCAGTGTCATCCAGCTGCCTTTGTGAGGGAGGATGGAATCAAACCCAGTACTCCCAAAGCACCAAACCATCTATTTCCAAAGAGATATCAAATCACCTATGTTTGCTGGAGTATGGAGAAAGCAAGGGTGTTCCAGAAGAACATCTACTTCTGCTTTATTGGTTTGCAAGACTCTTTGTCTATTGTGGCAAGTTCTTATAGTGATGGAACCACCGTACTATCTCTGAAGCACCTATATGGAGGTCATGAAGCAATTTTTTTTAATAATATGATCTTTATTGTTAAACTTGATATCATATTTTCATACATAGATCATAACAATGAAAAACAGAACACAAATGAAAAAAAGAACCGACCGAGCCCTCAAAACTGTCATATCTATGGTCTTCTCCATAATCTCTATTTAAAAAAAAATTCCCATGCATTTTTTTAAATATTTCACTATCTCTATACATTTTCTTTTCCCCTCAATATTTCCATCATGCTTCAAAATCCTTTTCCAGAAGAAACAAAAGTTAGAATCAAGCATGCAATCAACTGACTGGTTCAAGATTGGGAAAGCAGCACAAGCGTGTATATTGTCATCCTATTTAAGTAATTAAGAGTTCAACATGTGAAATGTGAGGCTGGAAGAATCAAAGGCCAGAAATAAGATTGCCAGGAGAAATATCAATAACCTGAGATATGAGATGATATCACTTTGATGGCAACGAACCTAAAAGGAGCAGCCCTGCTGGATCAGGCCACAGCCCATCTAGTCCAGCATCCTGTCCCACACAGTGGCCCACCAAATGCTCATGGGCATCTCAAGTAGAGACAAGAACAAACCTTTTCCTGATCTCAAATCCCAACAAATGGCCTTAGAAGTGTCCTGCTCCCCCCCACCCAGCCTGAAAGACGTCCATTCTAGGCATCCTTTCTAGTAGCCATTGATACATCTGTCATCCATAAACTTGTCCAACCCTTCCTTAAAGCCATCTAGGCTGGTAGCTGTTACCACCTCTTCCAGCAGAAAATTCCATAAACCGATGACCCTCTGGGTGAAGAAATACTTTGTTGGATCTGACTCTCCTGCCCATCAGCTTCATGGAGTGCACCCGGGTTCTAGTGTTGTGTGGTTATGCCTCAAGGGCCTGGCAGCCATGCTGTGGATTCTCACAGGGCTACTTAACAGCTAGAAGAAGCCACTGGGAGAGAAGAAGAGTTGGTTTTCCTACCCCGCTTTTCTCACCATTTAAGGGGACTCAAAGTGGCTGACAAAGCTTTCTATTCTTCCCCCCACAACTGAACACCCTGTGAGGAAGGTGGGACTGGCTTCAGGGGGGAGGGCGGAATCGAATACAGTATTCCCAGATAAGAGTCCGGCTCCCTAACCACTAGACCAAATTGGCTCACTAGATCAAACTAACGAGTAGACCAAACTAAGAGGACAGAGAAGCCAGGCACACTGTGGTCCACGGGGTCATGAACAGTTGGGCACCATTAAACGAGTGAACAGATGATTTCTCCAACTGAAACCCTTTAAACACTCCATGCATTTATATAGTTTCTCTTATGTGTGTTCTGTGATAAGAAGGTGAAGTGCTGGAACTGAACCTCTTTCCACGCTCCATACAGTCATATGGCTTCTCCCTCTGTGCAGGTTTTTGATGGTCCTCAAGGTGAGTGTTTTGTCTGAAGCTCTTTCCACAACCCATGCAATTTTTGTGGTTCCTCCCCTGTGTGGGTTCTCTGATGGGTCTTAAGATGACTGCTATCAGTGAAACACTTTCCACACTCTTTGCATTTGTATGGTTTCTCTCCTGTGTGAGTTCTTTGGTGATAACAAAGGGAATGGCTCCGACTGAAGCTCTTTCCACACTCCATGCATTTATACGGTTTCTCTCCTGTGTGGGTTCTTTGGTGATAGGAAAGCGAACTGCTCTGACTGAAGCTCTTTCCACACTCCATGCATTTAAATGGCTTCTCCCCTGTGTGGATCCTTTGATGAGTCTTGAGATTACTGCTTCCACTGAAACACATGCCACACTCCATGCATTTGTACGGTTCCTTTCCAGTGTGGGTTCCTTGATGCCCAGTAAGTATTCTTCTCTCACTGAATCTCTTCCCACACTCCATGCATTGATATGGTTTCTCCCCTGTGTGGATTCTTTGATGATAAGAAAGTGAACTGCTCTGACTGAAGCGCTTTCCACACTCCATGCATTTATATGGTTTTTCTCCCGTGTGGGTTCTTTGATGAGAAGTAAGGTGACTGATCCAACTGAATCTCTTTCCACACTCTGTACACTGATATGGTTTCTCTCTCGAGTGATTCCTTCGATGTTTCATTGGTTTTCTCTTCACACTGTGCCTCTTACTATATTCTATGTTTTCAGCTAGATGTCCTGTCCTATGAATATTGACAGAAGTATCACTCGCTCTTTGGCCATCACCCCCATATTCATAGTGTTTAATATTAATAGGTTCAGCTCCTTGATATTTCATAAGTCCTCTGCTAGTACTTAGATTATTTGCATGGAGAAAGCCCTCACACAGTCGCTTTGTTGTTTGGGTCCTCTGATATTCTGCCTCTGCACATTTCACATTCCTGTACATTTGCTTTGTTCTGTGACTCCTACAATCTATGCTTGATTTTGATTCATTCTCGGTAGTTTGTGTAGACACCAAAGAGTTTACCCCCATTCTGCAATCTGCAGGAATCCTCAGAATGCTGTTCTTTCCTTCTTTAAAGGCATATGCTTGGAAAAAGAAAAAGAGAAATATTATTGGGTTGGTCCGTACGTCATAGCCAAAGAAGAAAATACCTTGGAGTGGGAACTAAAGTAATATACATAACAGAAGAAATAATCAGTAATTAAACAACATTAAAGTGGAAGAGGAAGAAGTGTTGGCTTTTCTACCCCACTTTTCTCACCCATTCTAGGGCCCTCCTCCCATGAAGCCAGCTGGGTGACCTTGGGCTAGTCACAGCTCTCTTCTGAGCTCTCACAGCCCCACTCACCTCACATGGTGTTCTGTTGTGGAGAGAAGAATAGAAAAGCTTTGTCAGCCACTTTGAATCCCCTTAAATGGGTAAGGCATAACAAAGACCATTTAACAAAGTGTCTTCCATAAATGACTGAAGAGGATAAAGTGATCTATGGTAAGAAAAGCTGCTGAAAGATCCAACACAATCAACAGTTGTACTCCCTGTCTTTCCCACAACACGTCATGCCTCAGGGTAACCAAAACTGATTCCATTCCAAGCCTAGCCCTGAAAGCAGAGCGAAATGTAACCACTTCATCCAAGAATGCCTATAATTGTACAACCATAACCTTTAGAACCTTACCCTGGAAGAGCGTCTTGCAAGGTAGTTAGTAGCCCTTGGAGATTAACAGGAGAAGGAGTAACGAAGTAGACGTGTCTACAAAAGCTCATGCCACCAACCCTTCTCCTGTTAGTCTCCAAGTGCTACTAACTCCTTGCTGGACTTTTCGAATTAAACTAATATGACTTTCTCTGATATTGACTACCAGGAAGATGATGTTAGCCAGTGTGCAGTAGTTAAAATAAAAATGTGGATCCAAGGAGGACTTTTTTCAGAAGTAGTTAATCAATCATCTTCTCTTAACTAACTCAAGAACAAATCATTCTTTAATCAATTTGCCACCTTCATTCTAGCAGTTCTCTGTGCTGAATCTGGTTTTACAGATGTTTCACTACCAAGCTATCTAGTATCATCAGTGATGGTGGCAACAACCAGCCCAGATAGGTTTAAGAAAGGTTTAGACAAATTCATGGAAGACAGGTTTATCAATGGCTACCAGAATGGAGGTTGGAGAGGTAGACAGGTGAAGGTTTTGCCTTCATCTTCTGCTTGAGATGCACATAAGCAATTGGTGGGCCACTATGTGAGCCAGGATGCTGGACTAGATGGGCTGTGGCCTGATTCAGCAGGGCTCCTCTTCTGTTCAATAATTCTAACAAAACTGCTGGAAAAAAAGTATTTGGAAAAAAGATTCAATTCAGAGAACATTTGCAATACTTTAATATAAGCTACAGTCATTCTCCCCTAGATCAACTGTTTTGCAGGATATTTACTTATGTAATAAAACACAGAGGGAGGGGTTATATGTTTAATTATGTTTTACTATTTGATATATTTTATTCTCACTGTAACCTGCCCTCAGACCATTTGGTGAAGGACGGGATATACATTTTCTAAAAAGTTCCTAAATAATAGGAAGTCCTCTTTCACAAGAACCAAACTTTCCTCTTAAACTCGTAGGAGCTTGAAGTACATAAGAACATAAGAGGAGCCCTGCTGGATCAGGCCACAGCCCATCTAGTCCAGCATTCTGAGTTTACCATTTTCGTGTTCATTCTCCTATAGTAGGAGCCAGCCTACTATACTGGTTAAGGGCTCTTGGTGAGCTAGTTTGGTCTAGTGGTTAGGGAGCCACACTCTTATCTGGGAATATGGGATTAGATTCCCCTCTCTTCCATGAAGCCAGCTGAGTGACCTTGGGCTAGTCACAGCTCTCTTCTGAACTCTCACAGCCCCACCTACTTCACAGGGTGTCTGTTGTGGGGAGAAGAACAGAAGGTTTGTCAGGACGCTCTGAGTCCTCTTGAGTGGGTGAGGAAAGCAAAGTAGAAAAGCTAATTCTTCCTCTTCTGCTACTCTAGGCTAAAAGTCCCCACCCTGGGTTCAACCCTCTGTGCTTCAACTGCGTGATCCTGGACAAGGTACAACCCCCTGCCTAATTTTTGCCATTTCTGATCCCAAGCATGGATGAGAGAAGTGGATGGTCTCTAGGTTCAGGCGCCTCCAAATCACATGAGCATGCCTGGACAACAAGAGCAGTGCAAACAAGCCAACTTCAGAACCAGATGGAACACAAGGTGAAAAGAAACGGCTAAAGATTACTACTGTCCTAAGCATAACCATCACTTCAACTGTGAGCCAGTATGAGCTTCCAGTTCAAATGCCATACTCATATCTGAAGGTTTCCCAGTTTGATTCCGTACTCCTCCATGAAGCCAGCTGGATGACTGTGGGCTAGTCACAGCTCTCTTTCTGAGCTCTCACAGGGGAGAAGAACAGAAGGGTTGTCAGCCTCAGGCCTTTTCACACTACAGCCATTCAGCATGTGGGGATGGATTCCTCATTCACACCGAGGCAGGTAAGGAACGCGTGGACATGTGTTCCTATGTGCCTATGTGCGAAAGGTGAATCCCTCCCCACGTGGCCTAGCCAGAAAAGGCTCGCATGGGGGTGGGGTGCCCCTCCCAGGCCTGCTGCCATTGGGTCGAATTCGACCCAGGGGCGGGCAGGCCTGTTGCATTCCTTCCCCAGTTCCCACGGGCTCTAGGGGACCAGATCGGGTCCCCTAGAGCCTGTTGGACCCCCCTGGTCACCCTCCTGGGCAAGGGCCTACACAGGGACACCCGCCCACGCGAGGCACTTACCTCATGTTCGCCAGGTTCCAACGTGGCCTCTCTTTATATCCCACTTTTCTCACCCATTTTAAGCAAATGGGTGAGAAAAGTGGGATATAAAAGCCAATTCTTCTACTTCTTCCAGCCAAGGAGAGACTCACCCACGAAGGCCAGACTTGCGTAGTTCTCTTCCATGACTTCCCTGTGCAAAGCCCTCTGGGCCGAATCCAGGAAATCCCACTCCTCCTCTGAGAAACACACAGCCACATCCTCAAAAGTCACTTGGGCCTGAAAAAGAAAGTGAAATAGTTTCCCCTTCAGAGAGTGTATGAATGTCTAAATTCTCAGGGGGAAGAGAGACAAGGTTGGAGAGTCTCCTTCAGGAGGCAATACCCGCTCAGCTATTTTCCAAACATCCCTTACAAACAAACCTGGACAGAATCCAGGAAAAACTAGAGAGGCGCTAAGACTCAGGAACTGGAGACATTCAGTCTAAAATATTCTTCTCCTACCTGATCCTGCAGCCAATAAGCACCCATTTCTGCTCCGTCACAAACTGGAGGGCCCTTTGTGTTGCCTGTGGAAAAAATTCAAGGATTAGAAGAAGAGTTGGCTTTTCTACCCTGCTTTTCTCACCCATTTAAAGAGACTAAAAGCACCTGACAAAGCTTTCTATTCTTCTCCCCACAAGAGAACACCCTGTGAGGTAGGTGGAGCTGTGAGAGTTCAGAAGAGAGCTGTGACTAGCCCAAGGTCACCCAGCTGGCTTCATGGGGGAAGGTAGAATCAAACCTGGTTTTCCCAGATAAAAGTCCGGCTCCTTAACCACTAACCAAACCAGCTTTGACCTTATTAGCAGCAAGATCTCGTTCACACTGCTAGGAAAGCCCTAAATGGCCTTGGAGCAGCATTCCGTCGCCCGCTCTGAGGCCCCCAGGCTGTTCAAAAGAGGACTTACCCATGTGATCAACTTCCTCATCACCCTCCTGCCCAGCAGTCTCCGTGAGGAACCCGGTGGCACCTTCCCTGCCTCAAAGGGATCACCAACCCTGTCCACAACACAACCTGCAATAGAAATGGTGTTTGGTGCACATCCAGTGGGAGGCCATTCCATAACCTGTGGACGATCACAGAGAAAGCCCTCTCATAGGTCCCCAGTCCCTTAAAAAAAGAAGAGTTGGCTTTTCTCACCCATTTACAGGGCCTCAAAGTGGCCAACAAACCTTCTGTTCTTCTCCCCACAACAGACACTATGTGAGGTAGGTGGGGCTGTGAGAGCTCAGAATAGAGCTGTGACTAGCCCAAGCCCACCCAGCTGGCTTCATGGAGAAGTGTGGAAATTCTGCATTGAACAGGGGGTTGGATTCAATGAGCCTAGAGGTCCCTTCCAACTCTATGATGCTATGAAGCCTTTGATTTTTCTTGGTTCTGATATTTCCAAGAAGGCATCTCCAGTGGACCTCAGTTCATGACAGGTTTGTCTGGTTTGGAACCCTTGAAGACTGTTTGGAAGTTGCAGCTAGTGTGAAATGCAGCCGCTAGAGCGCTGACTGGAACAGCTAGCTGATGCACATCACGCCGGTTTTAAAAGGATTGCATTGGCTGCCAATTCACTACAGAACCCAATTCAAGGTGTTCACTCTGACTTGCAAGGCCCTAAATGACTTGGGCCCCAAACATCTAAAAGGAACACCTTCTTCCATACCGTCCTGGCTTTAGATCAGGAGGTGAGGCCCTCCTGGTTGTCCCACCATCTTCAGCAGTGAGTTGGGTGGGCACCTGGGAAAGGATCTTTTCCGTAATGGCCCCCAGGTTATGGAATAGTCTCCCCCTCAAGGTTTGTCATGCCCCTTCCCTGTATATATTCGGGAAGGTGGTGAAGATGCACCTCTTTGCCCTGGCTTTTGTCTAAGGTGATTATACTTTTCGTTCCACTGTAGATACTTTTATTTTAATAATTGGGATATTCTTTTAAATGTGTTGAATCTTTTAAAAGTGTTTTTATGAATTTTATTTTTAATGTAATTTGCTGTTTTAAAGGTTGTTACCCTCCCTGAGACCTTTAGGTATAGGGTGGGATAGATGTATAAATAATAAATAAATAAATAATAAATAATAAATAAATAAATATACTCTGAATTTTGCTACAGTTAGGACAATTGTAGCAAGGAGCCTTTTGAGGGGGAAGGAAGACAGCAAATGAACTTTGTTGAAGTTGGGGCTGTAATAATATGACAAATCCATGAGAACAAACACATTAAAATCTCCCAGCCCAAGGCCACCCTGCTGGCTTTGTGGAGGAGTGCGGAATCAACCCCAGTATTCCCAGATAAAAGTCCAGCTCCTTAACGACTAGACCAAACTGGCTCAAAGACACTTATCCTATTCCATTTCTCCTCCCATGATCGCTGCTCCCACAAATCACATGTGGCCCCTCCCTTCTCCAGCACCCCTAATTTCCCAGTATCCCATTTTATAGATGATGTCCTCTGAAGACGAGAGAGGCTGAGAGAAAAAGCAAAGGATAAAGTGCAACACCAGTCCTTCTTGTGATGCCAGCTATATTCCACAGGCGAATATAGTGATTTTCACACCCACGAAATCTTCCCTCCTGCAAAAGGTTTTCCCAATCCTATCCCAGCATATTTGGCCCGGGGATTCCAATTCCCAGCGGCTCTTGCACGATGGGAGGGTGGGCAGTGCATGAGCCCCTCCTGCCAGGCATGCACAGGGCCTCACAAGCCCTGGGTGTGGGTTGAAAGAACCTATTTATTGGAAAAAATATATAAGCAGCAGGCCATGCACTGGCCGTGATTCCCTAATGCACAGTCTGCATGGCTTTCTGCTTGCTCTGCAAATTTCACTTCTCCCTTTCAGGTATACGGTTCCTTGGGGGGGGGGGGTAAAAGGGGCTCAAACGTCAATCTCATGCTGTCCAGGATGCTCCCTCTTCGTGGGGGGACAGAGAGGATATTTTCCCTCACCCCACCCCTCTCTCCCTTGTTTTTGCCCCGTCCCTCCTCCAAAGGGGCTTCAAACGCACATTTATGCATGCATTTAATGTTTGGTTGCATATGGGTTTTTATTGCATGCTGTCCAGAGATCTTGGGATATGGAGCGGGATGTAAATATTTTAATTAATAAATAAGTTTTAATCAAATAAATTTGCCCTCCCCCCTTGTTTTTGCCCCCCTCCTCCAAAGGGGCTTCAGACTCACATTTTCCATCCCCCCAAATCCTCCTTGTGCCCCTCCGTCCCAGTCCCTATACTGGGGGGGGGGGGAACCTCCCAGCTCAGCACACTGGAGGTCCTCGCAAACCCCAAACCCCCTCCCTCCTGAAGCCCTGCGGACACCCCGTCCCGCCCCGGCAGCCGCGATCCCCCCATTTACCCTCCTGCCTCCAGTGCTCCTGTTTACCCTCCCTCCTCCAACCCCAACAGGAAGTGGGAATCTCCCTCCTTTCCCAATCCCCTCTAGGAATACAGAGTCTCTATCCCCTTAACCCTTTGCAGGGCACTGCCCTCTCCTCTTCCGGGTGCAATATTTCTCCTGGAGAGAGGAAACCTGAATTTTTGGGCGGTAGTGCTGGAGGGAAAACCCTTCAGGCCATCGCAGGCTGCATTCATAGGCAGTGAAATGTGTTGTGCAACTGAGCGTGAGATGGATGCTTGAGCCCCTTTTCACATGGGATGGCTGTAGTGCAGTAAGGCTAGGACGCTTGGGACGGATTTCCCATTCACACCTAGGCCGGTGAGGAACGCGTGGGTACGTTCTTACATGCCTAGGTGCAAAAGGGGAATACGTCCCCACACGTCCTAGCCTAAAAAGGCTAGCACGGGGGCTGGACGCCCCTCCTAGGCCTGCCCCCATTGGGTCGAATCCTAGCCAGGGGTGGGCAGGCTTGTCCTGGTCCTTCCCTGGGTTCCTGCATGCTCCAGGGGACCAGATCGTGTCCCCTAGAGCCCGCAGGAACCACCCCGGGCAGGGGCCTACATGGGGACACATGTGTGCGCCAGGCACTTACCGCGAGCTCACCAGGTTCCGAAGTGGTCAGCATGGCCAGCAGCACTGCATGACCCGGTGAGCACGAGGTAAGAGCCTCGCGTGTGCTCACGCGTGTCCCCACATAGGCCCGTGCAAGGGTGGGTGGGTGGGTTGGTGGGTACCCAGGGGGATTTCCTGCAGGCTCTGGGGGACACAATCCTGTCCCCTAGGCCCTGCAGGAACTGGGGAAGGAACGCAACAGGCCTGCCCAATGGGGCCAGCCGGAGGGGAGGCCTGCAGCTGTCAGGGAGGGAGTGTGGGAACGCTCTCCGTCCCCAACAGCTCTGGGACGGAACAGAACGGCCAGGATCGCCTTGGGCTGGGTGTAGAGCACAATTTTGTGCTCTACAACCAGAACGCGTGTGGGCACATTGGGACATGCTGGGGCAGTTCCAAATGGGGCCGGCAGCCCAGTGGGGTGAATGCTCCGTCCCAGGACATTCTACACGGGTTCCATAGGCCCTTGTGCAAAAAGGTCTCTGGGGTCAATTTGCACTTTGGCCTGTAGTTAACACTCGCTGCACATCTTGGCAAGTGCATCTTGTAACTGCAGGAGGCGCTTACAGCCTACGAGCGCCCTTTGGGTGCTCAGGGGCATTTTTACACTTCCCTTCAATCTGCTGGATGGGAAAGGAATACAGTGAACTAACGTTGACTAGCGTGCATTCACACTTGGAGCACTAGTCAACTTTAGCCTAAAGAAGTGATGGTCACACGCTTGCAGCTCCTCTCTTAGACGTCAGCTTACGAAGAGACCTGTGAGGATTTTCCAGAGAAGGATGTTGTTTGGATGTAGGAATTTTGAATGGAAACCACAGAGACTCCTGCTTTGGTAAAGACTGAGGGCCCAGGAAATTGAGTTAATTTGCCGTGTTTCTTCACCCAGAGGGTCATCAGTCTGTGGAATTTCCTGCAAGAGGTAGTAATAGCAACCAGCCTAGATGGCTTTAAAAAAGAGTTAGACAAATTCATGGAGGACAGATGTATCAAAGGATACTGGAACCTCTTGCAACCTCTTGACTCATGTAATCTGCCCTTTCAGAAAAACCTTGTCCCCGTGCAAAAGATGGCCCCGACCAGTTCCAGAGTTCGGGCCACTGTACCTAATCCACAGCAGGTAATGACAATAGCCCTCAGAGTGGCACATGGGAATGTTTTTCCCTCCAGTCAAAGACCCAAGCTTGACTTCTTTGCTCCACACTTCCTCTTTTCATGATCACCTGCTCCAGTTTCTTTATTTGCCATTGTTCCTGCTATCAATATATTCATTTGTATGAATTTCTTATCCAACTCTATACCCAAAGGTCACAGGGTGGGTTATAACCTTTAAAACCATGGGCATATAAAATGAACACATTAAAAACATATTAAAACTATAACAGTACCAGGGCGTGGGAAGGAAAAGCTGTTTCTATAGACAGGCAAGGCCAGGGCAAAGATGAAGCCTTCTGTTCACTTTTGCTGTCTGCTGTTATTTTGGGCAGCTTATCATTGCCTAAAACAGCTTAGTAACACTCTCTAGCTGAGCAACCACTGTGACACATTTACCATGTAAACCTAAGGGCCCCATTAGCATCTAACCTACCCTCCTTAACATTTTTCCAAGTCTTTTATAAGAACATAAGAGGAGCCCTGCTGGATCAGGCCACAGCCCATCTACTCCATCATCCTGTCTCACACAGTGGCCACCCATGGGCATCTCAAGCAGAGACAAGGGCAAACCTTCTGCTCTCAAATCCCAGCAAACAGCCCTAGAAGCATCCTGCTTGTCCCCCTACCCTGAAAGGTGTACTTAGGCATCTGTTCTAGTAGCCATTGATAAACCTGCCATCCATAAACTTGTCTAAAATTTTCTTAATGCCATCTATGCTGGTAGCTGTAACCACCTCATCTGGGAGCAAATTCCATAAACCAATGGCCCTCTGGGTGAAGAAATACATCCCCTTGTTGGATCAGTGTGATCTTTAATGTCATGGAAGTCTGTGGCTGCATGTCATTGGTTCACTCTGCAGCCCATATGGCGGGGGACAGTTCAGTTGACTGGGAGATTCTCAACATGTGGGGAAGGAGTCCCCTTTTATATTCACTACTCCTGCCCATTGAAGGGGACTCAAAGTGGCTGAGAATCCTTCTGTTAGTACTCGGAAAGAGAGCTGTGACAAGCCCAAGGTCACCCAAATGTTTTCGTAGAAGAGGAGGAAGAATTTGCTTTTATTCCTCACTTTTCTCACCCATAAGGGACTCAAAGGTGGACAGAGAACACTTATTTTCTCTATCACACAACACTAGAACCATGGGGCACTCTATGAAGCTGATGGGTAGAACAGTCGGTTCTCTACAGGTCTCATAAAAGGAATCCAGATGGGAGAGTGTAGTGGGAATAACAGGATCTTGTGGAACAATAGCTTTTTACCACAATAGCTTTATTGAATTAAATGGATACAAATCTCTGGCGTGACTATATGAGATACACAAAAAGAGGTATCAATTCAATGAGAATTCCAAAATATCTACGCAAAAAAACCCCCGTCTGGATATGGCCTGAGACAGTGTGGATTATTTCTTCCCAGACTTCCACTGATTTTTCTGCAGTCCTTGTGACTTGTTTTTATTTCGTAATGTATAATTATTTCCTTCATATGTGTTTCTTTCTATTGACATCCTGGATAGCTCAGGATCATTTTTGCACTGAGTCTTGAGATGTGAAGTAAGATTTGATGACTGAACAAAGCCTCTTCCACAAATCTTACATTTATAGGGCTTCTCACCTGTGTGTATTCTGCAATGACTATTCAGCTGTGATGACCGGCTGAAGCGCTTTCCACACTCCTTACATTCATATGGTTTCTCTCCAGTGTGAATTCTGCGATGAGCAATCAGCTGTGAAGACACACTGAAGCTCTTTCCACATTCGTTACATTCATACGGTTTCTCTCCTGTGTGAATTCTTTGATGCATAAACAGCTGTGATGACTGTCTGAATCTCTTTCCACACTCCTTACAGTCATATGGTTTCTCCCCTGTGTGAATTCTCTGATGTCTACTCAGCTCTGATGACCAGGGGAAGCTCTTTCCACACTCCTTACATTCATATGGTTTCTCTCCAGTGTGAATTCTGCGATGAGCAATCAGCTGTGAAGACACACTGAAGCTCTTTCCACATTCGTTACATTCATACGTTTTCTTTCCTGTGTGAATTCTTTGATGTCTCCACAGCTGTGATGACTCTCTGAAGCTCTTTCTGCACTCCTTACAGTCATACGGTTTCTCTCCTGTGTGAATTCTGCGATGAACAGTCAGCTGTGATGACTGTCTGTAGCTCTTTCCACACTCCTTACATTCATATGGTTTCTCTTCAGTGTGAGTTCTTTGATGTCTACTCAGGTGTGATGACCAAAAGAAGCTCTTTCCACACTCCTTACATTCATATGGTTTCTCCCCTTTGTGAATTCTGCAATGAACTGTCAGCTGTGAAGACACTCTGAAGCTCTCTCCACATTCATTACATTCATACGGTTTCTCTCCTGTGTGAATTCTCTGATGGCTAGTAAGCCGTGATAACCAATCAAAACTCTTTCCACACTCCTTACATTCATATGGTTTCTCTCCTGTGTGAATTCTGCAATGAACAGTCAACTCTGACGACCGTCTGAAACTCTTTCCACACTCCTTACAGCCATACAGTTTCTCTGTGTGAGTTCTTTGATGTCTACTCAGGTGTGACGACCAAACGAAGCTCTTTCCACAATCCTTACATTCATATGGTTTCCCTCTTCTGTCAATTCTGAGTTGTTCAGTCAGGCTTGAGGACACTCTAAAGCTCTTTCCACAATCCATTCCAGGAAACTCACTGGTGCTATCATCTTTCTGAGATACTTTGGATTCTTCCATTTGAGCTTTCCTGTGATGTTGCTTATGTCTTTTAGCTTTTCTTTTCTTCTGGAAGATCTCATTCTCTTCTTCGTATACGATTCTTTCTAGGGACCACATGTATGGTTCAGGATCATTTTCACACTCATACACGTGACCTGTTTGAGGGGGGGAAATAAGACACATTAAGAATTTCAACTAAAACCCAAACAAGTACTTTTGTTCTTTTCTCATGACCTACATAAGTGCATAAAACAAGATCTGGTGGATCAGGGCACAGCCCCACCTGGTCCATCATCCTGCCTCATGGTAGCCAAGCTATTCCTTCTGGGGATCCTTTTAAACAGCTTTTAGAGGCAAGCTGCTCCTCTCTCCAATGTGGACATGGTACCTGATCACCCATTCTTGTAGCCATTGACACACCTGTGTGCCATGAATCTACCCTTTCTTAGAGCTATCCAGGCTGGCTGCTATAACCACCGATTCTGATAGTAATTCTTCAAACCAATAAGCCTCTGGGTGAAAAAAAAATACTTTCCCTTGTACGCCTTAGCTCTCCTGACCATCAGCTTCATAGAGTTCCCCATGGTTCTAATGTGAGAGAGATAAAATAATTCTCTATCCCCTTTTTTTCCAAATGTGGCTGCACCATAGATCCATAAAGAGACAAAATGATGCTTCCCAACATGTTTTCTATTCCTGTCCTAATTATTCCTAGCACTGAATTAGATTTTTTTTTGTCACTGCTGCACACTGGGCTGATAGATTCCTTGAGGAGTCCACCAGAACCTCGAGATCCTTTTTCTGGTCTCTCACAGAAAGCTCATACCCCTTCTGCTTATTAGCATAACTGGGATTCTTTGCCCCAATATGCACCACCCATGCTCTTTAATATCCATAGGAAGCCGCTGGGAGAGGTCATCAGGAGATTTGGAGTGAGATGTTATCAATACGCAGATGACACTCACCTCTCTCTCTCTGAGCCATCTGAATGAGGAGAGGCAGCTGACGTACCGGACAGGGGCCTGGAGGTAATGAAAACGGAATCCAGACAAGACAGTGGGGCTGTGTGTCCCTGAACTTGGGAGGCACCTGTCATTGCTGGGGTTGTAATGCCCTGGAAAGGACAGGAGTGAAATCTGGGGTTGCTCTTGGACTCTGCTCTGACAGTTGAAGCTCAGGTGGAGGCCGTGGCCAAGAAAGCCTATTCCCAACTACAGTGGGTTGGACAGCTAAGGCCCCTTCTGGAGAGAGATGAGTTGGCCATGGTTATCCACGTGTACCAACAGAGGCCTAACTGACACCATCTTGGCATTGTGAGGTTTAGCATGCATGAACTCTCATGCCTTGGGAAAGGTGGTGTCTGTGTGCTAACTCCCATGCAGCAAGTCCTAGCTCACCTTAGAGTTCCCATGCAGCTGGGAACAACTTGGCAGAGATAACACTAACTGGATCCAAAGGATGAGAGGTGCAAATGTCTGTTTGTATCAGATAAGAATTAGCATCTAGTCATCAGCCCTGAGTAGACATCAGAGAATTCACATCGGAATTCTTCGGCCTTTGTCTTCCTGTTCATTTGTATCGCCTTCCGTACTTTTGGAACTTGCACCATGGACTCCACAGTCTCTCCAGTGACAATACCTTTTGGCATGGACTTTTTGGGTTTTCATGCTTGCCAACTCATCATCAATTTGGCCTCCTTCTCTGTACAACCTGGAGGCAGGGAATTTTGCAGACATCACTCACGAGTGAACCTTGGGGGATACTTTTTCTTTCCCTCCGCTTGAAACACTGGCCACGTATAACTACTCTCTGTGTCCCATCCTTTAGCCAGTTGCCAACCTCGGATAGGACCTGTCCTCTTCTTCCATGACTGGTGAGTTTATTCAGGAGCCTTTGATAAGGGACTTGGTCTCAAGCCTTGAGAATATCCAGACAGATAATGTAAACAGAATCATCTTTATCAATGTACTTATTAACAGCCTCAATGTTAGGAAGACATGATTTACATTTGCAGAAGCCAAGCTGATTTACTTTCAATGGTGCTTCCTCTTCTATGTGCAAAGTAACCTTCTCGTTCCTAGAGCTCTACTAATTTTTTATTTTATTTTTTTAAGATTAGTGTTACATTTGCTACCCTCCGGTCTTCAGGCAATCAGCCTGATCTTCGGGAAAGATGGTATTTTTTTCTAGAAGTTCAGCAATTTCACACTTGAGTTCTTTAAGGACTCTCAAATGAATTTCATCTAGTCCCAATGATTTGAGTTTCGCTTATTAAGACATGCAAGGACTTCTCCCTGGATACCTATATACAGTTTAGTTATTTTGAATCTGTCCGTCACTCAGCAGCAGTTGTATTCCCCATCTTCTCCAGTGAAAACAGAGGGAGATAATTCATTTAGCCTCTCTGCAATCTCCATTTCTTCTTTAATTATCCCTTCCTGTTCATTGCCATCAAATGGACTATCCTTGTTGTAGTATATAGCCACATGTCTAATCTTCACAATTTTTGACGAGTTTTGGAAATATGGTAGAAATGTAGCAGCAGGGGGTCCACCGAAATCAGTAAAAATTTGAAAGTAGTCTACAAGAAAAAAAAGTTTGGGAACCTCTGCATACAGTTTAATTATTTTGACTCTCTCCTTCACGTGGCAGCAGTTGTATTCCCCCAGTCTTTTTCAGAGAAAACAGAGGGAGATAATTCATTTAGCCTCTCTGGTATCTCTGTTTCCTCTTTAATTATTTCTTCCTGTCCACTGTCATCAAATGGACTATCCTTGTTGTAGTACATAGCCACATGTCACTTAATACCTTTGGACTGAGTAAAATTCACTCCTTGCCTACCTTATAAAGAGAACAACCGGTTGAATCAGACACTTCCTGCTTTTCTGTCTGGGCAGCTTGCACACAGAGGCTGATACTAGGCTACACAGTGGGAAAGAGATTGGCTTTTGCCTTGTTCATGTGTTTTGATCAAGGTAGCAAAGACTGAATGAAAATGCCATTTCCTTTACCACTTCGAATCTGTGTTTGAAGAGTACAATTTCCAAAGGCAACTTTGATGCTCCTGATTATCAGTCACTCAAGACGTGCTTGGGGGTCAATGAGTGTTCAATGAATCATGAAATTTAGCTGAGGTCTGGTATAGACCCTCAGTTCTACATGCTGGAGTGGAAGAAAGTGGCTGCACTGTCTCTCAAGCTTGCTCTATTCTAATTGGTCTAGGTAGCCATAATGGCCATGTACACCGCAATACCAGCAGACCTGTTTTTACAGGCCTAGCAGCAGTCCAGGTCCGGTTAACCTACCCAGGAAGACATGTGGGAGGCCACACGCCTCTGTTTTCCAGTTTAACAGGGAAACTTCACTTAGCAGAGTCAGCCCAGCGGACTTTCACAGCACAATGTTCTGAATATGGTTGGCAAAATCCTCTGAAGATGGATATCACAGCTTGTGACAAATGCAGAAAAGGTAGGTTTATTAGCATAGTTTGCCTGGTAAGTGATGGGACAGCATGGCTTAGCTTAAACCCAAGGGAGAGGTAGGTTTTGCCCTTGCTTTGAGCCAATCAGAGCATCATCTACGGAGAGGCAAGGTATATAGGCTTAGTCAACAGCTGTTCTGGGTTCCCTTGCTTGGGATAACCCACTAAAGGAGAGTGGAGAAGAGGGAACCGGGCTCTTAGCTATTATGAGCGAAGTAGAGTAGAGAGTCTTGAAATGGTATGTTCAGATTGAGAGAAGAAAGTACTGCTGAGAATTTGTCTGTGTGAAGTTAAAAACTGTTTGCCTTTCAAGAAGTCTGTTACAATTAAACCATTATTCGTTTTTGTCTATGACCAGTCCTTGTCAGTTGTCTTTGAGTGGAAACAATATACGAGAGAGCTCACAAAGGAGTACTGTGCCTTCAAACACTATAGAAACAAGGTAGTGGGGCCGGCAGCTTGTTGGTAGGGAAGGCCTTTCTGTTTCAAAGTCTGAGACACAGAAAGGGGAGAAGGTGGGGGATTCCCTGCCAACACCAAGCCGTAGCTTACTGATTAAACGCGTTCCTGTGATAAAATACTAAAGGGCATGAAGGTGTTGGGCAGGGGTTGTGACACAGTTGTATCCAATACCAGCAGACCCGTTCTTACAGGCCTAGCGGCAGCCCAAGACAAATTAACTAGCCCAGGGAGGCCGGGGGCCACACACCTCCGGGTTCCAGTTTAACAGGAACACTTCACTTGGCAGAGTCAACACAGTGGACTGTCACAGCACAACGTTCAGAATGCGGTTGGCAAAATCCTCTGAAGATGGATATTGCAGCTGTATCCGAGAGCTTCGGTTCTCAGAAGCAACCTGGAACATGGCGTAACAGCTCAAAAACTGCTACAAATGAGAGCAAGTGTGGATGAGAAAGGAGGAAGGCCTCCAGGATCCTAAAGCAACCTGGCAGGCACAGAGATCTCAAATTGGCATGCACAGTGTAGACAAGCAAACCCCAAAACCAAATGCAAACAGAAACAGACTTATTCCTGTCACCCATATAATTGTCAATCCAGCCAAAGGAGGTTACTCACCCAAAAAGTCCAGATTTGAGTAATTCTCTTTCATAACTTCCCTGTGCAAAGCCCTCTGGGCCGGATCCAGCAAAGACCACTCCTCCTCCATGAAATGCACAGCCACAGCCTCAAAAGCCACTCGGATCTGCAAGAAACAGAGGACTAGTTTCCCCTTCAGAAAGCATATAAATGTCCAAATTTCCAATTTAAAAAGAAGAGCTTGAGGATTCTTCTCCAGGAGGCAAAATGTGCTCAGCTGCCTTCAAAAGATCCCTAGTGATCAATCTGGATGGAAGTCAGGAAGAAGGCAGCAGGTGGAGGAATCAGAGCCCTTTGGGAAGAGATATGCTTTTCTTACCTGATCCAGGGGCTGCTCAGCACTCATTTCTGGTCCATCAGGAATTGGAGGAGTCTTTACATTACCTGTGAAACAGCACAAGGATTAGATGGAACTGACTGATCCCATCACCTGGCAGATCTCCATGAAGGTCCTCGAGGTTAAGAACATAAGAGAAGCCTTGCTGGATCAGGCCACAGCCCATCTAGTCCAGCATCATGTCACACACAGTGGCCCGCCAAATGCTCATGGGCACCTCAAGCAGAGACAAGGACAAACCTTCTCCTGCTCTCGAATCCCAGCAGATGGCCTTAGAAGCGCCCCAGTTCCTCCCCCCCTAAGCCTGAAAGATTCACCTAGGCATTTGTTCTAGTAGCCATTGATACATCTGTCATCCATAAATTTGTCTAACCCTGAGGTTCACAACAGTAGAGACCTAACACAGTGTGGACAGGAGTTGAAGCATCATCCAACCCTCACCCTGAAGCCCCCAGGCTGTCCAAAACCGTGTTCCTTACCCATGCAGGGAACTTCCCCATCGACCTCCAGCACTGACTCCCTTCCCAGCAGTCTCTGAATGCAATCCGGTGGTGCCTCCTCTGACTCAGGGAGATCACCTTCTGACCATACCTTCTCCTGCAATCATATTTATTTATAGATTTATGTATATATTTATATTTCACAAATCACCTGTATTTTTTTCAGAAATGGGGTTTGAAGAATAGGCAAAGGAAGGTCCTTCCATAACATGGGGCCATCTCAGAGAAGTGAGAAAGTGGTAGCAAGGAACCTTTGGCAGGGGAAAAAAGATGCCTCAGGATAGGAAATGAAGGAGGCAAGACAGCGAAGGAAACCTTGGACAAATGAGGATTGTTATAATGATATGTCAGACCCTTGAAAAAAGGAAATTAACATCCTCTCACCTGTTTGGCCTCTTCAGCCTTGCTCAGGAGGAAGCCTTCTGCCAGGGCCACCGCCTGGGAGCTGCTCTCCGGCCCACATTCCAGGACCCACTTCTGCATCTCCAGGGGAAGGACGGCCAGGAATTGCTCCAGGATCACCCAATCAAGCACCTGAGCTTTTGTGTGCTGCTCTGGCTTTAGCCACCGGTGACAAAGATGGTGGAGTTGGCTGCAAACCTCTCGGGGTCCCTTGGCCTCTTCATAGCAGAAGCCCCTGAATCTCTGTCTCTCTTCCTCTAATCTGGCCTGGTCCTCAGGCAGGAGAACATGTTCAGAGGCATCTGGGCCCCTTTCTGATTCTGGGTTGGTCAAAGTTTGCTCCTCCATCACTGAGATTTTCCCTTATACTATTTTCTTTCTCCTAATAAGGTCCACTCACACTGGGGAGTCTTGAGAAGCAAGAGAGAGAAATTCAGTCTTGATCCAGCGTGGACTTCTTCCTGCAGGGAAGGCAGAAGGTGGTTTAGGGTACGCAGTGAAAGTGCTGGGTGGGCGGACAAAGGTAGGAGACAGGCACTTCCTCCGTGCTCCAAAAGGGCCCTTATTTGATCTTACTGCTCCTTCCACGGTTATTTCTCCTCAAATCACATGCAGCCATTCCTGAGCCACGGGAAGGTTTTTTGCTAAAAACTGTGGGCAGGAGAGGAGGCTCTTTCTGCCTTCTCCAGCCAGGCCTTTCCATACTCAGTGGTCTTTGGGCACAGGCTCTCTGCTCGAGCTCAGAGGTACTTCAGTTCTTTCCTCTTTATTGCAAATCTGTTTGGCTGCACTTTCCTGCACCGGCCATCCCATAATACACTCTCTGCCATGTTTGAGCCCCTTTCCACCTCCCACTTCTCCCTATCAATGTTTCTCTTTTCTCTTCTGCTTTCCTCGGGTAAAAGGGCTACAATGTCCATCTTACATTATCCAGGACACTCCGGATTCATCCAGACAGCAGATCCAGACCCATTTTATCCCACATTATCCAAATAATGTGGAATAAACTTAAGTGCTGCCAGGATGAAACTTCTCTCTGCAGGGGGAGGGAGATCCTGCCCTGCCCTGCCCTGCCCAGCCCAGCCCAGCCCTCCCCCCTTACCCCACTTCTGCATCCCCCCTCCCAAATGGGGCTCCAAACACGCTTCCCCCCCCCACTCCCCCTACAGCCCTGTCCTGGGGAGAGACCACCAGCCCTGCACCCAGCGGTCTCTGCCCAGCCCCCTCCCTCCCCACCCACTTCGTCCCCCACCCAGAGGCAGCCCCGCCCCCTCCCGCCCCCCTCCCGCCCCAGCTGCTTTGCACAGACCGACCCAGAGCCAGACGCCCCTTCTGGATCACAGAGAGAGAGAGAGAGAGAGAGAGACTTTCCTGCAGGAAGTGTGGTCTCCTTTTTTCCGGGACTCCTCTCTAGGACTGGGATCTTCCTTCCCTTAACCCTTCCTCTCCTGGCACAGTTTCACCCAGAGTAGCCTCGTCTGTGTGTTTGCGCTGTGTGTGTTGCTGATTCAGATATTCCTTTGTAGAGGGAAGTGTTGACACCTCACACTACATACTAAGCACACGGCCCTCTACGGATATTTTAGAGTCAATTCACCAACCAATAAAGGAATAAGAATATTTAAGTTAATTAAAAATGTCAATTTAAACAGTGTTGATGCCTACGTGGTCAAACAAATGACTGGAGCAGCATCAGCAGCAAGAGCCTTAAGGCGGGAAGACCCATCAAAATGGACTTTAATTACTTGGCTTCATTATCTTGCTGAACTATTAAAATTTGATTATCTACTACAAAGGACTATGTTGTTCTAATGATGTGCAATGATGAAGACGATGCAGAATAAAAATTATGATGTTAGTTGCTTATAGCTGCTCTATTTGGGACTGTAAGCCTGCCTGGCCAAAGTGTTTAAAATTAGGATCCCTCTCTTTGACTTTAGGGGAATCAGTTCCCCTACTAAGCATGCAAGTCAAAGGGAAGTTAACATCTTAAAGTGAATTAGAAATTATTAGTTGATAGAGGTGATTAAGACCTAGTTATGTGTTAAGTGTATAATTTGCTGACAAAGGGATAGCCTGGGGTCAAGAGGTTCTCCTTTTTCCTGTATAAGTTAAGGTTGTCCTTTCACCCTTTTGTTTACGTATCTTTAGGCTATAGATGTTTCTATACGAAGAACAATAGAGACTGACCTAAAATGCAAGCAGGCCTATAAAATTATTAAGGTTAGACTGTAATTTCCCCATATATGGTTGAACGGAAAAGCATATGTATGCTCTTTTGAAAACATATAAAATGTGTATGGATTAATTGCTTGGTGTGCAGTCATTGGTGAAGGAATTCACACTGCACCACTTTTGCTGGTGAAATAAACTGTCCTTGTCTATGAAGTCCAGTATCGTCCCTTGCTTTGGGAACCTCAGATGTGTAACGCCTACAATAATATGTGACAAAAAGTGATTAATTACTCAAGGGGGAGCAGCAGAAGCAATGTATTGGGGGGGAAATTATGCTTAATTATTCAATGGAATATTAAAAAAAATTTATAACTTGTATTTCTATCCCGCCCTAGACCTGAAGGTCTCTGGGCAGGTAACAACATTTAAAATCAGACATATATTAAAACAGGAACAGATTAAAACAATTCCAGTGTCTGTAAAGTGGGAAGAAACAGTACATTCCCATTTAACCCATTTAATCTTTCCCTGAAAGGGAAGGAAATGAGAAATACGTTGTTTTCTTAATTGAATCTGTTGTAGTGATTTTTTTCATTAAAGAAACTTCATCCACACAAACTGAGGACACATTCACGTCCCAGGAAAGTGAAAAGAGGGGATGTATTTGCACTTTGGAAAGCCGGATCCATTCCAAACATAGCCGGTGCTTCCCCAAGAGCAGGCTAAGTGTGAATCACCTCTATCCCAGAGGAAGTCACAGCATCACGGCAACGGTGCCAGTGGTCATGTGTGGCACCATTGAGGGGGTGACCAGGTCTTGCAGAGTGCAACTGCACCTGCTCCATACCATGTGAATGCTCCACACTGGGGCTTTTCTGGACTTATCCTGTTTGCAAAGTGCAGAAAGGGCCTCAGTGTTGTTTAAATCTCTTTTATCATTCTGAATGGGGAAATTTGACCTGGAAGCTCCAAAACTGGCCCACGGTGACTGCAGAGTTCCATCTCAATTTTGTAGGCTATGGCTCTAGTGGGGTGCTAACTGCGTCCATCTGGGCTACTGCAGAAGGAAATCGGAGAGAAGAGGCCAGAGGTTCTCTGAGTGTCCCCAGAGGTCCATGGCAACTTCCATTCTGCAGAACTTTGGCTCTCCTCTTTCGCTTCATTGAGCAGCTCCTCAAACCATCAAGCCAAACAAGTACCAATGGCAAAAGCCTGAATTCAGGGTGGGACAGTTCAAATTAGAATGGCCTCTGCACATTCCCCAATACCCCAACATTTTATTTGCTCAGGAAGAGAAGCAAGGCTGAAGAGGCCAAGCAGGTGAACACTGTAACATATGTTCCCTCCTATGCTCCTCCTGTTCTCCTCATTAGAAGAAGCCTTCCATCTTCCATTAGGACAAGCCTTCCATTATACCTGTTTTGAAATGCGTGAAGAAAACCTGCACACAATATTTGTGGTGAAATTGATTTATTTAAAATATTTATATACCGCTTCCAGTTAAAATATAATCTTGAAGTGGTTTACAAACCATGGAGAAGAAAAACAAGTAAAATCATATTAGTCATATAAAATCATTATTAAAATCAAGCAAATGTTCACTCTGGAAAGGCTTTAATTTTTTCTAGAAAGGCCTTCCATCAGCACCTAAAAACAGAAGGGTGGGTGGCCTACAAATATCAGAGGGAAGACTATTCCTGAGGTTGGGGGCCAATACAGAAAAGGCCCCGCAGCAAGGTAGTCATAAGTAGAGATGTGCAAGAATGTTTGTAACATTTGTAATGGCTCTTTAATCCTGAAATAAAATGGCAATTATGCTATTGGGAGACACTTGGGTCATGTGTTTAGAGGGCTGGATTCTTATCTGGTAGTCTTCTGGCTGGATTCTCCACTCTGCTAAGAAACCAGCTTGGTGACCTTGGGCTAGTCACAGCTATCTTTCTGAGGTTTGACAGCCCCACAGGCTTTCTGTTGTGGGGGGAAGAACAGAAGGTTTGTCAACAGCTTTGAGTCCCTTACGGGTGAGAAAAGCGAGGTACAAAAGCAAACTACTACTACTCCTCCACGAAACTATCTGGGTGATCTTGGGCTTGTCACAGCTCCCTTTTTGAGCACTAATAGAAGGATTCTCAGCCACTTTGTTGCCTTGAATGGGCAAGAAGAGTGGATGTAAAAGGGAACTCCTTTTCTTCTCCACATGTTGAGAATTTCCCACTCAGCTGAACGGTCCCCTGCCATATTGGCTACAGAGAGAACCAATGACATGCAGCCACAGACTTCCATAACTCTAAAGATCACACTGAATAATTAATTGTTTCTATTCTCTAAAGGTTTCAGACAAGAAATACAGATGGGAGAGTGTAGTAGGAATAACAGGATCTTCTGCTGCAATAGTTTTTTCCCACAATAGCTTTACTGAATTAAATGGATTCAAATTTTTAGCGTGCCTATATGAGATACACAAAACATCTATCAATTTAATGAGAATTCCACAGTATCTATGCAAAAAAAACCCTGTCCGGATATGGCCTGGGACAGTGTAGATTATTTCTTCTCAGACTTCCACTGATTCTTCTGCAGTCCTTGTGAGTTGTTTTCATTTTGTAATATATAATTATTTCCTTCATATGTATTTCTTTCTATTGACATCATGGACAGCTCAGAATCATTTTTGCATTGTGAGTCTTGAAATGTGAAATAAGCTTCAATGACTGAACGAAGACTCTTCCACAAATCTTACATTTCTAAGGCTTCTCACCTGTGTGAATTCTGCAATGAGTATTCATCTGTGATGACCTGCTAAAGCTCTTTCCACACTCCTTACAGTCATATGGTTTCTCACCTGTGTGAATCCTGCGATGAACAGTCAGGTGTGAAGACACTCTGAAGCGCTTTCCACATTTGTTACATTCATACGGTTTCTCACCTGTGTGAATTCTGCAATGAGTATTCAGATGTGATGGGCAGCTGAAGCTCTTTCCACACTCCTTACATTCGTATGGGTTCCCTCCTGTGTGAATTCTGCGATGAACAGTCAGGATTGAAGACACTCTGAAGGTCTTTCCACATTCATTACATTCATACGGTTTCTCTCCTGTGTGAATTGTTTGATGTATAAACAACTGTGATGACTGTCTGAAGCTCTTTCCACATTCGTTACATTCATACGGTTTCTCTCCTGTGTGAATTCTGCGATGGCCAGTCAGCTGTGATGACTTTTTGAAGCTCCTTCCACACTCCTTACATTCATATGGGCTCTCCCCTGTGTGAATTCTGTGATGAACAGTCAGTTGTGATGGCTTTCTGAAGTGCCTTCCACACTCCTTACATTCATATGGGCTCTCCCCTGTGTGAATTCTGCAATGAACAGACAACTGTGATGACTTTCTAAAGCTCCTTCCACACTCCTTACATTCATATGGGTTCTCTGCATGAATTCTGCAATGAACAGTCAGGTTTGAAGACACTCTGAAGCTCTTTCCACATTTGTTACATTTGTACGGTTTCTCTCCTGTGTGAATTCTTTGATGTCTACTCAGGTCTGATGACTGTCTGAAGCTCTTTCTGCACTCCTTGCATTCATACAGTTTCTCTCCTGTGTGAATTTTTTGATGTTTACACAGCTGTGACGACTGTCTGAAGCTCTTTCCACACTCCTTACATTCATATGGTTTCTCTCCTGTGTGAATCCTGTGATGGATTCTCAGCTGGGATGACCAAATGAAGCTCTTTCCACACTCCTTACAATCATATGGTTTCCCTTTTCTGTGTATTCTGAGTTGTTCAGTCAGGCCTGAAGACACTCTAAAGCTCTTTCCACATTCCATTCCTGTGTGATCTCCTGAGATAGGAAACTCACAGGTGCCGTCATCTTTCCTATTTATTTTGGATTCTTTCATCGGAGCTTTCCTGTGACGCTGCTTGTGTCTTTTAGCTTGGCTTTTCTTTTGGAAGATCTCATTCTCTTCATATAGGATTCTTTCTGGTGACCACATGTATGGTTCAGAATCATTTTCACACTCATACACGTGACCTGTTTGAGGGCAAAAAATAAGACACATTAAGAATTTCAACTAAAACCCAAACAACAAGTGCAACTATGTCCTCCTTTTTCAATGCCTTCCCTTTCACCTCTGAGCCAATGTGCCATCGGAAGTTCCTTCCTCCAATGCTCACTTTTGGTCTTTTCTCATTTGTTGCAATCGCGAGCTGCAACCTGAATCCAAGGGTTATGGGAAACTTGAGGGGAAGCAGCCTCTGGCTACTTCGCTGTGACTGCAGTTCTAAAAACCCCAGCAATGCTGGTTACTATACAGGGGCTGCAACGGTGCGGGTATCAGCTGTTGCTGGTATCATCCCCCGGGTGTTGCGATAGTAAATCCTTTAATCTCCACCAGAATGAGATAAAGGATCGCCACGTGCTCAGATGGCGAAGTTAAAGACAGAGAGCCCAGGAGAAAGAAAACAGGAGGGAGACAGGATCAGCTGGAAAAGAAAAAGCTTTTATTCTTCTGCAGAGGTTTAAATAGCCTGCTCCTAAAGGGGGTGTTGCAGACATCACATGGTGTAGAGCTGGCAAGATTATTGGAGCAGCTGGCCCTTGGGATCCCCTGATGTCATTTCCTTCAGCAGCAGGAAGAGAAGAGTCCTTTTGATCCCATGTGGAGCAGAGGAGAGGAGGATCCCATGTGCTCAAAATGGTGAAGGAAAGTTCAGCAGCAGCATAGAAGCAGGAAGGAGCAACAGCCCTGCCAGGAAGAGGAAAAGCAGGAGAAGCAGCAGCTGCTGGGGATATGCTGGTGAGGCAGCGTGAGAGAGGGGCAGCCCCAAGTGGAGGGAGTGGGTGAACGCCCAGTAATTGCTACACTCATTACCTACATAAGTGCATAAAAGATGTTCTGGTGGATCAGGCCACAGACCCACCTGGTCCATCATCCTGCCTCACAGTAGCCAAGCTATTCCTTCTGGAAATCTCATGCAGAAGACAAAAAACAAAACCTTCACCTGCTGTTGATTTCCTTTTAAATGGCTTTTAGAGACAAGCTTCTCCTCTCTCCAGTGTGGTCATGGTACCTGCTCACCCATTCTTCTTTTCTTTTCTTTTTTTACAAAGGAAGGCTTTACCACACTGCTCAGTATCTCCTCAACCCAACATTATCTGAATGTAGCAGGAGTCTGGTGTAGACCCTCAGTTCTGCACACTGGAATGGAAGAAAGAGGCCCCACTGTCTCCCACGGTTGCTCCAGAATGGCCAAGTACAGCACAATACCAGTAGACCTGTTTTTACAGGCCTAGCAGCAGCCCAAGACCAATTAACAGCCCAGGCAGGCATTTGGGGGGCCACACACCTCTCTGTTCTAGTTTAAGAGGGAGACTTCGCTTAGCAGAGTCAGCACAGTGGACTGTGACAGCACAATGTTCAGAATGCAGTTGGCAAAATCTTCTGAAGATGGCTATGGCAGCTGTATCCAAGAGCTTCGGTTCTCCGAAGCAACATGGAGAACGGCTTTACAGCCCCAAAACTGCTACAAATGAGAGCAAGTGTGGATGAGAAAGGAGGAAGGCCTCCAGGATCCTAAAACAACCTGGCAGGCACAGAGATCTCAAATTGGCATGCACAGTGTAGACAAGCAAACCCCACAACCAGATGGGACACCATGGAAACAGAAACAGAGTTATTCCTGTCACCTGTATAACCCTCAATCCAGCCAAAGAGAGCTACTCACCCAAAAAGTCCAGATTTGAGTAATTCTCTTTCATAACGTCCCTGTGCAAAGCCCTCTGGGCCGGATCCAGCAAAGACCACTCCTCCTCTGTGAAACGCACAGCCACAGCCTCAAAAGCCACTCGGGTCTGAAAGAAACAGAGAAATAGTTTCCCCTTCAGAAAGTGTTTAAACATCCACATTTTCAGTTAAAAGAGAAGAAATTTGAAGATTGTCCTCCTCGAGGCAATATGTTCTCAGTTGTCTTCAAAATATCCCTAGTGATGTGGACTTCCGGTTTGAAGGAATGTTGGCTCAACGTGGAGAGCTTTAGCTCCCAGCCTGTAGTGAATTACTGCCCCAAGAAATGTAAGTTGAAAGAAGGAAAAACCAGCCGTTTTCTCTTCAAAAGCCTCTTCTAAAGCAGAGAGGCATTTGAAGAGAAAACTGCTGGTTTTTCCTTCTTTCAACAGCAGCGATTCTTCATATTTCCCTGGGTGGCACACCCCTTCCCCTACCGGGTCATAGACGGCTCGAGCTAGAGCGGCAGCCTCCGAGGCTGGATTGCAGCCCAGATCCTTTGCTGGACATTTATTGGAGTCAGGTTTTTCCCTCGCGTCAGCACCAGAAGCAAAGCTAGAAGCCACACTCTTGGGATTAGCAGGAAAGGCTGCCATCTCTCCCCAAGTCCCTGAAGCACCAGGAAGTCCGAGGCTCCGTTTAGCCTGCACACCCCAGTTTTGTGTTGGCAGCTGCGGCGAGCAGGACCTGGGTGAGGGTATTTCCAGCGTATAAGGCGACCCCCAACTTTTCAGAAGATTTTTTTGAGGTTAAAAAGTCATCTTATATGCCGGAATATATGGTAATGCAGACTTTTTATCAGAAACTATATAAGAAGAATGAAGTAAACAAGAATGGAATCCAAAACTATTTAAATGATCAAAACCTACCGCAAATATCACAACAACAAAGAGACCTTTTGAATGCACCAAAAGTGGAAAGAGAAGTAAAAGAAGCAATAAGAAGAGCGAAGACAGGAAAGGCCCCAAGACCAGACAGCCTATCTATGATATATTACAAAACCTTTAAAGAGGAGACGGTGCTGATATTAACAGAAATAATGAATAATATTCTGGAAAGAGGTATGATACCAGAGACCTGGGAACAAGCAACTATCACCTTGAAACTGAAGGAGGGACAGGATCCAACACAACCAAAGAATTATAGACCTAATCTCCAAAGGCAACTTCGGAGGGACTTCCAAGCCTCCGCTAATCCCCCTTTTCCCTAAAACACCTGGGGTAACAGGCAGACCCCTTGTGGGTAGATCCGGATTTGCAAATGGGTGCTCCAGTATTTCCACAGCAGGCAGGCTAGCACCCATTGCTATTGGGTGCTAGACCACCCATGGAAACACACTGGGTACTTTGCTTAATCTGGATCTACTAGATCCAGATTAAAGGAAGTACCCATTCCTTAGATCTGGATCTTCTTATATATATACATATATAAAATTAAAAAAGAAGAGGACTGAGGTGTGCAGTAATCGGAGACCCTTTTAAGAAATATTATTCTCCTACCTGATCCAGGGGCTCCTCAGCACGCATTTCTCTTCCATCAGGAACTGGAGGAAAAAGCACAAGGATTAGATGGAACTGACTGATCCCTTCACCTGTCAGATCTCCATGAAGGTCCTTGAGGTTCACAAAAGGAGAGACCTAAATGGCCTGGGAGAAACACATTTTGGACAGGAGTTGAAGCATCATCCCACCCCTCACCCTGAAGCCCCCAGGCTGTCCGAGAAGGTGTTTCTTACCCATGTCGGGAACTTGCCCATTGACTTCCTGCATAGACCCCCTGCCCAGCAGTCCATGAATGGGATCCAGTGGTGCCTTCTCTGAGTTAGGGAGATCACCTTCTGACCATACCTTCTCCTGCAATCATATATATATAATATATATATATTTATATAATATATAAATATTTATATATTTATGGATGTATAATGTATGTATATTATGTATATATTTATATATTTAGGTATATATTATGAATATATTTCACAAATCACCCACATTTTTTCAGAAATTGCATTGATGTATATGCAAAGGAAGGTCCTTCCATAATATGGGCCAGCACAGAGGAGGTCCTCTAACATCTCATCTTAGGATACTGCCAAGGAGGCCTCTCCAAAAGATTTTAGTCCAGGTGAGGTCTCAATGGGACAGGACACTTATTTAGATATTTAGGACCTACACTGCTTTAAAAGTCCAAATGAAACTCTCCATTTGGCTCAGGTGGAAAGTGGTAGCAAGGGACCTTTGAAGGGGGAAAGAAGATGCCACAAGATAGGAAATGAAACAGGCAAGACAGCGAAGGGAACCTTGGACAAGTCAGGATTGTTATAATGATGCGTCAGACCCTTGAAAACAAGCAGATTAACATCCCCTCACCTGCTTGGCCTCTTCAGCCTTGCTCAGGAGGAAGCCTTCTGCCAGGGCCACCGCCTGGGAGCTGCTCTCCGGCCCACATTCCAGGACCCACTTCTGCATCTCCAGGGGAAGGACGGCCAGGAATTGCTCCAGGACCACCAGGTCCAGCATCTGAGCTTTTGTGTGCTGCTCTGGCTTTAGCCACCGGTGGCAAAGACGGTGGAGTCGGCTGCAGAGTTCTCGGGGTCCCTCGGCCTCTTCATAGCAAACCCCCCTGAATATCTCTCTCTCTTCTTCTGATCTGGCCTGGTCCCCAGGCAGGAGAACATATTCAGAGGTATCTGGGCTGTTTTCTGATCCTGGGCTGGTCAAAGTTTGCTCTTCCATCACTGACAGATTCCCTGATACTATTTTCATTCTTCTAATAAGATCCAGTCACACTGGGGAGCCTTGAGAAGTTCTGCAGGCAAATCTCACTTCCTCTTGCAGACTGAAAGGTGTTGTGGCAGCAAGAGAGAGAAATTCAGTCTCAATCCAGCGTGCGCTTCTCCTGCAGGGAAGACAGAAGGTGGTTTAGGGCAGGCAGAGGAAGAGCTTAGTGGGAGGACAAAGGCTGGAGAAAGGCACTCCCTCCATGATCCAAAAGGGCCCTTATTTGATCTTACTGCTCCTCCCTTGGTTGTTCCTCCCCAAATCACATGCAGCCCTTCAGGGGCAGAAGGATTTTCTCCTAAAAACTGTGGGCAGGAGAAGAGGCTCTTTCTACTTTGTCCAGCCAGGCTTGTGAACACTCAGGCATCTTTGGGCACAGGCTCTCTGCTCAAGCTCAGAAGTACTTGAGCTCCTTCTTCCTTATTGCAAATCTGTTTGGCAGTGCTTTCCTATACTGGACATCCCATAATACACTCTCTGGCATGTTTGAGCCCCTTTCCACCTCCCCCTTCTCCCTATCAATTTTTCTCTTTTCTCTTCTGCTTTCTTAGGGTAAAAGGGCTATGTCCATCTTACCCTGTCCAGGACACTCCGGATTCATCCAGACAGCAGATCCAGACCCATTCTTTCCCAGATTATCCAAATAATGTTCAATAAGCCTACGTGCTGCCAGGATGGAACTTCTCTCTGCAGGGAAAGGGAGGCGATCCTGCCCACCCACCCTTCAGCATTCCCCCTCCCAAATGGGGCTCCGGACATGATTCCCCCACTCCCCCTCCAGCCCTGTCCTGGGGAGGGACCACCAGCCCTGCACACGGGAGACCCTGCCCAGCCCCCTCCCTCCCCACCCAGAGGCAGCCCCGCCCTCTCCCGCCGCCCTCCCGCCGCAGCTGCTTTACCCAGACCGACCCACATCCAGATATCCCTTCCGGAGGGGACCTCAGAGAGAAGTGGACTTTGTTCGCAGGAAGTAGGAATCTCCCTCCTTCCGTGTCTCCTCTCTAGGACTGCCAACTTCCTCTCCTTAACCCTTCCGTTCTTGCCTCTCCTGGCACAGTTTCACCCCGAGTAGCCTCGCCTGTGTGTCTTTCTGTGTGTGTGTTGCTGATTCAGATATTCTTTTGTAGAGGAAAGTGTTGACACCTCACACTACGTACTAAGCACAGGACCCTCTACGGATATTTTGGAGTCAATTCACCAACCACCAAATAAATGATATTTAAGTTAATAAAAAATTACAATTTAAACAGTATAGATGCCTAGGTGGTCAAACACATGACTGGGGCAGCACAAGCAACAGTAGTCTTAAGGTATAAAGACCCATCAAAATGGACTTTAATTACTTGGCTTCATTATCTTGCTGAACTATTAAAATCTGATTATCTACCACAAAGAAGGAATATGTTGTTTGGAATGAGGACTAATAATGTGTAATAAGGAATAAGTGGCAAAAAGTGATTCATTACTCTAGGGGGAGTAATGCAAACAATGTATTGAAAAAGAATTATGTTTAATTATTCAATGGAATATTATTATTATTTATTTATTTTATTACTATCCCACCCTAGGCCCGAAGGCCTCTGGGCAGATAACAACATTTAAAATCAGACATATATTAAAACAGGAACAGTATATATTAAAACAATGAGAGTGTCTGTAAAGTGGGAAGAGACAGTATATTCCCATTTAACCAAAGAGGTGCATCTTTACCGCCTTCCTAAACATATATAGGAGAGCAGTGATCTATATAATAACTGAGTAGCAGTTTAATATTTCCCTGTAAGGGGGGAGGGGGAATGAGAGAGGGATACTTTGTTTTCTTAATTGAATGTGCTGTAGTGATTTTTTTCATTAAAGAAACTTCATCCACCACAAACTGAGGACCCATTCACATCCCAGGAAAGTGAAGACAGGTGGTGTATCCAATGTCCGCATTTTGGAAAGCCAGATCCGTTCCAAACTTAGCCAGCGCTTCCTCAAGAGCAGGGTAAGTGTGAATCACCTCTATCCCATTGAGGGGGTGACCAGAGGCCTTTTCTCATGATGGGTTTTGGAATGCGTCTACAACACGCCAGGATGGAGCATTAGCTCTTGTGGAGTGGCTGGATCCATTTCACAGAATGTAAGAACTACTTGGATTGGGAGGAATGGCTTATCTACTATTCTTACAGTGGGCGGCAAGTTGCATATGGAAGGCCATGAGAACAGGACCACAGCAACTTGGCCCAGTCACAATTATCTTAGCAGTTACCTTTTGGAAATCATGTTAGAGGAATCCACAAAATTGTGTGAGTTGTGTGGTTTCCCCGATTCTTCCGAGATGGTTTATCTGAGTCATCCTGTTTCCTTAACCACTGTGACACATTTACCAAGTAAATCTAAGGAACCCATTAGTATCTAATGTACCCTCTGAATGTTTCCAAGTCTATTATAAGAATATAAGAGCAGCCCTGCTCCATCAGGCCACAGCTGATCTAGTCCAGCATCCTGTCTCACACAGTGGCCCAACAATTGCCCACGGGGATCTCAAGGAGGGATGAGGGCAAAACGTCTCCTGCTCTCAAATCCCAGCAAATGGCCCTAGAAGCATCCTGCTTGTCCCCCCACCCCGAAAGATGTAATTAGGCATCTATTCAGGTAGACATTTATACATCTGTCATCCATAGACTTGTCTAACCCTTCCTTAATGCCATCTATGCTGGTAGCTGTTACCACCACTTCCGGCAGCAAATTCCATAAACTGATGACCATTTGGGTGAAGAAATACTTCCCGTTGTCGGATCTGACTCTCCTACCGGTCAGCTTGATAGAGTGCCCCTGGTTCACAAAACTTTGGGCTTGTCACAGCTCTCTTTCTGAGCACTAACAGAAGGATTCTCAGCCACCTTGAATGGGCAAAAAAGTGAATATAAAAGGGAACTCCTTTTCCTCTCCATATGTTGAGAATCTCCCACTCAACTGAACTGTCCCAGGCCATATGGGCTACAGAGAGAACCAATGACAAGCAGCCACAGACTTCCATAACTCTAAAGATCACACTGAATAATTGTTCCTATTCTCTAAAGGTTTCAGAAAATGAATCCACATGGGAGAGTGCAGTGTGAATAACAGGATCTTCTGCTGCAATGGCTTTTTCCCACAATAGACTAGTGCTCCAAGTCTATTATACCTGTTTTGAAATGTGGAAAGGGAAGCTGCACACAATATTTGCGGTGAAATTGATTTATTTAAAATATTTATATACCGCTTCCAATTTAAATATAATCTTGAAGTGGTTTATAAACCATGGAGAAGAGAAACAAGTCAAATCATATGAGGCATATAAAAATATTAGTGAAATCAAGCGAATGTTCAATCTGGAAAGGGCTTAATTTTTTTTAAAAGCACCTAAAAAACAGAAGGGTGGGTGGGCTACAAATATCCGAGGCAAGACTATTCCGGAGTGGGGGGTGCCAATACGGAAAAGGCCCTCCAGCAAAAAAACCCTGTCTGGATTTGGACTGAGACACTGTGGACTGATTCTTCTCAGACTTCCACTGATTTTTCTGCTGTCCTTGTGACTTGTTTTCACTTTGTAATATATAATTATTTTCTTCATAGGTATTTCCTTCTATTGACATCATGGATAGCTCAGGATCATTTTTGCACTGTGTGAGTCTTGAAATGTGAAGTAAACTTTGATGACTGAAGAAAGCCTCTTCCACATATCTTACATTTATAGGGCTTCTCTCCTGTGTGAATTCTGCAATGAACAGTCAGCTGTGAAGATACTCTGAAGCTCTTTCCACACTCCTTACATTCATATGGTTTCTCTCCTGTGTGAATTCTTTGATGCCTACTTAGCTGTGATGACTGTCTGAAGCTCTTTCCACACTCCTTACATTCATAGGGTTTCTCTCCTGTGTGAATTCTCCGATGCCTACACAGGTCTGATGACTGTCTGAAGCTCTTTCCACACTCCTTACATTCATACGGTTTCTCTCCTGTGTGAATTCTTTGATGTTTAGTCAGCTTTGATGACTCTCTGAACCTCTTTCCACACTCCTTACATTCATACGGTTTCTCTCCTGTGTGAATTCTTTCATGTTTACTCAGCCCCAATGACCAGGGGAAGCTCTTTCCACACTCCTTACATTCATGTGGTTTCTCTGCTGTGTGAATTTGTTGATGCATACACAGCTGTGATGACAGTCTGAAGCTCTTTCCACACTCTTTACATTCATATAGTTTCTCTGTGTGAATTCTTTGATGGCTACTTAGCTTTGATGACTGTCTGAAGCTCTTTCCACACTCCTTACATTCGTATGGTTTCTCTCCTATGTGAATTCTTTCATGTTTACTCAGCTCTGATGACTCTCTGAAGCTCTTTCCACACTCCTTACATTCATACAGTTTCTTTCCTGTGTGAATTATTTCATGTTTACTCAGCCCCAATGACCAGGGGAAGCTCTTTCCACACTCCTTACATTCATGCGGTTTCTCTGCTGTGTGAATTTGTTGATGCATACACAGCTGTGATGACAGTCTGAAGCTCTTTCCACACTCCTTACAGTCATATAGTTTCTCTCCAGTGTGAATCTTGTGATGAGCTATCAGGTGTGTTAAGCACTTGAAACCCTTTCCACACTCTTTTGATAGTGGCGATTCTTTTGATTTGTGTCTTTTATCTTGTCTTTTCTTTTGGAAGATCTCATTCTCTTCTTCGTATAGGATTCCTTCTGGTGACCACATGTATGGTTCAGGATCATTCTCACACTCATTCACGTGACCTGCTGGAGGGGGAAAAAGATAAGACACATTAAGAATTTCAACTAAAACCCAAACAACAAGTACAACTATGTCCTCCTTCCTTTTCCAGTGCCTTGCTTTTTAACCTTTGATCCAATGTGCCATGTGAAGTTCCTTCCTCCAGCGTTCACTTTTGGTCTTTTCTCATTCCCTACATAAGCGCATAAAAGATACTCTGGTGGATCAGGCCACAGCCTCACCTGGTCCATAATCCTGCCTCCTTCTGGGGGTCTCATGCAGAAGAGAAAAGATAAAACCTTCACCTGCTGTTGCCTTCCTTTTAAACGGCTTCTAGAGGCAAGCTGCTCCTCTCTCCAATGTGGACATGGTACCTGGTCACCCTTTATTGTAGCCATTGACAAATAGGTCTGTCCTGAATCTGTCCAACCCTTTCTTTGAGCTATCCAGGCTGGTTGCCATAACCACCGATTCTGGTGGTAAATTCTTCAAACCAATAACCCTCTGGGTGAAAAAAAAACACTTCCCTTCTACATCCTAACTCTCCTGACCATCAGCTGCATAGAGTGCCCCATAGTTCTAAAGTGAGAAAGATGAAATGGTTTTCTATCCCTTTTTATTCCATTTGCCATGGTTTTATATACTTCAGTCTTTTCAAAACTGAATAGGACTAGATACGGCAGCCTCATTACTGAGGACGATGTTCCAGCCCCTTCATCATTGCGGTTCCGCTTTTCTGTCCCTTTTCCAGCTTCACATCATTTGTTGTCAGGTGCCGTGACCAGAACTGTACACAATATTCCAAATGCAGTCACACCATAGATTCATAAAGAGGCAAAATGATCCTTGCCAACATGTTTTCTATTCATTTCCTAATTATTCCTAGCATTTGAATTAGATTTTTTTTTTTTGCCACTGCTGAACACTGGGCTGAGATCCTTTTCCTGGTCTGTCACAGAAAGCTCAGCCCCCATCTGCTTATTGGCATAACTGGGATTCTTTGCCCAAATATGCATCACCCATGCTCTTTAATATCTATAGGAAGCCACTGGGAGAGGACATCAGGAGTGAATTCTTCTGCCTTTGACTTTCTCTTGTTCTATACCTCTTTCTGTACTTTTGAAACTTGCAGCCTGGACCCCACAGTCTCTCCGGTGACATTATTTTTTGGCCTGGACTTTTTGTCTCTTCGTGCTGTATTGCTACTCCTTGCAAATGCTTCGGTTCTCAAAAGAAACCTTGAAAATGGCATAACAGCCCCAAAACTGCTATAAATGCAAGTGTGCAAGTGTGGATGAGAAAGGAGGAAGGCCTCCAGGATCCTAAAACAACCTGGCATGCACAGTGTAGACAAGCACACCCCACAACCAAATGGGACTCAATGCAAACAGAAACCAAGTTATTCCTGTCACCTGCATAACCCTCAATACAGCCAAAGAGAGCTACTCACCCAGAAAGTCCAGATTTGAGTAATTCTCTTTCATAACTTCCCTATGCAAAGCCCTCTGAGCCGGATCCAGCAAAGACCACTCCTCCTCTGTGAAATAAACAGCCACAACCTCAAAAGCCACTCGGGTCTGAAAGAAACAGTGAAATAGTTTCCTCTTCAGAAAGTGTATAAATGTCCAAATTTCCAATTTAAAGAGAAGACCTTGAGGAATCTTCTCCAGGAGGCAAAATGTGCTCAGTTGCCTTCAAAGGATCCCTAGTGATCAATCTGGATGGAACCCAAGAGGAGGACTGAGGTGTGCAGGAATCAGAGACCCTTGGAAGAGATTTTCTTCTCCTACCTGATTCAGGAGCATCTCAGCGCCAATTTCTCTCCCATCAGGAACTGGAGGAGTCTTTATATTATCTATGAAAAAGCACAACAGGTTCACAACAGTAGAGACTTAAATGGCTTGGAAGGAAGACAGTGTGGCAGGAGTTAAAGCATCATCCAACCTCACCCTGAAGGCCCCAGGCTGTTAAATAAAGGTGTTTCTTACCCATGCAGGGAGCTTGCCCATTGACCTCCTGCACAGACTCCCTTCCCAGCAGTCCCTGAATGGGATCCAGTGGTGGCTTCTTTGACTCAGGGAGATCATATTCTGACCATACCTTCTCCTGCAATCATATTTATTTATATATTTATATATTTTGAGTGTCAACAAACAGGTGGATAAAGGAGAACCAGTAGACATTGTCTATCTGGACTTTCAGAAGGCTTCTGACAAAGTCCCACATCAAAGGCTACTGAGTAAACTCATCAGCTATGGAATAAAAGGACAGGTTCTGTTCTGGAATTGTGTTTGGCTTAAGGGCAGGAAGCAGAGAGTAGTAATAAACGGTCAATTCTTAGGCTGGAAAGAGGTAATACGTGGGGTCCCTCAAGGTTCAATGTTGGGACCAATGCTTTTTAATTTATTCATCAATGATCTAGAAGAAGGGGTATATAGTAAATTAGCAAAGTTTGCTGATGATATTAAATTATTTAGGGTAGTAAAAAACGAAAGAGATTGCCAAGAGCTCCAGAGTGATCTCTTAGCATTCAGTGAGTGGGCAACCAAGTGGCAAATGCACTTTAGTCTTAACAAGTGCAAACTAATGCACATCACGACCAAGAATCCACATTATGTCTATACACTGATGGGATCTGAGCTTTCTACAACACACCAGGAAAGGGATCTCAGGGTTTTGGTGGACAGTTCAATGAAGGTGTCAACCCAGTGCGCAGTAGCAGTGAAAAAGCTAATTCAATGCTGGGAATAATTAGGAAGGGAATAGAAAATAAGTCAGCAAGTGTCATTTTGCCTCTTTACAAATCTATGGTGAGGCCACATTTGGAATACTGTGTACAATTCTGGTCACCACACCTCAAAAAGGATATTGTGGAACTGGAAAAGGTCCAGAAAAGGGCAACCAGAATGATTAAAGGTCTGGAACACTTTCCTTATGAAACCAGGCTGCAACGCCTAGGCCTCGTCAGTGTGGAGAGACGGCGTTTAAGAGGGGACCAGATTGAAGTACATAAAATTATGCATGGTATAGAAAAGATGGATAGAGAAAATTTCTTTTCTCCATCACACAACGCTAGAACCAGGGGGCAATCTATGAAGCTGATGGGTAGGAGAGTTGGATCCGACAAGGGGAAGTATTTTTTCACCCAGAGGGTCTTTGGTTTATGGAATTTGCTGCAAGAAGAGGTGGTAACAGCTAGCGGCCTAGATGGCTTTAAGGTAGGGTTAGACAAATCTATAGATGACAGATGTATCAATGGCTACTGGAATGAATGCCTAGTTACATCTTTCAGGTGGGGGGGGGACAAGCAGGATGCTTCTCAGGCCATTTGCTGGCGTCATGAGCAGGAAAAGTTTGTCCTTGTCTCTGCTCGAGATGCCCATGAGCATTTGGTGGGCCACTGCGTGTGATGGTATGCTGTACTAGATGGGCTGTGACCTGATCAACACAGTTTTTCTTATGTTCTTATTTATTTATATTTCACAAATTACCCGCAGATTTTCAGAAATGAGGTTTGACCTATATGTAAAGGAAGGTCCTTCCACAACTTGGGGCCATCACAGAGAAGGCCCTCTCACATCTCATCTTCGGACACTGCCAAGGAAGCCTCTCCAGGAAACTTGGAAGGTCTCTCTGGAGAAGGCACTTATTTAGAAATTTAGGACCCACATTGCATAGGGCTTTAAAAGTCCAAGTAAAACTCTTAGTTTGGCTCACATGCAAATTGGTAGCAAGGAACCTTTGGAAGGGGAATGAATCTGCCTCAGGATAGGAAATGAAGGAGGCAAGACAGCGAAGGGAACCTTGGGCAAGTCAGGATTATTATAATGATGCGTCAGGCCCTTGAAAACATGCAGATTAACATCCCCTCACCTGCTTGGCCTCTTCAGCCTTGCTCAGGAGGAAGCCTTCTGTCAGGGCCACCGCCTGGGAGCTGCTCTCCGGAACACATTCCCGGACCCAGTCCTGCATCTCCAGGGGAAGGATGGCCAGGAATTGCTCCAGGACCACCAGGTCCAGCATCTGAGCCTTCGTGTTCTTCTCTGGCTTTAACCACTGGTGACAAAGATGGTGCAATCGGCTGCAAACTTCTCGCGGTCCCTTGGCCTCTTCATAGCAGAAGCCCCTGAATCTCTGTCTCTCTTCTTCTGATCTGGTATGGTCTTCTTGCAGGAGAATATATTCAGAGGCACCTGGGCCCCTTTCTGATTCTGGGCTGGTCAAAATTTGCTCCTCCATCACTGAGATTTTCCCTTAGACTATTTTCATTCTTTTAATAAGATTCACTTACATTGGGGAGCCTTGAGAAGTTCTGCAGGCAAATCTCACTTCGTCTTGCAGACTGAAAGGTGTTGTGGCAGCAAGAGAGAGAAATTCAGTCTCAATCCAGCGTGGATTTCTTCCTGCAGGGAAGGCAGAAGGTGGTTTAGGGCAGGCAGAGAAGGGGCTTGGTGGGAGGACAAAGGCTGGAGAAAGGCACTCCCTCCATGCTCCTTTCTCCACAAGGGTCCTTATCTAATACTCTTCCCATGGTTGTTCCTCCCCAAATCACATGCAGCTCTTCAGAGGCAGAAGGATTTTCTCCTAAAAACTGCTTTGTCTAGCCATGCTTTTGCACACTCTGTTCATGCTCAGAAGCAATTTCATTTCTTCTTTTTCACCGCAAATCCCTTTGGCCACCCTAACCTTTCCTGCACTGGCCATCTCATAATACACTCTCTCCCATGTTTCAACCCATTTCCAACCCCGCTTCTCCCTTTCAATGTTTCTCTTTTCTCTTCTACTTTCCTGGGGTAAAAAGGACTCAAAGGTCCGTCTCACAAGGTACAGGACACTCAGGATTCATCCAGACAGCAGATCCAGACCCGGATTATTTATCCCCGGATTATCCAAATAATGTGGAATAAGCTTAAGCCAGGATGAAACTTCTGTCTGCAGGGGGAGAGAGGAGACCCTGCCCATCCTCCTCCCCCGCTTCTGCATCCCCCCTCCCAAATGTGGCTCCATACACGCTCCCCCCCCCCATTCCCCCTCCAGCCCTGTCCTGGGGAGGGACCACCAGCCCTGCACACCGCAGAGCCTACCCAGCCCCCTCCCTCCCCATCCCCTTCGCCCCCCACCCAGAGGCAGCCCCGCCCTCTCCCGCCGCCCTCCCGCTGCAGCTGTTTTGCAGAGACCGACCCAGACCCAGACACACCTTCTGGCCCACAGACAGAGAGGGAGGGAGGGAGGGAGGGAGAGAGAGAGAGAGAGAGTCTTTCCTGGCAGGAAATGGGGTCTCTCTCTTTCCGGGTCTCCTCTCTAGGACTGCCAACTTCCTCTCCTTAACCCTTCCGTTCTTGTCTCTCCCTGACTCACCCTGACTACCCTCGTCTGTGTGTTTGCGGTGTGTGTGTTGCTGGTTCACATATTCCTGTGCTGAGGACTTTGCAGAAGGAAGTGTTGACCCCTGACACTACACAATAAGCACACAACCCTCTAAGGATATTTTGGATTCAATTCACCAACCACTAAATAAATGATAATATTTAAGTTAATTAAAAATGTCAATTTAAACAGTATTGATGCCTACGTGGTCAAGCACATGACTGGGGCAGCATCAGCAGCAAGAGCCTTAAGGCGGGAAGACCCATCAAAATGGGCTTTAATTTCTTGGCTTCATTATCTTGCTGAACTATTAAAATTTGATTTTCTAGCACAAAGGAGGAATATGTTGTTCGGAAGTAGGACTAATGATGTGTAATAAGGAATAAGTGGCAAAAAGTGATTCATTACTCAAGGGGGAGTAATATAAGCAATGGACTGAAAAAGAATTATGTTTAATTATTCAATGGAATATTAATTTTTTTTATTACTTGTATTTCTATCCCGCTCTAGACCTGAAGGTCTCAGGGCAGGTGCCAACATTTAAAATCAGACATATTTGAAAATAGCAACAGTATCTATTAAAACAATTACAGTGTCTGTAAAGTGGGAAGAGACAGTATATCCCCTTTAACCACAGGCCAGGGCAAAGAGGTGCATCTTCACTGCCTTCCTAAAGGTATATAGGAGAGCAGTGATCTATATAATCTCAGTTGCAGTTTAATCTTTCCCTGTAAGGGGGGAAATAAGCTAGAGATACTTTGTTATCTTAACTGATTGTGTGTAGTGTTTTTTTTATTTAAAAAAAATCATCCACCACAAAGTGAGGATCCATTCATGTCCCAGGAAAGTGAAGACAGGATGTGTCCGGTGTCCGCACTTTGGAAACCATATCCGTTCCAAACTTAGCCAGCACTTCTCCAAGAGCAGGCTAGGTCTGAGTAATCTCTGTCCGATTGAGGGGGTGACCAGAGGCCTTTTCGCATGAGGGGTTTTGGAACATGTCTACGACATGCCGGGATGGAGCATTAGCTCTTGTGGGGTGGCTGAATCCCTTTCTAGCTGCCCCAAGCATCCCGACGCATCACAGAGACGTTCCAAAAGGAGAGCACTAAAAAGTGCTCCACATGCATTCCAAACGAACTGGAACACCCCCACCTGCCATAGAGGGAAAGCGTGTACATGTTCCCCCTCCATGACAGCTGGTCCCCTCCCCCAGCCTCTCCCCATTGGCTGCCTTGCAGCCAGGGGTGGGGAGGCCTGGTGCTTCCCTTCCCCGTGCTCCTGCTCACTCCTGGGGCCCAGATTGTGCTCCTAGGGATCAGCAGGACCCCCCACCTACCCCCAAACTGGGTTACGCACACGCACACACACACGCAGACACACACAGAGCCTTACCTGCTGGCTGCCAGGTTGATTCTGGCTGCAGTAGATGGGTTGTGCTGTTTGTATGCATGCAGGGCAGTGTCTCATTGGACAGCCACCACACCTGCGCAGATGGCCTTGTGAAGCCAGGCGGGTGGCTGGCCAATGAGGCACCACCCCACCTACTGCAGCCAGAATCGACCTGGCAGCCAGCAGGTAAGGCTACGCACGTGCACACGTGACCCGTTGTGGGTTGTGTGGGTCCTGCTGATCCCTAGGAGCCCCGATCTCGGCTTCTGGAGCAAGCGGGGGCGCAGGGAAGGCACCCAACAGGCCTCCTGCCCTGGATCTTGCCTGATCCAATGCCAAGTGGCCGGGGGAGGAGCGTCTCGCCCACATTCTGTCCTTTCCAGGCTAAGACATGTGGGAACGCTTTCTTCACTTGGAGGGAGGCAAGGAAGGTGTGTAGACACGTTCCTGCCTCCCTCCGTGCAAATGGATAAAGCGTTCCCACGTGATGCAGAGTGCAACTGCGTGAGCCAGTTTGGTCTAGTGGTTAGGGACCCAGACTCTTATCTAGGAATACCGGGTTCGATTCCACCCTCCTCCATGAAGCCAACTGGGTGATCGTGGGCTAGTCACAACTCTCTGTTAAACCCAGAAAACAGCAGAATCTGCATACAGCAGTAAGCACATCAGATAACATATGGATTTGGATTTCGTATTCACAGACATAGGAAAAGACACGTTGCTTCACTCCAAACTGGAAGCCAGAGTGATTCCAAACTGAATGCAGAACGAGAACTAACTTAACAGATTGCTACTAACGTGCATGGATATATGAAGCAAACACAAATATACAACTTACCTACTAATGTCTACATATTGATACAAGAGGAAGAGAGAGAAAGAATAACTCAACAGCATACAATTTATATATGTGAGTTAACACTCCGTCTTAGAGCCTTGGACCCCACGTGCACAAGTTTAGCCTATCCAAGCAGTTTCAAATTAGTGTTATCTAGGTCACTGACATAGCACAACACCTGGCATTTATCAAATAGGTCTGGTGAGGCAAATTGCGGGACAACCGCAAACTAGAAATCCTGACACCCCTTCCAGGTTGGAGGGCAAATTGCCTCACCCAGATTTAATATGTTTCTCATGTTTGACTTCTGTTAAGGCTTTACTTAAAATGTTAGCTGCATTATTTTCAGACTCAATGTAAACAACCTTGATAACTTTATTTTGTACAGCTTCTCTAATCGACGGATAGCGAACTCCTAGATACTTTGATCTCGATTGGAGATTCTCCTGCTGTAGGGACTTAATGCATCCTTGGGAGTCAGAATATACTGTAATTGGACTTTTCCTTTCCATATTCAGCTCCCTAGCTAGACTCTCTATCCAAATAAGTTCTAACTGCATTTGATTTAACAACTCAATCTTGGACTTCAATGGTACTGTCAGACTTCCAAACAATGGGAACATCAAACACCTTTATAAGATTCCCATTCCTAGACTTAAACTCATGTAGGTCCGCAAAAGATGAGTCTGCATAGGCAACTATTCCCTTATTCACATCTGGGGTAATAAACAAACATATCTCTTACATGCCCTTAAGATAACGAAGGACCCTTTTGGCAGCTTACCAAGCAAATTCAGAAGGTTCATGTAACTTTCGAGTCAACATCGATGCAGCATACATAATATTCGGATGACACCGATCGCCAGATAGCATAGAGTGCCCACAATACTTTGGTAAATTTCAGGTTTATGAAATAAGGTAGCATTCTATGTTTTATTATAATCTGTGAGCATAGGACTTGACATAGCCTTTCAATCTTCCATGTTTGCTTTTTTCAGCAGCTTCTGTATCTTTTCTTTCTGGTTCAGGATCAGTCCATTCTCTGTGAAGGACAATTTCAACTCCTAAATAATTTTTCGGCTCACCTAAACTTTAATCTTGAGATATGAGGAGAGCTGTTTATATACTTGACTCATAATACTTTCATTTTCTCCACAAACCAGAATATCATGCACAAAAACTGTCAAAAACTTTTCTGTCCCACATAGAGACACGCATCTCCTACAGAATGCTTAAACCCAATCTTGCATAATGTATTGTGGAGATCATCAGTCCAACATTTTCCAGATTGGTGTAGGCCACATAAAGCACATTTTAACTCATAACTTCCTGTGGAAGAATGCTGTTCAAAACCTTGGATGGGTGCCAAATAAAGTTGTTTCTCCAATTCAGTGTTCAAGTAAGCTGTCCCTAAATCAAATTGTCAAATCACATATCCTTTTTGTATAGCACAACAAAAGAACATACGCAAGGATTCAGAATGAATCGTAGGGGCAAACGTTTCATCATAATCTTGTAAATATCTCTGCTGGTATCCCAATGCTACTAATCTGGCTTTATATGAGTACTTTCCATTGGCCAATTTCTTGTGTTTATACTCCGAGCGAGACTTAATCTGCTCATTTTGACTATCTGGCTTTGCTGGAGTCAGAACACTTAAATCAAGCAGAAACTGAAATTCTCTTTTCATAGCTTCAAATCACAGTTTTCTCCCCTCTTCTGGACATGACAAAACTTCCTGAAAACTTACAGGTTTGCACCAGGAAACAGTCTCATTTATTGCCCCAATTTGGTGAAATTGATTTATTTAAAATATTTATATACCGCTTCCAATTTAAATATAATCTTGAAGTGGTTTATAAACCATGGAGAAGAGAAACAAGTCAAATCATATTAGTCATATAAACACATTAGTAAAATCAAGCAAATGTTCAATCTGGAAAGGTTTAATGTTTTAAAAAAGCCTTAAATCAGCACGTAAAAACCAGAAGGGTGAGCGGGCTACAAATATCCGAGGGAAGACTATTCCGGAGTGGGGGGTGCCAATATGGAAAAGGCCCACCAGCAAAAAAACCCTGTCTGGATTTGGACTGAGACACTGTGGACTAATTCTTCTCAGACTTCCACTGATTTTTCTGCTGTCTTTGTGACTTGTTTTCACTTTGTAATGTATAATTATTTTCTTCATAGGTGTTTCCTTCTATTGACATCATGGAAAGCTCAGGATCATTTTTGCACTGTGTGAGTCTTGAAATGTGAAGTAAGCTTTGATGACTGAAGAAAGCCTCTTCCACAATTCTTACATTTATGGGGTTTCTCTCCTATGTGAATTCTGCAATGAACAGTCAGTTCTGATGACTTTCTGAAGCTCCTTCGTTACATTCATATGGGTTCTCTCCTGTGTGAATTCTGTGATGAACAGTCAGCTGTGAAAACACTCTGAAGGTCTTTCCATTCGTTACATTCATACGATTTCTCTCCTGTGTGAATTCTTTGATGTCTACACAGCTGTGATGAGTCCCTGAAGCTCCTTCCACACTCCTTACATTCATATGGGTTCTCTCCTGTGTGAATTCTGCAATGAACAGTCAACTGTGATGGCTTCCTGAAGCTCCTTCCACACTCCTTACATTCATATGGTTTCTCTGTGTGAATTCTTTGATGGCTAAATAGGTGTGATAACTCTCTGAAGCTCTTTCCACACTCCTTACATTCATATGGTTTCTCTCCTGTGTGAATTCTTTGATGGCTACTTAGCTGTGATGACTGTCTAAAGCTCTTTCCACACTCCTTACAATCATACGGTTTCTCTCCTGTGTGAATTCTTTGATGGATACACAGGTGTGATGACTCTCTGAAGCTCTAGGTCCAAGAAGAAACCAATGTGGCTCACAAATGCAGTAGATGAAGTCATTAAAAACAAGAAGAGTTCATTTAGGAAATGGAAGGCTTGTCCAAATGAGGAGAACAGGAGGGAACATAGACACTGGCAACACGAATGCAAGACGGCCATTAGGAAAGCTAAGAAAGATTTTGAGGAGCACATTGCTAAAAACATCAAAAGAAATAACAAGAACTTCTTTAAGTATATCAGAAGTAGGAATCCAACCAGGAGAGCAGTTGGACCACTAGATAGTAAAGGAGAGAAAAGGGTAATTAAAGAAGACACGGAGATTGCAGAGAGACTAAATGAATTTTTTGCTTCCGTATTCACGGAGGAAGACAGAAGACACATGCCAGTAGCTGAGCCTGTGTTTTCTGAAGAGTTAAACTGTACAGAAATAACCAAGGAAGAGGTCCTGGCATGTCTTAATAAACTAAATGTTAACAAGTCACCGGGACCAGATGGTATTCATCCAAGAGTCCTTAAGGAACTCAAATGTGAAATTGCCGACCTTCTAGCAAAAATATATAATCTTTCCCTAACATCAGGCTCCGTACCTGAGGACTGGAGGGTAGCAAATGTAACACCAATATTCAAAAAAGGATCCAGGGGTGATCCAGGCAACTACAGACCAGTTAGCTTAACGTCAGTTCCGTGTAAGGTGATGGAAACCATTATTAAAGACAAAATTAGTGTGCATATGGAGCAGCAGGCATTGCTGAACAAAAGCCAGCATGGCTTCTGCAAAGGTAAATCATGCCTCACAAATTTGTTGGAATTCTTTGAGAGTGTCAATAAACACGTGGATAAAGGTGAACCAGTAGACATTGTCTATCTGGACTTTCAGAAGGCTTTTGACAAAGTCCCACATCAAAGGCTACTGAGTAAACTCACCAGCCATGGAATAAAAGGACAGGTTCTGTCCTGGATTTGTGACTGGCTTAAGGGCAGAAAGCAGAGAGTAGTAGTAAACGGCAATTTCTCAGGGTGGAAAGAAGTAAAAAGTGGGGTCCCTCAAGGCTCAGTACTGGGACCAATGCTTTTTAATTTATTCATCAATGATCTAGAAAAAGGGGTACATAGTAAAATAGCAAAGTTTGCTGATGATACTAAATTATTTAGGGTAGTAAAATCTGAAAGAGATTGCCAAGAGCTCCAGAGGGATCTCTTAGCATTGGGTGAGTGGGCAACCAAGTGGCAAATGTGCTTTAATCTTAACAAGTGTAAAGTAATGCACATTGGGGCCAAGAATCCAAATTACGTCTATAAACTGATGGGGTCTGAGCTTTCTGCAACACGCCAGGAAAGGGATCTCGGGGTTTTGGTGGACAGTTCAATGAAGGTGTCAACCCAGTGTGCGGCAGCAGCAAAAAAAGCAAATTCAATGCTGGGAATAATTAGGAAGGGAATAGAAAATAAGTCAGCAAGTGTCATTTTGCCCCTTTATAAATCTATAGTGAGGCCACATTTGGAATACTGTGTACAATTCTGGTCACCACACCTCAAAAAGGATATTGTGGAACTAGAGAAGGTGCAGAGAAGGGCAACCAGAATGATTAAGGGTCTGGAACACCTCCCTTACGAAACCAGGCTGCAACGTCTAGGCCTCTTCAGTCTGGAGAGACGGCGTTTGAGAGGGGACCTGATTGAAGTATATAAAATTATGCACGGCATAGAAAAGGTGGATAGAGAAAATTTCTTTTCTCTATCGCACAACACTAGAACCAGGGGGCACTCTATGAAGCTGATGGGTAGGAGCGTAAGGTCTGACAGGGGGAAGTATTTCTTCACACAGAGGGTCATCGGCCTATGGAATGTGCTGCCAGAAGAGGTGGTGACAGCTACCAGTCTCGATGGCTTTAAGGTAGGGTTAGACAAATTTATGGATGACAGATGTATCAATGGCTACTAGAACGAATGCCTAGGTGCATCTTTCAGGCTGAGGGGGGGGGAGGAAATGGGGCGCTTCTAGGGCCATCTGCTGGGACTCGAGAGCAGGAGAAGGTTTGTCCTTGTCTCTGCTTGAGATGCCCATGAGCATTTGGTGGGCCACTGTGTGCGACAGGATGCTGGACTAGATGGGCTGTGGCCTGATCCAGCAAGGCTTCTCTTATGTTCTTATGTTCTTATGTTCTCTTTCCACACTCCTTACATTCATATGGTTTCTCTCCTGTGTGAATTCTTTGATGTTTACTCAGATCTGATGACTCTCTGAAGCTCTTCCCACACTCCTTACATTCATATGGTTTCTCTCCTGTGTGAATTCTTTCATGTCTAGACAGCTGTGATGAGTCTCTGAAGCTCTTTCCACACTCCTTACACATATACGGTTTCCCTCTTCTGTAAATTCTGAGTTGTTCAGTCAGGCTTGAGGACACCCTAAAGCTCTTCCAACACTCCATTTCTGTGTGATCTCCTGAGACAGGAAACTCTCTGGCGCCATCATCTTTCTGAGATACTTTGGATTCTTTCATCGAAGCTTTCCTGTGACGTTGCTCGTGTCTTTTAGCTCGGCTTTTCTTTTGGAAGATCTCATTCTCTTCTTCGTATAGGATTCTTTCTGGTGACCGCATGTATGGTTCAGGATCATTTTCACACTCATTCACGTGACCTGCTGGAGGGGGAAAAAAATAAGACACATTAAGAATTTCAACTAAAACCCAAACAACAAGTACAACTAAGTCCTCCTTCCTTTTCCAGTGCCTTCCCTTTCACCTTTGAGCCAATGTGCCATGTGAAGTTCCTTCCTCCAGCCTTCACTTTTGGTCTTTCTCGTTACCTACGTAACCTCATAAAAGATGCTCTGGTGGATCGGGCCACAGCCTCACCTGGTCCATCACCCTGCCTCCTAGTAGCCAAGCTATTCCTTCTGGGGATCTCATGCAGAAGAAAAAAGACAAAACCTTCACCTGCTGTTGCCTTCCTTTTAAACGGCTTTTAGAGGCAAGCTGCTCCTCTCTCCAATGTGGACATGGTACCTGATCACCCTTTCTTGTAGCCACTGAGAGACATGTTGATACCAGTTAAGATTATTAATAAAAAGAATTGGCTAAATACGATTGGGAAAAATTCTGGTGTAAAGGCATTATCTTGGGCCATGAGTCCTAAAGTGGAATGCGATTCTATCAGAGCTTTAAGATTTGGCCATAACTGGAGGAATTATAGAGCCTAGACCATTTTTAACTTGGAATAAAAGCCTTGGACTTATGATATGAAATATTTCTAAAAAGCAAAGACAGATCTCTCGATTCAGTTACAAACTGCTGATAATTACTGTTGGTTTCTTGTGTAGAGGATCTGGTGAGTCATTTGATTGACTCTAGATTATGCCTGGATACCAGAGAGGACAAGAATGGTAAAATATTGGGTCTATTGACATGGGTTAATGATTGATTGTTGAGTCTCCTAAAGGAGAAGGATATCTTTTGTTTTAAGAAAATAATTCGGAATGTTCCTGGGGAAGTGGATCTTATGAGAATGTTTTATGGTTGTAAGGATCTGCTAAGTACACATAAGCTATTCCATTGTGTTTTGATTTAAAGGAAACAATAAGAATTGTTCTCAAAGAGACAAGTTAACATAAGAGATTAACTTCTTTTGGGACAGCTTGGAGAACTAGATTACCTTTCAGGAAGGATTTTGGAGATGCTGTAAGGTTAATCTGTATCTTTTTGGGAAAAGCTATGAGAAGACTTAGTACACATACACATTTTATTAATTAACAAAGGAAAAACTAATAGTCAGCATTTTTAGCTTCAATTTTTTGGCTATAAAAAAAGGCCAGCAGAGAAGAGATGGTGTCTTCCTCTTCTTTGTGCCTTTTCCTCATGTGAGGCTAGAGAGAGACCTGAAGAAGCTTCTCTGTCGTCGTCCCCCCAACCTTTCTTCTTTCTGCTACAAAGTTGAAGGAGTTTTACTGCAGGAACAACATTTTAAATTTTGAGTTTGAGTTTTGGCCTGTTTGACCAAGGCAATTGAAAATATAATTTTTAAATAGTATTTATTTTTAATTTTTATTCCTTTTCTGGGAATCAGTCTGACTGAGACTGAAGACCTTCCCAATTTTGAGTCATTTTTTGGGTCCTGAAAGAGATGCATTTCACTGTAATCATACATCTCTGTAATTTCCAACTTCTGGGCATGGAGAAGAAGATCGTTGGTGAGAACAACAGAAGATTGCTCTCCATTCACTTTTCCCATATTTTTATAAAGGGTTAGGGCTTGAGAAATGGAAGCTTGAAGCCAGGGGGAAAACTGTGCAGTCTTTGTGGTTACTACACAGGTGCATGTGTTTTGATCAAGGTACTCTGCCAGGATGGATATAAAAACTGTGACTGTTTCTGCCTGGGTTGAGAGGAGAAACAACCAAGTCTTGTGCTGCACCTGAGAGAGTGGAGCCTTTGCCACGGCCCCCTCTAGATGTGGGTTCCAGATGACGATGGAGGAATGTAGGGGCACCTGGGTTGGTGGTTGTTGCTTTGCTGCCATTTCGGTTCAGTTTCTCCTTTGACATTTTTGAGTCGTCTTCTGTTAAGTGGTCTTATGGTTTATTTTTTCGTTCATACTGTGTATTATAGTTTCTTAGATGACTTAGTTTATTATTAGGATTTGTACATTGCTTATGATATATTTGCTTTAGTTATGAAATTGATTTCTTTCCTTGCTGTATTTCTCTGATGTGATTTTTGTATTTGCATTGTATTTTTTGTTTGTTGTAAACCGTCTTGGGCAAAATTCTTTTGGAAAGGAGGTATACAAATAAAAATGGAAACGGAAAATGGAGGGTAGCAAAGACTGAATGAAAATGCCATTTCCTTTACGGTCTTGAATCTGTGTTTGATGAGGACGATTTCCAGATGGAACTTTGATGCTCCTGGTTATCAGTCTCTCAAGATGTGCTTGGGGATTAGTGAGTATTCAATGAATTATGAAATTATTCTGTTCATTAGCTTGTTAATTGTACTAACATGGTACTGTTCTTCAATATTCTACCTGACAGTATTAATCTAAGAGTCAATGTCTTATATTTTCTGTTTCTTTTACCTAAGAGCACTCAGTAATTTTTTTTTCTACAAAGGAAGCTTTTTCCATATTGCTCAGTATCTCCTCAACCCAACATTTTCTGAACTTAGCTGGAGGCTGGTGTAGACCTAGAAGAAAGAGGCCCCACTGTCTAGGCAGCCAGAATGGCCATGTACACTGCAATACAAGTAGACCTGTTTTTACAGCCCTAGCTGCAGCCCAGCACCAGTTGACTGGCCCAGGGAGGCACACGTAGGCCACACACCTCTTTGTTCCAGTTTAACAGGGAGACTTCACTTAGCAGAATCAGCCCAGTGAACTGTCACAGCACAACGTTCAGAATATGGCTGGCAAAATCCTCTGAAGATGGATACTGCAGCTGTATCCAAAAGCTTCGGTTCTCAGAAGAAACCTGGAAAATGGCACAACAGCCCTCAAACTTCTATAAATGAGAGCAAGTGTGGATGGGAAAGGAGGAAGGCCTCCAGGATCCTAAAACAACCTGGCATGCACAGTGTAGACAAGCATACTCCACAACCAACTGGGACTCAATGCAAACAGAAACAGAGTTATTCCTGTCATCTGTAAAACCCTTAATACAGCCAAAGAGAGCTACTCACTCAAAAAGTCCACATTTGAGTAATTCTCTTTCATAACTTCCGTGTGCAAAACCCTCTGGGCCGGATCCAGCAAAGGCCATTCCTCCTCTGTGAAATAAACAGCCACAACCTCAAAAGCCACTTGGGTCTGAAAGAAACAGTGAAATAGTTTAAGACCTTGAGGAATCTTCTCCAGGAGGCAAAATGTGCTCAGTTGCCTTCAAAGGATCCCTAGTGATCAATCTGGATGCAACCCAGGAAGAGGACTGAGGTGTGCAGGAATCAGAGACCCTTGGAAGAGATATTCTTCTCCTACCTGATCCAGGGGCATCTCAGCACCAATTTCTCTCCCACCAGCAACTGGAGGAGTCTTTATATTACCTGTGGAAAAGCACAAGGATTAGGTAGAACTCACTGATCCCCATCACCTGGCAGATCTCCATGAAGGTCCTTGAGGTTCACAAGAGTAGAGACATAAATGGCTTGGAAGGAACACAGTGTGGCAGGAGTTAAAGCATCATCCCACCCTCCCCCTGAGGCCACCAGGCTGTTCAAAAAGGTGTTTCTTACCTATGCAGGGAACTTGCCCATTGACCTCCTGCACAGACTCCCTTCCCAGCAGTGCCTGAATGGGATCCAGTGGCGCCTTCTCTGACTCAGGGAGATCACCTTCTGACCATACCTTCTCCTGCAATCATATTTATTGATATATTTATTTATTTAGAGTGACAACAAACAGGTGGATGAAAGAGAACCCAGTGCGCAGCAGCAGTGAAAAAGCTAATTCAATGCTGGGAATAATTAGGAAGGGAATAGATAATAAATCAGCAAGTGTCATTTTGCCTCTTTATAAATCTATGGTGAGGCCACATCTGGAATACTGTGTACAATTCTGGTCACCACACCTCAAAAAGGATATTGTGGAACTGGAAAAGGTGCAGAAAAGGGCAGCCAGAATGATTAAGGCTCTCAAACACCTTCCTTATGAAACCAGGTTGCAGCGTCTGGGCCAGTGGTGGCGAACCTTTTGAGCTCTGGGTGTCAAACGCCACAAAAAAAAACCCTAGCTTACTTGGGTGCCGTGCCACATCTAAAAATATACATAATTTTGTGATAGTTATATTTCTAATATATGTATTTATTGAAAGCAAAAACAAATCATTCTTTACATTAGTGACATTTTTGTTGCTGAATTTCATTTGCTAAATCTTCAACTGAAGGTTGGGATTTCATACACTTCAACCCCAAGCAAGCACTACAAACTTCTTCAGTCAGTCGGTTTCTTTTCTTGGTTTTAGTACTATTTAATGCTGAGAATAAGGTCTCAGAGAAGTATGTAGAAGGAAAATTTTTGAGTAAAGCCGTCGCTGCCGCATGCAAGTCTTCAGTCCTCTTGCTGCCGGGAGCACATGACCGGGCGGCATAACGACATGACTCCATTGCACCTCCTATGCCGGGCACAGACAGTGCCTCTGTGCTCCCGGTATTTTGGAGGTCACAAGCCAGAAGCAGCTTGTGGCCTACAAGATACTGAACACTGGTCTAGGCCTCTTCACTCTAGAGAGACCGTGTTTAAGAGGGGACCTGATTGAAGTATATAAAATTATGCATGGTATAAAACAGTTGGATAGAGAAAATTTATTTTCTCCATCTCACAACGCTAGAACCAGGGGGTAATCCATGAAGCTGATGGGTAGGAGTATTGGAGCCGACAAGGGGAAGTATTTCTTCACCCAGAGGGTCTTTGGTTTATGGAATTTGTTGCTGGAAGAGGTGGTGACAGCTAGGGGCCTAGATGGCTTTAAGTTAGGGTTAGACAATTTTATGGATGACAGATGTATCAATGGCTACTAGAATGAATGCCTAGTTACATCTTTCAGGCTGCGGGGGACAAGCAGGATGCTTCTAAGGCCATTTGCTGGGGTGAAGAGCAGGAAAAGGTTTGTCCTTGTCCCTGCTTGAGATGTCCATGAGCATTTGGTGGGCCACTGTGTGCGACGGGATGCTGGATTAGATGGGCTGTGACCTGAGCAACACAGCTTCTCTTCCATAACTTGGGTCCATAACAGAGGACTCTCCAGAAGATTTTAGTCCATGGAAGGTCTCCCTGGAGGAGGCCCTTATTTAGATATTTAGGACCCACATTACTTATGGCTTTAAAAGTCCAAGTAAAATTCTCAGTTTGGCTCACGTACAAATTGGTAGCAAGGAACCATTGCAAGGGGAAAGAAGATGCCTCAGGAAAGGAAACGAAGGAGGCAAGACAGCAAAGGGAACCTTGGGCAAGTCAGGATTGTTATAATGATGCGTCAGACCCTTGAAAACAAGCAGATTAACATCCCCTCACCTGCTTGGCCTCTTCAGCCTTGCTCAGGAGGAAGCCTTCTGCCAGGGCCACCGCCTGGGAGCTGCTCTCCGGCCCACATTCCAGGACCCAGTTCTGCATCTCCAGGGGAAGGACGGCCAAGAATTGCTCCAGGACCACCAGGTCCAGCATCTGAGCTTTTGTGTGCCGTTCTGGCTTTAGCCAATGGTGGCAAAGACGGTGGAGTCGGCTGCAGAGTTCTCAGGGTCCCTTGGCCTCTTCATAGCAGAAGCCCCTGAAACGCTGTCTCTCTTCCTCTAATCTGGCCTTGTCCTCAGGCAGGAGAACATATTCAGAGGCATCTGGGCCCCTTTCTGATTCTGGGTTGGTCAAAGTTTCCTCCATCACTGAGATTTTCCCTTATACTATTTTCATTCTTCTAATAAGATCCAGTCACACTGGGGAGTCTTGAGAAGCTCTGCAGGCAAATCTCACTTCCTCTTGCAGACTGAAAGGTGTTGTGGCAGCAAGAGAGAGAAATTCAGTCTCGATCCAGCCTGGCTTCTTCCTGCAGGGAAGGCAAAATGTGGTTTAGGGCACACAGAGAAAGGGCTGGGTGGGCGGACAAAGGTAGAAGAAAGGCACTTCCTCCATGCTCCAAAAGGGCCCTTATTTTATCATATTACTCGTCCCATGGTTGTTCCTCCCCAAATCACATGCAGCCCCTCAGGGGCCGAAGGATTTTCTCCTAAAAACTGTGGGCAGGAGGGGAGGCTCTTTCTGCTTTGTCCCGTCAGGCTTTTGAACACTTTGTGGTCCTTGGGCACAGGCTCTCTGTTCATGCTCAGAGGTACTTCACCTCCTTCATTATTGCAAATCTGTTTGGCTGCACTTTCCTGCACCGGCCATCCCGTAATACACTCTGCCATGTTTTAACCCCTTTTCCACAACCCACTTCTCCCTTTCGATGTTTGTCTTTTCCTTTCTGCTTTCCTGTCCATCTCATATTGTCCAGGACACTCCGGATTCATCCAGACAAGCCGATCCAGACGCATTTTCTCCCAGATTATCCAAATAATGTGCAATAAGCTTAAGTGCTGCCAGGATGAAACTTCTCCCTGCAGGGGGAGGGAGGAGATCCTGTCCACCCTCCTCCCCCCCCTTCTGCATCCCCCTCCGAAATGGCGCTCCAGACATTCTCCCCCCATTCCTCCCCCCCCCAGCCCTGTCCTGGGGAAGGACCACCAGCCCTCCACACCGCAGACCCTCCCCACCCCCTTCGCCCCCCACCCAGAGGCAGCCCCGCCCTCTCCCGCCGCCCTCCCGCCGCAGCTGCTTTGCAGAGACCGTCACAGATCTAGATGTTCCTTCAGGACCACAGAGAGAGAGAGAGAGAGAGAGAGTCTTCACTGGGAGGAAGTGGGGTCTCCCCTCCTTCCGCATCTCCTCCCTAGGACTGCCAACTTCCTCTCCTTAACCCTTCCGTTCTTGCCTCTCCTGGCACAATTTCACCCTGAGTAGCCTCGTCTGTGTGTTTGCGGTGTGTGTGTTGCTGATTCAGATATTCCTGTGCTGAGGACTTTGCAGAAGGAAGTGTTGACCCCTGACACTACATACTAAGTACACAATCCTATAAGGCTATTTTGGAGACAATTCACCAACCACTAAATAAATGATAATATTTAAGTTAATTAAAAATGACTATTTAAACAGTATTGATGCTTAGGTGGTCAAGCACATGACTGGGGCAGCATGAGCAGCAAGAGCCTTAAGGCGGAAAGACCAATCAAGGGGTGTTTTTCCACTGTCACTAAAAGTACTCATTAATGGGTACTTAATGGGTACTTCTAGTGACAGTGGAAAAACACCCAAAATGGACTTTAATTACTTGGTTTCATTATATTGCTGAGCTGTTAAAATTTGATTATCTACCACAAAGAAGGAATATCTTGTTCAGAATGAGGACTATGTGTAATATGGAATAAGGCCCTTTTTGCACTGGGGCTTTTTTTATATTGTATCCTAGAATAGGGACCTGCCACCTGCATGGTAGTATAGACTTAATCACGCTCTCCCAGGGCTTGCTGTAACCTGCCCCCAGCATTGAGACAGCAGATCCCTATTCTGGGATATAATCCAGAATAAGGCCCAGTGCAGAAAGGCCCTAAGTGATTAATTACTCAAAGGGCAGCAATGGATTGGGAAAAATTATGTTTAATTATTCAATGGAATATTATTTTTTTATTATCACTTGTATTTCTATCCCGCCCTAGATCTGAAGGTCTCAGGGCGCGTTCACACGTTCTCCCTTCATGACAGCTGGGCCCCTCCCCTGACCTCTTCGCCTTGGCTATCTTGCAGCCAGGGGTGGGGAGGCCTGGTGCCTCCCTTCCCCATGCTCCTCCTCGCTCCTGGGGCACAGACTGGGCTCCTAGGGATCAGCAGGACCCCCCCCACCCTGGGTCGCTTGCACGCGTGCATGGCTGCCGTAGGGGGGCACGCTGTGCACTTGCGTGTGGAGCAGCACCTCATTGGCCAGCCATTGCGCCTCCGCAGATGGCCTGGTGAAGCCAGGCAGGTGGCTGGCCAAAGAGGCACCGCCCTGCCTACGGCAGCCACAATTGTCCTGGCAGCCAGTAGGTAAGGACATGCATGTGCATGCGCAACTCATTTTGGGTTGTGCGGGTCCCGTTGATCCCTAGGAGCCCTGATCTCGGCTTCTGGAGTGAGTGGCGGCGCAGGGAAGGCACTAAACAGGCCTCCTCCCCTGGATCTTGCCTGATCCAATGGCAGGAGGCCAGAGGAGGAGCATCCCACCCACATCCTGACCTTTCTAGGCTAAGACACACGGGAACACGTTCCTGCCTCCCTCCGTACGAATGGATAAAGCGTTCCCCCGTGTCTTCACTTTCTTCGCTAAGGTGATGCAGAGTGCAACTGCGTAAGCCACTTTAGTCTAGAGGTTAGGGAGCCAGACTCTTACCTGGGAATACCAGGTTCGATTCCACCCTCTTTCATGAAGCCAACTGGGTGACCTTGGGCTAGACACAGCACTTCGTTAGACCCAGAAAACAGCAGAATCTGCACATAGCAGTAAGCACAGCAAATAGCGTATGGATTTGGATTAGGTGTTCACAGACACAGGAAAAGACATGTTGCTTCACTCCAAACTGGAAGCCAGAGTGATTACAAACTGATTGCAGAGCAAGAGTTAACTGAATAGATTGTTTCATATATCCATGCACGTTACTAGCAAACACAAATATACAACTTAGCTACTAACGTCTACAAACTGATACAAGAGGAATAGAGAGAGAACAACTCAACAGTACACAATTTATATAGGTGAGTTAACATGCTGTCTTAGAGTCTTGGACCCCATGTGCAGAAGTTTAGCCTATCCAAGCAGTTTCCAATTAGTCTTATCTAGGTCACTGACACAGCACAACACCTGACATTTATCAAATAGGCCTGGTGACGTGAATTGCGAGACAACCACAAACTCTGGAAATCCTGACACCCTCAGGTGAGCTCTCACAGCCCCACCTACCTCACCGGGTGTCTGTTGTGGGGAGAACAACAGAAAAGCTTTGCAGGCGCTTTGAGTCCCCTTAAATGGGTGAGAAACGCAGGGTAGAAAAGCCAACTCTTCTTCTCCACGCCATGTGAATGGGTTTTATCTGACTAGTTGACCTTGTTCAAACTATAGCCTTTAATAAGGTACTTAAATATTAAAATCTCCTCCCCCCCTATTGATATATTAGCTGCACATTAACTTTGAAGGTGTGTCACTTGGCATGGAATCCGAAGTTTCAGGTTCCCTTGGGTAGTTTTTAGGCTAGATTCCTCCATCCCAACACAGGCATACAAGGCAACACACACCACCTTTGTTTCTACTCTTTTCTTGTCTAGTTTGTATTTGCATTGCACTTTGCCTTTTTCTTGTGCCACAACTGTCATCAGCCAGCCTGTTGTTGCCTTGCCTTTACACCATTTCCATTTGAAGCCTCTTGCTTGTGAGCAATAAAGCTTCACTTTTCATTTTTCCTAAGAATATTGATCTCATTGCTTTCTTGCTAGCGTGGTGCCCCTCTGCCTCATTCTCTTCTTAAGTCTAATTTTTTTTAACCCTTTGGAGCCCTATTGGGTCCAAGCTAATTTTTCCCTGAACTGATTACCCCAGAGAACAACTTTTAACAGTCCCAAGATGTGGTTTAGGTTAAAGACTGTATGATTACGCAGGCAAGAAACTTTGGATATCTAAATGGATCAAATGGGAGAAATTGTGGGTAAAAGATCTTAAATTTACGGCTTGTATGTCACTGAAAGAATATATAAGATGATGTATAGATGGTATTTAACACCACATAAGTTGGGGAAAATATATCAAAATATGTCTAGATGTTGGAAATGTAAAAAAGTAGAGGAAATTTCTATCATATGTGGTGGACATGTGAAAAAGCAAAAAAATACTGGGTAATAGGTAACCTGATGAGACAAATTTTGAAGTCTAATACTACATTTAAACCAGAACTATTTTGTTGCGAATAATAGATATTAGTTTAAATAGTACAAAGACGTTGATTTTATATATGGTGACTGTAGGCAGATTGCTATATGCACAGAAATGGAAGGAAGAAGAGTTACCTACAGAAGAAGAATGGTTAATTAAAGTGATTGAACTGGCTGAAATGGTCAAACCGACAAAGTTACTAAAGTTACTAAAGAATAAATGAATTTCTGGAAGATTGGAGCCCCGTAATGACTATTTACAGCAATTGGATATGATGACGGTCTTGGCTAATTATTAAAAAGTATGTGTAAAAAGAACAAAAGGCATACAAGAGGCGTTTTTGCACACGGGGTTTTCGAACGCATGCAAGACAGCCTCGAACGCGGCATACGCATTGTCGCAGCGGGGCTTGCGCTCCGACGTGTCCGGAGCTGTCTTGCGCGCGTTCGAGATGTAGAGCACTTTAAAGTGCTCTACATCCGTTCCGGCGCAGACGAAGCGCCCGCAGCCATTCGGGGAGAGAAGCATTCGCTCATGTTTCTCTCTCCCTGACAGCCACGGGCTCACCTCCCCTGCCGGCGCTGGCTGACAATCAGCTGATTGCTTGCCTTGCTGGCTGCAGGAGTCTCGGCAGCCGTCTCCCCGCCCCTTGCCGGCGTTTGCCGGCTAAGGCACTTCAGAATGCTTTGAGCATTCGCACACAGGCGCGCCGGAATGCGTTTACACGCGTTCCTGCGCTCCTATGTGTGAATGCTCAAAGCGTCCTGAAGTGTCTTAGGCTTCCCGTCCTACACCCGTTCCAAATGGAATGGAAGTAGTGCGAAAATGCCTCAGGGCAGCATAAAATTTAAACAACAAGGAGTCTGAAGAACGGAGGAAACCACACAGGAAACATTGAAACATTGTAACAATTGGATGTGGAGAAATTATTTTATTTTGTTGAAGTGATGTGAGAATGGTTTGGAAAAAATGAAAAAAATTATGTAAAAATATTTAGGCTTTCATGGGTGGCTTCACTCTTGTGGGGCTGTTATGCTGTATGCCAGGATACTTCTGAGAACCTAAGCTTTCAGAAATTCCTGCGATATCCATCTTCAGGGAACATGGTTCTTGGAAGAGCCAAAAGCAAATGGTGTCTTCCTAGGCCTTGTTTCCCTTCTTATAGATGTTGGCTTTTTCTTTGGCTGTTCTTTTGTGTGTGTTGTTAATGAGGCATGGGGTCCTGCCCACTGTAATCTCTTAATGCTGTTTCCTTTGGTGAAGGTGTAAACGGTGGGTTGTTGAGTCTTTCCTGTTTATTATATATTAGCATCATCCCTGGGGTGAGTGACTAGTCCTTGTTTCAGTAAAAGGATTTCCAGATGTTGCTGAGAAACAGGCCTTGGTCCCTGTTAAATTTATGGGGATGTTTTGTTATTTCAATGTCCTCTCTGGTAGCTCAAAAACTGCTACAAAAAAGAATCCCAAGCAGCTGCTAGAGCTTAAGGCCCCAAGATGCTCACCATTCCTTCATCCCCTCCCATGGGATCCCCTTTCCAGAATGTATGAACTACTTGGATTGGGAGGAATGGCTTATCTACTATTCTTACTGTGGGTGGCAAGTTGCATATGGAAGGCCAGGAGAACAGGACCACAGCAACTTGGCCCAGTCTGTAAGAATATAAGAGGAGCCCCGCTGAATCAGGCCACAGCCGATCTAGTCCAGCATCCTGTCTCAAACCGCTTTGATGACTGAAGAAAGCCTCTTCCACAAATCTTACATTTATAAGGCTTCTCTCCTGTGTGAATTCTGCAATGAGTACTCAGCTCTGATAACTTTCTGAAGCTCCTTCCTTACATTCATATGGGTTCTCTCCTGTGTGAATTCTTTGATGTTTACTCAGCTCTGATGACTGTCTGAAGCTCTTTCCACACTCCTTACATTCATATGGTTTCTCTCCTGTATGAATTCTTTGATGCCTACACAGGTCTGATGACTCTCTGAAGCTCTTTCCACACTCCTTACATTCATACGGTTTCTCTCCTGTGTGAATTCTTTGATGTTTACTCAGTTCTGATGACTGTCTGAAGCTCTTTAAACACTCCTTACATTCATACGGTTTCTCTCCTGTGTGAATTCTTTGATGCCTACACAGGTCTGATGACTGTCTGAAGTTCTTTCCACACTCCTTACATTCATACGGTTTCTCTCCTGTGTGAATTCTTTGATGTCTACACAGCTGTGTTGAGTCCCTGAAGCTCCTTCCACACTCCTTACATTCATGTGGGTTCTCCCCTGTGTGCATTCTGCGATGAAAACTCAGCTGTGATGACAGTCTGAAGCTCTTCCCACACTCCCTACATTCATAAGGTTTCTCTCCTGTGTGAATTCTGCGATGAACAGTCAGCTGTGATGGCTTCCTGAAGCTCCTTCCACACTCCTTACATTCATATGGTTTCTCTCCTGTGTGAATTATTTGATGCCTACACAAGTGTGATAACTCTCTGAAGCTCTTTCCACACTCCTTACATTCATACGGTTTCTCTCCTATGTGAATTCTGCGATGGCTACTTAGCTGTGATGACTGTCTAAAGCTCTTTCCACACTCCTTACATTCATAGGGTTTCTCTCCTGTGTGAATTCTTTGATGTTTACTCAGCTCCGATGGCATGGGGAAGCTCCTTCCACACTCCTTACATTCATATGGTTTTTCTCCTGTGTGAATTCTTTGATGCCTACACAGGTTTGATGACTGTCTGAAGCTCTTTCCACACTCCTTACATTCATATAATTTCTCTCCTGTGTGAACTTTGTGATGGCTATTTAGCTGTGATGTCTGTCTGAAGCTCTTTCCACACTCCTTACATTCATATGGTTTCTCTCCTGTGTGAATTCTGCGATGAACAGTCAGCTGTGAAGACACTATGAAGCTTTTTCCACATTCATTACATTCATACAGTTTCTCTCCTATGTGAGTTCTTTGATGCATACACAGGTGTGATGACTCTCTGAAGCTCTTTCCACACTCCTTACATTCATATGGTTTCTCTCCTGTGTGAATTCTTTGATGTTTACTCAGATCTGATGACTCTCTGAAGCTCTTTCCACACTCCTTACATTCATACGGTTTCTCTCCTGTGTGAATTCTTTGATGCCTACACAGGTCTGATGACTGTCTAAAGCACTTTCCACATTCCTTACATTCATATGGTTTCCCTCTTCTGTGAATTCTGTGTTGTTCAGTCAGGCTTGAGGACACCCTAAAGCTCTTCCAACACTCCATTTCTGTGTGATCTCCTGAGACAGGAAACTCACTGGTGCCATCATCTTTCTGAGATATTTTGGATTCGTTCATCGAATCTTTCCTGTGACATTGCTCGTGTCTTTTAGCTTGGCTTTTCTTTTGGAAGATCTCATTCTCTACTTTGTATAGGATTCTTTCTGGTGACCACAGGTATGGTTCAGGATCATTTTCACACTCATTCACGTGACCTGCTGGAGGTGAAAAAAATAAGACACATTAAGAATTTCAACTAAAACCCAAACAACAAGTACAACTAAGTCCTCCTTCCTTTTCCAGTGCCTTCCCTTTCACCTTTGAGCCATGTGAAGTTTCTCCAGCCTTCACTTTTGGTCTTTTCTCATTACCTACATTAGCGCATAAAAGATGTTCTGGTGGATCAGGCCACAGCCTCACCTGGTCCATCATCCTGCCTCCTAGTAGCCAAGCTATTCCTTCTGGGGATCTCATGCAGAAGACAAAAAGCCCTAAATGACTTGGGCCCCAAATATCTAAAGGAATGCCTTCTCCCATATAAGAACATAAGAGAAGCCTTGCTGGATCAGGCCACAGCCCATCTAGTCCAGCATCCTGTCGCACACAGTGGCCCATCAAATGCTCATGGGCATCTCAAGCAAAGACAAGGACAAACCTTCTCCTGCTCTCGAGTCCCAGCAGATGGCCCTAGAAGCGCCCCATTTCCTCCCCCCCCCAGCCTGAAAGATGCACCTAGGCATTCGTTCTAGTAGCCATTGATACATCTGTCATCCATAAATTTGTCTAACCTTTCCTTAAAGCCATCCAGACTGGTAGCTGTCACCACCTCTTCTGGCAGCACATTCCATAGGCCGATGACCCTCTGTGTGAAGAAATACTTCCCCCTGTCAGACCTTACGCTCCTACCCATCAGCTTCATAGAGTGCCCCCTGGTTCTAGTGTTGTGCGATAGAGAAAAGAAATTTTCTCTATCCACCTTTTCTATGCCGTGCATAATTTTATATACTTCAATCAGGTCCCCTCTCTTAAGGCACAGGACCTGCCCGTGCCTTAAGATCAAGTGGCGAGGCCCTCCTGGTTGTCCTTCGGGTATGGGGCGGGATATAAATGTAAATAATAAATAATAAATAAATAAATAAAATCTTCACCTGCTGTTCCCTTCCTTTTAAACAGCTTTTAGAGGCAGGCTGCTCCTCTCTCCAATGTGGACATGGTACCTAATCACCCTTTCTTGTAGCCATTGACACATGTGTGTGTCATGAATCTGTCCGACCCTTTCTTAGAACTATCCAGGCTGGTTGCTATAACCACTGATTCTGGTGGTAAGTTCTTCAAACCAATAACCCTCTGGGTGAAAAAAAACACTTCCCTTCTACATCCTAACCCTCCTAACTGTGGTTGTTTCTTCTTTGACATTTTTGAGTTGTCTTCTGTTAATTGGTCTTATGGTTTATTTTTTAGTTCATACTGTGTATTATAGTTTTTTAGATGACTTAGTTTATTATTAGAATTTGTACATTGCTTATGATATATTTGTTTTAGTTATTGAAATTGATTTCCTCCCTTGCTGTATTTACTTGCTGTATTTCTCTGATGTGATTATTGTATTTGCATTGTATTTTTTGTTTCTTGTAAACCATCTTGGGCAAAATTCTTTTGGAAAGGAGGTATACACATAAAAATGGAAACGGAAAAAGGAGGGTAGCAAAGACTGAATGAAAATGCCATTTCCTTTACGGTCTTGAATCTGTGTTTGATGAGGACGATTTCCAGATGGCACTTCGATGCTCCTGGTTATAAGTCACTCAAGATGTGCTTGGGGATCAGTGAGTGTTCAATGAATTATGAAATTATTCTGTTCATTAGCGTGTAAATTGTATGAACATGGTACGGTTCTTCAATATTCTACCTGACAGTATTAATCTAAGTGTTAATGTCTTATATTTTCTGTTTCTTCTACCTGGAGTCTGGTGTAGACCCTCCACATTGGAATGGAAGATAAAGGCCCCACTGTCTAGGCAGCCAGAATGGCCATGTACACTGCAATACAAGTAGACCTGTTTTTACAGCCCTAGCAGTAGCCCAGCACCAGTTGATTGGCTCAGGGAGGCACGCGTAGGCCACACACATCTGTGTTACAGTTTAACAGGGAGACTTCACTTAGCAGAATCAGCCCAGTGGACTTTCACAGCACAGCGTTCAGAACATGGCTGGCCAAATCCTCTGAAGATGGATACCGCAGCTGTATCCACAAGCTTCAGTTCTCAGAAGAAACCTGGAAAATGGCATAACAGCCCCAAAACTGCTATAAATGAGAGCAAGTGTGGATGGGAAAGGAGGAAGGCCTCCAGGATCCTAAAACAACCTGGCATGCACAGTGTAGACAAGCACACTCCACAATCAAATGGGACTCAATGCAAACAGAAACAAGACTTATTCCTGTCACCTGTATAACCCTCAATACAGCCAAAGAGAGCTACTCACCCAGAAAGTCCAGATTTGAGTAATTCTCTTTCATAACTTCCCTGTGCAAAGCCCTCTGGGCCGGATCCAGCAAAGACCACTCCTCCTCTGTGAAATAAACAGCCACAACCTCAAAAGCCACTTGGGTCTGAAAGAAACAGTGAAATAGTTTAATTTTCAGAAAGTGTATAGAAGACCTTGAGGAATCTTCTCCAGGAGGCAAAATGTGCTCAGTTGCCTTCAAACGATCCCTAGTGATCAATCTGCATGGAACCCAGGAAGAGGACTGAGGTGTGCAGGAATCAGAGACCCATGGAAGAGATATTATTCTCCTACCTGATCCACGGGAATCTCAGCACCAATTTCTCTCCCATCAGCAACTGGAGGAGTCTTTATATTACCTGTGGAAAAGCACAAGGATTAGGTAGAATTCACTGATCCCATCACCTGACAGATCTCCGTGAAGGTCCTCGAGGTTCACAACATTACAGACCTAAATGGCTTGGGAGGAACACAGTGTGGCAGGAGTTAAGGCATCATCCCACCCTCACCCTGAGGCCACCAGGCTGTTCAAAAAGGTGTTTCTTACCGATGCAGGGAACTTGCCCATTGACCTCCTGCACAGACTCCCTTCCCAGCAGTGCCTGAATGGGATCCAGTGGCGCCTTCTCTGACTCAGGGAGATCACATTCTGACCATACCTTCTCCTGCAATCATATTTATTGATATATTTATTTATATATCTATATATTTAGAGTGACAAGAAACAAGTGCTGACCTTTGGGTATGGGGCGGGATATAAATGTAAATAATAAATAAATAAATAAATAAATAAGTGGATAAAGGAGAACCAGTCGACATTGTCTGTCTGGACTTTCAGAAGGTTTTTGAAAAAGTCCCACATCAAAGGCTACTGAGTAAGCTCATCAGCTATGGAATAAATGGACAGGTTCTGTCCTGGATTTGTGATTGGCTTAAGGGCAGGAAGCAGAGAGTAGTAATAAACGGTCACTTCTCAGGCTGGAAAGCAATTAAACGTGGGGTCCCTGAAGGCTCACTGTTGGGACCAATGCTTTTAAATTTATTCATCAATGATATAAAAAAGGGGTACATAGTAAAATAGTAAAGTTTGCTGATCATACTAAATTATTTAGGGTAGTAAAAACTAAAAGACATTGCAAAGAGCTTCAGAGGGATCTCTTAGCATTGAATGAGTGGGCAACGAAGTGGCAAATGTGCTTTAATCTTAACAAGAGCAATGTAAAGCACATCGGGGCCATAAATCGAAATTATGTCTATAAACTGGGGGGGGGGGGGGTGTCTGAGCTTTCTGCAACACACCAGGAAAGGGATCTCAGGGTTCTGGTGGACAGTTCAATGAACGTGTCAACCCAGTGCGCAGTAGCAGTGAAAAAGCTAATTCAATGCTGGGAATAATTAGGAAGGGAATAGAAAATAAGTCAGCAAGTGTCATTTTGCCTCTTTATAAATCTATGGTGAGGCCACATCTGGAATACTGTGTACAATTCTGGTCACCACACCTCAAAATGGATATTGTGGAACTGGAAAAGGTGCAGAAAAGGCCAACCAGAATGATTAAGGCTCTCAAACACCTTCCTTATGAAACCAGGTTGCAGCGTCTGGGCCAGTGGTGGCGAACCTTTTGAGCTCTGGGTGTCAAACGCCACAAAAAAAAAAAACCCTAGTTTAACTTGGGTGCCGTGCCACATCTAAAAATATACATAATTTTGTGATAGTTATATTTCTAACACATGTATTTATTGAATGCAAAAACAAACCATTCTTTACATTAGTGACATTTTTGTTGCTGAATTTCATTTGCTAAATCGTCAACTGAAGGTTGGTATTTCGTACACTTCAACCCCAAGCAAGCACTACAAACTTCTTCAGTCAGTCGGTTTCTTTTCTTGGTTTTAATATTATTTAATGCTGAGAATAAGGTCTCAGAGAAGTATGTAGAAGGAAAATTTTTGAGTAAAGCCGTCGCTGCCGCATGCAAGTCTTCAGTCCTCTTGCTGCCGGGAGCACATGACCCGGCGGCCTAATGACGTGACTCCATTGCACCTCCTATGCCAGGCACAGACAGTGCCTCTGTGCTCCCGGTATTTTGGAGGTCACAAGCCAGAAGCAGCTTGTGGCCTACAAGATACTGAACAGTAAGAACGTGCCCAGGTGATGGGTTAACACTGGCTGTCACCCAAAAGTGCTTGGTGTGTCACCTGTGATACGCGGGTCATAGGTTCACCATCACTGCTCTAGGCCTCTTCAGTCTGGAGAGACGACGTTTAAGAGGGGACCTGACTGAAGTATATAAAATTATGCATGGTATAAAACAGTTGGATAGAGAAAATTTATTTTCTCCATCTCACAACGCTAGAACCAGGGGGTAATCCATGAAGCTGATGGGTAGGAGTATTGGAGCCGACAAGGGGAAGTATTTCTTCACCCAGAGGGTCTTTAGTTTATGGAATTTGCTGCTGAAAGAGGTGGTGACAGCTAGCGACCTATATGGCTTTAAGGTAGGGTTAGACAATTTTATGGATGACAGATGTATCAATGGCTACTAGAATGAATGCCTAGTTACATCTTTCAGGGGGGACAAGCAGGATGCTTCTAAGGCCATTTGCTGGGGTCAAGAGCAGGAAAAGGTTTGTCCTTGTCCCTGCTTGAGATGCCCATGAGCATTTGGTGGGCCACTGTGTGCGACGGGATGCTGGACTAGATGGGCTGTGACCTGATCCACACAGCTTCTCTTATGTTCTTATTCATTTATATTTCACAATCACCTGCAGTTTTTCAGAAATGAGGTTTGAGCTATAGGGAAAGGAAGGTCCTTCCATAACTTGGGTCCATAACAGAGAAGGCCCTGTCACATCTCATCTTCAGACACTGCCAAGGAGGCCTCTCCAGAAGATTTTAGTCCATTGAGCGTCTCTCTGGAGAAGACACTTATTTAGATATTTAGGACCTACATCACTTAGGGCTTTAAAAGTCCAAGTAAAATTCTCAGTTTGGCTCATGTACAAATTGGTAGCAACGAACCTTTGGAAGGGGAAAGAAGATGCCTCAGGATAGGAAATGAAGAAGGCAAGACAGCAAAGGGAACTTTGGACAAGTCAGGATTGCAATAAGGAAATGATGAACCCCTAAGAACGATCAGATTAAACTCTCCTCACCTGCTTGGCCTCTTCCGCCTTGCTCAGGAGGAAGCCTTCTGCCAGGGCCACTGCCTGGGAGCTGCTCTCCGGCCCACATTCCAGGACCCAGTTCTGCATCTCCAGGGGAAGGATGGCCAGGAATTGTTCCAGGATCACCAAGTCCAGCATCTGAGCTTTTGTGTGCCGTTCTGGCTTTAGCCACTGGCAGCAGAGGCGATGGAGTCGGCTGCAGAGTTCTCGGGGCCCCTTGGCCTCTTGGTAGCAGAAGCCCCTGAATCTCTGTCTCTCTTCTGATCTGGATTGGTCCTCAGGCAGGAGAACATGTTCAGAGGCATCTGGGCTCCTTTCTGATTCTGGGTTGGTAAAAGTTTCCTCCTCCATCACTGAGATTTTCCCTTATACTATTTTCTTCCTCCTAATAAGGTCCACTCACACTGGGGAGTCTTGAGAAGCTCTGCAGGCAAATCTCACTACCACTTGCAGACTGAATGGTGCTGTGGCAGCAAGAGAGAGAAATTCGGTCTTGATCCAGCCTCGGCTTCTTCCTGCAGGGAAGGCAAAAGGTGGTTTAGGGCACACAGAGAAAGGCCTGGGTGGGCGGAAAAAGGTAGAAGAAAGGCACCTCCTCCATGCTCCAAAAGGGCCCTTATTTTATCTTACTGCTCCTTCCATGGTTGTTCCTCCTCAAATCACAGGCAGCCCTTCAGGGGCAAAAGGATTTTCTCGTAAACACTGTGGGCAGGAGGGGAGGCTCTTTATGCTTTGTTTAGCCAGGCTTTTGAACACTCAGTGGTCTTTGGGCACAGGCTCTCTCCTCAAGCTCAGAAGTACTTCAGTTCCTTCTTCATTACTCCAAATCCGTTTGGCTGCGCTTTTCTGCACTAGCCACCCCATAATCCACTCTCTGCCATGTTTCAACCCCTTTCCACAACCCACTTCTCCCTTTCGATGTTTTTCTTTTCTCTTCTGCTTTCCTGTCCATCTCACACTGTCCAGGACACTCCGGATTCATCCAGACAGCTGAATCAGACCCATTTTATCCCGGATTATCCAAATAATGTGCAATAAGCTTAAGTGCTGCCAGGATGAAACTTCTCTTTGCAGGGGGAGGGAGGAGATCCTGTCCACCCTCCTCCACCCTCCTTTCCTGCATCCCCCTCGCAAACGCGGCTCCAGACATGCTTCCCCCCACTCCCCACTCCAGCCCTGTCCTGGGGAAGGACCACCAGCCCTGCCCACCGCAGACCCTGCCCAGCCCCCTCCCTGCCCACCCCTTTGGCCCCCACCCAGAGGAAGCCCCGCCCTCTCCCACCGCCCTCCCGCCGCAGCTGCTTTGCAGAGACCGACCCAGATGTAGATGTTCCTTCAGGACCACAGAGAGAGAGAGAGAGAGAGTTTCCTGGCAGGAAGTAGTGTCTCCTTTCTTCCGGGTCTCCTCTCTAGGACTGCAAACTTTCTCTCCTTAACCCTTCCCTTCTTGCCTCTCCTGGCACAATTTCACCCTGAGTAGCCCCGTCTGTGTGTTTGCGGTGTCTGTGTTGCTGGTTCAGATATTCCTGTGCTGAGGACTTTGCAGAAGGAAGTGTTGACCCCTGACACTAATACGAAGCACGCAACCCTCTAGGGATGTTTTAGATTCAATTCATCAACCTCTAAAGCAATGATAATATTTAAGTTAATTAAAACATGACAATTTAAACTGTATTGATGCTTACGTGATCAAACACATGACTGGGGCAGCATCAGCAGCAAGAGCCTTAAGGCGGAAAGACAAAATGAGCTTTAGCTACTTGGTTTCATTGTCTTGCTGAGCTATTAAAATTCGATTATCTACCACAAAGAAGGAATATGTTGTTCAGAATGAGAACTAATGATATGTAATATGGAATAAGTGATTAATTATTCAAGGGGCAGCAATGGATTGGGAAAAATTATGTTTAATTATTCAATGGAACATTAATTTTTTTTATTAGTTGTATTTCTATCCTGCCCTAGACCTGAAGGTCTCTGGGCAGGTGCCAACATTTAAAATCAGACACATATGAAAACAGCAACAGTATCTATTAAAACAATGACAGTGTCTGTAAAGTGGGAAGAGACAGTATATTCCCTTTAACCAAAGGCCAGGGCAAAGAGGTGCATCTTTACTTCACTTTCATTTTCCAAGGAATCTTGATCTCATTGCTTACCTGCTAACGTGGTGCCTCTCTGCCTCATTCTGTTCTTAAGTCCAAATTTGGTTGGAAAACGATCTTTCTGGAACTCTGTTGTCTGGGTCCAAGCTAATTTTTCCCTGACCTGATTACCCCAGAGCACAACTTCTAACAATCCCAAGCTGTGGTTGTATGTAGGCTACCATGGCTGGTTTCACTCTTATTTGTAGCAATTTTGTTGGGCTGTTTTATATTTATTTATTTATTTATTTACATTTTTATCCTATACACGGGGATCCACTGGCGGGTAACAACATTTAAAATCAACCATCATTTAAAAAAATAACAGTACGTATTAAAACAATAAAATCTGCAAGAGGGAAGGGAAAAATGTATCCCCATTTAATCAAAGGCCATGGCAAAGCGGTGCTTTTTTCCTGCTTTCTGAAATGTGTACAATGAAGGTGAATGACGCACCTCAAGGGGGAGACTATTCCATTGCCTAGGGGTCATCACTGAAAAGGCCCTCTCCTGGGTGTCCACCCCTTTTGCTGCTGCGAGTGATGGGACAACCAGGAGGGCCTCCCCTCAAGATCTTAAGGCACATATCCATTTTCAGAGAGCTTGGCTCTTGGAAGAATCAAAAGCAACTGGTGTTTTCCTAGACCTTGTTTCCCTTCTCATATATGTCAGCTGTTTGTTTGACAGTTCTTTTGTGTGTGTTGTTAATGAGTCACTGATGTTTTCCTGTCAATTCACTGAGGATTCCACAATATTTATGGGGGGAAAAACCCCTGTCTGGGTATGGGCTGAGACCCTGGTGATTATTTCCTCTCAGATTTCCACTGATCTTTCTGCAGTGATTGTGACTTGCCTTCATTTTGTAATATATAATTATCTTCTTCATATGTGGTTTTTTCTGGTGATATCATAGATAGCTCAGGAGTATTTTCACACTGTGTGAGTCTTGAAATGTGAAGTAAGGTTCGATGACTTTACGAAGCTTCTTCCACAAATCTTACATTTACAGGATTTCTCACCTGTGTGAATTCTACAATGGGCACTCAGCTGTGATGAGCTGCTGAAGCTCTTTCCACACACCTTACATACATATGGTTTCTCTCCTGTGTGAATTCTGAAATGAACAGTCAGGTGTGATGACACTCTGAAGCTCTTTCCACATTCATTACACTCATACGGTCTCTCTCCTGTATGAATTCTTTGATGCCTACACAGCTGTGATGACTGTCTAAAGCTCTTTCCACACTCCTTACACACATATGGGTTCTCTCCTGTGTGAATTGTCTGATGTCTACTCAGTTTCGATGACCAGTTGAAACTCTTTCCACACTCCTTACATTCATATGGTTTCTCTCCTGTGTGATTTCTGAAATGAACAGTCAGCTCTGATGACAGTCTGAAGCTCTTTCCACACTCCTTACATTCATATGGTTTCTCTCCTGTGTGAATCCTGTGATGGGTACTCAGCTGGGATGACTGTCTAAAGCTCTTTCCACACTCCTTACATTCATATGGTTTCTCTCCTGTGTGAATTCTGTGATGAACAGTCAGCTCTGATGACTGTCTGAAGCTCTTTCCACACTCCTTACATTCATATGGTTTCTCTCCTGTGTGAGTTTTCTGATGTCTACTCAGGTCTGATGACCAGATGAAGCTCTTTCCACACTCCTTACATTCATATGCTTTCGCCTTTGTGTGACTTCTGAGATGTTCAGTTGGGCGTGAGGACACCCCGAAGCTCTTTCCATATCCTTTCTCTCCTGCGTGACTCCTGAAATGTGAAGTAAGAGATGATTCGCAGCTGTAGTTCTTTCCACACACAACCCGTGTGTGATCTCTTGAGACGGGAAACTCACAGGTACCCCTATCTTTGTGAGATACTTTGGATTCTTTCATCTGAACATTCCTGTGACACTGCACATGCACGTGACCTGTTTCGAGTGGATAAAATAAGACACATGAAGAATTTCAATTAAAACCCAAAGGACCAAGTGTAACTAACTTCTCCTTCTTTTTCCATGCCTTCCCTTTCACCACTGAGCCAATGTGCCATCTGAAGTTCCTTCCTCCATCACTCACTTTTGTTCTTTTCTCATTACCTACATAAGGGCATAAAACATGCTCTGGTGCATCAGGCCACAGCCCCACCTGGTCCATCATCCTCCCTTACAGTAGCCAATTTATTCCTTCTGGGGATCTCACACTGAAGACAAATGCAAAGCCTTCACCTGCTGTTGGCTTCCTTTAAATGGCTTTTAGAGGCCAAGTTGCTCCTCTCTCCAATGTGGATGTGGTGCCTATTCACCCATTCTTGTAGCCATTGAATCTCTCTGACGCTTTCTTAGAGCTATCCAGGCTCGTTGCTGTAACCACCTATTTTGGTAGTAAATCAAACTAACCAATGACCCTCTGGGTGAAAACAAAATACTTGCCTCATATGCCCTAACTCTCCTGACCATCAGCTTCATAGAGTGCCCTTTTTTTCTCTATTCCCTTTTTTAACATTGTGCATGGTTTTATATACTTGAGTCATTTCTTAAATTCTACTTTTCAAAAGGCCTAGATATGGCAGCCTCATTACTGAGGAAGATGTTCCAGCCCCTTTGTCATTCCGGTTGCCCTTTTCTGTACCTTTTCCAGTTCCACAAGATCCTTTTTGAGGTGTGGTGACCAGAATTGTACACAATATTCCAAACGTGGCCTCAGCATAGATTTGTAAAGAGGCTAAATGACACTTGCTGTCTTATTTTCTATTCCCTTCCTAATTATTCCCAGCACTGAATTAGTGGTGGTGTTTTTGTTTTTTTTTTGCCACTGCTGCACACTGGGCTGATAGCTTCATTGCGCTGTCCACCAGAACCTTGAGATCCCTCTTCCGGTCTGTCACAGAAAGCTCATACCCCTTCTACTTATTGGCATAACTGGGATTCTTTGTCCCAATATGCACCACCCATGCTCTTTAATACCTATAGGAAGCTGCTGGGAAAGGTCTTCAGGAGATTTGGGGTGAGATGTTATCTATACGCAGATGACACCCGGCTCTGTCTCTCTGTGCCATCTGAATGAGGATAGGCAATTGGCATTCCAGACAGGGGCCTGGAGGTAATGAAAATAGAATCCAGACAAGAGAGCGAGGTGTGTGTGTGTCACAGGGTCTTGTGTCCATGAACTTGGGAGGGATCTGCCATTGATGGGGTTCTAATGCCCTGGAAGGGACAACGGTGAAAGCTGGGGTTGCTCTTAGATTCTGTGCTGACAGTTGAAGCTCAGGTGGAGACCGTGGCCAAGAGAGCCTATCCCTGGCTATGGCTGGTTCAAAAGCTAAGGCCCCTTCAGGATAGAGATGACTTGGCCATGGTTATCCTTGTGTAACAACAGAGGCTTAACTGACACCATCTTTGAATTCTGATGATTAACATGAATGAACTCTCATGCCTTGGGAAAGGAGGTGTCTGTGTGCTAACTCCCATGCAGCAAGGCCTAGGTGACCTTGGAGTCCTTGGAGTTGTTCCATCGCAAACTACTTGCAGCTGGGAACCCATTTGGCAGAGATAACATTCACTGCCTCCAAAGAATGGGAGGGGAAATATCTGTCTATATCCTATTGGCTAAGGATGAGTATCTGATGTAGGAGCTATTCCTCTACTCAGCCAGGCTTGGATTAAGTGAATTCTTCCGCCTTCGGCTTTCTGAGTTTTTTGTGTGCATTACTTCTTTTTTATTCAAATAAAAAAATCAATACAGCACATTCAATTCACAAAACAAAATATCCCTCTCCCATTTCCCCCCTTTCCGAGAAAGATTAAACTGCTACTGATCTAATTCACTGAATTATGAAACTTACATTATTTTTTTCAATTCATTGCTCCCTTGAATAACTAATCACTTTTTGCCACTTATTCATTATCACATCATTAGTCCGTATTCCGAACATCACATCCCTCCTTTGTTGTAGATAATCAAATGTTAATTGTTCCACAAGATAATGAAACCAAGTACTTTAAAGTCCATTTTGATTGGTCTTTCCACCTTAAGGCTATTGCTGCTTACATTCCCACCACAGATGCATACACCCTTTCCGTACTTTTGAAACTTGCACCCTGGACATTATTTTTTGCCTGGACTTTCCTCAGTGAATAGGGAAGCAAAGAATTCATTTAGCCTCTCTGCAATCTCTGTGTCCTCTTTAATTATCCCTTTCTGTCCATTTTCATCAAATCGACCATCCTACTTGAAGTTCAAAGCCACATGTCACTTAATACCTTTGGGAGGAGAAAATTCACCCCTTGTCTACAGTTTAGTTATAAAGAGAACAACTGTATGAATCAGGCACTTCCTGCTTTTCTGTCTCGGCAGCTTGCACACAGAGGCTGAAACTAGGCTACACAGTGGGAAAGAGATTGGCTTTTGCTGTGTTCATGTGTTTTGATCAAGGTAGCAAAGACTGAATGAAAATGCCATTTCCTTTATGATTTAGAATCTGTGTTTGAAATGCAAGATTTCCTGAGGCAACTTTGATGCTCCTGATTATCAGTCACTCAAGATGTGATTGGGGATCGACGAGTGTTGAATGAATCATGAAATTATTCTCTTTATTAGCTTGTTAATAGTATTTTATGTGGTACTGTTCAAAAGTCTACCTGACAGTATTAATCTAAGTGTGAATGTCTTATATTTTCTTGTTTTTCTTTTACCTAAGAGCACTCAGTATTTCTTTTCTTTTTCTGTTTTTACAAAGGAAGGATTTACCATATTGCTCAGTATCTCCTCATCATTTTCTGAACTTAGCTGGAGTCTGGTGTAGACCCTCAGTTCTGCACACTGGAATGGAAGAAAGAGGTCCCACTGTCTCCCAAGGTTGCTTCATTCTTATTGGTCTTACTCACCCAAAAAGTCCAGATTTGAGTAATTCTCTGTCATAACTTCCCTGTGCAAAGCTCTCTGGGCCAGATCCAGCAAAGACCATTCCTCCTCTGTGAAACACACAGCCACGTCCTCAAAAGCCACTTGGGTCTGAAAGAAACAGTGAAATTGTTTCCCCTTCAGAAAGTGTATAAATGTCCAAATTTTCAGTTAAAAGAAAAGAGAAGAGCTTGAAGATTCTTCTCCAGGAGGCAAAACGAGCTCAGTTGCCTTCACAACACCCCTACAGATCAGTCTGGATGGAAGCCAGGAAGATGGCAGCGGTTTGCAGGAATCACGAGGAAATATTCTTCTCCTACCTGATCCAGGGGCCACTCAGCAACCATTTCTGGTCCATCAGGAACTGCAGGAATTTTTACATTTTCTGTGAAAAAGCACAAGGATTAGATGGAAGTGACTGATCCCATCACCTGGCAGATCTCCATGAAGGTCCCCGAGGTTCATCCCTCCCTCACCCTGAAGCCCCCAGGCTGTCCAAAAATGTGCGTCTTACCCATGCAGGGAACTTCCCCTTCGACCTCCTGCATAGACTCCCTGCCTAGCATCCGAATGGGATCCAGTGGCCCCTTCTCTGACTCAGGGAGATCACCTTCTGACCATGCCTTCTCCTGCAATCAAATTTGTTTATAGATTTATTTATATTTCACTAATCACCTACATGTTTTCAGAAATGGAGTTTGACGCATGTGCAAAGGGAGGCCATTCCATAACTTTGGGCCATCACAGAGAAGGCCCCCTCTCATCTCACCACCCCTTTAGTTTCTGGGGTTCTAGGAATCCCATCGAGGTCTCTACAGGAGATCTCAGTCCATGGGAGGTCTCTATGGGAAGAGGCACTTCTTTAGATATTTAGGGCTGTCAGGCAACGTTAGACAAGTCAGGATTGCAATAATGATATGGCCAACCACTGAAAACAAGCAGATTAAGATCCCCTCACCTGCTTGCTCAGGAGAAAGCCTTCTGCCAGGGCCACCGCCTGGGAGCTGCTCTCTGGCCCACATTCCAGGACCCAGTTCTGCATCTCCAGGGGAAGGACGGCCAGGAATTGCTCCAGGACCACCAGGTCCAGCATCTGAGCCTTTGTGTGCTGCTCCGGCTTTAGCCACCGATGGCAAAGATGGTGGATTTGGCTGCAAACGTCTCGGGGCCCCTTGGCCTCTTCATAGCAGTAGGCCCTGAATCTCTGTGTCTCTTCTGATCTGGATTGGTCCTCAGGCAGGATAATATATTTGGAGGCATTTGGGCCGCTTTCTGGTTCTGGGCTGGTCAAATTTTGCTCCTCCATCACTGAGATTTTCCCTTATACTATTTTCTTTCTTCTAATAAGATCCACTCACACTGGGGAGTCTTGAGAAGTTCTGCAACCAAGTTTATCTTCCGTTTAGAGACTGAAAGATGTTGTTGCAACAAAAGAGAGAAACTCAGTCTCGATCCAGTGTTGGTTTCTCCCTGCAGGGAAGGAAGAAGGTGGTTTAGGGCAGTCAGAGAAAGGGCTTTGCGGGGGGGGGGGGGGGGGAAGGAAGGAGAAAGGCACTCCCTCTATGCTCTTCTTTCCACAAGAACCCTTAACTTCTCTTATTGCTCCTCCCACGGTTGTCCCTCCCCAAATCACATGCAGGTCTTCAGAGGCAGAAGGATTTTCTCCTAAAAACTGCGGGCAGGAGGGCAGGGCTCTTGCCATGCTTTTGCACACTCTGTTCATGCTCAGAAGCACTTTCATTCCTTCTTTTTCACCGCAAATCCCTTTGGCCACCCTAACCTTTCCTGCACTGGCCATCCCATAATACACTCTCTCCCATGTTTCAACCCATTTCTAACCCCGCTTCTCTCTTTCAATGTTTCTCTTTTCTATTCTGCTTTCCTGGGGTAAAAGGGGCTCCATGGTCAGCCTCACACTGTCCAGGACACTCCGGATTCATCCAGACAGCAGATCCAGACGCATTTTATCCAGGATTATCCAAATAATGTTGAATAAGCTTAAGTGCTGCCAGGATGAAACTTCTCTTTGCAGGGGGAGGGAGAAGATCCTGCCCACTCCCCCTTTCTGTGTCCCCCCTTCAGCATCCCCTCCCTAATAGGGCTCCAGACATGCTCCCCCCCACTCCCCCTCCAGCCCTGTCCTGGGGAGCGACCACCAGCCCTGCACCCAGCGAACCATACCCAACCCCTCCCTTCCCACCCTCTTCGCTCCCGAGTCCCTACCCAGAGGCAGCCCCGCCCTCTCCCGCCGCAGCTGCGTTGCAGAGACGGACCCAGATCCAGATGTTCCTTCTGGAGGGCACCAAAGAGAGGGGGGCTTTGTTGACAGGAAGTAGTCATCTCCTGCCTTGAGTCTCTCCTCTCTAGCACTGGCAACTCGCTCTCCTTTAACCCTCTGATTTCTTCTGTCTTGCCTCTCCTTGAAAAATTACACCTTGAGTTGGATTGTGGGTTTGTGTGTGTGGGTGTTTTATTCAGATATTCTTGATTTGACGACTTTGTGGGAGGAAATGTTGACACCAGGCACTAGATACTAATCACATCATCCTCTAGAGATGTTTTACAGTCAATTCACCAACCCAAAACTTAGGACCCCTTCACCTCCCAGAGAAGTGAAGACAGGGGATGTATCCGGCGTCTGCAACGTTGCGAACTTAGCTGGCACTTCCCCAAGAGCAGGTTATGTGTGAAACACCTCTATCCCAGAGGAAGTCACAGCATCATGGCAGCTGCGCCAATGGGCATGCATGGCCCTATTGATCTAGTGACTGGCTAACTGCACATGCAGCACCTGTGGCTCACTCTGTTCACCGAGAAGAGGTGCAAATGCAGGATGCTGAGCTTTCCAAGCCAGTGAGCTCCACAGCTGTCTAGCTGAGGGTACAATCTGGCAGGCAGAAACATGAGGCCTTTTCAAACGAGGGCTGGCGTTCCGGGTGTAGAGCCTGAAATCGTGCTCTACACCCGGCCCAGGGTCTTCGCGGCTGTCTCCGGCCATCCCGCACCTGTTCAGCAGAGAGAGCTTTCGCATGCTCCCTCCCTGACAGCTGCAGGCCCCGCCCCAGGCCTGTCACTATTGGGTCCGGCTGGACCCAGGGGCAGACAGGCCTATCCGGTCCCTTCCCCAGGTTCCTGCGGCCCCTAGGGAACTGGATTGGTTCCCCTACAGTAGTGATGGCGAACCTTTTGAGATTGGTGTGTCAAAATTCACAAAAAAAACCCAGCTTAACTCGGGTGCTGTGTCACATCTAGAAATATCCATAATTTAGTGATATTTGTAGCTCTAGTAAAAAAGTTATATTTTTGAGATATGTATTAAAAGCAAAAACAAATAATTCTTAATATTAGTGACTTTTGTTGCTGAATTCTGTTTGCTAAATCTTCAATTGAACGTTGGGATTTTGTACACTTCAAGAACAAGCAAGCACTACACGCCCAGGTGCCAGGGTGACCATGTGTGTCACCCAAAAGGGCTTGGTGTGTCACCCAAAAGGGCTAGGTTGGCCATCATCGCCCTACAGCCTGCAGGAACCCCCTTGGGCGCCCCCCTGGGCACTGGCCTACGTGGGGACACGCATGTACATGTGGCACTTACCTCTTTGCCACCAGGTTCCAAAGTGGTGAGCCCGGCCAGGGTGCGCAGACGCGCAGCGCTGCCAGTCATGCTCACCACTTCGGGACCCAGCAAGCACGAGGAAAGTGCCTCTTGTGCACATCCCCACATAGGCCTGGGCCGGAAGGGGTTCCTGCAGGCCCTAGTGGACCTGATCCAGTCCCTAGAACTTGCAGGAACCCAGGGAAGGAATGTGACAGGCCTGCCCGCCCCTGGCTCAAATTTGACCTAATGTGGGACAGGCCTGTCCCACACCCATGCCAGCCTTTTTGGGCTAGGCCACGCGGGGATTAGATGTCACAATTGGACTTAGTCCAGGGGAGGCGTCTAGAGAACTATCTAGTCCAATTATTTTTGATCAGTTAAAATTATTGCGGCCTGAGGATGTGGACAAGCTGCTTGCAGGGGTGCGGCCGACAACATGCTCTCTGGATCCCTGCCCTTCTTGGCTGATTAAAGCGAGCCGGCAAGGTATGACCGGGTGGATCCAGGAAGTGGTTAATGCGTCTCTGAGGGAGGGGGTGGTTCCATTGGTCCTTAAACAGGCTGTGGTACACCCACTCCTGAAAAGGGCCTCCCTGGATCCATAAGATTTAAACAACTATCGCCCGGTGGCCAACATATCTTTCCTAGGCAAGGTTCTAGAGAGGGTTGTTGCTGTTCAGCTGCAGGCATGCTTGGAGGAAGCTGATTATCTAGACCCATTTCAATCTGGCTTCAGGCCTGGTCATGGCACGGAAACCACCTTGGTCACCCTGGTTGATGATCTCTTCCGAGAGAGAGACGGGGAATTCTACCCTGCTGGTTCTCCTGGACCTCTCAGCGGCTTTTGATACCATTGACCACGGTATCCTTCTGGAGAGGCTACGGAGTTTAGGAGGTGGAGGCAATGCTCGGTATTGGTTCCGCTCCTATCTCCAGAGCCGATCTCAGATAGTGGTAATGGGTTCCCCAGGGGTCAATCTTATCTCCCATGTTATTTAATATCTACATGAAGCCGCTGGGAGAGATCATCAGGAGATTTGGAGTGAGGTGTCATCAATATGCAGATGATACCCAGCTCTATCTCTCTGTCCCATCTGAATCAGGAAAGGTGGTTGAAGTGCTTGACAGGTGCTTGGAGGCGGTAATGGGGTGGATGAGGGCCAATAAACTCAAACTGAATCCAGACAAGACAGAGATACTGTGTGTTACAGGATCTCGGGTCCAAGTAGTTGGGAGATGCCCTGTCCTTGATGGGGTTGCAATACCCGGAAAGGGACAGGTGCGAAATTTGGGGGTACTCCTGGACTCTGCGCTAACACTGGAAGCTCAGGTGGAGGCTGTGGCCAGGAGTGCCTACTCCCAACTACGGTTGGCGTGTCAACTGAAACCTTTTTTGGACAGAGATGTCCTGGCCACAGTTATCCATGCTCTGGTAACCTCCAGGTTGGACTATTGAATGCACTCTACATGGGGCTTCCCTTGAAGATGGGTCGGAAGTTGCAGCTGGTGCAAAATGCAGCCACCAGAGTGCTGACCAGAACAGCTAGCCGGACACATATCACACCGGTTCGAAAATAATTGCACTGGCTGCCAATTCACTACCGAGCCCAATTCAAGGTGCTAACTCTAATTTATAAGGCCCTAAATGACTTGGGCCCCAGATATCTAAAGGAGCGCCTCCTCCCATATCGACCTGCCTGCGTCTTAAGATCTGGAGGGGAGGCCCTTCTGGTGATCCCTCCGCCTTCAGTAGCTAGGTGGGTGGGCACCCGGGAGAGGGCCTTTTCGGTAGTGGCCCCTAGGCTGTGGAACGGTCTCCCCCTAATGGTGCGTCAGGCCCCTCTCTGTCTTTGTTTAGGAAGGCAGCGAAGACGTACCTTTTTACTCAGGCCTTTGGTTAAATGTTCCCCACGCTTCCCCCATCGTTAACACTGCTGTTTTTAAACTGTTCTGTATTTTTCTTAATGCTGGATTGTAACTTTAACTGGTTTTAGGACTAATCTAGTTTTTGCTATGTTTTGCTATGTTTGTTTTTAAATGTTGTGAGCCGCCCAGAGACCCTTGGTTATTCGGCATGATATAAATATAAATAAATAAATAGGCAGGTAAGAACGTGTGCCCACACATTCCTTACCTGCCTAGGTGTGAATGGGGAAAGCGTCCCCGCATGGCCTAGCCTTACTGCACTACAGCCGTTTGGACCCAGAACAGGCCGCAGCACGTGCGCGCACTCCTCCCTGGGTCCCGGGGTGGGTAGGTGGGGCTGAGGGCCATCTGCGAGGTCTAACGATGGGTCCCACGTCCCCCGGCCCATAGACAGCCGGCAGTCCGACCTCCCCCCACCCTGGAAAGGGACAAGGGAAGGCCAATGCGACTGAAGCAGCCGGGAGAGAGCCTCGCCCCCACCCCCCACCCTAGTAGACGGGACCCATCTACCAGAGTCCGCGCGCCTGCACGGATCACGGCAGATGGCAACCATAGGCCGGCAAGGTGATTTACGTGGCCCTGCCACCTGTTTGGCTGATTTTCGGCCAATCGTGGGGGGGGGGGCATGTCCCGCAGCTGTCAGGGAGGGAGGCGTGTATGAACACTTCGCTCACTGTACGGCTGGGGATGGTTCAAACGCATCAAGACGTGTGTAGAGCACTTTTTCGTGCTCTACGTTTCGAACGTGTCTAGGACACGGCAGGACGCTTGGGGCAGCCTGGAATGGATCTGGCCAACCCAAGCGTGCAAATGCAGCGTCCCGGCATGTTCTAGACGAATTTCCGGACTCCCTTGTGCAAAAAGGCCTCTGGATTCTTATCTGGTATTCTCCCGCTTCGATTATGCTCTCCTCCAAAAAGCCACCGGGGTATCTTTGGGCTAGTCCCAGGTCCCTTTCTGAGCCCTCGCAGGGTGTGTGTTGTGGGCAGAAGAACGGAAGGAGTTCCCTTCAATGGGTAAACAAAGTGGAGTATAAAAGTCAACTCCTCCTCTTCTCACATTGAGAATCTCCCACTCAATCTGTCCCCCGCCATATTGGTTACCCAAAGAACCAATGACGTGCAGCCACAGACATCCAGAACTCCAAAGATCACATTGAATTCTTGCTCGTGTTCTTGAAATGTGACACAAAAGTAACTCTGACTGGAGAAGGTAAAAGTAAAAATAGAATCTTCTGCTGGAATAGCTTTTTCCCAAAATAGCTTTATTGCATTACACTGCATCAACATTTTCGAATGACTACGTAAGACAGGCAAACATAGCTGTCAATTCAATGAAAATTCCACAGTACTTATGGGGGGGGACGACCCTGTTTGGATATAGCCGGAGACACTGTGAGCCAGTTTGGTCTAGTGGTTAGGGAGCCGGACTCTATCTAGGAATACTGGGTTCGATTCCGCCCTCCCCCATGAAGCCAGCTGGGTAACCTTGGGCTAGTCGCAGATCTCTCCTGAGCTCTCACAGCCCCACGTACCTCACAGGGTGTCTGTTGCTGGGAGAAGAATAGAAAGCTTTGTCAATTGCTTTGAATCCTCTTAAATCACTGAGAAAAACGGGGTACGAAAGCCAACTCTTCTTCTCTTCTTTCTTCTCAGGCTTCCACTGACTTTTCTGCAGTCCTTGTGACCTGTTTTCATTATGTAATATTTAATTATCTTCTTATGTGTTTTTTTCTGTTGACATCATGGAGAGCTCAGGATTATTTTCACTCTCCTCTGTGAGTCTTGAAATGTTAAGTAAGCTTTGATGACTGAATGAAGCTTCTTCCACAAATGTTACACTGATAGGGTTTCTCACCTGTATGAATTTGGCGATGAACAGTCAGCTCTAATAACCGTCTGAAGCTCTTTGCACACTCCTTTATAGATATGGTTTGTCTCCTGTGTGAATTCTGTGGTGAAACCTCAACCCTGATGACTCTCTGAACCTCTTTCCACACACCTTACATTCATATGGTTTCTCTCCTGTGTGACTTCTCCGATGGCTACTCAGCTGTGATGACCAATTGAAGCTCTTTCCGCACTCCTTACATTCATATGGTTTCTCTCCTGTGTGAATTCTGTGATGGCTACTTAGCTGTGATGACTGCCTGAAGCTCTTTCCACATTCCTTACAGTCATACGGTTTCTCTCCTGTGTGAATTCTGTGATGGTTACTAAGCTGTGATGACCGTATGAAACTCTTTCCACACTCCTTACATTCATATGGTTTCTCACCTGTGTGAATTCTGCAATGAGAAATCAGGCTTGATGACTGTCTGAAGCACTTTCCACACACTTTACATTCATATGGTTTCTCTCCTGTGTGAATTCTGCAATGAACAATCAGCTGTGATGACCGTCTGTACCTCTTTCCACACTCCTTACATTTATATGGTTTCTCACCTGTGTGAACTTTCTGATGCCTGCGCAGATGTGTTGTCCAGGAGAAGCTCTTTCCACACTCCTTGCATTCATGCGGTTTCTCTCCTGTGTGAATTTTCTGATGTTGACTGAGCTTTGATAACCGATCGAACCTTTTCCCACAATCCTTACATTCAAATAGTTTCCTTTCTGTGTTAATTCTGAGTTGTTCAGTGAGGCTTGACAACATCCCAAAGCTCTTTCCATATCCTTTCTCTCCTGTGTGACTCCTGGAATGTGAGGTAAGAGTTGAGTTGCAGATAGAAAACTCTATTCCTGGCTGATCTTCTGTGATGGGAAGCTCACAGGTTCCTTCATCCTTCTGAGATACTTTGGATTCTTTCATCTGAATTTTCCACTGACATTTCTTGTGTCTTTTTGACTTGCTTTGGTTTTGGAAGATGTCATTCTCAGCTTCATGCCTGTTTTTTTCTGGTGACCTCATGGAAAGATTGGGATCATTTTCATGTTCCTTCATGTAATCTGTTTGTGAGGAACATATAAGACACATTAAAAATTTCAAGTAAAACCCGACGGACCAAGTACAACTAATTCCTCCTCCCTTTTCCAGGACCATCCCTTTCTTCTTTTGTCTTCTGAAATTACTTCTTCCATGTTGGAATTTATTGATAAGATAGCAGAACTGCACTAGGCTAATTGCACAGCATAACATGGGTTGAACACAGGAACCATAAGCAGACATTGTAGAGACGTGATTGTATTCTGAATAGAAGACACTTTATTCCTAGTGTGTGTAAGTAAGATCTATATAAATGTGAGAATACATGTTGCATGCATATAAGAAATAAAACACAGGTATACAACTTATCTCTAATGTGAATACAAGGATACAGCTTGTTATATCTTAGCCAATATAAAAGCAAGTAAAGGAAGCATACGGCTTCTGGATCATTTAGCATCATGGCTATTATAAGCCTTAGCACCACTTGGCCTAACTGGCTACTAGATAAAAGGCGTACTGCTATTCTCCAAAGCTATATATCACACAATAAGATGGATGCATAGAAGCAATTATACCTGTGTGAGACCTAGGACAACATAGGAAGAAGGCCATAATTGGTCAATCCAGTACTTACATATAAACATAGAAGTTCCTCATCGTTCTTACTTGTTGTCTCACACAGAAATAGCAATTGTTATGGCTGAATAGCAAAGCGTGATAAGAGAGCTGGTGTTACTGTATTCTGATGTTCTGGAGTGTTCTGCAAGATTATACAGGGGTTTTGCAGACCGGTTCGCAAAGCACATTTACCTGTACTGGAAAATTACAGGGTCTGAACACTCCAACACTTCTGTTCTTTTCTCATTACTTTCATAAGAACATAAGACGAGACCTACTGGATCAGGTCACTGTCTACTTAGTCCAGCATCCTATCTCACACAGTGGCCTATCCATTGCTTCTCTGTATTGCTCTCAGCCCTCCTTCAGGGCATATTCAAAAGTGTCCCTTATTCTAAATGAATCTGCCCATATGGGTTGAACCAGGTAGAAGACATTGCTCATTCAATAGCACACTGCCATTTCTATCAGGAGGCACGTAGAACTTTTATCACTTCTATCATGTCCCAAATTCTAGCAACAGGAGAAGACTATTGTCTGAAATATTCATTAGAAGACAATCAGAATACATGGACTGTAGCAAAGTTCTGTCCGACAGCAATTAAATTAAGAACAAGAGCAACTATATCTAACAGATAGGATTGCAGAAAAACTAGAAGCATTTATACAAGTTTATATTGTGCCATTTTATTACTGCACTGCTAAACTTCCTTTAAAAGCTTGTTTATATGTTGATTTGAAATGTGACAAGGATTTTTAAATGTATTTTTATATTCTGATCTTGGCCTCAGACAGGAAATAAAATTCATTCAAACTTCACCAACTCTTGACTTCCTTCAATCGTTGAATTTTTAAAGTGTTTTTAATCTGTATCTTGTTTCAATGTGTATTTAGTTTTTAATCTGTTGGTTAATCTGTTGTTACACACCCAGAGACCTTTGGGTATGGGGCGGGATAGAAATGTAAACAAACAAACAAATAAACAAACCTGCTCCTCTCTCTATCCTGCACCTGTTGTCTGGGTATCCATTCTTGAAGTTGTTTGCTGTAACAACCTCTTCTGGTAGTAAATTCCACAAGCCAATGACCCTGGGGGTGAAAAAATAATGCTTCCCTTTGTCTGGCCTATCTCTCTCCTGCCCATCAACTTTATAGATGCCCCCTGTTCTAGTACTGGACCAGAGAGAATAGCATTTTTATCTTTCCATTTTTTTTCACACTGAACATGGTGTTATATAGTTCAGTCAGGCATCTCTTAATGCCACCTTTCAAAGGCTCTAGATCTTGCAGTCTGATTTCGTTCCAGCCCCTTGTTCCTGCCCCTTTTCCAGTTCTACAGTATTCTTTCTATGGTTCAGTATTATTCTAAGTGTGAGTGTCTTCACTGTCCAGCACTGGGGAGAGGGCACATGACAGGGGCTTTTATAGCTTGGTGTGCCAAGACAGATTGGTGTGCTGAAGACATACCCATTGGTAGGCATTCCTTCTCGGCTACAGGTTTTTGGAGGCCTTGCAGGAGCAAAATGTTGTTCTTGTTAAGAAGCAGGCTAGTGCATCTTGGAATATTGTTAAAACAGGAAATGCTTGTTTAGCTATCCGTCTCACCAGGAACTTTCTGGTAAACACCAGGTGATGTGTTATTTCTATAACATAGACACAACTAAGTTTCTATTTTCCTGTGGGAACAGCATGATTATCTCAGCCAGGCCTCCACTTTTTTGAGAAGAAGTACAGAGCTTAAGAGTCCTAGGCTAGAAGTAGGTTTCCCTGGGTTCAAACCCCTGCTCTGCTACAGAGTGATATTGGCCAAGAGAAAACCTCTCAGCCTGTCCTCTCTCATTCTTGGTCCCACGTGTGGATGAGAAAGGAAGAAGGCCTCTAGAACCAGGTTCCCCAAAAATGATGGCATGCACAGACATCTCAGATTGCCAGTGTAGGTAAGCACACTCCACAACCAAATGGGGCAAAGTGCTGCCATGCACAGCAACAGACTTATTCCTGTCACCTGTATAACCATCAATCCAGCTAAAGAGAGTTACTCACCCAAAAAGTCTAAATTTGAGTAATTCTCTGTCATAACTTCCCTGTGCAAAGCCCTCTGGGCCGGATCCAGCAAAGACCACTCCTCCTCTGTGAAACGCACGGTCACGTCCTCAAAAACCAATCGGGTCTGAAAGAAACAGTGAAATAGTTTCCCCTTCAGAAAGTGAACAAATATCCAAATTTTCAATTAAAAGAGAGGAGCTTGAAGATTGTCCTCCAGGTGGCAAAATTAACTGTTGCCTTCTGTGGCGTTCGCGGTTTGATGGGCTTTCTGAGCTCTATGATGGACAGCAGAGGTGGAGCATCGCTGGAAGCCATACCACCCCACCGAAATTGGACCAATCAGAGCTGCAGGACTGCAGACTATAAAAGCGGCAGATGCAGCAGCTCGTGGTCTCTCGCTCGCCTTCATCGGGGGTAGAGGTGGATTGGGGAGTGTTGCTCTGGGGATCTGCAGAGGCCTCTTCTCTCGGTTCCAGAGGAAAGATGAGCTTACATGGAGGCTAGGAACTGCTGCAGACTCTGGGTGTGATTTCTGAAAGGACTGTCCTCTCGAAGCCTCAGCTTTGGACTATTAGGCTTTCACGTGGTGCCATAATAGGGACTATTTACTTCTGGGGAAGCAATTAAGGAGGGGAAGTTCAATACAGCAACATTTTTCTTTTCAAGCAGCCTAAAGACTTTTGAGCCAACGCAAGCTTCCTTTTATTTTATTTTCTTGTAACAATAAACTTCAAGTGTTTTGCTTTACAAGGGAGTCAGTGTGCTGCTTTAGGGGAGCCTTTGCTTTAGGCATACAAAGCAGGGCACCAGAAAGGGGAACTTTAGCTCTTAAAAACCTGGAAGGCGTTACTTGGTGGAGGATGGGGAAGGAAGGGGTTGGCTGGGTCACCACACCTTCAAACCATCCCTAGTGATCAATCTGGATGGAATCCAGGAAGAGGCCAGGGGTGTGCGAGAATCAGAGACCCCTGGGCAGAAATATCCATCTCCTACCTGATCCAGGGGCCACTCAGCACCCATTTGTGGTCCATCAGGAACTGGAGGAATCTTTGCATTACCTGTGAAAGAGCATAAGGAACTGATTGATCAGCTGCCAGATCTTATTCAAGGTCCTTTTGGTTCACAACAGTATTTATTTATTTTATTTACTTACATTTCTATGCCGCCCCATACCCGAAGGTCTCTGGGCGGGTAACATCAGATAAAAACAGATTAAAACAAGATACAAATTAAGAACAGATACAGATTAAAATGAAATACAGACAAAACAAGATGCACATTTAAAAACAGCTTAAAATTCAACAAATTTAAAACCATGCACTCCGTAGTAGAGACCCAAATGTCCTGGGAGGAACACAGAGTGGACAGGAGTTGAAACAGCATCCCACCCCTCACCCTGAAGCCCCCCAGGCTGTTCAAAACTTTGGGATAGAATTTCCCACTGCCATTGATCTCTCTGCAGCAGCACTCATCAACCTGTGTCACCACAACATATGATAGGATGGACCAGGCTCTGTGACACCAACAGTTATAACAGGGTGAGGACAGTGACTAAAAATAAATTAGATTAGGTATTTGTAATAATGCCACCATGTACCTAAGAAGATATTTAAGATCCCAGCCCTCATCTCCTAAAGAGCATTTAGTAGGCTTTATTTCAGATATTCAGGATATAGACATAATGCATGTGTGCCTGGAACTTCTTTCCGCAGTGATATGTTAGCAGACAGTGCAACCAAAATCCCTGTTGCAGGTCAGCATATTTTACTGTGTTGCTCACAGCTGATTAGTGGTTCTTGCAGAGGATTTTCGTAGACGTAGCAGAGAGTTCATTAAAATTAGCTTCAAAAAGGTATTTCTTACTTTTATTCTGGGGGAGAAATTCTGAACGTACAAACAGATCGCTTCTCAAAGCTTTGCTGACAAATTCTAAGATGCTTTTTGCCCAGTTATGGAAACCATCTCTGTCCCTTTCAACAGACCTTTGGCTTCAAAGGATTTGGACAAACATCCTCAAGTTGCTCATGACTTCCCTGCGGACATTCTGCTTGACTCATCTGAACAAACCTGGTTTCTGGACAAAGAGTCAATGTTTCTGAACTTGTGCCAAATGAATGCTCTTTTTGTGTTGCCTTTCACCCTTCATGTCCATCTTCCTTAACAACAGACTTCTCTTCTACACCCAGCCCACCTGCTCATTATGGTCTTGTACGTGTAACTCTCCCTCATGATAGGAGAGTAGCGTGAAGACGAGTGTTTGGTTCTTAACTGTCTTGCTAACTAGCTGCAATCTCCTGAATTATTTGTTCTGTAATCGGTTTATTGAGAGTTTGTAATGTTTGTTGGTATTAAATACAAAAAGAGAAAAAAGGTATTTCTTACGCATGCAGGCAACTTGGCCATCGATCTCCTGCACAGACTCTCTGCCCAGCAGTCTCTGAATGGGATCTAGTGGTCCCTTCTCTGCCTCATGAAGATCACCTGCTGCCCATACCGTCTCCTGCAATAACATTTATTTATTTGTTTATTCATTCCTTCATTCTCTTGTCCATACCATCTCCTGCAATAACATTTATTTATTTATTTACTTATTAATTCTGCTGTCCATACCGTCTCCTGCAATAACATTTATTTATTTGTTGGTTGGTCTTCATCAATCACATGCATGTTTTCAGAAATGGAGTTTGACACATATGCAAAGAGAGGCCATTCCATAACTTTGGGAAATCACAGAAAAGGCCCTCTCATATCTCACCAACCCTTTAGTTCCTGGGTTCCTGGAGGCTTCTCCAGAAGATTTTAGTTCATTTCGGGGTGCGGGGGAGGGTCTACAGGAGGGGACGTTTCTTTAGATATTTAGGACCAACATCACTTAGAGCTTTAGAAATCCAAGTAAAACTCTCAGTTTGGCTCAGATGGAATTTGGTTGCAAGGATCCTTTGGAGGGGGGGGGCAGATGCCATAGGATATGATAGAAAGGAGGAAACACAGCGAAGGGAATATTAGACAAGTCAGGATTGCAATAATGATACAATGAACCACCCGAAAAAAAGCAGATTAAAATCCCCTCACCTGCTTGCTTAGGAGGAAGCCTTCTGCCAGGGCCACTGCCTGGGAGCTGCTCTCCGGCCCACATTCCTGGACCCAGTTCTGCATCTCCAGAGGAAGGACAGCCAGGAATTGCTCCAGGACCACCAGGTCCAGCATCTGAGCTTTCGTGAGCTGCTCTGGCTTCAGCCACTGATGACAGAGACGGTGGAGTCGGCTGCAAACCTCTCGGGGGCCCTCGGCCTCTTCATAGCAGAAGCCCGTGAATCTCCATTGCTCTTCATTTGATCTGATCTGGTTCTCAGGCAGGAGAACATTTTCAGTTTGCTCCTCCATCACTGAGATTTTCCCTTATACTGTTTTCATTCGTCTAATAAGATCCACTCACACAGGAGAGAGGTGAATAGTTCTGCAACCAAGTTTTTCTTCCTTTTCGAGACTGAAAGTTGTCGCAGCAAGAGAGGGAAATTCAGTCTTGATCCAGTGCTGGCTTCTCCCTGGAGTTAAGGCAGAAGGTAGTTTAGGGCAGGCAGAGAAAGGACTTGGTGGGGGACGAAGGAAGGAGAAAGGCACTCCCTCCATGCTCCTCTTTCCACTAGAGCCCTTATCATATTTTATTCCTTCTCCCATCGTTGTTCCTCCCCAAATCACATGCAGCCATTACTGGGCCGGAAGGATTTTCTCCTAAAAACTGTGGGCATATGAGGAGCGGTCCTTCTGCTTTGTTTAGCCAAGCTTTTGCACACTCAATGGTCTTCGAGAACACACTCTCTGTTCATGCTCAGAAGCATTTTCCTTCTTTTTCGCTGCAGATCTCTTTGGCCGCCCCAACCCTTCATGCACTGGCCATCCCATAATACACACTCCCCCATGTTTCAATCCCTTTCCGCACCCCACTTCTCTCCTTCAATGTTTCCCTTCTCTCTTCTATTTCCTGGGGTAAAAGAGGCTCCAATGTCCATCTCACACTGCCCAGGACACTCTGGATTCATCCGGACAGCAGATCCAGACCCATTTTATCCCCGATTATCCAAGTGTGGAATAAGCTTAATCGCGGCCAGGATGAAGCTTCGCTCTGCAGGGGAAGGGAGGAGATCCTGCCCACCCCTCCCCCCCTTCAGCATTCCTCCTCCCAAATGGGGCTTCAGACATGCTCCCCCCCCCACTCCCCCTCCAGCCCTGTCCTGGCGAGGCACCACCAGCCTTGCACACCCTGCCCAACCCCCTCCCTCCCCAAACCTTTCGCCCCCCACCCTCTCACTCTGCCATCCCGCAGATGCTGCTTTGCAGTGACCAACCCAGATCCACGTGTTCCTTCTGGAGGGCTCCAGAGACGGGGGCTTTGTCGACAGGAAGTAGTCATCTCATGCCTTAAGTCTCTCCTCTCTAGCACTGGCAACTCGCTCTACTTAACCCTCTGATTGCTTCGGTCTTGCCACTCCTTGCAAAATTACACCTTGAGTTGGATTGTGGGTTTTTTTGTGGGTGTGTGGGTGTTTTATTCAGATATTCCTGACTTGACGTTTTTGTGGGAGGAAATGTTGACACCAGGCACTAAATAGTAATCACATGATCCTCTACAGATGTTTTATAGTCAATTCGCCAACCCAAAACTTAAGACCCCTTCACCTCCCAGAGAAGTGAAGACAGGTGGCGTATCCGGCGTCTGCCACTTTGGGAAGCCGGATCCATTCTGAACTTAGCTGGCGCTTCCCCAAGAGCAGGTTAAGTGTGAATCACCTGTATCCCAGAGGAGGTCACAGCATCATGGCAGCTGCGCCAATGGGCATGCATGGCCCTATTGATCTAGTGACTGGCTAACTGCACATGCAGCACCTGTGGCTCACTCTGTTCACCGAGAAGAGGTGCAAATGCAGCATGCTGAGCTTTCCAAGCCAGTGAGCTCCACAGCTGTCTAGCTGAGCGTACAATCTGGCAGGCAGAAACATGAGGCCTTTTCAAACGAGGGCTGGCGTTCCGGGTGTAGAGCCCGAAATCGTCCTCTACACCCAGCCCAGGGCGTTCACGGCTGTCCCCGGACATCCCGCAGCTGTTCAGCAGGGAGAGCTTTTGCATGCTCCCTCCCTGACAGCTGCAGGCCCCACCCCAGGCCTGTCACTATTGGGTCCGGCTGGACCCAGGGGCAGGCAGGCCTATCTGGTCCCTTACCTGGGTTCCTGCGGCCCCTAGGGAACTGGATTGGTTCCCCTACAGCCTCCAGGAACCCCCCTGGGTGCCCCCCCAGGCACGGACCTACGTGGGGACACGCATGCAAATGTGGCACTTACCTCATTGCCATCAGGTTCCAAAGTGGCGAGCCCGGCCAGTGTGCACAGACGCACAGCGCTGCCAGTCATGCTCGCCACTCTGGAACCCGGCAAGCACGAGTTAAGTGCCTCTTGTGCACGTCCTCACATAGGCCCGTGCCCGGGGGAGGGGGGGTTCCCAATCCAGTCCCTAGAACCTGGAGGAACCCAGGGAAGGAACATGACAGGCTCAAATTCAACCTAATGAGGGGCAAGACTGGGAGGGGTGTCCCATCCCCACGCCAGCCTTTTTGGGCTAGGCCACGCGGGGACAGATTCCCCTTTCGCACAAAGGCAGGTAAGAACGCATGCCCACAGGTTCCTTACCTGCCTTCGTGTGAATGGGGAAAGCGTCGGCGCATGGCCTAGCTTTACTGCACTACAGCCGTTTGGACCCAGGAGCTGGAGATCCTGACCCAGGTAGATAAATATGATGTCATAGGTATTACGGAAACCTGGTGGGATAACACACATGAATGGAACACAAACATTGAAGGCTACAACTTGTTTCTGCGAAACAGACTTAACAAAAGAGGAGGGGGTGTTGCGCTGTATGTTAAAAAAGAAATTGTCTCCTCAGAGGTTCAAGTTTCAGAGAGTGGAAGCTCAGTAGAATCGGTATGGGTAAGAATTCAAGGAGAGAGCAACAGAAAGGATACCATTGTAGGAGTCTATTACAGGCCCCCTGGACAAACAGAAGATATGGATGACCTCTTCCTAGACCAGATGGCTAAACTTTCACGAAAGCATGACATAGTGATTATGGGAGACTTTAACTACCCAGACATTTGTTGGGAATCTTGCTCAGGAAAAAGTCACAACTCTAATAAGTTCTTATCTTCTCTCGCTGACAATTTCATGTACGAAAAGGTGGTGGAGGAAACAAGAGGATTGGCTATCCTTGATCTAATTCTTACCAACAGAGAGGAAATGGTGGAGGATATCAGAGTTTCTGGGGCATTAGGAGGCAGCGATCATGTTATCCTTGAATTCTGGATAATAAGGGAAGGAAAGCATGAGAGGACTCAGACTTCAAAGTTGGACTTCAGAATGGCGGATTTTGATGGACTCCGGAGGAGGTTAGGAGGGATCAAATGGTTCAATGTACTAAAGGATAGAAATGTCCAAGAAGGATGGGATATTTTGAGAAATGCAATATTAGAAGCGCAATCATTAACAATTCCTCAAAGAAGGAAGAACGGAAAACATCTAAAGAGACCAGGGTGGATAAACCTAGAACTTAAAAACTTGATAAAAAAGAAAAAAGAAATGTTTAAGAAATGGAAGGAGGGATACATATCTAAGGAGGAATATAATGAAATCAGTGCAATCTGCAGGGCAAGTATCAGAAAAGCTAAAGCTAAAAATGAACTGAGGCTTGCAAGAGAGACTAAAAACAATAAAAAAGGGTTTTGGGGATATGTCAACAGCAAAAGAAAAGTCAAAGAGGTTTTGGGAAGTCTGCAGGGAGAGAATGGAGAAGTGATCGAAAGTGATCTTGAGAAGGCAGAGATTCTGAACTCCTATTTTGCATCTGTTTTTTCCAAGAGGGATAATATACATGCAACAGTCCTTCACTGTACTGATGAAGGACTAGGAGAATCAAGACACAAAATCAACACTGAGAGAGTAAGGGAACGCTTAGCTAACTTAAACGAATTTAAGTCCCCGGGACCAGATGGATTACATCCTAGGGTACTGAAGGAATTAGCAGAGGTAATTGCTGAACCACTTGCTGTAATCTTTGAGAAGTCATGGAGAACAGGAGAAGTCCCAGACGATTGGAGAAGGGCAAACGTTGTTCCTATCTTCAAAAAAGGGAAGAAGGTAGACCCAGGGAACTACAGGCCTGTTAGCCTGACTTCAATACCAGGAAAGATTCTCGAACAAATTATTAAACAACACATATGTCAGCATTTGGATAGGAATTCAATAATTAACAGTAGTCAACATGGGTTTGTATCAAACAAGTCGTGTCAGACTAACTTGATTTCATTTTATGACAAAATCACTGAATGGGTTGATCAAGGAAATGCAGTAGACATAGTATTTCTTGATTTCAGCAAAGCATTTGACAAAGTATCTCATGCGATCCTCATTGAAAAATTGATCAAATATGGGTTTGACAAGGCAACTATAAGGTGGGTTCAAAACTGGCTTAGTAATCGTACTCAAAGAGTGGCTTTAAATGGCTGCACATCCAGATGGAAGGAAGTGTCAAGTGGAGTACCACAAGGTTCTGTCCTGGGCCCAGTTATGTTTAATGTTTTTATAAACGATCTGGACGAGGGAGTTGAAGGGAAACTGATCAAATTTGCTGATGACACAAAGCTAGGGGGGATTGCAAACACCAGAGAAGAGAGAGAGAGGATTCAAAAAGATTTAGAGAAACTCGAACAATGGGCTGCAACTAATAAAATGGTATTTAACAAAGAAAAATGCAAGGTTCTGCACCTGGGCAAGAAAAATGAAAAAAGCACATATACAATGGGAGGAATTCGGCTGAGCAGCAGCACATGTGAAAAAGACTTGGGTGTCCTGGTAGATCATCAACTGAACATGAGTCAACAGTGCGAGGCAGCTGCAAAAAAGGCAAACACAATCCTGGGGTGTATTAGGAGAAGCATAGAGTCCAGATCACGTGAAGTTATTATCCCCCTCTACTCTACCTTGGTCAGACCTGAGGCATTTCCGCACTGCATCGCGTTCGAAATGGAACGCGTTCAGGCGGAAAGCTTAAGGCAGCTCCGGGCGCTTTCCCCTTTCACACACAGACGCGCCAGAACGCGTGTAAACGCGTTCCGGAGCGTCTGGGTGCGAATGCTCAAAGCGCCCGAAGCTGTCTTAGCCGGCAAACGCCGGCCAGGGGCGCGCAGACAGCCGCGGAGGCAGATCGACAATCAGCTGTTTGACAAACAGCTGATTGTCAAAGCCGCGCGGCGTCGGAGGCGCGCCCGCAGCCGTTCGGGAGACAGAAGCAGGCGCGAACGCTTCTCCTCCCGAACGGCTGCGGGCGGCTCGTCCGCGTTGGAACGCATGTAGAGCAGTTTAAAGTGCTCTACATTTCGAACGCGGAAAAGACAGCTGCGGACACGTCGGAACGCAAGCCGCGCGCGGGCAATGCGGATGACGTGTCCACAGCTGTCTTTTCCGCGTTCCGTTCAGCCCCGTGCGAAAACGTCTCTCATCTGGAGTACTGTGTCCAGTTCTGGTCACCCCAGTTTTAAAAAGACACTGACAAGCTGTAGCAGGTTCAAAGGAGAGCTACCAAGATGGTGAACGGTCTGCAAACCATGTCCTATGAGGAACGGCTTAAGGAACTAGGAGTGTTTAGTCTAACAAAAAGAAGACTGAGAGGAGACATGATAGCTGTCTACAAATACCTCAAGGGTTGTCGCAAGGCAGAGGGATCAGCCCTGTTCTCACTCTCTCAAGGAAGGACTAGAAACAATGGGGCGAAACTGCAGGGGAAAAGATTGTTTAGATGTTAGGAAAAAATTTCTAACAGTAAGAGTGATCAACCAGTGGAACAGGCTGCCACGGGAGGTGGTTGGTTCCCCTTCGATGGAGGTCTTCAAGCAGAGACAGGACGGCCATCTGTCTGAGATGGTTTAGGAGATCCTGCCTTGAGCAGGGGGTTGGACTCGATGACCCAGGAGGTCCCCTCCAACTCTACCATTCTATGATTCTATGTGGGTGCCCAGGGTGGGTGGGGCTGAGGGCCATCTGTGAGGTCTAACGATGGGTCCCACATCCCCTAGTCCATAGACAGCCAGCAGTTCAACCTCCCCCGCACCCTGGAAAGGGGCGAGGGAAGGCCGAACTGCGTGTCTCCTCCTCTGCTTCAGTCCTGATGGGACCGAAGCAGCTGGGAGCGAGCCACCACCCCACCTCCCATCCCAGTAGATGGTACCCATCTACCAGAGTCGGTGTGCCTGCACGCAACATAGCAGATGGCAACCATGGGCCGGCAAGGTGATTTGCATGGCCTTGCCACCTGTTTGGCCGATTTTGGGCATGTCCCACAGCTGTCAGGGAGGGAGGCATGTACGAACACTTCCCTCCCTGGATGGCCGGGGATGGTTCGAAAGCGTCAAGATGCATGTAGAGCACTTTTTAGTGCTCTATATTTTGAACGTGTTTAGGACACGGCAGGACGCCTGGGGCAACCTAGAATGGATCTGGCCGCCCCAAGCATGCGAATGCGTCCCCGGCGTGTCCTAGACGCATTCCAGAGTCCCTTGTGCAAAAAGGCCTCTGGATTCTTATCTGGTATTCTCCCGCTTCGATTATGCTCTCCTCCAAAAAGCCACCTGGGTATCTTTGGGCTAGTCCCAGGTCCCTTTCTGAGCCCTTGCAGGGTGTGTGTTGTGGGCAGAAGAATGGAAGGAATTCCCTTCAATGGGTAAGCAAAGTGGAGTATAAAAGTCAACTCCTCCTCTTCTCACATTGAGAATCTCCCACTCAATCTGTCCCCCGCCATATTGGTTACCCAAAGAACCAATGACGTGCAGCCACAGACATCCAGAACTCCAAAGATCACATTGAATTCTTGCTCGTGTTCTTGAAATGTGTCACAAAAGTAACTCTGACTGGAGAAGGTAAAAGTAAAAATAGAATCTTCTGCTGGAATAGCTTTTTCCCAAAATAGCTTTATTGCATTACACTGCATCAATATTTTGGAATGACTACAGGAGACAGGCAAACACAGCTGTCAATTCAATGAGAATTCCACAATACTTATGGGGGGGGGACCCTGTTTGGATATAGCCGGAGACACTGTGAGCCAGTTTGGCCTAGTGGTTAGGGAGCCAGACTCTTATCTGGGAATACCGGGTTTGATTCCACCCTCCCCCATGAAGCCAGCTGGGTGACCTTGGGCTAATCGCAGCTCTCCTCTGAGCTCTCACAGCCCCAGCTACCTCACAGGGTGTCTATTGCTGGGAGAAGAATAGAAAGCTTTGTCAATTGCTTTGAATCCTTTTAAATCGCTGAGAAAAACAGGGTACGAAAGCCAACTCTTCTTCTCTTCTTTCTTCTCAGGCTTCCACTGACTTTTCTGCAGTCCTTGTGACTTGTTTTCATTTTGTAATATTTAATTATCTTATGTGTTTCTTTCTGTTGACATCATGGAGAGCTCAGGATTATTTTCACTCTCCTCTGTGAGTCTTGAAATGTGAAGTAAGCTTTGATGACTGAACGAACCTCCTTCCACAAATGTTACACTGATAGGGTTTCTCACCTGTATGAATTCGGCGATGAACAGTCAGCTCTGATAACCGTCTGAAGCTCTTTCCACAGTCCTTACATAGATATGGTTTCTCTCCTGTGTGAATTCTGTGGTGAAAGCTCAACCCTGATGACTCTCTGAACCTCTTTCCACACACTTTACATTCATATGGTTTCTCTCTTGTGTGAATTCTCTGATGGCTACTCAGCCGTGATGACCAATTGAAGCTCTTTCCACACTCCTTACATTCATATGGTTTCTCTCCTGTGTGACTTCTGCAATGAACAGTCAGCTGTGATGACTCTCTGAAGCTCTTTCCACACTCCTTACATTCATATGGTTTCTCTCCTGTGTGAATTCTGTGATGGCTACTTAGCTGTGATGACTGCCTGAAGCTCTTTCCACACTCTTTACATTCATACGGTTTCTCTCCTGTGTGAATTCTGTGATGGTTACTAAGCTGTGATGACCGTGTGAAACTCTTTCCACACTCCTTACATTCGTATGGTTTCTCACCTGTGTGAGTTCTGCGATGAGTAATCAGGTGTGATGACCGTCTGAAGCACTTTCCACACACCTTACATTCATATGGTTTCTCTCCTGTGTGAATTCTACAATGAACAATCAGCTGTGATGACCGTCTGAAGCTCTTTCCACACTCCTTACATTTATATGGTTTCTCACCTGAGTGAGTTCTTTGATGAGTAATCAGGTGTGATGACCGTCTGAAGTGCTTTCCACACTCCTTGCATTCATGCGGTTTCTCTCCTGTGTGAATTCTTTGATGTCTAGTCAGCTTTGATAACCAATTGAACCTTTTCCCACAATCCTTACATTCAAATGGTTTCCCTTCTGTGTTAATTCTGAGATGTTCAGTGAGGCTTGACAACATCCCAAAGCTCTTTCCATATCCTTTCTCTCCTGTGTGACTCCTGGAATGTGAGGTAAGAGTTGAGTTGCAGATAGAAAACTCTATTCCTGACTGATCTTCTGTGATGGGAAGCTCACAGGTTCCTTCATCCTTCTGGGATACTTTGGATTCTTTCATCTGAGTTTTCCACTGACATTTCTTGCGTCTTTTTGACTTGCTTTGGTTTTGGAAGATGTCATTCTCAGCTTCATGCGTGTTTTTTTCTGGTGACCCCATGGATAGATTAGGATCATTTTCATGTTCCTTCACGTAATCTGTTTGTGAGGAACATATAAGACACATTAAGAATTTCAAGTAAAACCTGACGGACCAAGTACAACTAATTCCTCCTCCCTTTTCCAGGACCTTCCCTTTCTTCTTTTGTCTTCTGAAATTACTTCTTCCATGTTGGAATTTATTGATAAGATAGCAAAACTGCACTAGGCTAATTGCACAGCATAACGTGGGTTGAACACAGGAACCACAAGCAGACGTTGTAGAGACGTGATTGTATTCTGAATAGAAGGCACTTTATTCCTAGTGTGTGTAAGTAAGATCTATATAAATGTGAGAATACATGTTGCATGCATATAAGAAATAAAACACAGGTATACAACTTATCTCTAATGTGAATCCAAGGATACAGCTTGTTATATCTTAGCCAATATAAAAGCACGTAAAGGAAGCATACGGCTTCTGGATCATTTAGCGCCATGGCTATTATAAACCTTAGCACAACTTGGCCTAACTGGCTACTAGATAAAAGGCGTGCAGCTATTCTCCAAGGCTATATATCACACAATAAGATGGATGTATAGAAGCAATTATACCTGTGTGAGACCTATAACAACATAGGAAGAAGGCAGGATAATGTTATGCCCATAATTGGTCAATCCGCTACCTAGATATAAACACAGAAGTTCATCATGGTTCTTACTCGTTGTCTCACACAGAGATAGCAATTGTTATGGCTGAATAGCAAAGCGTGATAAGAGAGCTGGTGTTACTGTATTCTGATGTTCTGGAGTGTTCTGCAAGATTATACAGGGGTTTTGCAGACCGGTTCGCAAAGCACATTTACCTGTACTGGAAAATTACAGGGTCTGAACACTCCAACACTTCTGTTCTTTTCTCATTACTTTCATAAGAACATAAGACGAGACCTACTGGATCAGGTCACTGTCTACTTAGTCCAGCATCCTATCTCACACAGTGGCCTATCCATTGCTTCTGGGTATCTCACGCAGGACATTGAGCAAGGTTTAATGTATTGCTCTCAGCCCTCCTTCAGGGCATATTCAAAGGTGTCCCTTATTCTAAATGAATCTGCCCATATGGATTGAACCAGGTAGAAGACATTGCTCATTCAATAGCACACTGCCATTTCTATCAGGAGGCACGTAGAACTTTTATCACTTCTATCATGTCCCAAATTCTAGCAACAGGAGAAGACTATTGTCTGAAATATTCATTAGAAGACAATCAGAATACATGGACTGTAGCGAAGTTCTGTCTGACAGCAATTAAATTAAGAACAAGAGCAACTATATCTAACAGATAGGATTGCAGAAAAACTAGAAGCATTTATACAAGTTTATATTGTGCCATTTTATTACTGCACTGCTAAACTTCCTTTTAAAGCTTGTTTATATGTTGATTTGAAATGTGACAAGGATTTTTAAATGTATTTTCATATTCTGATCTTGGCCTCAGACAGGAAATAAAATTCATTCAAACTTCACCTACTCTTGACTTCCTTCAATCGTTGAATTTTTAAAGTGCTTTTAATCTGTATCTTGTTTTAACGTGTATCTTCTTTTTAATCTGTTGGTTAATCTGTTGTTACACACCCAGAGACCTTTGGGTATGGGGCGGGATAGAAATGTAAACAAACAAATAAACAAAACTGCTCCTCTCTCTAACCTGCACCTGTTGTCTGGGTATCCATTCTTGTAGCTGTTTGCTCTAACGTCCTCCTTCTGGTAGTAAATTCCACAAGCCAATGACCCCTGGGGCGAAAAAAAATACTTCCCCTTGTCTGTCCTAACTCTCCTGCCTGTCAACTTCATAGAGTGCCCCCTGTTCTAGCACTGGACCAGAGAGAATAGCATTTTTCTCCTTCCACTTTTTTCACACTGAGCATGGCTTTATATACTTCAATCAGGCATCTCTTAATGCCATCTTTCAAAGCTGAAATGATGTTGCAGTCTGATTTCGTCAGGGAGTTGTTCCAGCCCCTTGTTCATTCTGGTTGCCTTTTTCTGCCCCTTTTCCAGTTCTACAATATTCTTTCTGAGATGTGGTGACCATAATTGTATACCGTGGCCTCACCTTAGATTCGTAAAGAGGCGATGCTTCCCAAATTGTTTTCTATTTCCTGCCTAATTAGTCGTAGCATCGAATTAGCTTTTTTTGCCACGGGTAAGAGGGAGCCCCAGAGGGGAAAGGGATGCTGCAGTGGCATCTCCAGGTGTATTTTGGGGCTCTTAAGAGGCTGAAAAAGCACTTTGGGGTTTGTATGAGGGATTGCACAATGAAGTGAGACCTATGTATGCAGACCCACAAGTGCTTAGAGCAGTGATGGTGACCCTTTTGAGCTCAGTGTGTCAAAATTTGCAAGAAAACCTAGCTTAACTCGGGTGGTGTGTCACAGATAGAAATATCCATAATTTTGTGATATTTGTAGCTCTAGTAAAAAGTTATATTTTTGATATATGTATTAAAAGCAAAAACAATTCTTTACATTAGTGACTTTTGTTGCTGAATTTTGTTTGCTAAATCTTCAATTGACAGTTGGCATTTTGTACCCTTCAAGAACAAGCAAGCACTACACGCCCAGGTGCCAGGGTGACCAGGTGTGTCACCCAAAAGGGCTTGGTGTGTCACCTGTGACACGCGTGTCATAGGTTGGCCATCACTGGCTTAGAGGAAAGTGTGCAGCAGCGGGAACAAGGTACGTGGGGTTCCGGGAGGTTCCGGGAGGTTCCGGGGGAATCCAGTCTTTGCTGAAGCTTCGACAAATACCAGATAATCCGATTTGCGGATGAATAGGACCTACAAATGTATTCGCAGAGATTCTAAATAGCACAAATATCCGTGCAGATCACTAATTCTAAAAAGTTAGGAAGGCATGAGATACATTTGCAGAAGCCATGCTGATTTTGTTTCAGCTGTGCTTCCTCCTCTATGCACAAAGTAACTTTATCTTTACTAGATCACGACTAAACCTTTTTTGAAGATTGGTGTTACCTTTGCTACCCTCCAGTCTTCAGAAACAGAACCTGATCTTAGGGAAAGCTGATATATTTTTGCTGGAAGCTCAGCAATTTCACACTTGAGTTCTTAAAAACTCTGAGCTATGTAAAGAGGTTGGCTTTCTCCTGGTGCGTGCAGGTTGATCAGGGTAGAAGAGGCTTAACAAAAATGCCATTTACAATTTGGAATCCATGTTTGAAGAGCACGCTTTCCAGATGCAACACTGATGCTCCTGATTATCTTTCACTCAAGCTGTGGTTGGGGATTAATGTGCGCTCAGTGAATGATGAGAATATTCTGCCTATTAGCCTGTTAATAGTAATTTGTATGGTACTGTTCCACAATGTTCTATGGTGCAGTATTATTCTAAGTGTGACTGTCTTTGCTGTCCAGCATGGGAGAGGGCACATGACAGGGGCTTTTATAACTTGGTGCGCCAAGACAGATTGATGTGCTAAAGACACACCCATTGATAGGCGTTCCTTCTCGGCTACAGGTTTTTGGAGGCCGAGCAGAAGCAAAATATTGTTCTTGTTAAGAGCCAGGCTAGTATATCTTGGAATATTGTTAAAGGAGGAAACCCTTGTTTAGCTATCCGTCTCACCAGGAACATTCTGGTAAACACCAGGTGACGTGTTATTTCTGTAACATACAGTAGACACAACTAAGTTTCTATTTTCCTGTGGGAACAGCATGATTATCTCAGCCAGGCCTCCACTTTTTTGAGAAGAATAATCCTATTCCGGATAAACCAAATATGCACATCTGGGGGCCGAGCTTAGTGATTCCATACTATCTCACAAGTGTTCATACTGCCTTAACAATGCTGTGATATGTGCTGTTTGATTTGTAGATTCTTGACTGAAGGCGTAGATATTAGTGTTAGGATGTAAACCATGCATTTGCTTTCATACAGACACTCATATACCCAGCAATGCATTTAGCTAGAGCCTATATTGCAATCATGAATACAATAAAAGCTTTCCTTATTGGAAAGAATCTTCATGTCTGCTCTCATGCTTGTGAATGTCATCTGCACGCATTATTTGCTGTGGTTCTAGCAATATGCAATCTCTGCAAATCAACAGTACAGAGCTTAAGAGTCCTAGGCTAGAAGTAGGTTTCCCTGGGTTCAAACCCCTGCTCTGCTACAGAGTGATATTGGCCAAGAGAAAACCTCTCAGCCTTTCTCATTCTTGGTCCCACGTGTGGATGAGAAAGGAAGAAGGCCTCTAGAACCAGGTTCCCCAAAAATGATGGCATGCATAGACACCTCAGATTGGCAGTGTAGGCAAGCACACTCCACAACCAAATGGGGCAAAGTGCTGCCATGCACAGCAACAGACTTATTCCTGTCACCATTATAACCATCAATCCAGCTAAAGAGTTACTCACCCAAAAAGTCCAGATTTGAGTAATTCTCTTTCATAACTTCCCTGTGCAAAGCCCTCTGGGCCGGATCCAGCAAAGACCACTCCTCCTCTGTGAAACGCACGGTCACGGCCTCACAAACCAATCGGGTCTGAAAGAAACAGTGAAATAGTTTCCACTTCAGAAAGTGAACAAATATCCAAATTTTCTATTGAAAGAGAGGAGCTTGAAGATTGTCCTCCAGGTGGCAAAATTAACTGTTGCCTTCTGTGGCGTTCGCGCCAGGGGCTAGACAGCCGAGCAGTGGTTTGATGGGCTTTCTGAGCTCTATGATGGACAGCAGAGGTGGAGCATCGCTGGAAGCCATACCAGCCCGCCAAAATTGGACCAATCAGAGCTGCAGGACTGCAGACTATAAAAGCGGCAGATGCAGCAGCTTGTGGTCTCTCGCTCGCCTTCATCGGGGGTAGAGGTGGATTGCAGAGTGTTGCTCCGGGGAACTGCATAGGCCTCTTCTCTCGGTTCCAGAGGAAAGAAGAGCTTACGTGGAGGCTAGGAACTGCTGCAGACTCTGGGTGTGATTTCTGAAAGGACTCTCCTCTCAAAGCCTCAGCTTTGCACTATTTGGATTATTAGGCTTTCACGTGGTGCCTAATAGGGACTATTAACTTTTGGGGAAGCAATTGACTAAGGAGGGGAAGTTCAATACAGCAACATTTTTGTTTTCAAGGAACCTAAAGACTTTAAAGCCAAATTGCGAGCTTCCTTTTATTTTATTTTATTGTAACAATAAGCTTCAAGCGTTTTCCTTTGCAAGGGAGTCAGTGTGCTGCTTTAGGGGAGCCTTTACTTTAGGCATATAAAGCAAGGTGCCAGAAAGGGGAACTTTAGGATAATGTCCTCAGGGATCTGGCAGGTGTTACTCGGTGGAGGACGGGGAAGGGAGGGGTTGGCTGGGTCACCACACCTTTAAACCATCCCTAGTGATCATTCTGGATGGATGGCAGGTACAGGCCAGGGGTGTGCAGGAATCAGAGACCCTTGGGCAGAAATATCCATCTCCTACCTGATCCATGGGCTGCTCAGCACCCATTTGTGGCCCATCAGGAATGGGAGGAACCTTTGCATTACCTGTGAAAAAGCCCAAGGATTAGATGGAACCAATTGATCCAAACAGCTGCCAGATATTCTTCAAGGTCCTTGAGGTTCACAACAGTAGAGACCCAAATGTCCTTGGAGGAACATAGTGCGGACAGGAGTTGAAGCAGCTTCCCACCCCTCACCCTGAAGCCCCCAGGCTGTTCAGAAAGGTATTTCTTATTTTTATTCTGGGGGAGAAATTCTGAACGTACAAACAGATCGCTTCTCAAAGCTTTGCTGACAAATTCTAAGATGCTTTTTGCCCAGTTATGGAAACCATCTCAGTCCCTTTCAACAGACCTTCGGCTTCAAAGGATTTGGACAAACATCCTCAAGTTGCTCATGACTTCCCTGCGGACATTCTGCTTGACTCATCTGAACAAACCTGGTTTCTGGACAAAGAGTCAATGTTTCTGAACTTGTGCCAAATGAATGCTCTTTTTGTGTTGCCTTTCACCCTTCATGTTGATCTTCCTTAACAACAGACTTCTCTTCTACACCCAGCCCACCTGCTCATTATGGTCTTGTACGTGTAACTCTCCCTCATGATAGGAGAGTAGCGTGAAGACGAGTGTTTGGTTCTTAACTGTCTTGCTAACTAGCTGCAATCTCCTGAATTATTTGCTCTGTAATCGGCTTATTGAGAGTTTGTAATGTTTGTTGGTATTAAATACAAAAAGAGAAAAAAGGTATTTCTTACGCATGCAGGCAACTTGGCCATCGATCTCCTGCACAGACTCTCTGCCCAGCAGTCTCTGAATGGGATCTAGTGGTCCCTTCTGTGCCGCACGGAGATCACCTGCTGCCCATACCGTCTCCTGCAATAAAATTTGTTTGTTTGTTTATTCATTCGTTCGTTCATTCATTCATTCTGTTGTCCATACTGTCTCCTACAATAACATTTATTTGTTTAATCATTCCTTCATTCTGTTGTCCATACCATCTCCTGCAATAACATTGATGTTCATTCATTCATTCATTCGTTCTTTCATTCCGCTGTCCATACCGTCTCCTGCAATAACATTTATTTATTAGTTTCCTGGTCTTCATCAATCACGTGCATGTTTTCAGAAATGGAGTTTGACACATATGCAAAGAGAGGCCATTCCATAACTTTGGGAAATCACAGAAAAGGCCCTCTCACATCTCACCAACCCTTTAGTTTCAGGGTTCCTGGAGGCTTCTCCAGAAGATTTTAGTCCATTTGGGGGGGGGGAGGGTCTACAGGAGGGGACGTTTCTTTAGATATTTAGGACCAACATCACTTAGAGCTTTAGAAATCCAAGTAAAACTCTCAGTTTGGCTCAGATGGAATTTGGTTGCAAGGATCCTTTGGAGTGGGGGGGGGGAGATGCCATAGTATATGATAGAAAGGAGGAAACACAGCGAAAAGAATATTAGACAAGTCAGGATTGCAATAATGATACAATGAACCACCCGAAAAGAAGCAGATTAAAATTCCCTCACCTGCTTGCTTAGGAGGAAGCCTTCTGCCAGGGCCACCGCCTGGGAGCTGCTCTCCGGCCCACATTCCTGGACCCAGTTCTGCATCTCCAGAGGAAGGATGGCCAGGAGTTGCTCCAGGACCACCAGGTCCAGCATCTGAGCTTTCGTGCACTGCTCTGGCTTTAGCCACTGGCGACAGAGACGGTGGAGTCGGCTGCAAACCTCTCGGGGGCCCTCGGCCTCTTCATAGCAGAAGCCCCTGAATCTCCATTGCTCTTCTTTTGATCTGGTCTGGTTCTCAGGCAGAAGAACATTTTCAGAGGGATCTGGGACCCTTTCTGAATCTGGGTTGGTCAAAGTTTGCTCCTCCATCACTGAGATTTTCCCTTATACTATTTTCATTCGTCTAATAAGATTCACTCACACAGGAGAGACGTGAATAGTTCTGCAACCAAGTTTTTCTTCCTTTTCGAGACTGAAAGATGTTGTCGCAGCAAGAGAGGGAAATTCAGTCTTGATCCAGTGCAGGCTTCTCCCTGGAGTTAAGGCAGAAGGTAGTTTAGGGCAGGCAGAGAAAGGACTTGGTGGGGGACAAAGGAAGGAGAAAGGCACTCCCTCCATGCTCCTCTTTCCACTAGAGCCCTTATCATGTCTTATTCCTTCTCCCATGGTTGTTCCTCCCCAAATGACATGCAGCCATTCCTGGGCTGAACAGATTTTCTCCAAACTTTTGCACACTCAGTGGTCTTTGGACACATGCTCTCTGTTCACGCTCAGAAGCATTTTCCTTCCTTCTTTTTCAGTGCAAATCCCTTTGGCCGCCCCATCCCTTCCCGCACTGGACATCCCATAATACACTCTCTCCCATGATTCAACCCCTTTCCACATCCCACTTCTGCCTTTCAACGTTTCCCTTTTCTCTTCTACTTCCTGGGGTAAAAGGGGCTCCAATGTCAGCCTCACACTGTCCAGGACACTCCGGTTTCATCCAGACAGCAGATCGAGACCCATTTTATCCCGGATTATCCAAATAATGTGCAATAAGCTTATGTGCTGCCAGGATGAAACTTCTCTCTGCAGGGGGAGGAAAGAGATCTTGCCCACCCCCCTTCTGCATTCCCCCTCCCAAATGGGGCTCCAGACACGCTCCCCCCCCACTCCCCCTCCAGCCCTGTCCTGGGGAGGGACCACCAGCCCTGCACCCAGCAGACCCTGCCCAGCCCCCTCCCTCCCCCCACCCAGAGGCAGCCCCGCCCTTTCCCGCCGCCCTCCCGCCGCAGCTGCTTTGCAGAGACCGACCCAGCTCCAGATGTTCCTTCGGGGAGGGGACCAAGGGAGAGGTGGACTTTGTTGACAGGAAGTAGGAATCTCAGTTTTTCCGGTCTCTCCTCTCTAGGACTGGCAACTCTCTTTCCTTAACCCTCTGGATGCTTCCATGCTTGCCTCTCCTTGCAAAACTTCACCTTCAGTTGGATTGTGTGTGTGTGTGCTTGCCTGTGTTATTCAGATATTCCTGATCTGAGGGTTTTGTGGAAGGAAGTGACACCTCACCTGACATACTAAGCGCACCAACCTCTATATCCGAGAAACAGCCTGTTACTCTATTTCGAAAAGTCCAGCAAGGTAGTTAGTAGCACTTGGAGACGAACAGGAGAAGGGTTGGTGGCATGAGCTTTCGTAGACACGTCTACTTCTTCAGATGCTAGGGGAGCCAACCTCTATAGTTATTGTAGAGTCAATTCAACGACTACAATGCGTGAAAATCTCCTATAAGGAACCAATACTTGGGCTGACCAAGGAGTGGTTGCTGAAGAAGATTTTCTGTTCTTCTCCCCACAACAGAACACCCTGTGAGGTGGGTGGGGCTGTGAGATCTGAGAAGAGAGCTGTGACTAGCCCAAAGTCACCCAGCTGGCTTCATGGAGGAGGTCTTGCTTTGCTTGCTGGCTCGCTTCCCAATTGCTTGCAATGTGATTTATTCATGGTATATTTTCTGATGCTGGGCCATTTGCTGGGATTTGAGAGCAGGAAAAAGTTTGTCCTTGTCTCTGCTTGAGATGCCCATGAGCATCTGGTGGGCCACTGGGTGCGACGGGATGCTGGACTAGATGGACTGTGGCCTGATCCAGCAAGGCTTCTCTTATGCTCAAGTGTATTTAATTGATACTGTTTATCTATGGTTAGCAATGTACATATTCATAGCACAGGCACAGTGTACAGACTGATGTAGCGATTGACGGCAGAGTTATTGCTACACACAAACAAAAGACCCTTTCCCCTCCCAGTGCACTGAAGATGGGGGATGGATCTGGCATCTTGCACTTTGGGATGCCAAATCCGTTCTGAACTTAGCCGGCACTTCTCCAAGAGGAGGCGGAGTGTGAATCACCTCTATCCCAGAGGCAAACGATCACATCATGGCAACAGGGTCAATGGGCACGCATGGCGCGCGCAACTGAACCTCCTCCATGCCGTGTGAATGCTCTTTAGGGTGGCATTTCCAGAGTTCCCCTATTTGCAAAGAGCCACAACGCCCTTAGTGTTGCTTAAATCTTCGTTAGCATTCTAGAAGCCCCAAAATGGGCACAGAGTCCCACATCAATTTCTGTGGCTCTAGTTTGGTGCCTATTCGGTGTGACCTAGCAGGAAAGCGATCTGTAAGGACAAGTTGAACTTCAGCTTCAAACTGGAACAGAGGTTACCCAACCACCCCCAGAGTACGATGGCAATTTCCATTCTGCAGAACTTTGGTTCTTCTGGCCTCCCTTCATCGAGCAGCTCCCGGAACATCAAGTGGCTGAAGGAACTTAGTAGTACGGTTGGTGTGAACTTGAATTCAGAGTGGGTCACTTCAAATTAGAATGGCTTCTGCACCTCGCTATTAAATACAGCAATATTTTATTGAGTTCATAAGGTGGTTTGGGGCTGTTTTTTCCACTTAAGCAAGAGCGCTGTGTAGCACTCTTCCTCCAATCCCCTTATCCGCATTTTCTATTCAGGAATGCTTAAGGGGAGAAAAGCAGATTGTAGTCTGAACAGTCCCACCAAAGAACAGTCTCATGGTCACCACAGAGCTGCTGTTTTTGTACTACACAAGAATACAGCCTAAAATTTGTTAGAAAGAGCTGACATAGGAATCCAGAGACCTACAGTAACAACATATGAACCACGTTGCTTTTGTTTCTAAACTTATATTTATCAAGTTTTTCCTCTGTATTGGATTCTCTGATATTTCTTCAGCATTCCACAAGTTTCTTCCACCTTCCTGAACTTCCTCATGGGGCAATTTCACATCCTAGCCCTCGTGCAGTTGATAACTGTGATGGCTGAGCTGAAGCAGTAGGTAAGTTTGGTAGGTATTGTATAGTCAATTAGCAGAGAATGCAGGCCCTAAGAAAGGAGGGGGGCAGCAAGCTCTACCGGCTTGACCGATGAAAGACTGAGAACAGCAGGGGAGAAGGCTTAAATAGAGGGGGCAGAAGTGACAGTTTTGTTCATTATATTATCAACTAAAGGGGGTTGGACTGATAGCGGCCTGGTCCCTAGAAAAAGCCCTTAAAGAGAGAATTAAGGGGTGGGATGCTGAAAGGAAGCAGAAAGACTGAATGAAGGGTTTTAGTATGGAAGAGGAAAGCTTATAAGCTGAAACTTGTTACCTGTTTTTAAAGTGTGTTAATAAAAGCAATTAACTTCAATAGTGTGCCTCAGATTGTGGTTGCGGTGGTAACGGGACTGGTTACAAAGTATCTGAGTATAACGGGATAGGGCTGCCTATGTAACAACTGAAGACAGTTAAAGAAGCCATTTTATTTCTGTTAGATAGAAGGTTGGCAATAAATAAATAATGCCCCATAGGGGCTAGTGAAGCTGGGGAAGAGAGGGTTTTTTGCATCAGGTGAGAAGAGGCGTGGGAAGAACTTACTTGAGATCAATCGTGCCTTTGATCCTGCTCAGTGCGCAGCCATATCGAGCGCAGCAGGCCTGCGCAACCTGTCCAGCATCATCACTATGGCAACACTGGCACTTTGTGCAAGCGCAGTCCCATCCGATTACCTCCCCAGCCAGAACAGAGAACCGATGCTTGCCGGCAGGATACTTAAGGTAAGGATATGATCAGGGTTGGGGATGGTTGGGTTGCTTGGGGCGCACATTGCCACGTACCACAACTAGTTTCCAAGAAGTCAACATCTGGGCAGGCAGGGGGCGCTTGTAGGCTGTAAGCACCCCCTGCTTACAGATATACCTGCCCAGATGTTGACTAATTGTAAACTACAGGCCATAGTGCTAATAGAGCTATGGTTTCTCCACGGTGTGACTTCTGCAACCCTCAGCTGTAAAGACTTGCTGGAGCTTTTTCCACACACATTCATAGTTTCTGTCCTGTGGCAGCCCTGGAATCCGAAATAAGATACAGCTTCAACCAGAAGCCCTTTCCAGCTCCCAAATGGGGCTTCAGACACGTTTCCTCCTCGCCCCAACCTCCCCTTCAATGCTGTCCTGGGGACCACCAGCTCTGCCCACAGGGCCCCCTCCCTCACCACCCACCAAGAGGCAGCCCCCCCTCTTCCTTTGCCCTCCCACTGCAGCTGCTTTGCCCAGACCAACCCAGATCCAGATGCTCCTTCCACAGAGAGAGGTGGATCCTGGCAGGAAGTAGGCATCTCACCCCTTCTGGTCTCTCCTCTCTAGAACTGGCAGCTCTCTCTCCTTAACCTTCTGGATGCTTCCCTTCTTGCCTCTCCTTGGAAAACTTCACCTTCAGTTGGATTGTGTTTGTGTGTTTGCATATGTTACTCATATAGTCCTGATTTCAGGAGTTTGTGGAAAGAAGTGTTAGACACTTGAAACTATATGCTAACTGCTACAGATGAACCGCTACAGGCATTTTAGAGTCAATTCACCATCCACAAACTTAAGACCCATTCCCCTCCCAGGGAGTGAAGATGGGGATGGATCCACATCTGCACTTTGGGTGCCAAATCCATTCTGAACTTAGCTGGCATTTCCCCAAAAGCAGGCTGTGTGAATTACTTCTATCCCAAAGGAGAACCATCACATCATGGCAACAGAAGGCATGATGTACATCTGCAGAAGCCATGCAGATTTTGTTTCAACAGTGCTTCCTCCTCTATGCGCAAAGTAACTTCTTCCTTACTAGATCACCATTAAATCTCCTCTGAAGATTAGTGTTACCTTTCCCACCTTCCAGTCCTCAGACACAGAACCTGATCTTAGGAAAAGATGATATATTTTTGCTAGAAGCTCAGCAATTTCACATCTGAGTTCTTAAAAACTCCCAAATGACTTTCATCTGCCCCCAGTGATTTGGGTTAGCTTTTCTACCCCACTTTTCTTGCCCATTTAAGGGGATTCAAAGCAGCTGACAAAGCTTTTCTATTCTTCTCCCCACAACAGACACCCTGTGAGGTGGGTGGGGCTGTGGGAGCTCAGACGAGAGCTGTGACTAGCCCAAGGTCACCCAGCTGGCTTCATGGGGGAGGGTGGAATCAGACCTGGTATTCCCAGATAAGACTCTGGCTCCCTAACTACTAGACCAAACATGCAGGGACTTTGTCCCTAGTTACCTTTATCCAGTTTAATTATTCTGACTCACTCCTTGAAAAGATGGACTCAGGAGTAGGCATAATCCCTTAGCCTTCTTCGGTGAAAACAGGGGCAGATAATTCATTTAGCCCCTCTGCAATCTCCATTTTCTCTTTAATTATCCCTTTCTGTCCATTGTCATCAAATAGACCACCCTACCTCTAGTACAAAGTCATGTGTTACTTAATATCTTTGGAGAGAGGCAAATTCACTCCTTGCCTACGTTAAGAGTTATACAGGGAACAGCCAGATGAATCAGACACTTCCTGCTTTCCTGTTTCGGCAGCTTGCGCACAGAGGCTGAAACTACCAGATCTCCTTCAAGGTCTTCGAGGTTCACAACATCAGAAGCCTTTTCCATGTCCCTTAAATTCATATGGCTTCTCTATTTTCCCCTGTGTGAAATTTGTGGGGAGAAATAAGGTGCGGATACTGACAGAAGCTCTCCCTGCTTTTCATGTATTTTGTATTGTAAATTCAGTTCACCACAGTGACTAAAATTTCTGTGAGATGCAATGCGTTCACAACCTGCAGGGTTCCTGCTATCCTTATTTAACTTTGGATTGATTCTTGAGTATTTGTCTCGTTCTAAGATCCTCTTCCCGGCTTTGTGATCTTCTGAAATGGGGAGCTCATAAGATACCTTTACTGCTCTGAGGTCGCCTCCAGATTGTACAAAACAATTTCGCTTTATTCTGTTATTTTGTAATTATACACTTTCATAATCATTCTGCATTGTCCCCACCCAAGAGCAACACAGCATTTTTTAATCCTGCAAAGCATGGCAATTACGCTATTGTGAGCCAGTCTGGACTTCTGACTAGAACAGTGGTTCTCAACCTTCCTAATGCCACGACACCTTAATGCAGTTCCTCATGTTGTGGAGACCTCCAACCATGGGTGCGGGGCAGCTGGGAGGTGGGAGGGAGGGGCAGCGGGAGACTCATCGCGACCCCTCTGAAAGGGTAGATCGACCCCCGGGTTGAGAAGCACTGGATTAGAAGACTGGATTCTTATATGGTAGTGTACTGGTTCGATTCCGCTCACCTCAAAAAAGAAGAGTTGGTTTTTCTACAGGTCCACAGAGCCCTGCAGGAGGCCACACACCTCTGTGTTCCAGTTTAACAGGGGGGCCCATTTCAGCGGCACTCAAAATTGCACTACAAAAATGTTTTCCCAATGGGAGCAAACCTTTAAACTTCCCTTTGCTTAGGAAACCCAAGTGGCTAAGGAGGAGGAGAAGAAGTGTTCATTTTTCTACCCCACTTTTCTTACCCATTTAAGGGGACTCAAATGGCTGACAAGCTTTCTGCCCACAACAGACATCCTGTGAGGTAAGTGGGGATGTGCAGAAGAGAACTGTGAGTAGCTCAAGGTCACCCTTCAGGCTTCGTGGGGGAGGGCGGAATCGAACCTGGTATTCCCAGAACTCCTCTTCTTAGTTCTTCTCAGACTTCCACTGACTTTTCTGCAGTCCTTGTGACATGTTTTCATTTATAATATTTAATTATCTTCTTCATATGTGTTTCTTTCTGTTGACATCATGGAGAGCTCAGGGTTATTGTCACTCTCCTGTGTGAGTCTTGAAATGTGAAGTAAGCTTTGTTGATTGAACAAAACTTCTTGCACAAATATTACATTGATAGGGTTTCTCACCTGTATGAATTCGGCGATGAACAGTCAATTGTGATGACTTTCTGAAGCTCTTTCCACAGTCCTTACATAGATATGGTTTCTCTCCTGTGTGAATTCTACGATGAACAGTCAGCTTTGATGACTGTGTGAAGCTCTTTCCACACTCCTTACATTCATATGGTTTCACTCCTGTGTGAATCCTGTGATGAATAGTCAGCTGTGATGACTCTCTGAAGCTCTTTCCACACTCCTTACATTCATACGGTTTCTCTCCTGTGTGAATTCTGCGATGGCTGCTCAGCTGTGATGACTGTGTGAAGCTCTTTCCACACTCCTTACATCCATATGGTTTCTCACCTGTGTGCGTTCTCTGATGAGTAATCAGCTCTGATGACCAAATGAAGCTTTTTCCACACTCCTTACATTCAAATGGTTTCTCTCCTATGTGAATTCGGTAGTGGCTGCTCAGGTGTGATGACTGTGTGAAGGTCTTTCCACACTCCTTACATTCATATGGTTTTGCTCCTGTGTGAATTCTGTGATGAACAATCAGCTGTGATGAATCTCTGAAGCTCTTTCCGCACTCCTTACATTCATGTGGTTTCTCTCCTGTGTGAATTCTCTGATGTCTGCTCAGGTGTGATGACTGTGTGAAGCTCTTTCCGCACTCCTTACATTCATATGGTTTCTCTCCTGTGTGAATTCTGAGATGTTCAACTGGGCTTGAGGACACCTTAAAGGTTTTTCTATTTATTTTCTCTTCTTCATGTATGTTTCTTTCCAGTGACCCCATGGATAGTTCAGAATCACTCTCCTGCACGTGATCTGTTTGAGTGCAAAAAATAAAGACACATTAAGAATTTCAAGTAAAGCCAACTCCTCCTTCCTTTTCTAAGAAGAAGAGTTGTCTTTTCTACCCCACTTTTCTCACCCATTTAAGGGGACTCAAAGCAGCTGATGAAATTTTATATTCTTTTCCCCACAACAGAACACCCTGTGAGGTGGGTGGGGTTATGAGAGCTCAGAGGAGAGCTGTGCCTAGCCCAAGGTCAGCCAGCTGCCTTTGTGGAGGAGAGGGGAATCAAACCCGGTATTCCCAGATGAGAGTCCGGCTCCCTAACCACTAGACCAGGATCTTCTTTTCTTCCCTAAGTCAATGTTATCTTCTGAAGTTCCTTCCTCCAGCACTCACTTCCGTTCTTTTCTCAGTACTTTCCTAAGAGCATAAGAGGAGCCCTGCTGGATCAGGCCACTGCCTACTTAGTCCAGCATCCTATCTCACACAGTGGCCCACCCATTGCTTCTGGGTATCTCACACAGAACACCAAGGCAAAACCTTCACCGGGTGAGATTTAATGTATTGCCCTCAGCCCTCCTTCAGGGCACGTAAAAGGTGTTCCTTATTCTGAATGAATCTCCCATGCGGGTTGAGCCAGGTAGAAGACGTTGCTCATTCAACAGCACACTGCCATTTCTATCGGGAGGCACGTAGAACTTTTATCACTTCTATCATGTCCCAAATTCTAGCAACAGGAGAAGACTATTGTCTGAAATATTCATTACAAGACAATCAGAATACACAGACTGTAGCGAAGTTCTGTCCGACAGCAATTAAATTAAGAACCAGAGCAACTATACCTGATAGACAGGATTGCAGAAAAACTAGAAACATTGTATTTTAAATGCCACTTGTACACTTTAATTCTTACTATTTTATTCTTGCATTGCTGAGCTTTCTTCTAAAGCTATTTTTATATGCTGATTTGAAATGTGACAAAGAATTTTTATCTTTTTTTATATTCTGATTTTGGTCTATGACCATAAATAAAATTCATTCATTCATTCATTCAAACTTCACCAGCTCTTGACCTCCTTCAGATGGTGTTAGAGGCAACCTGCTCCGCCCTCCAATCGGCACCTATTACCTGGGTATCTATTTCTATAGGTGGTTGCTGTAACCCCCTCTTCTGGTAGTAAAGTCCACAAGCCAATGACCCTCTGACTATGAGGTTTTTTCCACTAGCACTATGTACCTATTAAGTATCCCTTAGGCTCAGAGCAGGAAGACTCCATTTCCATTGCGGACCCATTAGAACCTGATGTGTTCACGCCTGTACTAGGGAAATCCGGATTAAATGGATCCTTCAGGACCTATACTTTGGATTTCCTGTGAACCCCATTAAAGGGGCCTACAGTCTTCAGACATCAAATCCAGATTTGATGCATTGCCCCCCCTCCCCCCAAAATGTGGCACGACGAATGTCTCTCCCTTGGGTACAGACGGATGCTCCACATGGGTGCTCCACGGTTCCCACTGTGAGCTTGCCTAGCACCCATTGCTACTGAGTGCTGCACTGCCCATGGAGACACATCTGGTACTTCCTTAGATCCAGATCTTCTAAACCCAGGTGCTTCAACTAAAGGACCCATTTCTTTGTTCCAGATCATCTTAGATCTGGATTAAGGGAGGTAAGTGGAAAACTCCCCAAAGAATACTTCCCCTTGCCCGTCCTAACTCTCCTGCCCATCAGCTTCATAGAGTGCCCCCTGTTCTAACACTGGACAAGAGAGAATATAATTTTTCCACTCTTTTCACATTCTGCATGGTTTTATATAATTCAGTATAACAATAGTATAACAACTATTTTACAAAACAGAGTTATTTATGGGTGATATTGGCCAAGAGAAAATCTCTCAGCCTATCCTCTCCCATTCCTGGTCCCCAGTGTGGATGGAAAAGGAGGAAGGCCTCCAGAACTGGGTTCCTCAAACAAGCTGGCATGCACAGATTGGTGGAACAGTTTAGACAAGCATATGCCACAACCAAATGAGACAAAAAGCTAACAGGCAGAGCAAGGGAGTTATTCCTGTCACCAGATAACCATCAATTCAGTCAAGGAGGAATACTCACCTAAAAAGTCCAGATTTGAGTAATTCTCTTTCATAACTTCCCAGTGCAAAGCCCGCTGTGCTAGATCCAGCAAAGACCACTCCTCCTCTGTGAAACACACAGCCACGTCCTCAAAAGCCACTATGGTCTGAAACAAAAAGTGAAATAGTTTCCCCTTCAGAAAGTGTATAAATATCCAAATTTCCAGTTAGAAGAGCTTGAAGATTGTCCTCCAGGGCGCAAAACGAGCTCAGTTGCCTTTACAACATCCCTAGCAATCAATCTGGATGGAAGTTGGGAATAAGGCAGAAATATTCAGGAATCAGAGACCATCAGGAGGAAATATTCTTCTCCTACCTGATCCAGGGGCCTCTCAGCACCAATTTCTGGTCCATCAGGAACTGGAGGAATCTTTACAGTACCTGTGAAAAAGGATAAGCATTAGATGGAATTAAGTGATCCCATCAGCTGCCAGATCTCCTCCAAGGTCCTAAATGGCCTGGGAGGAACACAATGTGGACAAGGGTTGAAGCATCAACCCACCCTCACCCTGAAGCCCCCAGACTGTCCCAACAGGTGTTTCTTACCCATGCAGGGAACTTCCCCATCGACCTCCTGCATAGACTCCCTTCCCAGCAGTCTCTGAATGGGATCCAGTGGTGCCTTCTCTGACTCCAGGAGATCACCTTCTGACCATACCTTCTCCTGCAGTAATATTTATTTATTTCAACAATTGCCAGCATGTTTTCAGAAATGGTGTTTGAGGCACATCCAAAGGGAAGCCATTCCATAACTTTGGGCCATCAGAGAAAAGGTCTTCTCACATTTCACCACTGCTTTAGTTTCTGGGGTTCTGGGAATGCCAAGGAGATCTCAGCCCATGGGAGGGGGCACTTCTTTAGATATTTAGTTTGGCTCAGATGGAAAGTGGCACCAAGAAACCTTTGGGGGGGGGGGGAAAGATGCCTTAGGATAGGAAAGAACAGAGGCAAGACAGCAAAGGGAACAATAGACAAGTCAGAAGTGCAATAGCAATATGATGAACCCCCTGAAAAGAAGCAGATTAAAATTCTCTCACCTGCTTGCTGAGGAGGAAGCCTTCTGCCAGGGCCACCGCCTGGGAGCTGCTCTCTGGCCCACATTCCCACACCCAGCTCTGCATCTCCAGGGGAAGGACGGCCAGGAATTGCTCCAGGATCACTAGGTCCAGGATTTGAGCTTTCGTGTGCTGCTCTGGCTTTAGCCACCGGTGGCAAAGATGGTGGAGTCTGCTGCAAACGTCTCGTGGCCCCTTGGCCTCTTCATAGCAGAAGCCCCTGAATCTCCATCGATCTTCTTCTGATCTGGTTTGGTTCTCAGGTAGGAGAACATATTCAGAGGTGTCTGGGCCCCTTTCTGGTTCTGGGCTGGTCAAATTTTGCTCCTCCATCATTGAGATTTTTGCTTATACTATTTTTATTCTTCTAATAAAATCCACTCACACAGGAGAGAGATGAAAAGTTCTGTAGCCAAGTTTCTCTTGAAAGATCTAGTCACAGCAGCGGTGGGAAATTCAGTCTCGATCCAGCATTGGCTTCTTCCTGCAGGGAAGGCAGAAGGTGGTTTAGGACAGGCAGAGAAAGGGCTTGGTGGAGGGATGAAGGTAGGAGAAGGGGACTCACTCCATGCTCCTCTCTTCACAAAAGCCCTTATCTTACCCTACTGCTTCTCCCATGGTTGTTCCTCCCCAAATCACATGCCAGCCCTTCAGGGGCAGAAGGATTTTCTCCTAAAAACTGTGGGCAGAAGAGGAGGCTCTTTCTGCTTTGTCTAGCCAGGCTTTTGAATACTCAGTGGTCTTTGGGCACAGGCTCTCTGTTCATGCTCAGAGGGACTTTCATTCCTTCTTTTTCACTGCAAATCCCGTTGGCTAGGTAACCTTTCCTTTACTGGACATCCTATAATATACCCTCTCCCATTTTTCACCGGCTTTGCACATCCCCCCAACTTCTCCATTTTAACATCTCTTTTGTGTCCCGCTATCCAGGGGTAAAAAAAGCTCAAACGTCCATTCATCCAGACAGCAGATCCAGACCCATTTTATCCCGGATTATCCAAATAATGTGCAATAAGCTTAAGTGCTGCCAAGATGAAACTTCTCTCTGCAGGGGGAGGAAAGATTTTGCCCACCCCCCTTCTGCATTCCCCCTCCCCCAAATGGGGCTCCAGACACGCTCCCGCCCCACTCCCCCTCCAGCCCTGTCCTGGGGAGGGACCACCAGCTCTGCACCCAGCAGACCCTGCCCAGCTCCCTCCCCCCACCCAGAGGCAGCCCCGCCCTTTCCCGCCGCCCTCCCACCGCAGCTGCTTTGCAGAGACCGACCCAGCTCCAGATGTTCCTTCGGGGAGGGGACCAAGGGAGAGGTGGACTTTGTTGACAGGAAGTAGGAATCTCACTCCTTCCGGTCTCTCCTCTCTAGGACTGGCAACTCTCTTTCCTTAACCCTCTGGATGCTTCCATGCTTGCCTCTTCTTGCAAAACTTCACCTTCAGTTGGATTGTGTGTGTGTGTGCTTGCCTGTGTTATTCAGATATTCCTGATTTGAGGAGGAAGCACAACAAGTGAGCCAGTTTGGTCTCGTGGTTATGGCGCTAGACTCTGATCTGGGAATACCCGGTTCGATTCTGCCCCCCCCCCCCCCGCCGCCAGCTGAGTGACCTTGGGCTAGTCACAGCTCTCCTCTGAGTTCTCACAACCCCACCTACTTCACATAGTGTCTGTTGTGGGGAGAAGAACAGAAGCTTTGTCAGCCGCTTTCAGTCCCCTTAAATGGGTGAGAAAAGCGGGGTTGGAAAGCCAACTCTTCTTCTCTATAGCTATTTTAGTGCCAATTCACCATCCACAAACTTAAGACCCATCCTCCTCCCAGGCAAGTGAAGACGGGGGATGGATCCGCAGCTGCACTCTGGGATGCCAAACGAAGAGCAGGCGAACTGTGAATCACCTCGATGCCAGAGGCGAACGATCATGCCATCATGGCAACAGGGCCCATGCGCATGTGTGGCACCACTGAAGGGTGACCAGGGGATGCGGCGCACAACTGCACCTGCTCCATTCCCTATGAACTCGCCTTACTCATGGGATGATTTCACACTCCCTTTCCTGTCCTAGCCCCCGCGCTATCGATCACTTACTTGAGATCGACAGTGCCTTTGATCCTCTGCAGGGTGCCACCATCTTTTATATATTATTTATTAAAATTTTTCCACAAGCTAAAAAGAAGAAAAACAATTTACACAGTCTTTCCATCATTACATTAAGTTCCCTTTAAGTAGTAGGTACCACCATCTTGAGGGCAACTGCGCTGGAGCCAACACTACAGCAAAGCTGATGTGTTGCACAAGCATAGTCACATCAGGCGGTTGGGGTCATGTGAGCTGCCAGCGCACTTGCAGCACACTCAGTTGGGGTTGGGGAAGGTTGTGTTGCTTGTGTTGCTTAATGTTGTGCACCACAGCTGGTTTACAATGAGTCAACATCTGGATAGGCAGGGGCCACTTGCAGGCTGTAAACACCTCCTGGAAGTGCAGAGGCACCTGCCCAGATGTTGACTAATTGTAAACCACGGGCCATATTGATAATTGGGCAATGGTTTCTACACTATGTGCCTTCTGTGACAGTCAGTTGTGAACACCTGCTGAAGTTCTTTCCGCACAACTTACATTCATATAGTTTTTCTCCAGGCTCCTTAAATTCATATGGTTTCTCTTTTTCCCCTACGTGAAATCTGTGGTGAGAAACGAGGTGTGGATAGTGACGGGAGCTCTTCCCGTTCTTCATGTATGTTTGAGTTTTCTCTTTGTGGATTCTGTACTGCAAATTCATGTCACCGCAGAGACTAAAATTTATCTGAGACGCAATGCATTTGTGACCTGCAGGGTTTCTGCTATCCTTATTTAACTTTCAATGGATTCTTCAGTATTTGTCTCATTCCGGGATCGTCCTTCCTATTTACTCCTTTTGCTCACAGGTACCCCCACTGCTCTGAGGCTGCCTCCAGGTTGTACAAAACGATTTCACTTTAATCTCTTATATTGCAATTACACACTTTCTTGTCCCCACACAAGAGCAAAATGGTGCTTCTTAATCCTGCAAAGCATGGCAATTACACTATTATGAGCCAGTCTGGTCTTCTGGTTAGTTCCTGGTTTAACATAAGAAGAGCCCTGCTGGATCAGGCCACAGCCCATCTAGTCCACTGTCTAGTTGCACATAGTGGCCCACCAAATGCTCATGGGCATCTCAGGCAGAGACAAGGACAAACCTTTTCCTGCTCCTGAATCCCAGCAAATGGCCTTAGAAGTGTCCTGCTTCCCCCTCCCCCAGCCTGAAAGATGTACCTAGGCATTCATCCTAGTAGCCCTTGATACATCTGTCATCCACACATTTAACCCTACCTTAAAGCCATCTAAACTGGTAGCTGTCACCTCCTCTTCCAGTAGCAAATTCCATAAACCAATGACCCTCTGGGTGAAGAAATTCTTCCACTTGTTTCATCTGACTCTCCTACTCTGATATGACCCATCAGCTTCATAGAGTACCCCCTGGTTCTAGTGTTGTGTGATAGAGAAATGTTCTTTATCCACCTTTTCTATACTATGCATAATTTTATATACTTCAATCAGGTCCCCTTTTAAACGCTGTCTCTCCAGACTGAAGAGGCCTAGACGTTGCAGCCTGGTTTCGTAAGGGACGTGTTCCAGCCCATTAATCAATCACTCTGCAGCTCTTGGCAATCTTTTTCGGGTTTTACTACCCTAAATAATTTAGTATCATCAGCAAACTTTGCTATTTTACTATGTACACTTTCTTCTAGATCATTAATGAGTAAATTAAAAAGCATTGGTCCCAACACTGAACCTTGGGGGACCCCATTTTTATCTCTTTCCACCCTGAGAATTGGCCGTTTATTACTACTCTCTGCTTTCTGCCCTTAAGCCAGTCACTAATCCAAGACAGAACCTGTCCTGTTACTCCATGGCTGATGAGTTTACTCAGTAGCCTTTGATGTGGGACTTTGTCAAAAGCCTTCTGAAAGTCCAGACAGACAATGTCTACTGGTTCACCTTTATCCACGTGTTTATTGACACTCTCAAAGAATTCCAATAAATTTGTGAAGCATGATTTACCTTTGCAGAAGCCATGCTGGCTTTTGTTCAGTGATGTTTGCTCCTCCATGTGCACACTAATTTTGTCTTTGATTATGGTTTCCATCACTTTACATGGAACCGACATTGAGCTACCTGGTCTGTCATTGCCTGGATCACCCCTGGATCCTTTTTTGAAGATTGGTGTTACATTTGCTACCCTCGTCCTCAGGTACAGAGCCTGATGTTAGAGGAAGATTATACATTTTTGCTAGAAGGTCAGCAATTTCGCATTTAAATTCTTTAAGGACTCTTGGATGAATACCATCTGGTCCCAGTAACTTGTTAAGATTTAGTTTATTAGGACATGCAAGGACCTGTTTCTTGGTTATCTTTATCCAGTTCAATTCTTCAGAAAATACAGGCTCAGCTATTGGCATGTATCCTCTGTGAGCCAGTTTGGTAGTGGTTAGGGAGCTGGACTCTTATCTGGGAATACCGGGTTTGGTTCCGCTCTCCCCCATGAAGCCAGCTGGGTGACCTTGGGCTAGTCACAGCTCTCTTCTGAGCTCCCACTGCCCCACCTACCTCACAGGGTGTCTGTTGTGGGGAGAAGAAAAGAAAAGCTTTGTCAGCCGCTTTGAGTCCCTTTAAATGGGTGAGAAAAGCGGGGTAGAAAAGCTAACTGTTGTTCTTCTGTCTTCCTCCATGAATACGGAAGCAAAGAATTTGTTTAGTCTCTCTGCAATCTCCTTTAATTATCCCTTTCTGTCCTTTATTATCTAATGGTCCAACTGCTTTCCTGGTTGCATTGTGCTCCTCAAAGTCATTCTTAGCTTTCCTAACTGTCATCTAGCATTTGTGTTGCCAGTGTCTATGTTCCCTCCTGTTCTCCTCATTTGGACAAGCCTTCCATTGTCTAAATGAACCCTTCTTGTTTTAAATGACTTCATCTACTGCACTTGTGAGCCACATTGGTTTCTTCTTTGGACCTAGAAGTCCCCTTTTTTCTTTCAGGTATGTGTTCTTGTTGCACTTCCATTATTGTGTTTTTAAGTAGTCTCCATGCATTTTTAAGTGATTGAACTCTTCTAACTTTCTCTTTCAATTTCCTTTTCACTAGTTTCCTCATTTTGGGGAAGTTTCCCTTATGAAAGTTTAAGGTCTCTGTGTTAGACTTTAAGAACTTACTCCCTATATTTAAGTTGAAGGTTATTGCATTGTAGTCATTCTTCCCAACTGGATCAGCCACAACAGTTTGATCCTGCTCTCCTAAAAAAAGCCTTCTGGGTGTCTTTGGGCTAGTCCCCGTTCCCTTTCTGTGCCCTCACAGCCCCAACTGCCTCACAGGGTGTCTGTTGTGGGGAGGAGAACAGAAGGTTTGTCAGCTGCTTTGAGCCCCCTTCAATGGGTTAGAAAAGTGACACACATCTTCCAAGAATTGACATGACTTTCATATCAAAAAATTTAGCAAATAAAGTCTCAATGGTGTATATTTTGCCAAGGACTCTTGCAGACCATAATCCAGTCAAAGTGGTAATAGGAATTAAACCTAAAATGACAAGATGGAAGTTAAAATGAATACTTATTTTAAAAAGTAATAACGAAATGCAAAAGAAGGATTAGAGAATTTTTTGAAGAGATTCTAAATAGAGAAACTGACAAATACTGTATTGGATGCTAGCAAGTACTTTATGAGAGAATATTTTATGAAAATAAACTCAGAAATTAAAAGGGAAAGGCAAGAAAATAAAAAGAAAATTATAGCAAAAATTAAGAAAAAGGAAACTAAGTTAAAACAAAACCCAGACTCTAGTTCAACTTTAAGAAACCTAAACATTCTACAAAGGGAACTTTCAATGTCAGACATACAAGAGATGGATGTTAAATTAAAAGATTTAAGACAAAGAAACTTTGAAACAGCAAACAAACCTGGGAGATGGCTGTCATACAAGGCAAGGAAGTTAAAAATATCATTTTAAAGCTGAGAGATGAAGATAAAAGAGAAAATTAACTGTCAACAAATAAAAAAAATATGCAAGCATTCTATCAAGGACTTTATAAGAAAAGAGAAGTAAGTGAAAATTAGAACAAAGGCTACCGAAATCAGCAGAATTTACCACAAATTACACAGCAAGAAAGCGACATATTAAATGCCTCTCCATGCAACGTGCACCTACATTGTCAAGCTCTGCCAGCTTAAATATGAACAAGGGAAGGAATGCATAAGTACACGGGATCAAAATTTCGGGGATAGTATTCAGATGGAAGAGTGGGAGAAATGGTGGACAAACGATATGAAATTTATTAGATGGCCAGTGTTCAGAGAAAATATATATATGATGTATAGATGGTATTTAACACCAAATAAATTGTTGGAACAATTTAACATTAATTAGCAAAGATATACCACGATGTGTCTAATAAGTGCTGGAAGTGTAAAGCAAGCGAAGGAACATTTTACCATATGTGGTAGACTTGTAAAAAAACCTGCAACTGACCAAATTAGCAGAAATGGACAAATTAGCAAATGTAAAGAACAGGACAACAGATAAGTTCGTACCAGACTGGCGGCCCTTAATCGATTCTGTACAAGAAGCAGGAATAACAACTGATGGATTTGACAGACTTTATATTCAAATAGGCAGCTGAAGGAAGGAAAAGCTACTGATGAGGAGCACTAAAGAAGAGACACTAAACGAAGAATAGAGGAAGTGATTTATAGTGAACAACCGAATGATGGAATATAAATATATGTGAGATTCCATATCGAGAGTTTGAAGTTTTAAGATTGTGTTATAAAAATAATAAAAATTAAATTTAAAAGTGGGGTATAAAGCCAATTCCTCCTCACGTTGAGAATCTCTTACTCGTGTGAAATGTCCCCCACACACTGGTTACACAGAGAACCAATGACATACAGCCACAAACCTAACTCAAAAGAACACATTAAATTATTGCTTGCGTTCTCAAAATGTATCACAAAAGTAACTCAGACTGGAGAGTATAATAGGAATAGCAGCTTTTACCCACAACGGTTTTATTGCATTACGTGACTTCAAAATTTTGGAATGACTACACGAGATAGGTAAACACACCTGTCAATTCAATGAGAATTCTATAATATTTATGGGGAAAAACCCGTCTGGATATGGCCGGAGACACTGTGAGCCAGTATGGTCGAGATGTTACGGAGACGGACCGTTACCTGAAAATACCGGGCTTAATTCTGCACTCCTCCATGAAGTCAGCTTGGTGACTTTGGGCTAGACCCAGCTCTCTTCCAAGCTCTTGCAGTCCCACCTGCCTCACAGGGGAGGCTAGGATTATTTTCACACTCCTGTGTGAGTCTTGAGATGTGGAGTAAGCTTTGATGATTGAGCAAAGCTTCTACCACAAATCTTACATTTATAGGGTTTCTCACCTGTGTGAATTCGGCGATGAACAGTCAGTTCTGATAACCGTCTGAAGCTCTTCCCACACTCCTTACACACAAATGGTTTCTCTCCTGTGTGAATTCTGTGATGAAAGGTTAGCTGCGATGACTCTCTAAAACTCTTTCCACATTCCTTACATTCATAAGGTTTCTCTCCTGTGTGAATTCTCTGATGGCTACTAAGCCGTGATAACCAATCAAAGCTCTTTCCACACTCCTTACATTCATATGGTTTCTCTCCTGTGTGAATTCTGCAATGAACAGTCAGCTGTGATGACTCTCTGAAGCTCTCTCCACACACCTTACATTCATATGGTTTCTCTCCTGTGTGAATTCTGCTATGAACAGTCAGCTGCGATGACCGTCCAAAGCTCTTTCCACACTCCTTACATTTATATGGTCTCTCTCCTGTGTGAATTCTGTGATGAAGAGCCAGCTGAGATGACCAGTTAAAGCTCTTTCCACACTCCTTACATTCGTATGGTTTCTTTCCTGTGTGAGTTCTCTGATGTTTACTCAGCTTTGATAACCAACTGAAGCTCTTTCCACACTCCTTACATTCGTATGGTTTCCTTCCTGTGTGAATTCTCTGATGTCTACTCAGCTTTGATAACCAACTGAAGCTCTTTCCACACTCCTTACATTCATATGGTTTCTCTCCTGTGTGAATTCTGTGATGAACAGTCAGCTCTGCTGACCGTCTGAAGCTCCTTCCACACTCCTTACATTCATGAGGTTTCTCTCCTGTGTGAATTCTGTGATGAATAATGAGGTGTGATGACCGTCTGAAACTCTTTCCACACTCCTTACATTCATATGGTTTCTCTCCAGTGTGAATTTTCTGATGCCTGATCAGATGGGTCGTGCAGGAGAAGCTCTTTCCACACTCCTTACACTCATGCGGTTTCTCTCCTGTGTGAATTCTCTGATGTCTAGTCAGCTCTGATGATTGTGTGAAGCTCTTTCCACACTCCTTACATTCATATGGTTTCTCTCCTGTGTGAATTTTCTGATGCCTGATCAGATGTGTTGTCCAGGAGAAGGTCTTTCCACACTCCTTACATTCATGAGGCTTCTCTCCTGTATGAATTCTCTGATGTCTAGTCAGCTTTGATGACCAGCTGAAGCTCTTTCCACAATCCTTACATTCATATGGTTTCCATCCTGTGTAAATTCTGAGATGTTTGGTGAAGCTAGACAACATCCCAACACTCTTTCCATATCCTTTCTCTCCTGTGTGATTCCTGAAATGTGAAGTAAGAGATGATTTGTAACTGAAGCTCTTTCCACACTCCACTCCTGGATTGTCTTCTGAGATGGGAAGCTCACAAGTAACCTCATCTTTCTGAGAGACTTTGGCTCCTTTCATCCTAGCTTTCCAGTGAGTTTTCTTGTGTTTTTCTGACTTGCTTTGCTTTTGGAAGATCTCATTCTCAGCTTCATATGTGTTTTTTTCTGGTGACCCCATGGATGGATTAGAATCATTTTCACATTCCTGCACATGATCTGTTTGAAGGGAAAAGATAAGACGCATTATTAATTTAAAGTAAAACCCAAAGGACAACTAACCTCTGCACTTCGAGGACTCAGGGAGTCCAGGATCTGACCATCAACGTATGGAGTGCAGGTGATCAGTTCTGACCTGGTCAGATCACCATGGCAATAACCAAGGAATGTGACATAACGTGAGACCCTCACACAGCATTCGTATCCTGAAAAGAGTGAGAATGCAGTATCTGAAAGGATGCCGGAGCTCTCCAACAACTCCTGGTGAAGATCAGGTGCAGCATAGAAACGGCCTTCCCCCTAATCTGCCTCCTCTAACCCTTGTCCAGGGAACAATGGAGGGAAGTCTCCTTCTTATTCCATTGTCTATAAGAACATAAGAGAAGCCCTACTGGATCAAGCCACAGTCCATCTAGTCCAGTGCTGACTGTGCCTGTGCAACGTTCTGAATGTGGTAGGCTTATCCCAGTTAGAGGCCTCCTGCCTGTCTCTCCAACCTGCAGGTGGTAGGAAGGCATCCACCCTAATACCCATTGATACACCTGTCTTCCATGAATTTGTTTATATGAACATATGAGGAGCCCTGCTGGATCAGCCCACAGCCCATCTAGTCCACCATCATGTCTTACGCATGCCCACCAATTGCTTCTCAAGCAGCAGACCAAGGAAAACCTTCACCTGCTCTCCACTCCTTGCAAATGGCCATTTGAGGCATCCTGCCTGCCTCTCCAACCTGGAGGAAGTATCTAGGCATCTATTCCAGTAGCCATTGATACCCCTTTCCTGTGGCCTATTTGTATATATTTATATGTTCAACACCTCAAGGGAGAGTCCAGCGATGGGCCAGAAGTATACTCCTCCAACAGTCGCCCAAACACAACACTCTAACTCTGAGCTGTGATAATTCTCTAGTACAGTAACTATTTAACAAAACAGAGTTATTTAGTGTAATAAACATACCTTACTCTCCATGTTCACAATGCTTAAAACTTCCCCTGACATTCTTAGGAACCTTGAGGTGAGTTTATCATCTTCTCACTGATCTTCCTGAACTATCAGCAACTGGTGCTGTTTTTGTTAAGAGCCAGGCTAGTAAACAGCTTATGAGCCCTAGGCTAGAAGTAGGCTTCCCTGGGTTCAAACCCTGGCTCTGCTTCACCATTATATTGGCCAAGGGAAAACCTCAGCCTATCCTCTCCCATTACTGGTCCCAAGTGTGGATGGGAAAGGAGGAAGGCCTCCAGCAGTAGAACAAGCTGGCATGCACAGACATATCAGAGTGGCAGGAACAGTGTAGACAAGTACAGCCCACAACGAAATGGGACAAAAAGCTAACAGATACAGCAAGGGAGTTATTCCTGTCACCAGTATAACCATCAACCCAGCCAAAGACAGTTACTCACCCAAAAAGTCCAGATTTGAGTAATTCTCTTTCATAACTTCCCTGTGCAAAGCCCTCTGGGCCGGATCCAGCAAAGACCACTCCTCCTCTGTGAAACACACAGCCACGTCCTCAAAAGCCAATCGGGTCTGAAAGAAACAGAGAAAGAGTTTCCCCTCCAGAAAGTGAACAAATATCCAAATTTTCCATTCAAAGAGAGGAGACTGACAATTGTCCTCTGAGGCTGTGTTTCTACTCACGTTAAAAAGCGATTTGAAAACGATGTGAATTTTTTTGTCCCCGTTACCAATTGGGTTCCCATGTTTCCCGAGGAGCAAATAGCTAAAAACCGCAATAAAAAAAACCCTGAAAATACAGGTGTTTCCCATTTTTGCTGCCAAAATGCTTTATGTTTGTTCCTTTGGGAACTGTACAGTAGTATTGGGGCAGATGTGTCATGAAATGGGTGGGGTTTCACCCTGCACAGGACAGCCCCTTGCCAGATTTAAAGTGCCAAATTTAAAGCCTTTTTTCCCTTGGCAGAGCACTTCAAGGTTTCATTTTCAGCCACTTCATACTGATAACAAGTAACAATTCACTCATTCCACCTCACACTGATAACAAAGTTTCCTTTCTCACCCACGGTTCCCCTCAATTTCTCCTTTTTAGCCTGGGCTGGTTCTTTCTTCCATGGATGGGTGGAAGAAAGATGTGAAAAAGGAGAAAGCGAGGGGAAGGCTTAGGGAGGCAATTTTGTGCAATAGCATAAAATGGGGCATTGGAGGAGTGATGCAGTGGTGGTGCATGGAAGAAGCCTCAGCCATGGGAGCCAGCTGGGGTGCCGGGCCATGTGCGGGTGCCATGTCAGGCCGGTCGGTGTGGGCTGAGATCCGCAGCCGCGCAAAAGATGACATCAAAAATGGCAGCTATCAAGCACGTTCACAAATGGGAGAAGAAATGGGTGCCTGTGGGAGACACCTCTCTCCGGACATCCAAGTGGGTGCCTGTGGCCAAGAGCAAAAAGAAAGAGAAGCCCAAAGGTGGTGGCGGCAACCCCATGGCAGTTCAGGAGCTGAATGGCTTTGCAGCTGAAGCAGCAGTCAATTCCTCCCTCCTCCTGGAGGTTCAAGATGAGAACAGCAACCAGAGCTCCGTCTCAGACACGGACCAACTGAAGGCAGACAGCAGCCCGACCTCCAGGCTGAGCCCACAGCCATGCCTCTGACTTCCGCACCCATGACTCCAGCCCCCCACACTTGGCCAGGAGCCTCTAGAAGAGCCTTCCCTTTGTCCCTCTGAGGTTGCTGATGAGCCCGCGACCCTCACCGAGGAAGAGCCAGTCCCACTCATGGGCCAGGGTGCAGAGGAGGATCCTGGCACCCCTCTACTCAGTGTCAGCCTCCCCGCCCCCCAATTCCAGTCCATCTGAAAGTCGGTCCTCCCCCCACGGAAGAGAATATTTTAAAATTAAACTATTTGAATTAAGATTTTGTGCAACATCGTAAAATGGGGCACTGGAGGAGAGACGTGGGGGGGGGGCTCTGGAAGCGATCCCCATGGTTGTGCTCGCTGGAAGGTTTGGATTTGGGAGAAGCAAACAGCAGGAGCAAAAGCAGGAGGGGAGGGGGAGTTGGGATTCCCACCCTCAGCCACATCATCGTGGGATCAAACCCCATCGGGAGGAAGGGGTGGACACCCACCTGGCAAAGGGCAGGAAGAAGAAGAAGGAGAAAAAAAAGAAGAGTGACCAAGCCAAGGTCACCCAGCTGGCTGTGGGGGAGGGTGGAATCGAACCCAGTATTCCCAGATAAGAATCTGGCTCCCTAACTACTAGATCAAGCTGGCTCACAAACAGAGAGGAAGAGATCTGCTTTCCCCAATGTGTCTTTGAAGCATTTTCTGTGGGAACAGCAGAATCAGGGTTGACAGCGATTTAAGGTCAATCAAGTGGGATCAGCCAGAGTGCATGTTTGTATCAGGTTTTGTTGTAGGGTTTTATAAAGCATTTTAAAAAGCATTTCATAACGTGAGTGGAAACGCAGCCCAGGAGGCAAAACGAACTCAGTTGCCTTCACAACATCCCTAGTGACCAATTTGGATGGAAGTCAGGAAGATGGCAGCGGTTTGCAGAAATCAGGAGGAAATATTGTTCTCCTACCTCATCGAGGCACTGTTCAGCACCCATTTCTGGTCCATCAGGAACTGGAGGAATCTTTGCATTACCTGTGAAAAAGGACAAGGATTAGATGGAACCGACTGATCCCATCAGCTGCCAGGTCCACGAGGTTCACAACAGTAGGGACCTAAATGGTCTGGGAGGAACACAGTGTGGACAGGAGTTGAAGCATCATCCCACCTCCCAGGCTATTCAAAAAGGTGTTTCTTACCCATGAAGACAACTTCCCCATCAACCTCCTGCACAGACTCCCTTCCCAGCAGTCTCTGAATGGGATCCGGTGGCACCTTCTCTGATTCAGGGAGATCACCTTTTGACCATACCTTCTCCTGCAATAATATTTGTTTGTTTGTTTATTTCTTTGTCTAACTATCTTCATCAATCATCTACATGTTTTCAGAAATGGAGTTTGACGCATATGCAAACAGATGCCCTTCCATAACTTTGGGCCATCACAGAGAAGGCCCCCTCTCATCTCACCACCCCTTTAGTTTCTGGGGTTCTGGGAATCCCATCAAGGTCTCTACAGGAGATCTCAGTCCATGGGAGGTCTCTATGGGAAGAGGCACTTCTTTAGATATTTAGGGCTGTCAGGCAACGTTAGACAAGTCAGGATTGCAATAATGATATGGCCAACCACTGAAAACAAGCAGATTAAGATCCCCTCACCTGCTTGCTCAGGAGAAAGCCTTCTGCCAGGGCCACCGCCTGGGAGCTGCTCTCCGGCCCACATTCCCAGACCCAGTTCTGCATCTCCAGGGGAAGGACGGCCAGGAATTGCTCCAGGATCACCAGGTCCAGCATCTGAGCTTTTGTGTGCTGCTCTGGCTTTAGCCACCGGTGGCAAAGATGGTGGAGTCTGCTGCAAACGTCTCGTGGCCCCTTGGCCTCTTCATAGCAGAAGCCCCTGAATCTCCATCGATCTTTTTCTGATCTTGTCTGGTCCTCAAGCAGGAGAACATATTCAGAGACACCTGGGCCCTTTTCCAATTCTGGGCTGGTCAAGGTTTGCTCCTCCATCACTGAGATTCTCCCTTGTACTATTTTCATTCTTTTAATAAGATCCACTCACAGAGGAGACGTGAATTGTTCTGCAATCAGGTTTTTCTTTGTTTTGGAGACTGAAAGATGTTGTTGCAGCAAGACAGAGAGGGGCTTCTCCCTGCAGGGAAGGCAGGCAGTGGTTTAGGGCAGGCAGAGAAAGGGCTTGAACAAAGGATGAAGGTAAGTGAAAGATACACCCTCCATGCTCCCCTCGCCATAAGAGCCCTTACTGTATCTTATTGCTCCTCCCATGGTTATTCCCTCCCCAAATCACATGCAGCCATTCCAAGGCAGGAAGGATTTTCTCCTAAAAACTGTGGACAGGAGGGCAGGGCTCTTGCTGCTTTGTCTAGCCAGGCTTTTGCACAATCAATGGTCTTTGGGCACAGTCTCTCTGTTCATGCTCAGAAATACTTACGTTGCTTCTTTTTCACTGCAAATTCCCTTGGCCGCCCTAACTCTTCATGCACTGGACATCCCATAATGCACACTCTCCCATGTTTCAACCCCTTTTCACATCCCACTTCTCCCATTCAATGTTTCCGTTTTCCCTTCTGCTTTCCTGGGGTAAAAGGGACTCAAAGGTCCCTCTCACAAAGTCCAGGATACTCGGGATTCATCCAGACAGCTGACCCAGACCCATTTTATCCCGGATCATCCGAATAATGTGCAATAAGCTTAAGTGTTGCCAGGATGAAACGTCTCTCTGCAGGGGGAGGGAGGAGATCCTGCCACCCCGCCCTCCCCCCTTTCTGCATCCCTCTCCCAAATGGGGCTCCAGACATGCTCCTTCCCACCCACGCCTCGAGCCCTGTCCTGAGGAAGGACCACCAGCCCTGCACCCAGCAGACCCTGCCCAGCCCCTCCCTCCCCAACCCTTCGCCCCCCACCCAGAGGCAGCCCCGCCCTCTCCTTCCTCCCTCCCGCCGCAGCTGCTTTGCAGAGACCGACCAAGGTCCAGATGTTCCTTCTGGAGGGGACCAAAGAGACGGGGGCTTTGTTGACAGGAACTAGGAATCTCACTCCTTCCGGTCTCTCCTCTCTAGGACTGGCAACTCTCTTTCCTTAACCCTCTGGAAGCTCCCCTGCTTGCCTCTCCTTGCAAAAGTTCACCTTCAGTTGGATTGTGTTTGTGTGTTTGCCTATGTTAGTTATTCTGATATTCCTGATTTGAGGAGGAAGCACAACAACCTCTATAGCTATTTTAGAGTCGATTCACCATCCACAAACTTAAGGCCCATCCTCCTCCCAGGGAAATGAAGAAGGGCGATGGATCTGTCTGCATCTGTACTCTGGGATGCCAAACCCATTCTGCCCTTGACCAAGAGCAGGCGAACTGTGAATCACCTCGATGCCAGAGGCGAACGATCATGACATCATGGCAACAGGGCCCGTGTGCACGTGTGGCACCATTGTAGGGTGACCAGGGGATGCGGCGCACAACTGCCCCTGCTCCATTCCCTATGAACTGACCTTACTCATGGGATGATTTCACACTCCCTTTCCTGTCCTAGCCCCCTTGCGCTATCGATCACTTACTAGAGATTGATCGTGCCTTTGACCCTTTGCAAGGTTATGGATACTGGATTATCCGCAAGGTGCCACCATCTTCAGCAGTTGCGCAGCAGCTATCACTAGCAAAACCAACACGCTGCGCAAGTGCATCAGGGGACCATGTGAGCTTCCGGCGCACTTGCAGGGCATCTCAAATAACCTCCACAGCTGGGACAGGATGGAGACAGTTGCTGGCTGGACGCTTAAGGTAAGGACACGGTCAGGGTTGGGGAAGGTTGGGTTGCTTGTCGCACATGATGTCATGCACCACAGCTAGTTTACAATAAGTCAACATCTGGATAGGCTGAGGATGCTTGTAGGCTGTAAGCACCTCCTGTAAGTGCAGATAAACCTGCCCAGATGTTGACTAATTGTAAACTACGGGCCATTAGTGCTAATTGGGGTATGATTTCTCCATTGTGTGCCTTCTGTGACACTCAGTCAGTTGTGAAGACCTGCTGAAGTTCTTTGCACACACTTTACATTCATATAGGGTTTTTCCAGGCTCCTTAAATCCATATGGTTTCTCTATTTTCCCCCTGTGTGAAATCTGTGGTGAGAAAGGAGGTAAGGATAGTGATGGGAGCTCTTCCTGTTCTTCATGTATGTTTGAGTTTTCTCTGTGTGGATTTTGTACTGTAAATTCATGTCACCACAGTGGCTAAAACAAGTGAAGGGACATTTTACCATATGTGGTGGACTTGTAAAAAAAAAATCTGACTGAATTAGCAGAAATGGACAAATTAGCAATTGTATTATAGAACAGGACAATAGATCAGTACGTAAAAGACTGGCGGCCCTTAATCGATTCTGTACAAGAAGCAGGAATAACAACTGATGGATTTGACAGACTTTATATTCAAATAGGCAGCTGAAGGAAGGAAAAGCTACTGATGAGGAGCACTAAAGAAGAGACACTAAACGAAGAATAGAGGAAGTGATTTGTAGTGAACAACCGAATGATGGAATATAAATATATGTGAGATTCCATATCGAGAGTTTGAAGTTTTAAGATTGTGTTATAAAAATAATAAAAATTAAATTTAAAAGTGGGGTATAAAGCCAACTCCTCCTCACGTTGAGAATCTCCCACTCATGTGAACTGTCCAACAGAGCACCAATGACATACAGCCACAGACTTCTATAACTCCAAAGATCACATTAAATTTGTGCTTGTGCTCTCGAAATGTGTCACGAAAGTAACTCAGACTGGAGAATATAATAGGAATAACAACTTTTTACCATAATAATTTTATTGCATTACATGAATTCAAAATTTTGAATGACTACATGAGATAGGTAAACACACCTGTCAATTCAATGAGAATTTTACAATATCTATGGGGAAAAAAACCTCTGGATATGGCCAGAAACACTGTGAGTCAGTATGGTCGAGAGGTTAGGGAGACGGACTGTTACCTGAAAATACCGGCTTTGATTCCACACTCCTCCATCAAGTCAGCTAGGTGAACTTGGGCTAGGCACAGCTCTCTTCTGAGCTCTCACAGTCCTACCTACCTCACAGGGGAGGTCAGGATTAATTCCCACTCCTGTTAATCTTGAGATGTGAAGTAAGCTTTGATGATTGAACAAAGCTGCTTCCACAAATCTTACATTTCTAGGGTTTCGTACCTGTGTGAATTTGGCGATGAACAGTCCTCATAACCATGTGAAGCTCTTCCCACACTATAACACACAAATCGTTTCCCTGCTGTGTGACTTCTGCAATGAACAGTCAGCTGTGATGACTCTCTAAAGCTCTTTCCACACTCCTTACATGCATATGGTTTCTCTCCTGTGTGAATTCTCTGATGGCTACTAAGCCGTGATGACCAACTGAAGCACTTTCCACACTCCTTACATTCATATGGTTTCTCTCCTGTGTGAATTCTGCAATGAACAGTCAGCTGTGATGACTCTCTGAAGCTCTCTCCACACACCTTACATTCATATGGTTTTTCTCCTGTGTGAATTCTGCTATGAACAGTCAGATGTGATGACCGTCGGAAGCTCTTTCCACACTCCTTACATTCATATGGTTTTTCTCCTGTATGAATTCTGTGATGAACAGTCAGCTGTGATGACCAGTTAAAGCTCTTTCCACACTCCTTACATATATATGGTTTCATTCCTGTGTGCATTCTCTGATGTCTATTCAGCTTTGATGACCAACTGAAGTTCTTTCCACACTCCTTACATTCATATGGTTTCTCTCCTGTGTGAATTCTGTGATGAACAGTCAGCTCTGCTGACCGTCTGAACCTCTTTCCACACTCCTTACATTCATGAGGTTTCTCTCCTGTGTGAATTCTGTGATGATTAATGAGGTGTGAGGACCGCCTGAAGCACTTTCCACACTCCTTACATTCATATGGTTTCTCTCCTGTGTGAATTTTCTGATGCCTGCTTAAATGTGTTGTCCAGGAGAAGCTCTTTCCACACTCCTTACACTCATGCGGTTTCTCTCCAGTGTGAATTCTCTGATGTCTAGTCAGTTTTGATGATTGTGTGAAGCTCTTTCCGCACTCCTTACATTCATATGGCTTCTCTCCTGTGTGAATTCTCTGATGCCTGCTCAGATCTGTTGTCCATGTGAAGCTCTTTCCACACTCCTTACACTCATGCAATTTCTCTCCTGTGTGAAGTCTCTGATGTCTAGTCAGGTTTGATGACCAGCTGAAGCTCTTTCCACACTCCTTGCATTCATCTGGTTTCCATCCTGTGTAAATTTTGAGATGTTTAGTGAGGCTTGACAACATCCCAACACTCTTTCCATATCCTTTCTCTCCTGTGTGATTCCTGAAATGTGAAGTAAGAGATGATTTGTAACTGAAGCTCTTTCCACACTCCACTCCTAGATTGTCTTCTGAGATGGGAAGCTCACAAGTAACCTCATCTTTCTGAGAGACTTTGGCTCCTTTCATCCTAGCTTTCCAGTGAGGTTTCTTGTGTTTTTCTGACTTGCTTTGCTTTTGGAAGATCTCATTCTCGGCTTCATATGTGTTTTTTTCTAGTGACCCCATGGATAGACTTGAATCATTTTCACACTCTTGCACATGATCTGTTTGAAGGAAAAATATAAGACACATTAAGCATTTAAAATAAAATCCAAAAGACAACTAACTCCTCCTTCCTCTTCCAGGACCTTCTGGGCAAATCAATGTGACTTCTGAAGTTCCTTGCTGCAACATTCACTTCTGTTCTTTTCTCATTACTTTCATAAGAGCATAAGAGAAGCCATGCTGGATCAGGCCACTGCCTACTTAGCCCAGCATCCTGTGTCACACAGGGGCCCACCCATTGCTTCTGGGTATCTCACACAGAAGACAAAGACAAAACCTTCACTTGTTTTTGACCTCCTTTTGCTGTCGGAAGGGTGGTAACAGGTACCAGCCTAGATGGCTTTAAGGAAGGCTTATACAAATTTATGAATAACAGATGTATCAATGGCTACTAGAATGGATGCTTAAGTAAATCTTTCAGGCTGTGGGAACAAACAGGATGCTTCTAAGGCCATTTGCTGGGATTTGAGAGCAGGAGAAGGTCTGTCCTTGTCTCTGCTTGAGATGCACATGGGCAACTGGTGGGCCACTGTGTGAGACAGGATGTTGTTCTAGATGGGCTGTGGCCTGATCCAGTAGGGCTCCTCTTATGTTCTTTTTTAAAAGGAAGGTTTTACCATAGAACTCAGTATCTCCTCAATTCAACATTTTATTATTATTATTATTATTATTATTATAGTTTATTTCTAAAGCGCTGTACATGTACTCAGCGCTGTACAATATTATATTAAACTTCGACAGGTCCCTGCCCTCAGGCTTACAATCTAAAGAGACAAGAAACAAAAGGAACATGGTGTGGGAGGGAACAGGGAACAACAAAAAGCAAGCGCTTAAGGTCTTTAGTTCCAATTTTTCTCTCTGTTTCTTATTGCTGAAATTTTCCTAGTAACTTTACTTTGAATTTTCTCTTCATTGATGACAAACTGGATCATGTTAAAGATGGTCAGCCGGTATCAGTCCCACCCTGCTTGGCCTCAGGACCAGACGTTTCCTCAACTGCTAGATCCGCTGCCGTAGTCTCCTTGCCATCTTGTCATGGGAGCAGTTGGAGGAGGGAGGGGCACTGCTGGGAGCAAGATGACAGAGCCCAGCCTGCTGCCTCTTCTCCACTCCTCTCAGGCAAGATGGTTCATCGCCTTGTGATGGCAGTTGCAGGAGGGAGGGGCACTGCTGGGAGCAAGATGACAGAGCCCAGCCTGCTGCCTCTTCTCCACTCCTCTCAGGCAAGATGGTTCGTCGCCTTGTGATGGCAGTTGCAGGAGGGAGGGGCACTGCTGGGAGCATTTTCTGAATTTGGTTGGAGTCTGGATTAACCGTTTATTTCGGGGTGCTGGAGTAGAAGGAGGCTTCACTGTCTCCCTAGGCCAGTAATGGCAGACCTATGATATGCTTGTCACAGGTGATACGCCAAGCCCTTTTGGGTGACACACAGTGTTACCCTGGTGCCTGGGCACATTGTTGCCATTCGGCTTGTAGGCCACAGGTCGATTCTGGCTTGCAGCCTACACGATACTGGGAGCACAGACGCACTGTCTGTGCCCAGCGTAGGAGGCGTGACGGAGTCATGTCACAGCGCCATCGGGTCACGTACGGTGCGTCTGTGCTCCTGGCACCTAGTGGACTGAAGGCCTGTGTGCAGCAGCAATGGCTTTATTCACAATTTTTCCCCTCTATGTACTTTTGTGAGACCTTATTCTCAGTGTTAAATAATATTAAAACCAATAACATGACAGATGAAGTTAGTAGTGCTTGCTTGGGCATGAAATGTGCAAAAAACCAACCTTCAATTGAAGGTTTAACAAATGAAATTCAGTGACAAAAAAGTCACTACTGTAAAGAATTATTTGTTTTTGCTTTCAATAAACACATATATCAAAAATATAACTTTTATTTATCACAAAATCATGGATGTTGGTAGATGTGATATGGCTCCTGAGTTAAGATAGGGTTTTTTTTTTTGGCAAATATTGGCAAATCTTTTGAGCTCAGTGTGTCATCTCTGCCCTCTGCTTCTTTATCCTCACTGGGATGGAGTGAGGCCTGGTCTAGGCAACCAGAATGGCCATTTACACCGCAATACCAGTAGACCAGTTTTTTACAGGCCTAGCAGTCAAAAGCGGCCTTCATCTCTTCAACTGGACTTCTCTCTGTTGCTTCTTATTATATTTTGGTTAAAATAATACCATAAAGGGTTGCTTGTTTTTTCTTATTTTAATTTGTTGTAATCGGGGGGTGGGGTGGGTGGGGATCATTTAAAGCCCTTTTTTGCTATGTTTCTTGGAAGGCAGCAATCGAGTCCAGGTTTGCAGGGAGAAACAATGAAACAACATTTAGTGGGCAGGTATGCATTTCAGCTCGGAGATTTTTCTCTTTTTTAAAAAAAATTAAAAATTTAAGAGTACTTAATTGTACAAAATGAAAGACAAGACAAAACTGCACTAAGCGCCTGTTCCCATTTAATTTTGCGGGGCGGCATAAAGTTAAAATTGGGCAAATCAAGATCCCTTTGCACTTCAAGGGCTCAGGCAGTCAAGAGCAGGTGGTCAGTTCTTACCTGGCCCAATCACCATGGCAATGACCATGGGATTATAATTCCAGGACATTGCCAAGGAAATTGTGACGCAAAACATGAATATGCCGCCACAGACGCAACATGATGCCCTCACACAGCATCCACATGCTAAAAAGAGTGAGAAGGATGCATCTGAAAGGATGCCGAAGCTCTCCAACAACTCCTGGTGAAGATCAGGCTCAAAGGCAGTAGAGGTGGCATAGGAACAGACTGCCCCTGGGATGGCCACAGCCATTTGTGCGAAGAAGAAGCAGAAGAAGCAGAAGCAGAAGCAGAGATGGCTTTTCTACCCTGCTTTTCTCACCCATTTAAGGGGACTGAAAGCGGCAGACAAAGCTTTTCTATTCTTCTCCCTATAACAGAACACCCTGTGAGGTAGGTGGGGCTGTGAGAGCTCAGAAGATAGCTGTGACTAGCCCAAGGTCACCCAACTGGCTTCATGGGGGAGGGCAGAATTGAACCCGGTATTCCCAGATAAAGAGTCCGGCTCCTCAACCACTAGACCAGTGATGGCAAACCTTTTGAGCTCGGTGTGTCAAAATTTGCAAGAAAACCTAGCTTAACTCGGGTGCTGTGTCACATCTAGAAATATCCATAATTTTGTGATATTTGTGGCTCTAGTAAAAAAGTTATATTTTTGATATATGTATTTTATTAAAAGCAAAAACAAATAATTCTTTACATTAGTGACTTTTGTTGCTAAATCTTTAATTGAAAGTTGGTATTTCATACACTTCAAGAACAAGCAAGCTCCACACGCCCAGGTGCCAGGGTGGCCATGTGTGTCACCCAAAAGGGCTTGGTGTGTCACTTGTGACACACGTGTCATAGGTTGGCCATCACCGCACTAGACCAAACCGGTTCACAGAGAGTTCGGCTCCCTAAACATTAGACCAAATGAGCTAGTCTAGACTAATATGTCCACTTTAACCCTTGCCCAGGGGGCAATGAAGGGAAATATCTTTCTCATCTAGTTGTCTGTAACAACATATGAGGAGCCCTGCTAGATCAGGCCATAGCCCATCTAGTGCAGCATTATGTCTCACACAGACCCACCAACTGCTTCTGGGTTTCTCAAGCAGAAGATAAAGGCAAAGCCTTCATCTGCTCTCCATTCCCTGCAACTGGCTTTTAGAGGCATCCTATCTGTCTCTCCAACCTGGAGGAAATATCTAGGCATCTATTCCAGTAGCCATTGATACCCATTGATACCTCCGCATTGAACCAGGAAGGACCGTTGGCCAATTTATTGGGGAAAGCTTCAGCTTGGAGAACTTTTGTAACGTAACACTCTAAACCAGTGGTTCTCAACCTGTGGGTTGCGACCTCTTTGGGGGTCAATCTACTCTTTCACAGGGGACGCCTAAGATAATTGGAAAACACATAGGATTGAGACACTGCTCCTCTACCTGTCTCCAGGTGGGTCCGCCCACATGCAGATACGGCCACATACGAGTACCTGGCATGATGACATCACTGCGCCAACCCCATCACATACACCCCATACAAATACAGTAGAGAGCAGCTACTGTGTAGAAAGCAGCAGTACTGGAGGTAAAATGACACTTTCATTTTCAGATGTGGTTGATGTGAATTTTATTTTCAGATATGGTTGATGCAAATACTATGTTTTAATTATGTTCAATTTGTAACAATGAAAATACATCCAGCATATCAGATATTTACATTACGATTCATAACAGTAGCAAAATTACAGTTATGAAGTAGCAACGAAAATAATTTTATGGTTAGGGGTTAGGGTTAGATTGGGGGTCACCACAACATGAGGAACTGTATTAAAGAGTCGCGGCATTAGGAAGGTTGAGAACCACTGCTCTAAGCTATGATAATTCCTTAGTATAGCAACAGTTTTATAGTATAGATTTAATTACTGTAATAAGCATACCTTACTGTCCGGGTTCGCAATGGCTAAAGCTTCCTCTGATATTATTAGTTAATCATCTTCTCGTTCATATTCCTGGAACTACCAGCAACTGGTGTTCTTCTTATTAACCGTCAGGCTACTACAGAGCTTAAGAGTCCTAGGCTAGAATGTAGATTTCCCTGGGTTCAAGCCCCTGCTCTGCTACAGAGTGATAGTGGCCAAGGGAAAACCTCTCAGCCTATTCTCTCCCATTCCTGGCCCCATGTGTGGATGAGAAAGGAAGGTCTCCAGCACCAGGTTCCTCAAACAAGCTGACATGCACAGACTTATCGGATTGGCAGGGACAGTGTAGACAAGCACATCCCACATGGAAGGAGTTGGTACCGTACTCCTGAACAACTTTCACACATGATCCCTACAGTTGCTCCTACATGCTGGCATGGATGCGGAGGACGGGGAACATATTTTCATATGTGGTGGGAATGTCCGGAGGCATTAAGGTATTGGGGAGAGGTGGTGGATCATATACAGTTGGGTGTTTGGGGTAAATGTGGGGCCGCACTCTGAGAGATGTTTACTGCAGATATATCGTGGTACATGGTTGGCACAAGATGAAAGGTATATGTTGGACAGGCTGATGTGGGCAGCTTTGATGGTTATTGCAGGGAGGTGGAGGGATAAATCACAGTGGATGTTGGAAAAATGACAAGACTATGTGCTTGAAATATTTAAATTTGACGCCCTTAGGCACCAAAGACTTCTTTACTTTGGGGAGAGACCAAAGAAGAGCCTACAGGATCTGTGGAAGAGACTATATGAAGCTAGCAATCAAGGACTCCCTGCCAGATAGAATGAAAGACAGTTTAGCAAAAATTAGAGCCCATGTAACAGTGGGGGGGGGGGATTTAAATCTTGGGGTGTTATTTATATGATTTGTATGTGTTTTGTTTTGGTGTACTATAAAGTAATAAAGAATTTTAAAAAAAATGACAAGCACATCCCACAACCAAATGGGACAAAATGCTGACAGAGACACAGCAAGGGAGTTATTTCTGTCACCAGGATAACCATCAATCCAGTCAAGGAGGATTACTCACCCAGAAAGTCTAAATTTGAGTAATTCTCTGTCATAACTTCCCTGTACAAAGCCCTCTGGGCCGGATACAGCAAACACCACTCTTCCTCTGTGAAATACACAGCCACGTCCTCAAGAGCCACTTGGGTCTAAAAGAAACAGAGAAATAGTTTCCCCTTCAGAAAGTGTAAAAATATCCACATTTTCCATTCAAAGAGTAGAATGTGAAGATTGTCCTCTAGGAGTCAAAACAAACTCAGTTGCCTTCAAAAGATCCCTAGTGATCAATCTGGATGGAACCCAGGAAGGGGCAGGAGTGAGCAGGAATCAGAGTCCCTTGGGAAGAGATATTCTTCTCCTACCTGATCCAGGGGCAGCTCAGCACCCATTTGTGGTCCATCAGGAACTGGAGGAATCTTTGCATTACCTGAGAAAAAGCACAAGGATTACTGATCCCATCAGCTGGCAGGTCTCCTTTAAGGCCCTTGACGTTCACAAGAGTAGAAACCTAAGCAGCATCTCACCCTCACCCTGAAGCTGTTCAAAACAGTATTTCTTACCCATGCAGGCAACATGTCCATTGACCTCCTGCACACACTCCCTTCCCAGCAGTCTCTGAATGGGATCCAGTGGTGCCTTCTCTGCCTCATGGAGATCACCTTCTGACCGTACCATCTCCTGCAATAATATTTATTTACTTCACCAATAACTGGCATGATTTCAGAAATGCTGTTTGAGGCACATCCAAAGAAAGGCCATTTCATAACCTGGAGCATCACAGAGAAGGCCCCCTCACATCTCACCACCCCTTTAGTTTCTGGGGTTCTGGCCTCTCCAGGAGATCTCAGTCCATGGCAGGTCTCCATACGAGGGGGCATTTCTTTACATATTTAGGACTCACATCACTCACAGCTTTAGAAACCCAAGGCAAACTCTCAGTTTGGCGCAGCAGGAAACTGGTAGGCAAGATGTCGAAGGGAAACTTGGATACATCAGCAGTGCAATAACGATACAACAAACCCCTGAAAACAAGCAAATCAAAATCCCCTCACCTGCTTGGCCTCTTCCGCCTTGCTCAGGAGGAAGCCTTCTGCCAGGGCCACTGCCTGGGAGCTGCTCTCCGGCCCACATTCCCAGACCCAGTTCTGCATCTCCAGAGGAAGGATGGCCAGGAATTGCTCCAGGATCACCAGGTCCAGCATCTGAGCCTTTGTGTGCTGCTCTGGTTTTAGCCACTGACAGCAAAGGCGGTGGAGGGAGCTGCAAACCTCTCGGGGCCCCTTGGCTTCTTCATAGCAGAAGCTCCTGAATCTCTGATGCTCTTCTTCTGATCTGGACGGGTCCTCAGGCAAGAGAACATATTCATAAGCATCTGGGCTCCTTTCTGATTCTGGGCCATTGAAAGTTTGCTCTTCCATCACCGAACTGTTTCCTTATACAGCTTTTAGTCTTCTGACTCAGGCAGGAGAGACTTTGAGAAGTTCTGCAACCAAGTTTGTATCTCTTTTGTAGACTGGCAATAATAGTATCAGCAAGAGAGGGAAATGGAGCTTGGATCCAGCCTGGGCTTCTCCCTGCAAGGAAGGCAGGTGGTAGTTTAAGGCAGGCAGAGAAAGGGTTTGGAGAAAGGATGAAGGTAGGCAAAAGGCACTCCCTCCATGCTCCCATCGCCACAAGAGCCCTTATCACATGCAGCGATTCCTGGGCAGGAAGGATTTTTTCCTAAAAACTAAGGGAAGGAGAAGACACTCATTCTGCTTTGTTTAACTAGGCTTTTGCACATTCAGTGGTCCTTGGACACACACTCTCTGTTCATGCTCAAGAGTACTTTTGATCCTTCTTTTACTGCAAATCCCTTTGGCTGCCCTAACCCTTTACGCACCGGACATCCCATAATACACATTCTCCCATGTTTGAACCCCTTTCCACATCCCACTTCTCCCTTTCAATGTTTCTCTTTTCTCTTCCGCTTTCCCGGGGTAAAAGGGGCTCAAACATCTGTCTCACGCTGTCCAGGACACTCCGGATTCATCCAGACAGCAGATCCAGACCCATTTTATCCCAGATTATCCAAATAACGTGCAATAAGCTTAAATGCTGCCAGGATGAAACTTCTCTTTGCAGGAGGAGGGAGAAGATCTTGACCACCCCACACTCCTCCCCTCATGCACCCGCCCTCCCGAATGGGGCTCCAGACATGCTTCTCCCCCACTCCCCCTCCAGCCCTGTCTTGGGGAGGGACCACCAGACCTGCACCCAGCAGACCCTGCCCAGCCCCCTCCCTCCCCACCCCCTTCGCCCCCCACTAAGAAGATGGAGCTCCTTCTCACCCTACCATATCCCACCCCAACCTTTTGCATCCACACATCGCAAATTGCGTTTCGAACACAGTTTTGACACCCCCAACTCTCCTTTGTGGCCCCTTCCCTCTCCCTATACCGGGGGGGGAGAGGGATGCCTCCCAGTTCTGGAGACAGAAGATCCTGTCAATCCCTCCTGACCCTCTGCACCACCACCCCTCCAGAGGAGCGACCATCTCCTCCATTTACCGTCCTGCCCCAATCAGGCAGCAGCAGCGGCTTTGTTTGACAGGAACAGGAAGTGGGCCTCTCGCTCCTTCCGGGTCTCCTCTCTAGGACTGGCCACCCTCTCTCCTTAACCCGCTGAATGCTGACGTTCCTACTTCCTGTTGCAAAATTGATGTATATTGGGAATTTTTTAGGGGTGCGGGGTAAAGAGATCTCACTGGCCTCGCTGTGTCCCCCGCTGTGGGTGGAGGGCGGTGGCAACTGCTGGTTCCCAATGGACGGATTAAGTTCTCAACAGCTCGTGAACTTTGCTTCCCTCTCCCCCATCCAGCAGCAACCCACCCTTGGGATATTTTTAGATGACCCCTTTGCCCTGGCCTTTGGTTAAATGGGGATATACTTTTCCCTTCCGTTTTGCAGATGCTCTCGTTTTAATACATGCTGTAGGTAGGTAGGTAGGTAGGTAGGTAGGTAGGTAGGTAGGTAGGTAGAAGGAAGGAAGGAAGGAAGGAAGGAAGGAAGGATTGATTTAGATTACGTCCCTTCTGGGAGGCAAAAGACCGTTCTGCATTTAGGCTTATTCTGGAGAATATTCCAGGTTAGGGACCAGAGAAGAAGAGTTGGCTTTTCTACTCCACTTTTCTCACCCATTTAAGGAGACTTAAAGCGGCCTACAAAGCTTTTCTATTCTGCCCCCCACAACTGAACACCCTATGTGGTAGGTGGGGCTATGATAGCTCAGAAGGGAGCCGTGACTAGCCCAAGGTCACCCAGCTGGCTTCATGGGGGAGGATGGAATCAAACCTGGTATTCCCAGATAAGAGTCCGGCTCCCTAACCACACTAGACCAAACTGCCTCTAGTGAACTGTATGTAGTGACCTACGCACGCTGTAGTGCACTAAGGCTGGTACATGCAGGGATGGCAGGACCATTCGCGCCCCTTACCAGCCAAGGTGTGAACGGTCGTTCCGTCCCGCATGTACCAGCCTGAAAAGGCTGCTGTGGGAGCCGGACGCCTTGTCCCAGCCTTGGCCTAGAGAGTAAATGCTCTGTCCCAAGGCTGGCCTGATTGCGTCCGCAGGCCCAAGTGCAAGGAACCCTTCTCCGCTATTGCTTCTAGTGATCTTTTCTAACTTCAGAAACTTGCATGGTTGGTGGTGGGGGTTTCCAACCAAAAATTAAGAAACAGGATTTCCAAAGAGAAACCCTTCATAAGCACCTAAGGTGAGCCAGATTGGTCTAGTGGTTAGGGAGCTGGACTCTTATTTGAAAATATCAGGTTTGATTTCGCATTCCCCCATGAAGCCAGCTGGGTGATCTTGGGCTAGGCACAGCTCTCCTGTGAGCTTTCACAGGCCCACCTACGTCACAGGGTTTTCTGTTGTGGGAAGAATAGAAAGCTTTGTTAGTCCACATAAAGGGGAGAGAAAAGGGTGTAGAAAAGCCAAATCTTCTTCTTCTTCTTCTTCTTCTTCTTCTTCTGCTGCTGCTGCTGCTAGATCAAGCTACACAGTCCAGCATGCCATCTCACACGGTGGCCCACAAATCGCCTATGGGCACCTCAAGCAGAAGGCAAAGGCAAAACCACCTGCTCTCATCTCCCTAGTAAATGGCCTTGAGAGGCATCCTGCCTGTCTCTCCAAGCTGGAGGAGGTACTTAGGCATCCATTCTGGTAACCACTGATATACCTGCCATCCATGAATTTGTCTAACCTTATAGGAACATAAGAGGAGCCCTGCTAGATCAAGCCACACAGCCTGTCTAGTCCAGTATCCCATTTCACACAGTGGCTTACCAATTGTTTCTTGACTTGGGCCCAAATTCACTGACAAGGCTAAATGGCTTTGGGATGCTAACACACAGGAGGGACTTCTCTGTGATAGCCCCCAAGCTATGAAATAAGTTTCCCTCCCATGAGGTACATCAGGTGCCCACACTGTATATATTTGGCCCTTTTGTGCCAGCACACCTCATTACCCTGACCTTTGGCTGAGGGAACAGCATTCCTCCCCAAGCAGGCACTGTCACAGTTTTGGATAATCTATTTTATCTGCTTTTATATTGATTTTATTGCAAGCTGCCCTGAAACCTTTGGGTATAGGGCAGGATAGAAATACAAATAAATAAATAAAATAAACCAATGCCTTCTCTGTCTGTCTTCCAAAATAATTGCAAAGAAATGCCCAAGAGTTGGACCTGAAATAAATTTGGATTTATTTTTATTTTTGCTTCCAAGTAAGCTTTGTTATTTATTTTTACTCTATTTTAGTATTTTGTTTTCTGGATTGCTACATTCATGCTGAGAGTCGGCTACTTTCAGGAATTCAGTTTTTACTACTGTTTTTCAGCTTGGTTCGGGTTCAGGTTCGGTTCCTTTGGCAACTTATAGAGCTGGAAGGGACCACTAGGGTCAGCCTGTCCAGCCCCTTGCTCAATGCAGGATTTCCTAAATCATCCCAGACAGATGTAGATCCAGCCTCTGCTTGAGGACCTCTGGCGAAAGAGAACTCACTACATCCCATGGCAATCTATTCCACAGATTGATAGCCCTCACTGCCAGGAAGTTTTTTTCTAATAGCTAATCTGTATTGACTCCCTTGAAGTTTCATCCCGTTGCTTCTAGTCCTCCCATCTTGTGCAAGTGAGAAGAGGGACGATCCCTCTGCACTGTGACAGCCCTTCCGATACTTGTCTCTACTCAGACTTCTCTTCTGTAGGCTAAACACTCCTAGATCCTCCAGCCTTCCCTCGTAGGACTTGGTTTCCAGACCACTCACCATTTTGCTAGCCCTCCTTTGGACTTGCTCTAGTTTCTCAACTTCTTCTCTTTGGCTCTGCAATGGTTAAGGCAACAGTGTTCTGCTTCCTGGAAAGGCAGGAAGCTGTATGCTGATGATGCTCCAGTCTCCAGTCCAGCAGTGGGAGGTGAATTGATCCTGCCTGGGTTGGGTGGACGGGGCAGGGTCAGCTTTGGAGTCGGTGTGTGTGCGCGCGTGACCACGCTTGGGGGATAATTTTTTTTACTGCTGCATTTTTTTTATATCAGGATATAGTCGTAGTATTTGATTAAGACCTGGTTTTCAATTGCCTTCGTTTTATTGAAGGGGTGAGGGTGAGGGTGAGCCAGTTTGGTCTATGTGGTTAGGGAGCTGGACTCTTATCTGGGAATACTGGGTTTGCTTGCACCCTCCCCCATAAAGCCAGCTAAATGACCTTGGGCTAGTCACAGCTCTCTTCTGAGCTCTCATGGCCCCACCTACCTGAAAGGGTGTTCTGTTGTGAGGAGAACAGAAGGTTTGTCAGCTGCTTTGAGTCCCCTTGAATGGGTGAGTAAAGAAGGGTAGAAAAGCCAACTCTTCTTCTCCTCCTCCATGAAACCAGCTGGGTGACCTTGGGCTAGTCACAGCTCCCTTCTGAGCTCTCACAGCCGCACCTACCTCATGGGGTGTTCTGTTGTGAGAAGAACAGACAGTTTGTCAGCTGCTTTGAGTCCCTTTAAATGGGTGAGAAAAGCGGGGTAGAAAAGCCAACTCTTCTCCTCCTCCTCCTCCATGAAACCAGCTGGGTGACCTTGGGCTAGTCACAGCTCTCTTCTGAGCTCTCACAGCTCCACCTACCTCACAAGGTGTTCTGATGTGAGAAGAACAGACAGTTTGTCAGCTGCTTTGAGTCCCTTTAAATGGGTGAGAAACGTGGGGTAGAAAAGCCAACTTTTCTTATGAATTCACGTTAGTGAATCAGAATAGGTGCCTTGTATGTTAAGGAGGTTCTGTTCTGTTATCCTGATATTATGTATGGATTACAGGGGTGGTTTTGGTCTCGCCCCCAATATTCACTTTTTAAAAGTCACTTTGAAATGGTTTTGTCTAAGGAAAGCATTAATGTACAGCACAATGGCTTATAAAGAGATACAGAAAGATGTATCAATTGCTTGGGCATTATCTTAATTCTGGTTATTATGGTCATTATAGAGGATTAGCCCAAGGCTTTCAACGGCCTGGTACATTTAAGAATTTCTTTTCTGTTGTTAATCCTCAGAGGCTTCTCTGGAATTTCCATCTGAGGTTGTTTCACCTGTAAGCCACTTTGAAACTGCTTTTGCACAAAGCAGCTGTTCTCTATGGCATAAAAGAAAATAATGAGATTTCATAGTTGCATGGCTGTGGGCTGATTCCCCAGCTTTCAGGGGCTGTGGTCACACCTAAAGTTTAATCCAGCTTCAGTCCACTTTCGGGGAGAGAGAATACATCAGCAAAGTGACAAGCTGTTTTCTTTCAAAGTTATAGAACTCCAAAAATGCACCTTTGGGATAGATAATTGTTTCGTATCTGGTCAAGTTAAGATGTTTAAGAACCTCATTTTAATTTGTATGTAATCTTATTATCATTAAGGCTGTCCCTGTCTCCTCCCACACCATTTTCCTTTTGTATCTTGTCTCTTTAGATTGTTAACCTGAGGGCAGGGACCTGTCTAAGATTAATAGAATATTGTAACCCACCCTGAGACCTCCGGGTATAGGGCGGGATAGAAATACAAATACAAATAATACAAATAAATAATGTGGAAAGAAAATGACTGGCTACTTTGCTGAGGTGTTCTCTTGCTCTGAGAGTGGACGGGAGCCGGATTAAACCTTAGGTGTGGCCACAGCCAGGGTGAGATAAGATATGATGGATACAGAAATTGTCATGGTCTCTTTTTGGCACTGGCCTTCCTGCAGACTTTGGGCTGGGGTTCTGAATGTTACTTTGATCAGGAATCTCCAAGCAGGGATTCCCGCCATATGTAAATGTTGCTAACAGTCCTCTTCCAAGTCCTGAAAGGATCTGACAGCTTCCTCCTTTCTTCCTCAGGAAGTGACATGGAGTCAGAGGAACCATCTGGATCTGGTTTTCCTCCAAGTGGAGCAGAAGAAGTTGCCATGGAGTTCTATCATGTAAGAGAGGGAACATCAAGGAAGGAGTGGGGAATGGGATAGAGTGGGGTCCCCAAAGCAGAGGATGCTTTCCTTTCCTCTCAGTACTGAAAAATGTTAAAGAAATGCTCTAAGAAATCTCTGTGATCCAAAAACCTCTGACCTTTTTTGCACTGCCAAACCATCTTCGCCATGGATGTATCTATGCAGAAGGCAGAGGCTCAGAGTTTCATCAGAACGTGAATCAGTGGAGCATTGTGTCAGTTATCAGTGTGGCGCTTCTAAAAGAGACATAAGAAATATAGACCATAACGTTATCAGCCATCAGTATAGTGTATCTTCTTCCACTTCCTTTCCAGTCTAGGCAGTGTCAGAGCAAAAAGCATGGAAAACTCTAAGAAAGAATAAATTTCTATTTAGAAGCTTTATTTACACATGTACTGAGGTTTTGAAGGATTGGTTAGGGATATTTCATGGTTTATTGGCATTTTGACCTGTACCGCAGGAACTATATTGCCTCAGAGCAAGATTCTGAAGGCATATTGAAGGTTTATGGATGGCAGATGTATCAATGGCTACTAGAATGGATGCCTAAGTACATCTTTCAGGCTAGGGGGGAAAGCAGGACACTTCTAAGGACATTTGCTGGGCACTTCTAAGGCCATTTGATGGGATTGGAGAGTAGGAAAAGGTTTGTCCTTGTCTCTGCTTGAGATGCCTATGAGGATTTGGTGGGCCACTGGACTAGCTGATCCAGCAGGGCTTCTCTTATGTTCTTAATTATGCTTTAACTCTTATAAATGCCATGTTTTTACTGTTGTAGCCCGGTGAAGGGCAGAATGTAGGTACTAAAAATACAAAGAAGTAAAAACATGAAACTCTGGGGATCATTTACTAAATCTATCCAGCGAAGGGGGAATATAGATTTTAGCCACGGTGAAATTATTTTCATTATGGTTTATTTTCTCCCAGGGCCTGGTGACCTTCCAGGACGTGGCTGTTTGCTTCACAGAGGAAGAATGGGCTCTGCTGGATCCAGCCCAGCAAAATCTCTACCAGGAAGTCATGCAAGAGGCTTATGAGATGGTGGCTTTTCTTGGTAAGAACACTTAGCCTGAATTCAAGTTTTGAAAAGTTATAGAAGCCGGTACCTTTTATGTGATCATCCTTCAATAATGTGATCACCTTCAACCTGGTCCTTTCCGCGCAGTGGTTGTGCAGTGCTTCTGTTCCTTTCCTTGTTTTATTTTTTAAAAAACTGTATTTATTAAAATTTCCAAAATAATATTACACCAGAGTAAGAGACCAAACAAAAAAAAACCTAAGTACCAACAACATTCATAATAAATCCCCAGCCCCCTCTGCCTACTTCTGTGTATTTCTGACCCATCATGGATTTTGGTCCTGGAGGTCACCCCTAGCTAACTTACCATCCACATGTTTAAGAATATAAGAGGAGCCCTGCTGGATCAGGCAACGGCCCATCTAGTCCAGCATCCTGTCTCACACAGCGGCCTGCCAAGTGATTCTGTTTTCAAGCAGAAGATGAAGGCAAAATTTTTGCCTGCTCTCCACTCCCTGCAGATGGCCTTTAGAGGCATCCTGCCTGTCTCTCCAGCCTGGAGGATCTACCTAGACATCTATTCTAGGAGCAACTGATACACCTGTCATCCATGAATTGGCTTAACCCAGGGGTGGCAAACCTTTTGAGCTTGGCGGGTTAAAATTCGCAAAAGAAACCCTAACTTAACTCGGGTGCCATGTCACATCTAGAAATATCCATAATTTTGTGATATTTGTAGCTCTAGTAAAAAAAAGTTATATTTTTGATATATGTGTTTATTAAAACCAAATACAAATTATTCTTTACATTAGTGGCTTTTTTGTTGCTGAATTTCATTTGCTAAATCTTCAATTGAAGGTTGGTATTTTGTAAGCTTCAGGCCCAAGCAAGCGCTGCTACCTTCATCTGTCAGCTGGTTTCTTTTATTGGTTTTAATATTATTTAATGCTGAGAATAAGTTCTCACAAAAGTACCTAGAGGGGGAAGTTGTGAGTAAAGACATTGCTGCCGCACACAGGTCTTCAGTCCTCTAGCTGTTGGGAGCACAGACGCACTGTGCGTGACCCAACAGCACGATGACGTGACTCCATCGCGCCTCCTATGTTGCACGCAGACAATGCATCTGTGCTCCTGGTATCTTGTAGGCTGCAAGCCACAAGTGGCCTGCGGCCTACAAGATACCGAATGGCAACAATGTGCCCAGGTGCTGGGATGACACTGTGTGTCACCCAGAGGCTTGACGTGTCACCTGTGACACACGTGTCATAGGTTTGCCATCACTGGTTTAACTTTCTTCAAGCTGTTTGCTGCCACCACCACTTCTGGTAGCAAATTCCAAAGATGGATGGTCATCTGGGTGAAAAAATGCATCCCTTGATCTAACTCTCCTGCCCATCAGCTTCACAGAGGGCCTCCTGCTTCTAGTGTTCTTCCTAATGATTCCTAGACTGAATTTAACTCTTCTCCACCTAAAAATAAATGAAGTGAAATTCTTTTTATCATATCTCCTGGTGACTAATCAAAGGTCATGTGATGAATTGGAGGATAGACAAGATGAGGCTCTCATAGATGTAGACTCTGCCAGTTTAGTTGGGCTAGTGAATTGAATCTGCTCCATTTCTTCTTATGAGAAGATGATTTGGAATCATGAAGGTTTTAGACCAAAAAGGAAGCCGTTTACCCTCCTCCAAAAGTGATGTTGAAATCTGATCTAGCATCTGGGGAAGGAAAGAGGAAAATCTATCATTTTGGAGCCTTGAAGCAGGGCAAAAACAACAACAGAAGCCTGCTGAAATAGGTGGGAGAGTCCATCTTGCCTGTAGATGTGATGCTGGGAGACAAAATATTGTTTAGGAGAAGGAATGATAGATCCATTGAGTTGGGCTCAGTGACCCTGGAAGTCTCTTCCAACTCTGTAATTCTATGTATTACAGCTATCAAGGGCCTCTTAGAATATAATAATCTAAGAGGAGCCCTGCCGGATCAGGCTACAGCCCATCTAGTCCAGTCTCCTGTCTCACACAGTGGCCCACCAGTTGCCCATGGGCATCTCAAGCAGAGACAAGGGCAAACCTCAAATCCCAGCAAATGGCCTTAGAAGCATCCTGCTTCCCCCGCCACCCCAGCCTGAAAGATGTACCTAGGCATCCATTCTAGTAGCCATTGATACATCTCTCATCCATAAATCTGTCTAACCCTTCCATAAAGCCATCTAGGCTGGTAGCTGTTACCACCTCTTCCTGCAGCAAATTCCATAGACCAATGACTCTTGCATGTCCCTACCTCTCATACTTCTGAGAGAAGGAACTACTAGAAGTCCCATCTCCTTAAGATCCCAATACACAGACAGGTCTTTATGGGAAAAGGCGCTACTTCCGGTACCTGGGGCCCAAGCTGTTTAGGGCTCTATATGTTAATACTTTAAACTGCTTTTAGTAATTTATTATGTAGCAAAGCGGTTTACAAATAAACTGAATGAATGAATGAACACTTTGAATTTGGCTCAGTAGTGGATTGCAAACAGTGCAGATCTTACCTCATTTTGTATCCTGTTTCAATATGTAGTAATCTACGCTGAGTCATTGTGATATAGACTGGGATATAAAGGAGTGACTAAACAACTAAATAAATCTGGGGGGGAAATCCAAATAGACTGTAACTACTTCAAAAAGGATATCGTGGAACTGGAAAAGGTGCAGAAAAGGGCAACCAGAATGATTAAGGGTCTGGAACACCTCCCTTATGAAACTTCTAGGCCTCTTCAATCAGGTCCCCTCTTAAACGCCGTCTCTCCAGACTGAAATACATAAAATTATGCATGGTAAAGAAAAGGTGGATAGAGAAAATTCTTTTCTCTATCACACAATGCTAGAATCAGGGGGCACTCTATGAAGCTGATGGGTAGGAGAGTCGGATCCGACAAGGGGAAGTAGATGCCGGAAGAGATGGTGACAGCTACCAGCCTAGATGGGTTTAAGGTAGGGTTAGACAAATTTATGGAATGACAGATGTATCAATGGCTACTAGAATGAATGCCTAGGTAGATCTTTCAGGCGGGGAGGGGGGAGGGGGAAGCAGGACATTTCTAAGGCTATTTAGTGGGATTCCAAAGCAGGAAAAGGTTTGTCCTTGTCGCTGCTTGAGATGCCCATGAGAATTTGGTGGGCCACTGTGTGCGACAGGACGGTGGACTAGATGGGCTGTGGCCTGATCCAGCAGGGCTTCTCTTATGTTCTTAAGAGGCAATCATAGGCCTGTGAGCTGGTATTTTGCCTATGACTTCCCAGGAAAGCAGTAAATGAGAAGCTGGGAAAAAATGATTTCTTGCCACTTCATTATTTATTTCATCACCTATTATTTTATTATAATAGTTTTCCATTAAAATGTATTTTGTCATTTGATTCTTAGACATGTGCCGCCAAAAGTATTTTTTAAAACCTAGCTAGCTAGCAAGGCATAAATCCAATAATTCCTTTTTTTTTCTGTTTCCCAAGAATGCACTGCAAAAGAAAGGAGGAGTTATACTCTAAAGATCGCTGCAGATTGTAAAATGGAAAAGAAATCTCCACTCTCTAGAAAAACAGGGGATGGTGTATCAACATCGGATATATTTTGTAGCATTCGCAACACAAAGCTGACATACAGAACTGTGGAGTATGGAAAAGAATTATCTGTATTTGCAGAATATCAGAGGACTCAAACAGCAAATCAGGTGTACCAAGCCAACCACTGGAGTGCTAATACAGGACCTACGAAATATCTAGGAGCTGAAATGTATGATATGGAACGATTTGGTTGTCAAGACAGTGGTGAAATCATAAGTGATCTCTGCTCTCTCGTTATCCGTAAAACATCAGAGAAAGCCAGTCAAAACATAGGATATGTTAAGAGTTTTGGTGTGATGGGAAAGCTGATGAATCATCAGCAGACCAATATAAGGGAAAAACCGTATAAATGCACAAAGTGTGGGAAGAGTTTCATTTGGAATTGCCTGCTTATCTATCACCAGCGAATCCACACAGGGGAAAAGCCGTACGCGTGCCCTGAGTGTGGAAAGAGCTTCAGCGTGAAGGGAAAACTTACAGTGCATCGAAGGACTCACACGGGGGAGAAGCCGTATAGATGCGGCGACTGTGGGAAGAACTTCAGTCAGAGAATTCACCTTACTTATCATCACAGGACCCATAGAAAGCAGAGTACATATAAATGTGTGGCGTGTGGAAAGATCTTCAGTGAGAAGGGAAATCTTTCTCGACATAGAAGAACCCACTCAGTGGAGAAGCCCTACCAGTGCACAGAGTGTGGAAAGTGTTTCAGTCTGAGCAATTCGCTGACTTTCCACCGGAAAACACACACAGGAGAGAAGCCCTATCAGTGCACAGAGTGTGGAAAGTGCTTCATTGAGAAGGGGAAACTCACAATCCATCTAAGGACACACACGGGAGAGAAACCGTATCAATGCCCAGAGTGTGGGAAGAGCTTCAGCGTCAAGGGAACACTTACCATCCATCAAAGAACCCACACAGGAGAGAAGCCGTATAAGTGCATGGAGTGCGGAAAGAGCTTCAGTCAGAGCAGTCTGCTTACGTTTCATCACAGGATCCACACAGGGGAGAAACCTTATCAGTGTGCAGTGTGTGGAAGAAGCTTTGGGGAAAAGGGAAAACTTACTATACATCAAAGGACCCACACAGGAGAGAAACCATATCAATGCATGGAGTGTGGAAAGAGCTTCAGTGAGAAAGGAACACTGTCTCGCCATCAAAGGACTCACACAGGAGAGAGGCCATATCGGTGCATAGAGTGCGGAAAGAGCTTCAGCCAGAGTGGTTTCCTTACTTTTCATCAGAGGATCCACACAGGGGAGAAGCCATATAAATGCCTGGAGTGTGGAAGGAGCTTTGTTGCAAGTGGTTCACTCAAGAGACATCGGAGCGTACACACAGGGGAGAAGGTGAAACTAGCAAATGTCAGTGAATGTGTGTAATGTGGAAAAGGTGTTGTGTCCAAGAAGATGTGAACAAATGGTATTGGAAAGACAGCGTTTGAGCGGGATGCAATTACTTTCCAACAAGGTCAATATCAGAGAAATAGCCATGTTAGTCTAATTTGAAAAGCCGAGCAAGGTAGTTAGTAGCACTTGGAGACGAACAGGAGAAGGGTTGGTTAGTTTCCAAGTGCCACTAACTACCTTGCTGGACTTTTCAACAAGGGTGTGTGTTGAATGTATTTGAAGAATTTGTCTGTGGTTTGACCTAAACCATGAATTCTGTAGTTCTCTACATCTGTTTGAAGTTTACAAAATTCTGAATTCAAACTTTTGTCACATTTTGGTCTTCCTTTAATGCTTTCTAAAAACAACCTAAAATTCAGAATCTTTTCACCTAGAGACCAGAGGGGTTTTTCTGATTCAGACGAGATGGGCTCTGTTTATGTTTCATATTTACACAACACAAACAAACATTGAACAGAATATTTGTTATAGTAACTTAACTGCTATGAGTTTCTTATATATGTGTAACCCACCCTGAGACCTTTGGGTATAGGGTGGGATAAAAATTCAAATAAATAAATGAATATTCATTCTATCTTGTGCCATTCCACTAATTTTTGTACTTGTTCCCCATGGGAATCATACATCACTTTTCTCCTCTCCCTTTTAAGTACTATGTTCTAGTGCCAGGTTGTTGCTGTTGTTGGGTACCACCAGGTTGTTGACAATTCCCGGTTGAATCTGTGTGAACTGTGGACGATTCTGGACAGACACCCTATGAGGTGAGTGATGTGAGAGCTCAGAAGAGAGCTGTGACTAGCCTAAGGTCACCCAGCTGGCTTCATGGGGGAGGGCGGAATCAACCCAGTATTCCCAGATAAGCTTAGCTAGGGTCTCTTTTGGCCTAGTGGTGAGGGAGCCAGACTCTTATCTGGGAATACCGGGTTGATTCCGCACTCCCCCACGAAGCCAGCTGGGTGACCTTGGACTAGTCACAGCTCTCTTCTGAGCTCTCACAGCCCCATCCATCTCATAGGGTGTCTGTTGTGGGGAGAAGAACAGGAGGTTTGTCAGCAACTTTGAGTCCCCTTAAATGGGTGAGAAAAGCAGGGTAAAAAAGCCAACTCTTCTTCTTTCTTGTCCCAAAGTTGGGGGGGATTCAAGTTTGTATGTTTGTAATTTTTTAATGGTAAAAAGCTGTGTCTGTTTGGTTAGTGACTTTGTTTAAATTGGTGCTTGTTTGTAGCCAAAATTATAATGTAGCTGACAGAAAGCTTATCTTTTGGTTCATAGTTATACTACAGAATAACAAGATAAATTTAGTTAAATAGAGATTACTGATTTCATATGTTGGAACAAAATATTACACAAAGTACACACAGCACCATCTTGTCTGGATTCAGCTTCAATACCCATTATCTCCTCCAGGCACCTGTCAAGCACTTCAACCACCTTTCCTAATTCAGATAGTACAGAGAGATAATACAGGGAAAGGTTTTCTAAAACATCTCATCCCTTTTGATGAAAAATCCTTTCTGGTGCAAAGCTATCCTAACACGGGAACTCAGGTCTGATTGGTTACCAAATGAAGAAACTTTTGATTTAAAACTCTGGGAAAGAGTATAATATTTCAATACTTGTACTGTAAAGAGTTGAAGTCTGATCTAGGGGATGTACAGTAATTGCACTATGGCAAGCAGTATATCAAGCACTGAAACCGAGCTATACAAAATGCAGGGTGGTTCATTTCACTAGGTGCCTCCTGGTTCTCATGATTTGGGGAAGAAAAACTTTTGCGTATCTATTCTGTCCACCGTGCATATTTTACAAGCTTTCCTCTTCCTTCCATTCTACACTAAAAAACCTTTTCTCCTAGTGAGTCCCTCTGGTCAACTGACCCTTTCAATCACCTTCCTTTGAACGTCTTATATCAGAACCAACTATCACTGTTCAAATCTACTTGGGCTGCCCTTGGAGGGCATAGATCACAACCCACAACACCTTTTAGGGCTATTTTTATGGAATAGACATCCCCCTCTGCTTTTGTCTGAGTCTTAGTTTGCAGGACAGTTTCGTTTTCTTCCTATCTCCTACGAAGGGAAGTTATTTTTCTTGAACATGTCGAAAGGGAAGGCACAGTGAGAGATAAGCAATCCCTGCCCTGGACCTCGTTGCATCCCCTTCTCCCTTTGCAACCATCTGCCGCCTCACGAAGAATGGAAGAAGCACGATGCCACCTGGGTTTATGTAACTTGTAACAGAAAGAACCAGGCAAAACTGAACTAAGGATTCCCTCAGCTATCCTAAAGGCGCTGTTGAAGGGCGGGCGTCGCCAGAGACTCGCTGAGCCTGAGGTGAATCCCTCAGAATGAACGTGGCCCTTCAGACACCCCAGATATTGAAAACGAGGAGTTCAGGGCGCACTATCGCCGGGCTGGGCCCTCCTGCGGCTGAGGAAAGGCACCCACTGGCAGCCCTAAGGGAGCAACAAGCTCGCACATGTCCTCCTCCACCGAGTTCCCCGAGCAAACTGTTTCTACTGTGACGACGACCTACAGGCAAAAGCGCGCGCAAAATAACGACCGTTTGCGTGACGTAACTTTGGGGGCGTGGCTTCGTTGCGATCGCTCCGCCGAAGCACGCCGAAATTGCCCCGCCCGCTCGCCCTGCTTGAGGGTAGGCTGCCAGGGACCTCCCTCTGTCCCGGCGAAGTCTCTATGGGCTTCACGGTCCTAGAGAGGACGCGAAAGGAGCCGTCCGGACTCCTCCCACTTCCTACCTCTGGAGGAGCATTTCCGGCGGAGAGGCCAAAAGAAGCTGGTGCCGTGAAACTGTTGTTCGTCCGTCCCATCCGTCCGGGCAGGAGGGTAAATAGAAAAGATGGCGGCTGTCGGGCGGGGGAGGGGAGGCCCAGACGATCAGGAAGCGGAGGGAAGGGTTGTCAGGAGCTCTCCAGTGTGAGATCGGAGGTCGCCCCCCAGGAGAGGGAGGAGGACGGTCACGAGGGGGAGATGGAGGATCGACACGTCTCTCAAAAGGCGAGGGTAGAAAAGGTGGGGTAGGGTGGGGTGATGTGAGAAGTAAACTCTCTGCCCGTCCTTCGAAAAGAAAGGGGGATTCCACCCTGGGATAGGCAAGGGATAGAGGGGCACAAGGAGGAGTTGGAGGGTGGGTGGGGTGATGCGAGAAATACCCTCTCTGACCCCTCTTTCGAAGAAAAAGGAGCGCCCCTCCCCAGAATAGGGAGGGAGACGGAGGGGCACAAGGGAGAGTTGGGGGACACTTGTTTCCAAAGTCCACCTATTGTCCCAAAATGATCTTATGCGTCTCACACGAGCATAAGTGGCTTTGAGGCATTTTATATACTCTTGCTAAGCAGCCATCATGTAATCTCCATGCTCACATCTCTCTCAGATTCTACGTTGTTGCAGCTGGAGCAACAGGGTTTTTGAAGAAGAAGAGTTGGCTTTTCTACCATGCTTTTCTCACCCATTTAAGGGGACTCAAAGCAGCTGACAAACCTTCTGTTCTTCTCCCCCAACAGGCACCCTATGTGGTAAGGCTGTGATTGCTCAGAAGACAGCTGTGACTAGCCCAAGGTCACCCAGCTGGCTTCAAGGAGGAGTGCAGAATCAACCCAGTATTGCCAGGTAAGCGTAGCGAGGGTCTCTTATGGTCTAGCGGTTAGGGAGCCAGACTCTTATCTCTCTTCTGAGCTCTCACAGCCCCATCCAACTGTTTTCTTCTGATCTCATGTCCCAAAGGGGGGGATTCAGGTTTGCTTTCCTTCCTTCCTACCTCCCCCCCCACCCTCAGCCTGGGTCCACCTGGCAAGAGGAAGTATTTCCCCGCCCAGAAATGTCCCAAGATGAATGCTGGATGGTGGTGGTGGTGGGTGAGGAGATCAATGACCATGGAGAATCTTCCCTAGGAATTTCATGTCTCTTCCCCCCACCACCACTTGCAACCACCTGCCACCTCCCCAAGGACCCCAGCAAGGTCTCTCTCTGCCCCTCCCCCCCCCAGCAAAACCTTTCCAAGGAGAGAAGGAACTGAAGCACCCACAGGGTTAAGGAAAGAGAGTTACCAATCCTAGAGCAGATGCAGAAGGGAACCAGAGCATCCTTTTGCCAGGAGTCTCTGCCAATTTCCAAAAGAGGAGGGGCAGGTGTTGGTGGGTGAAGCAGCCGCTGTTGGTTCTCAGGATACAGGAGGGTAAATGGTGCAAAGAGGGAGGAAGTGGGGGACAGCAGGTCCAGTGGGCAGAACTGGAGAAGGAGAGAGGGGGGGAAGGGCACAAGGAGAAGATGGGTGGGGGTTAAATGTATGTCTGAAGCCCATTCTGGGACTGGGGGATGCAAAAGGCAGGGTGGAGTGTGATGGGGTGACAAATACACTCTCTGCCACCCCCATGGTGGGGTGTTGGAATGGGGAGCACAAGGGGGAATAGGGGGTCAAATGTGTCTAAAGCCTATTCTGAGGGTAGGGGTGCAAAAGGGAGGGGGGAGTCCTACCCTCTCTCCCTCCCCCCCCCCCCATAAAGAAGGTGGTCCTGGATAGGATATGCTTGCATGTTTTTCCATGTTCAATTCGTATTGTGTCGCTTTCCGGATAAGCAACCTGAATCCTTGGCTCTGGGAAACCTGGGGGAGGTAGTTTCTGACTACCTCGATCGTGGCTGCAGTCCTGAGACCCACAGCGATACGTGGTTACAACCCCAATGGGCTGCAACGATCGTGGTACCAGTAGACTGGTACGATCACCGGGTGTTACGACAGTATTCCCTTATAAGCCACCGGCATGCCTATAAGGGATCACCATGTGCTCTTATGGTGATTTAAAGACAGAGAGCACAGGAGAAAGAAGTTAGGCGGGAGACAAGATGGGCTGGAAAAGAGAGTATTTATTTCTGTGCCAAGCTTTTTATATCCCCCACCAGAAGGCGGGGAAGGAAGTGACCTCAAGAGAAAATCCAAGTATGTGATAGGTGGAGTCCATCAGCTGGGCAGGTCAGAAGTCCTTCTGAGGTCATATCCTGTGGCAGGCAGGAAGAGAACAGGCTGTACTCTACGTGCAGCATGTGGCCATCCTCCATTAAGCCCTCAGGCTACGTCCAGCACCCTGCTGTGCTGGGTGTATACTGCAAGCTTCTGTACACAATCCTTTTACCCTGAGGCTAGAGAAGCTGGTGGATGAAACCTGGGCAAGTTTGCAATTGCTACATACCATCTTTCTGTTTTATATAAAATTTGAAAATGTTTACATATGACAATAAGGTGTATGGCATATTAACATAATTACAGTAATGACACATCAAAACAATGACCATAGCAACAAATGAAGACAATGAATGTAATAAGGAACAAAAATTTGCGCGCCTCACACACATGCACACACACACAATACGTTTGGTGGCCACCAATGAAAGGAAACTTATATCTATCTACGGTTCTTATATATATCTTACTACCTACAAGCCGGCTTGAACTAATTCTAACTACAAAAAAAATTAATACTGTACAAATAAGTTAGACAAAACCATCTCTATATGGTTGTGTGAATGTCATGTGTTGAAGGACAAAGGAGAGAGGGTAGAAGGTTCCTGGATGCTGTGGGAGATATGACAGACAAGGTTAACATGTAACAGCATAATAAACTATCAAAATTTAACTAGGAGAAATCTGGTAGCCAAAAGATCAGAGAGTTCTATAGATTGAACTTCCATCAGAGACTTAGATGGAGTTTTGAGCAAGGTAAGGTTTGCACCATGGTCAGTCAGGAGAGAGAGAGAGGATAGAAAGTGAAAGGACTTTGAGGCCAAGTGTTTCTTCCAGGGCTGGATGTGGCCCTTCCGGTTAAGACAGCAAATAGTGCCTTTAGAGAGGCTAGTAGGTAAAGTTCAAAGGTTTTCTTACCACCAAGATGGAAGTAGCTAGAAACTAAAGGATAGGAGACATACATCAAGAATAATAGCTTGTTCAGAAATAGAGAGAAGCTTGAGTTGAGTTTAATAGCAGTGTTTAGGGGTTATTGCAGCGACTTCGCAGACTGGCACTTATAAAATTCCTGAGTAATTTCCGGGCATGTGCCTTTTGAGGTTCCCCAAAGGTGTCACTGTCAGCTGTTTAGCCAGGTTACAGACTCAAGGTTACCATAGGTAAGTTTATAATTAGTGAGATTAGTCAAGAGATATAAAATGATAGAAAAAGAGATTAAATTTTTAGTGAGGAGCATGTTGGTTGGTTCTTCTCCAAGGATGCAGGCAAGAGGTGCTCGTAGATTCTCTAGTGAGCTGGTCTGCCACTGCCTATCCAAAATGTCTCTCAATGAGGGAATCTTGAAATAGGAGTGTTTTGACACTGGATACGATTTTTCTCTTTATCCCTCCTTCTTGATTAATAGATTTAAATGTTTTTCAAAAATGTTCTTTCAGCTAAGATGAGCTTGTGTCTGCAGAATGAGCAGGAATTCCAGGAGTTGACTCAGTGTCCCATTATTGCAAAAGTCCTAAAGTTTTTCAAATTGACTAGGCTGGGCTATAATCTATCTTGCTTCTCTGTGTTCTCCCTGGATGGCGAAGCTTAGCAGAGGCAGAGGATGGCTGGCACAGTGTTTCGCAGTGGTCCTAACTGTATCATTGATCATGGGAGTAGTCAGAGGTATGGAGAAAGGAATGTGTGCTGCTCTGGGCAGGAAGTTGTGTCCATCTGTCAGAGCTGGCATGACTGTACATCTCCAGAGTTAGCTCTTTGAGGAAAATAATGTATAGGAGCACAGTGTGGACAGGATCACATGTTGTTTCACATTACACTAGGGCAATGGAAAGTTGCTTACATGGTACCTTGGTGTTCTGCTGGAGGAATACACGATTTGCGATGGAGTAGGCTGGCACATCCTTCTGGGGTCTGCCTTCTGGTTTCCTTTGTTGAAAGGTCTTGGCAGGTTGCTGTAGCTTCCAAGGCGTGCAGCAAGGAATCCTTGTCTTAATGCATGAATTGGAGCGCTGGTATTGTTGTGGTTCTCGTCCTTTCGACCAGGATCTTGGAGCCAGGCTGCTGGTTGATGACCGTTGTTGCTGGGATGATGTCAATCATGGAACATAGCAGGATGTCTTCAGGGTACCTCCATTTGAAGGGCCGGAAAGGCTGGTAGCTGAAATGCTTGGTATCTCTAGGTAGAATGGCTGCTTAAAGGCAATTTTTCTGTCTGCAGGCTGGAGAGATGTAGTAAGAAATGCAGTCCTTTGAATGCACAATCATTAGCTGGTAAGAGCTGGGAAGGAGACTCAGAGAAGGTAGATCACCGCTTGTAGATTTAGCTTAAATCTGTGACTCAGTAAACAAGAGGATTTGTGAGTTCGCTCCTCCTCTTAGCATCTAAATTAAGCCTTAATCAAAGATAAAACTTTGGCAAGAAAAAAACTGTTTTAAAAAACAAAAGGGACATATCTAAATTAGAAAAAGAAAAGGTGCATTCTAAAGACTTGCCAGTAGAGGTCCCAAAAAGGGAAATGTTCTCTTGAGCATGTGCAGAGTTCCATTAGAAAAATAAGAAAAATGCATTTCCTGAAGTGTGCGGGTATGAAGAGAGTTCAAAGCCATTCTCCCTTTTGCTACTGCAAGGCAATTAAACTGAGAATGAATATAACAATTTAAAAATCTTGACAAACAATATAAAACAAAACAAAAAACAAGGCTTGCTTTTTTAGGTCCCCTCTTTCTCACTGCAGAGAGGGTAACCAACAATATAGAAATGCAAATGTGCTGGTGGGTACAGCCAGACCAGAAAAACAGGTTTCAGGAGGGGGCTAGATCAGCATTGTTACAAAGACAAAAAGAATAATTAAGAACAATCAATATGCTCTGTGGCAAAAATCTTAAAATTTAGAAAAAAAAAGATAGTTCTTTTCTGCGGCCCTGGAGGAGGTTGGGCCTGGTGGGGGGAAGGTGATCCTGCAAAATGCTAGCCCGCAAAGGGCATAAATCTGGTTGCAAGCAGCAGGTTCTTAGCTGGGAATTTCAAGCTGGGATACAAGAGGGATCAATGGTGGAAGCATAGCAAGTCACTTACAAGTTGTTTCTCAGTCCAGCGCAGGATATTCCGCGGTGCCCGCCTGTCCAGGTGTTTTGGAACTGCAAACTGCAGCAGTTCTGAGTAGCTTCTTCCAGGGCTAGTGAATAGCTGATAGAAAGTTCAAAGGGTTGATTCTCTACTGTCTGGCGACGCTGTGGTTGGCAAATGCTAATGAGGCTTGGTTGCAGCTTAAAATTGTCTCAAGTAGAAAAACATGGTTATTCTCTGTGATGCAAGAAGGTTAGGCCAGGAAGTGGGTAGAATAGAGTTATAGCAAAAACAAAAGAGGCAGGATTTTTAATATGATAAAAACAATTCTGATCTGAGAGAAACTCGGATGGGGACGGTTTGAGGAAAAAAATTGCTGCGCTCAAAAAGCTGGGAAGCAGCAGTAAGGATGAATCCAAAAATGCATGCAGAAATTAAAAATCAAAAATACTATTTCTTTCGCCCATTGAAATGGTTTCTTGCAATGCGGGCCTGCGGTATAAGGCTCTTCAGAGAGAGCGTGAGGTTTAAATTGCTTTTTCCAGACCCTGGGAGATTTGGGCGCAGGGTATGTGGAATCATTGCATTGATAGCAGTCTTTCTTGTTGGCAAAAGGTCTGAGACATAAAATTTTACCTTTGGGAGCTTGATTTCCCGGCCTTACAACAGATTGGGAAGAGAGGGGCCCCATTTTTCCAGGACTGATTGAGGATGGCGCTGGATCTCGCTGTAATTGGAAAGTATCAAAGGCTTCACCTGATTCCAGGCCTAGGTCACTCAGGTGGTTACAGGCAGCTGTAGAATTTGGAATTATACCTCCATCTGGAGCAGCCATTAAGCAGTTGGGGGACATAGTGTCCATAAGGTCTCCTAGAGAGTCATCAGAGACTGGGTTGCATGCAGGAGATAGAAGAGGAGACTGAGACTGTGGTAAATTGCTGCTAGAGAGCGCTGGAGAGATAGGTGTATGCAGGGCATCAGGAAGAGAGTGGCCAGTTTTCTCTCTTTGCTTTGCATGTGCTTCTAATCTTAAGGCAATTCCGCACAGTTGCAAGGCTGGCATTATTTCCGGTTTTTGGGAAGGATGTGTCCGGAACTGGTGTTCTAAAACTTCCCATGTGGCGAGGTCTAAGTTTTTCTGAGGCATTTCTGGCCATCGTTTTGCAATAGCCTTGGCTAGCTTAATCTGGACAGATAAGGGTATATTCATTTCATGTCTTAGCAACAGCGAGTTTATATTTTGCTGAAGACAGGCAGTTTTACTTTTCTGGTTTCCCATTTGCGATGGAACGATTAGAAGAAAAGAAATAGAAAGATTGATTTATACTGCACCGTTTCTCAGGGAATTTCCGCGTCGTTCCTTCCACGGGATGCAGCTGCCACACCACCTCTCCGCTGGCTCAGATGTGGACTTTCTCACTGGTATTTCCGCCCCTTCGATCCTCAAGATGCTGTTTGTTGGTTCGAAGCCCCGAGTTGGGCGCCAGTTGTCGCTTTCCGGATAAGCAACCTGAATCCTTGGCTCTGGGAAACCTGGGGGAGGTAGTTTCTGACTACCTCGATCGTGGCTGCAGTCCTGAGACCCACAGCGATACGTGGTTACAACCCCAATGGGCTGCAACGATCGTGGTACCAGTAGACTGGTACGATCACCGGGTGTTACGACAGTATTCCCTTATAAGCCACCGGCATGCCTATAAGGGATCACCATGTGCTCTTATGGTGATTTAAAGACAGAGAGCACAGGAGAAAGAAGTTAGGCGGGAGACAAGATGGGCTGGAAAAGAGAGTATTTATTTCTGTGCCAAGCTTTTATATCCCCCACCAGAAGGCGGGGAAGGAAGTGACCTCAAGAGAAAATCCAAGTATGTGATAGGTGGAGTCCATCAGCTGGGCAGGTCAGAAGTCCTTCTGAGGTCATATCCTGTGGCAGGCAGGAAGAGAACAGGCTGTACTCTACGTGCAGCATGTGGCCATCCTCCATTAAGCCCTCAGGCTACGTCCAGCACCCTGCTGTGCTGGGTGTATACTGCAAGCTTCTGTACACAATCCTTTTACCCTGAGGCTAGAGAAGCTGGTGGATGAAACCTGGGCAAGTTTGCAATTGCTACAGTATTGAATGCGAAAAAAATTGTATTTGTTCAAATAGATCCCCTTCAAGTGTGGTGGGATTCAAATTCAATACGAATGTTTATACAAATTCGATTCAAATCACCGCTATGAATCCTCAACGTATCCCATACAAATCCCTATGTAGCAGCTATGTATCCACTGTGGATGCCTCGAATCTGCTCTCAATCCACTTTGAGTGAGCCAGTGTGCTCTAGTAGCTAGGGAGCCAGACTCTTATCTAGGAATACCAGCTTCGATTCTGCCCTCCCCCATGAAGACAGCTGGGTGACCTTGGGCTAGTCACAGCTCTCTTCTGAGCTCTCACAGCCACACCTATCTCACAGGGTGTTCTGTTGTGGGGAGGAGAATAGAAAGCTTTGTCAGCACTTTGAGTCCCCTTGAATGTGTGAGAAAAGCCAGCTTCTTCTTTGAACACATTCTGAATTTGCTTTGAATCCATACTGGATCTGTTGCGGATCTCCCTCTCCCTCTCTGTTCTCTCTCTCAAAAAATCTGCCTTTGTCAGTTTTTCTTTTCCTTCAAAGTTTTTTGTCCCTCTCTCTTCCAATCCTTTTTTGCTTCTCCCTCTCTCCTGGCGAGATTGCCCCACTCCCTTTGGCTGGAGAGGCTCAGGGGATCGATCCCTGGTGCTGCTGAATGCAGTCTCCTCCCCCCTCCCCCCAGCCTGTGGATATCACAATAAGGCCTGCATCTGGGAAAAGAATTACAATCAGACTGAAGGGACAACAGCCAGGAAGCTGCTGTAAAGAATTTACACATGAATAGTTCCTTTTATACAAGTACTTGCTTTTATCTTGCTCCTTCTGGTACTCGATAAGGTAATTTTAACTTTCCCTTCCTGTCTATGCCATCTTGGAATTCTGAGTTTGCGCATGTATGATTGCCTCCAAAAGGGGGCATTCTTAAGGTGTGTCCTCACCTTTTTGACCTCATAAAGGCATCTAAAATTCACTTTTTCCTCTCACTGTGTGCGTTCTTCTGTGTCTGGGTGAGGGTCTGTGTTCTCCCCTCCTTACAGCCTTTATAGCTAATCTCTAGGGTACAGCTGGTGGGCTTGGTGTTTTTTAGCTAGGGAGCCTCTTCTGTGACAGCTTCTCTTGAGAGGCGAAGCAACAGAGAAACTTTTTGCTTTCTATAGTGAATCCCCTTATGACAACCCAAACGTTTGACTCCTTTTAGCCTATTCCCTCTCAAAGCAAATGTGTATCCAGAAGCAAAAATAGCAATTATTATATTAGGGCCATGCCCACAGGAAGGCGGTTGCTGGATGGGTGTGAGAGGAGCAAAGACTACAGAGAATCTTCACCAGGAATTCCACGTCTCTCCTCCACATGCACACGCCTTGCAACCACTATCTGCCACATCCCCAGGACCCCCAGCAAGGTCTTTCTCTTTGTTCCCACCCCAGGGCAAAACGTTTGCAAGGAGAGAAGGAACAGAAGCATCCAAAGGGTTAAGGGGAGGAAGTTGCCGTCCCTAGAGCAGACATGGAAGGAGTGGGAGTGACACTTCCCGTCTGACTGACTGCCCATTTCCAAAGGAGGAGGAGGAGCAGGTGGTGGGTGAAGCCAGAGAGGGTAAATGATACAAAGAGAGAGGAGGGGGCAGGAGCTCCAGCGGGCAGAACTGGGAAAGTCAACACACACCAGGAGAGGGAGGAGCAAAAGGAAGAGTTGGGGGGGCAAATGTGTGTCTGATCTGAAGCCCATTCTGAGAATGGGGGTGCAAAAGACAGGGGTGGGGTGGGATTACAAATATACTCTCTACCACCCCACCGCCCCTGATAGGGTGTGGGAATAGGGAGCACAAGGGGCAGTTATGGGGAAAATGTGTCTAAAGTCTATTCTGAAGCCAGGGATGCAAAAGGGACGGGGAGGGGAAGCGGGAGTCCTACCGTCTCTACCCCCAATAAATTAGGTGGTCCTGGATAGGGATGTGCACTCATGCTTTTTTTGTGCTCAATTCGTGTCTAAGGAAAAAGTGCAGGAATGAAAGAGGAAAATTTGTCAGGCCCAGAATCCGAAAAGGGTTCAGAGGCTACTGAACACATTCTCCTGCCTGAGGACCAGACCAGATCAGAAGAAGAGAGACAGAGATTCAGGGGCTTCTGCTATGAAGAGACCAAGGGACCCCGAGAAGTTTGTAGCTCCCTCCATCGCCTCTGCTGCCAGTGGCTGAAGCCAGAACAACACACGAAAGCTGAGATGCTGGACCTGGTGGTCCTGGAGCAATTCCTGGCCGTCCTTCCCCTGGAGATGCAGAACTGGGTCCTGGAATGTGGGCCGGAGACCAGCTCCCAGGCAGTGGGCCTGGCAGAAGGCTTCCTGCGGAGCAAGGCTGAAGAGGCCAAGCAGGTGAGGGGATTTTAATCTTCTTCCAGGGGTTCATCATATCATTATTGCAATCCTGCCTTGTCTAAGGTTCCCTGGGGAGGCCTTCTTGGCAGTAGGAGAACCCAGAAACTAAAGGGTTGGGAACTTGTGTGAAACTTCTCTGTGATGGCAGCGAGCTTCCTCTGGATGAGCATCAAACACCATTTCTGAATAAATGGAATTATTAGGTGAAAATGTTTTTTTTAAGGAAATAAATAAATGAATGCTATTGCAGGATGAGGTGTGGACAGAAGTGGTCAGACATCCCCCTGAGGCAGAGAACATACCACAGGATCTCATTCAGAGACGGCCGTGCAGGGAGAGCATGCAGGAGGTAGATCAAGAAGCTGCCTGCATGGGTAAGGATTGCCTGTTTGACCAGTCCTGGGGCATCTGGATGAGGGGGGGGGATGTTTTTCAGACTCATAAGAACATAAGAGGAGCCCTGCTGGATCTGGTCACAGCCCATCCAGTCCAGCATCCTGTCACACACAGTGGCTCACCAGCTGCCCATGGGCATCTCAAGCGGAGACGAGCGCAAACCTTCTGCTCTCAAATCCCAACAAATGGCCTTAGAAGCATCCTGCTTGTCCCCACGGCCTGAAAGATTTACTTAAGCATTCATTCTAGTAGCCATTGATAGATCTGTCATCCATAAATTTGTTTAAGCCATCCTTCAGCCATCTAGGCTGGTTGCTGTTACCGCCTTTTCTGGTATGTGCTCTGTTGCTCCCAGGCTATTTAGGGCTTTCCTAGCACCATGAATGAGATCTGGCAGCCAATGAGGTCAGTCCCGCTAATTGTTGGTCTTTTTCACAGGGACTGCAAAGGGTCCTTCAGATTGTGACGGAGCAGAAATGCCTGCTAAGAAGCTGCCGGAACAGGTAGGAGATGAATACTTCCCCCTGAGGGTCTCTGATTCCTGCACATTTCCTGGAGTCTCAACATACCTCTGTACTTTTCCTGGGTTCTACCTAGGTTGCTCACTAGGAATGCTTTTTGAAGGCAACTGAGGGAGTTATGCCTCATGGAGGACGGTCACCAAGTTCTTCTCTTCTATGCCAATAATTTGGATGTCTATACACTCTCTGAAGGGGAAGCTATTTTTCTTTTTCTCTCAGACCCAAGTGACGTTTGAGGAGGCGCATCTGTTCCAGAGGTCTTTGCACAAGGAAGTCGTGGAAGAGAATTACACAGATCTATCCTTTGTGGGTAAGTCTCTCTTTGGTTGGATTAACAGATATGCTGATGACAGGAAAACTTAGCATTTTGGTTGTCGAGTCGACCTGTTTGCACTGTAGTTGCCGAGGGGAGTTATCTGTGCATGTGGGTATTTTTTAGGGCTAGTCTCAGTAGTCTGATGTTGGAGACTCTCCTGTCTTCTCCCCACTTGGGTTCAGGAGAAGAGAGGAGCTATTCATAGGAGCCAGATTATTCATCTCTGAGAAGTAATGTCAGTTTGAAGATTTACTCCAGCAAAAGAAGGCTGATCTGCTGTGAACTAAGAGGAATTTGAAGGAATAACTGCTAGTCTTTGCCATGTTTGTGAGGTGGATCTTCTGGGTTTTGGAGAGGGTGTTGGGCTCTTGGTGAGTGGCAGTGACTGCTAAGTAATGAAGGTAGGTAGACAGCAGCAGGAGGGTTGCTTTCCAGTGTTTTGCGTGGAGTGCCAAATGTCTGCCTGCTGTCCTCTGATTCATCCAGTTACACCTTCTATGACTCCAATGTTTGGTCTAGTGGTTAGGGAGATGGATTCTTATCTGGAAATGCTGAGTTTGATTCCATCCTCCCCCATGAAGCCATCTGGGTGACCTTGGGCTAGTCACAGCTATCTTCTGAGCTCTCACAGCCCCACCTACCTCCCAGGGTGTCTGGTGTGGGGAGAAGAGCAGAACACTTTGACTCTCCTTAAGTGAGTGAGAAAAGCAGAGTAGAAAAGCCAACTCTACTTCTTCAAAGATGTTCTGTCACGTGTGACCAGGTTAGGTAAGCAGGAAAGCAATGAGAACAGAATAGAAATGTGGAGGAACCTCAGATAGCATCAGCACAAAACTCTGGAGGAAGAGGAAGGAGTTGTGTTTTTCTCAGATTTTAATTTAAACCCTGTTGCTTTTTTGTTTTTCAATTCCCCCCACAAATAGATCATGCTCAAGAATGTGAAAATGATCCTGAGCTATCTATAGGGTCATCAGAAAGAAACACCTATGAAGAACAGAATCTGATATTTCAAAACCAAAACAAGTTGCAGAGACTTAAGGGAGGTCAACCAAAAGCCGAGAAGAAAGACTCCATAATATCTAGGAGGGATGGAGGTACATGCGAACTCCCCATCTTATGTAAGGAACTGGGGAAGAGTTTCTGTTCATCATCACAACCAACTATAAATCCATATGAATGTAAGGAGTCTGGAAAGAGCTTTAGCTGGAAAACAGACCTTACTTCACATTTGAAAACCACAAGCGAGAAACCATATATATGTAAGGAATGTGGGAAGAGCTTTAGTCAGTCATCACATCTTACTAAACATTTCAGGATTCACACAGGAGAGAAACCGTATGAATGTAAGGAGTGCGGAAAGAAATTTTGCTGGTCATCATCTCTTAGTTCGCACACAAGGACTCACAAAGAAGAGAAACTATTTGAATGTAAGGAATGTGGAAAAAGCTTCAATCAGAGAATAAATCTTACTTCACATTTAAGGACTCACACAGGAGAGAAACCGTATGAATGTAAGGAGTGTGGAAAGAGCTTTAGCTGGAAATCAGACCTTACTTCACATTTGAGAACTCACACAGGCGAGAAACCATATAAATGTAAGGAATGTGGAAAGAGCTTCACTCACTCATCACATCTTACTAAACATTTCAGGATTCACACAGGAGAGAAACCATATGAATGTAAGGAGTGTGGGAAGAGCTTCAGCCGATCATCATGTCTTACTTCTCATTTTAGGATCCATACAGGAGAGAAACCATATGAATGTAAGGAATGTGGGAAAAGATTCAGCTGGAAACTAAGTCTTATTTCACATTTCAGATCTCACAATGGGGAGAAACAGTATGAATGTAAGGATTTGGACTGACTTTCATTAATTTATCATACTATATATGACACTGTAGCATCACAAGAATAACAGAAGTCCTGCTGGATCAGACCACAGGCCACCTATCACAAAGTAGCCTACCAATTGCTTCTGGATATCCTCCCAGCAAACCATACATATGTGAAGTGGAATACCCACAGGACCAGAGGCTGTTTCCTATGGAAAGATATAATGTTGTCCCAATGTTGTATACAGCAGATTTAGCAAAGTAGCAATGGAGGAAGGAGTATGTGCCTAGTGTTCAGGGGCTATTGAATCCCTACAACATATGTTTCTGTACTGTATATGGTACCAAGATTTGCTGCACTGTCTTATCTGACGTTTTTCTTTGATCTGGCTGGTCAGTCCAATCTAGGGAAAATCACTCATCTTTTAAAAGGGTCCAATAAGGAGCCAACAAAGATAGTAGCTAGGTATATTGTATGTTGGAGGAGAGATGAAAAGATGTCTGTGTGTGAGGCCTTGATTATGGCTACTGATGTATTTACCTATGTGCTATATCAAGTCCTTTGAATTATTAATCGCTTTGACTGTATAAAGGGATTTGAATATTTGTATGTTGTTTTTTTTCCAATAAAGGTTTTGAATTGAATTGAATTGGACACTGTCATTCTCAGGAAAAAGTGATGAGGAGGGATCAGTTTCCTGCAGGGAGAGGCCATAAATATTCTGTGTTGCCAAGGGAGGGATGGAGAATGGTGGGAAAACTGAATTCCACATCCTAGGCCTACCCATTTGCAACCAGGTTGCAACCTTCCAAAGAGCAATGCAGGTTTGTTTGTTTTTCTTTCTCTGATGGGAAAACATAGAAAGAAGAAATTTGCACCTGGAGGAATACAGGAACTTGCCATCTATCTTATTTATTTTTATTTATTTATTATTTATATTTCTATCCCGCCCCATACCCGAAGGTCTCTGGGCGGGTTGCAACCTTAAAACAGCAGATTAAAACAGAATATACATTAAAACACTTTAAAAATTCAACAACTCAAAACAATACACATTATGTTTAAAACGATGGTGTCTGTCCTGGGTGGGAAATATAATCTACTGTACGTATAGAAGGATTAGCATGCCATCCTTCTACATCAGTGATGGCTAACCTTTTGAGCTTGGTGTGTCAAAATTCACAAGAAAACCTAGCTTAACTCGGGTGCTGTGTCACTTCCAGAAATATCCATAATTTTGTGATATTTGTAGCTCTAGTAAGAAAGTTATATTTTTGATATATGTATTTTATTAAAAGCAAAAATGAATAATTCTTTACATTTGCTAAATCTTCAGTTGAAAGTTGGTATTTTGTACACTTCAAGAACAAGCAAGCACTACATGCCCAGGTGCCAGGGTGACCAGGTGTGTCACCTAAAAGGGCTTGGCGTGTCACCTGTGACACACGTGTCATAGGTTGGCCATCACCGTTCTACATGCACAAGACCAGAAAGCATTCCAATGTGTTTTAACTCTGAAAAAGGCAAGAACGGTCCTAGTAGGCAATCATCTTTTACTATGTAATCTTTTTGCGCACCTTCACATACACAACAAAAACTGCTGAAAAGAAAGTAACTCAGTTTATATATCCAACTTCAATGATTTATTGTGTCTCTATTAAGGAAGTTGGGAGTTCATTTCAAGTGTATTTAAGTACATTTGAGTTATTAAACACAAATACTGAAGAGATTTTTTTACATTGTCTCAACAGATTAAGAAGCATTTTTTTTAAAAGAAAAAGGCTTATGTGAGCAGATATTGCTACTGCACAGATCTTTAAAATTTCTGATATGATCCCCAACTCTAAAAACAAAGTTATTTACCTTTTTCAGTTGTTTTACATTCCTAATTTAAATTCATATCGAACTTCTTTGCTTTCTAAAATCACTTATTTATCATATAACATGCACTAACATATAAGACATACCTATAATTTGACGAGAAATGTTTAAGAAAAATACGTTTTGTTTTTGTAAAAAAGAACAGCGCTTTTTAGGATTTTTTTGTGGTGAAAAAAATGAAGTTTCAATAGCTTGCAGGTATAGTAAATACAAGAGTCCCAGCCAAGATATTTAAAACAGGAGGAGAACTGGCTACAGACACTATTAGAAAATATGTGCAACTATGTAGAAAACATGTAAACAGATTCTAGACAGATTCAGCATTCTCTCTCTCTCTCTTTCTATCTATCCTGCCTGATACCCTTAGGTCTCAGGGTAGGTTACTATAAAACCAACACAATAAAATAACAGTATACAATTACAATGTTTCATTAAAACAACATTGTCTGAAAGGACAGACTAAGAACAAATTCCATAAGAAGAGCCATGCAAAAGGTTAATGAGAGTTACCAGTCCTAAACAGGAGCTGGAGGAAGTGATACTTCTACTTCCTACTGAAGGCTCCACCCACTCTCCATGGGGCAAGGCAATCCTGTCTGGATTGCCAGGAGATCTGTCAGCAGAGGACCAAACATAAGAAGATCCTGCTGGGTCAGGCCACAGCCCATCCAGTCCAGCATCCTTGTTGGTGCCTTGAATTATTAAGGTATACACTTGTATAAAATCTTGGGCTACTTTCCTGCACAAGACATGGAAAGACACGTCCAGGCTTGCCCAGCTTAGCTAACCTGTCCCAGCTGTTTAATTAATTAGTCACAATTGTATAGCACCTGGAAAAGGGATTCCCTTTGGTTGGCCAGTTCTCTCCCTTTATGATGTCTGTATTCTAAACTGTTTAATTATCATGGGGTGTTTTTCCGCTGTCACTAAAAGTACCCATTAAGTACCCATTAATGGGTACGTAATGGCATTTTTGTACCCATTAATGGGTACGTAATGTACCACTATCACTTTCCACATCCACACGGAAACAGGGAAATAGTCATGTTGCCTTGTGGATCAAATCTCACCAGCCATTCTTGATTTTTAGTGCCTGGTCGGAAGACACATGCTTTAATCACTTTGGATCCATCTGGAGTATCCAAACCAGTGTGCTCCTCTGGATGAAGCCAGCACTGGGCTGAGATGTAGCATTCAATTATGGAGAGGTGCTCTACTTCTTCCAGGGACTGTCCAGGGTACCTCAAGGACACAATAAGGGGGCAGCTTGCAGGAGAATCTGGGCTAAGTTTCCATTTGAAATGATTAGCAGTGTCCAGCAACAACGCCATAAGGTGAGATACCACCGAAGAACTAGAACAGCTGACTAAATATTCTTCCAAGCCATCCAGCACTATCAAGGACAGGCTGCTGGAAAAGGTCTCATGTAGGGAGGCCACCAACTGAAGAAGTTCCCATAAGCCTGGGGGGTACAGGAAGTGGATTCTCTGGATTGCTCCAGCTGCAGCTGTGCTTCCACCTGGCAGGCGCTCCAGGGGCCGAGGCACCAAAAAAAAACGCAGGCTGGCAAGGAAGCTGCCTGTAGGGGCACGCGGAACAACAAGGCGGAATGACCAGAGCTAGCAGGCCCCAAAAGCAGCAGCGGCTGTGGGGGAAGTCCTGGTCCTGTCGGGAGAATGCCCAGGAGCATCGATTCCAGAGCCATGGCTGAGATATGAACTCAGTAATGGATAAGGACCCAGACTGGAAGCCCTGTGGGATGAAATGAAACAATAAGATAAATAATCTCAGATATTATTACCAGAACAACTTAGTTGATAGTTCTGGGGCATATTCCCACTCAAGATTAAGTTCAAATCTGGCTGAGGGGCATGAGCAGCAGAACAGAATAGACATCTCCAAGAAAACAAAAGGAAAAAGCAACCAAAAGCTTATAAAACTAACAAAACCTGTTTTACAAAAGAATAGAGCTCCTTAAGGGAGCATTTAAAAAGCAGGAACAGGGGGAGGAAGGAGAAATCTGCAAACAAAGACAAGGCCCAAGAAAGCAGACATTAACAGACAAAATGGCCACTGGAGGAGGTAAGGGGAAGAGAGAAGCCAAAGAACTTGAAGTGGTGGAGGGGCAGGAAGGAATAACAAAAGCAAAATTTAAGCAAAGCTTGGAAGAGCTTAAAGTAGCCCTTATCCAAAGCTGGAAAGAACTTTTCAGTTCAGTACAAGGAGAATTAAACCAAGTAAAAGAAGCACTGGACAATATTAGAGATAATCTAAGAGATACCCAAACTGCATCGGAGGCTTTTGATGCAGCTGCAGGGAACTCAAACAAGATTAAACAAATGGAAACAGTGATAAAAGATATAAATAGTCAAATGATTTCTTTGCAGAACAGACAAAGATGGGGAAATATTCGTTTACCTGGTTTGAAAGAACAAATTGAAGGAGAAAGTTTGACTGCCTTTTAATTAAAATGGTTCAGTGAAGATTGAACTGACAGAAATGGACTTAGCACGCGCACCCAGAAGTTTAGCCCCTAAATCAGCACCGGACCAACGTCCCAGGGATGTAATAATTGCCTTTGATAGGTATTCTATAAAAAACAAAATCTTTCAGGCATTAAGGGCCAAGAATGACATGCAAGTGGCTGGAAAAAAAGGTATTTGTACTTCAGGATCTGGCCCCTGAAACAATCAAAAGCAGGAAAACTGCAAAATCTAACTTCATCCCTGTTTAGATCAAATATCAGGTTCAGGTGGGGCTTTCCATGTGAAGTCATAGTCAACCATAGAGGGAAGATTCTTAGAGCTTCTACTCAAGAGGAGGCCAGAGAAATGGCACAGAATTTGAATATCCAGCTGCGAAGTCCACAGACTTCAAATCAACCCTCCACGCCAGAAAATGATACCAACACATGGTCTCAGATGGAATCAACAAAAGAAAATGACAAACAATAGCATACCTGCAATGTTTGGAAAGCCAGGAGAGAAAAAATGAGAAAACTTGTCTACATATGACTATGTAGACAGAGTAACAAGCTGACAGCAAGTTAGTTCATCAGTACTGAACACCAAGTGCCATATTGCCAAATACAGTTTTATATGTAGTGCTTTGACACAATGCATGTTTAAATGGGAATTAAGAAAGTTATTTCTTTTTCTGTGTGATATAACAAGTTGTAATGTGCCATTACAATCTAAATGGGGGGGTAGGTTTTGGGGTTAAAGGGAGGGAAATCTGGATGGAAGAATAATAACATGGACTTGAAGAAAATAAATGTCATTTGGGTCTAGGGGGACGTATTTTTGGGCTTTAAGGGAGGGAAGGGGGAAAGGGGGGGACAAGGATTTCTGACTACATACAATCTATTTAAAATGGAAAGATCATTAGGCGATATTAGGAAGGGAAAAGATCCAGATTAAGGGAAGTACTCATTCCTTAGATCCGGATCTTCTTAGATCTGGATTAAAGGAGCTCTGTGGAAAAACACCCAAATATTGGAATGGAAAATATGAAGGGGAAAACAGTATAAAATTAAATACCGCATAAGTTAAGACAGAATATTTGTATTTTGTTTAGAAAGTTACTATTATGCAAAAATGTTTACAAATAAGGTTTGCCAAGACAACAATTTGAAAATACAACATTTATTTTGGGTTAAACAATCTGATAAATATAGATTATAGAAAATAAAACAATACTATATAAAAATAATGACAAATATAATTTTAAAAAGGCCCTGGGTAGCGGGAATAATCAAACTTGACAACAGTACATGACTACTCCTTTCAAAGGGCAATATAATAGTTGTTGTTATTATTATTATAAATTTGATTCATTTAGACTTTTGCACCAGATATTAAATTTTTTCCCACTTGTCCTGTAACCATGTTATAGAATAGACTACTATATTTAGTTTTTAACTTTCCTTTGGCTCCCAATATTAGGACTCATATTTTAATGCTTAATATGTTATCTGTTTGTTATATTCATTTTATTGTTTTGTCATAGAATCATAGAATCATAGAATGGTAGAGTTGGAGGGGACCTCCTGGGTCATCGAGTCCAACCCCCTGCTCAAGGCAGGATCTCCTAAACCATCTCAGACAGATGGCCGTCCAGTATCTGCTTGAAGACCTCCATCGAAGGGGAACCAACCACCTCCCGTGGCAGCCTGTTCCAATGGTTGATCACTCTTACTGTTAGAAATTTTTTCCTAACATCTAAACTAAATCTTTTCCCCTGCAGTTTCACCCCATTGTTTCTAGTCCTTCCTTGAGAGAGTGAGAACAGGGCTGATCCCTCTGCCTTGTGACAACCCTTGAGGTATTTGTAGACAGCTATCATGTCTCCTCTCAGTCTTCTTTTTGGTAGACTAAACATTCCTAGTTCCTTAAGCCGTTCCTCATAGGACATGGTTTGCAGACCGTTCACCATCTTGGTAGCTCTCCTTTGAACCTGCTCCAGCTTGTCAGTGTCTTTTTTAAACTGGGGTGACCAGAACTGGACACAGTACTCCAGATGAGGTCTGACCAAGGTAGAGTAGAGGGGGATAATAACTTCACGTGATCTGGACTCTATGCTTCTCCTAATACACCCCAGGATTGCGTTTGCCTTTTTTGCAGCCGCCTCACACTGTTGACTCATGTTCAGTTGATGATCTACCAGGACACCCAAGTCTTTTTCACATGTGCTGCTGCTCAGCCGAATTCCTCCCATTGTATATGTGCTTTTTTCATTTTTCTTGCCCAGGTGCAGAACCTTGCATTTTTCTTTGTTAAATACCATTTTATTAGTTGCAGCCCATTGTTCGAGTTTCTCTAAATCTTTTTGGATCCTCTCTCTCTCTTCTCTGGTGTTTGCAATCCCCCCTAACTTTGTGTCATCAGCAAATTTGATCAGTTTCCCTTCAACTCCCTCGTCCAGATCGTTTATAAAAACATTAAACATAACTGGGCCCAGGACAGAACCTTGTGGTACTCCACTTGACACTTCCTTCCATTTGGATGTGCAGCCATTTAAAGCCACTCTTTGAGTACGATTACTAAGCCAGTTTTGAACCCACCTTATAGTTGCCTTGTCAAACCCATATTTGATCAATTTTTCAATGAGGATCGCATGAGATACTTTGTCAAATGCTTTGCTGAAATCAAGAAATACTATGTCTACTGCATTTCCTTGATCAACCCATTCAGTGATTTTATCATAAAATGAAATCAAGTTAGTCTGACACGACTTGTTTGATACAAACCCATGTTGACTACTGTTAATTATTGAATTCCTATCCAAATGCTGACATATGTGTTGTTTAATAATTTGTTCGAGAATCTTTCCTGGTATTGAAGTCAGGCTAACAGGCCTGTAGTTCCCTGGGTCTACCTTCTTCCCTTTTTTGAAGATAGGAACAACGTTTGCCCTTCTCCAATCGTCTGGGACTTCTCCTGTTCTCCATGACTTCTCAGAGATTACAGCAAGTGGTTCAGCAATTACCTCTGCTAATTCCTTCAGTACCCTAGGATGTAATCCATCTGGACCCGGGGACTTAAATTCGTTTAAGTTAGCTAAGCGTTCCCTTACTCTCTGTGTTGATTTTGTGTCTTGATTCTCCTAGTCCTTCATCAGTACAGTGAAGGACCGTTGCATGTACATTATCCCTCTTGGAAAAAACAGATGCAAAATAGGAGTTCAGAATCTCTGCCTTCTCAAGATCACTTTCGATCACTTCTCCATTCTCTCCCTGCAGACTTCCCAAAACCTCTTTGACTTTTCTTTTGCTGTTGACATATCCCCAAAACCCTTTTTTATTGTTTTTAGTCTCTCTTGCAAGCCTCAGTTCATTTTTAGCTTTAGCTTTTCTGATACTTGCCCTGCAGATTGTACTGATTTCATTATATTCCTCCTTAGATATGTATCCCTCCTTCCATTTCTTAAACATTTCTTTTTTCTTTTTTATCAAGTTTTTAAGTTCTAGGTTTATCCACCCTGGTCTCTTTAGATGTTTTCCATTCTTCCTTCTTTGAGGAATTGTTAATGATTGCGCTTCTAATTGTCTCTGATTTTTAATGTAAATTTTTTTTATTTTACTTTAGATTGTACGCCACTGGCAGGTTTTATACTTTCTTATTGATGTTATTTCGTGTACAGCGCTGATTACATGAACAGTACTTTATAAACTATAATAATGACTTCTGAAATAGTACCAATATCCACTATCAGATCCCTCTATTATCACTCCAAACTTAAATCCGGATACCAAAATCCAACAACAAAGTTTTGGAGATTTAACATCATCCAAAATACGATTAAGGAAGTTAGAAAATTATTCTGAAAACTATTGAAACTCCAGCTACGTCTATTTCAACACAATGTGATACCATGAAGGCTATGTTTTGTGGTGTATCCATCTCAGAGGGAGTTTGGCAGAATTACAAACGTATAGATTCTCTGATGGTTGAAATTAAAAAATTAAAACATTCACAGCCAGAATGTATAAAAAAGACAAGCTTTATCATTCCTAAACGTGGAAAGAGATGTAACAGCTCAAATTTATGTCCGTCGCGCCTCCCTTACGAAATCGGACTGCAAAGTCTAAGCCACTTCAACTTTGAAAAATGGTGGTTAAGAGGGGACCTTTGATGCTCACTACTCATTATTGGATCTAAACACAAATTTAAAAAGAATATTTCAGGGCTAAATTGCTCTATCAACCTTGGAGACTATTTTGCTGACCCACTACTTTACATAGATGCCAACAAAATGGGGAAAAAATAGGAAAACAACTACCTGACTGAGAAAGCAGAACGATGTACTTCTCAAAATGGCAGCAGAAGGCAGTAACAGTGTTCCTCCAGACGGAAGCAACAAAAGGGAAGAAAATCAAAGCCATTGCTGCCCTGCAACCTCAATTGAAACTAAAATTGAGAATCTTAAAAAAGCCCTTTCAAAAATGGGAAGAAAATTCTCAAGACCTTCATACCGAGTTGCTTCAATTGAAGGAATCAATGGACTCTGCACAGATACCCACGTACTGGCCTCAGAGGCCTTAAACAATGCTGAAACTAACAATACTAATATAAAAAGAATTAATATGGAATTGGAATCATTATCAGGTACTGTCAAGAGTGAAGTCTGATATTCTAATCTAGGGGATGTAACTGCACTAATGCAAGTACATCAAGCACTGAAACTGAGCTACATAAAACGCAGGGTAGTTCATTTCACTGGGTGCCTCCTGGTTCTCATGATTTGGGGAAGGAAAACTTTTGCATACCTACTCTGTCCACACCATGCATATTTTACAAGCTTCTGCCATGTTTCCTCATCCTTTCATTCTAGACTAAAAAAGCCAGTGTTTCCACCTTTTCTCCTAGGTGAATTCCTCTGGTCAACTAACCATTTCAATCCCCTTCCTTTGAACGTCTTATATTCTTGAACCAACTATCACTGTTCACATTATTATTATTATTATTATTATTATTATTATTATTATTATTATTATTATTATTATTAGTTTATTTCTATAGCGCTGTCAATGTACTCAGCGCTTTACAGATGTGAAACAATATATATATATAAAATATAAAAACCTGCCGAGGGCGTACAATCTAAAAGCAAATAGTTATAATAGTAACAATTAGCAATTAACAAGAACAAATAAGTTAAAAATACAAAAAGGATAAAACAATAGGCAGTATCTCGTTAAAAGATCATCTACAGAAAGCCAGGGAATGCTTCCCTAAAAAGTGTGGTCTTTAATTCAAATTTAAAGGATAAAGAGGAGATGGCACACAAAGGGGGGGCAATAGGTTCACATCTACTTGGGCTGCCCTTGGAGGGCACAGATCATAACCCACAAAGCCCTTTTAGGGTCATTTTTATGGCATAGGGAAAATAGCAATTTTCTGTCTTAGTTTGCTGAAGAGTTTCTTTTTCTTTGTATTTCCTACAAAGGGAAGTTCTCTTTCTTGTACAATGTCACAAGGGAAGTGAGAGATAAGCCACCTCTGCCCTGGACTTCGTCGCATCCCCTTCTCCCTTTGCAACCACCTGGCACCTCACAAAGAAGGGAAGAAGCACGATGCCTTCTTTATGTAGCTTGTAGCAGAAAGGACCAGGCAAAATTGAACTAAGGATCCCCTCAGTTATCCTAAAGGCGCCCGGTGGGAACCAACGGTCCGAGAGGTTGAAGAGACCCGCTGAGCCTGAGGTTAAATCCCTCAGAATGAACGTGGCCCTTCAGATATTGACACCCCAGATATGGAAAACGAGGAGCTCAGGGCGTACTAACGCCGGGGTAGGGCCTCCTGGGGCTGAGGAAAGGCACCCACTGGCAGCCCTCAGGGAGCAACAAGTCCGCGCTCCTTCTCCACCGAGTTCCCCGAGCAAACTGTTTGACGACGACCTAGAGACACGCGCGCGCGCAAAATAACGGCCGTTTTTGTGACGTAACTTAGGGGGCGTGGCTTCGTTGCGATCGCTCCTCCGAAGTTGCCCCGCCCGCTCGCCCTGCTTGCGGTGGGCTGTCAGGGACCGCCTCCTGTCCCAGCGAAGTCTCTATGGGCTTCACAGTCCTAGAGAGGAGACGACAGGAGCCGCGCGGACTCCTCCCACTTCCTAACTCTGAAGGAGCATTTCCGGTGGAGAGGCCAAAAGAAGCTGCTGCTGTAAAACGGTTGTCCGTCTGTCCGGGCAGGAGGGTAAATAGAAAAGATGGCGGCTGTCGGGAGGGGGAGGGGGAGACGATCAGGAGACGGAGGGGAGGGTCGCCAGGAGCTCTCCAGTGTGAGATGGGAGGTCGCCCCCAGGAGAGGGAGGAGGACGCGGGGGTCACAAGGGGGAGATGGAGGGTCGACATGTCTCTCAAAAGGGGAGGGTATAAAAGGTGGGGTAGGGTGGGGTGATGTGAGAGGAAGAAGAAGAGTTGACTTTTCTGCCCCGCTTTTCTCACTCACTTAAGGAGACTCAAAGTGTCTGACAAACCTTCTGCTCTTCTCCCCACACCAGACACCCTGGGAGGTAGGTGGGGCTGTGAGAGCTTAGAAGAGAGCTGTGACTAGCCCAAGGTCACAGAGCTGTCTTCATCAGGCCGGGCGGAATCGCACCTGGTATTCCCAGATAAGAGTTCGGCTCCCTAACCCACTAGACCAAACTAGCACTCTGCCCCTCCTTCGAAAAGAAAGGGGGATTCCCCTCTGGGATAGGCAAGGGATGGAGGGGCACAAGGTGGAGTCGGAAGGTTAACCTGTGTCTCAAGAGGGGAGGGTAAAAAAGACAGGGTGGGCGGGGTGATGCGAGAAATACCCTCTCTGACCCCTCCTTCGAAGATAAAGGAGCCCCCCCTCCCCAGAGTAGGCAGGGAGACAGAGGGCCACAAGGGAGAGTTAGGGGACACATGTTTCCAAAGCCCACCTGTTGTCCCAAAAGCTGAGATTGGGGGGGGGGGGCAGAATGTCATCTCCCTGCAAAGAGTGTGTGAAATTGGAGCACTTGGGGAGTGTGATATGCAAAACTGGTACAACGAAAAACAACGGACAGTGTGTGTCTTGTGGGGTGGCCAGTGGATAAAGGGGACGGGGTGGGCAGCGCTGCTTAGCAGACACTTTGCAAGTTTTGGCCATTCAGGCCTTTCAGGTGCAATGGCCAAGCCTGAGTTCCCCAGAGCGGGATCTGCTCTTCGGTCAGCAGGCCCAGTCACAAGTTGATTGCCAGGGAAAAGGAGGAAAGGAGCTGCTCTTGAGTCTTTCTTGGAGTGTCTGTGTGGGGTATTCACTTCAGCCAGGCCTCACTTCTACTACCTGGAGTTGTTCAGAGCCTTTCTGGATAAAGGGGCTCACTCTCTGCCTCCAGATGACCAGGTTGCCTGTGCAGCATTTTCACTTCCAAAGACCATTAAGTGGGGGAAAGTATGATCCTAGGGGGAAAAGTAGAGACTACTCAGACCCTTTTTTCTAGGGTGAAGTGTCTGTCAGGATTGGCTCATGCTTGGTCCCCATCCATATATGCTCCGATTCCAACTCCCATCCTTCCTGTGTGATGGCTGGTCCTGTGGTTGCTGCTGTGAACTGGAGTCCAGGGGCAGTCCCTTCATTTCTGTCTAAGAGGAGGGATGTCTCAAGTATAACAGCCCTCCTCTTCTATAAATCTCTGCTGGAAAAGAAAGCACATCTCAAGAAGGATCCCAGCAGTCCCCCACGTTTTCCTTCCCTCTCTGAAATTTGTGGGGCTGGAGAAGGGAGGGGCTCCATGTGATTTTGGAGAGCAGCAATCATAGGCGAAATAAGGCTAAATAAGGGTATTTGTTGAGAAAGTAACATGGAGGGAGGAGCTTTCACCTGCCTTAGTCTGTCCACTAGGCTCTTTATCTGCCTGACACTAAACCTTGTTCTGCCTTCCCTGTAGGCTGGATCCAAGCTCCACTTCCTTCTGCTGCTACCACAGTACCTTCCAGTCTCCAAAAGGAAAACAAATTTGTCTACAGAACTTCTCAAGTCTCTTCTGGGTGAGTAGACCTTGTTAGAAGAGAAAACAATCTAAAGAAAAAAGCTTGGTGATGGAGGAGCCAAATTCGACTGGCCCCCAAATCAGAAAGGGGTTCAGAGGCTTCTGAACATGTTCTCCTGCTTGAGAACCAGGGCAGATCGGATGAAGAGAGACAGAGATTCAGGGGGTTCTGCTGTGAGGAAGCCAAAGGGCCCTGAGAGGTTTGCAGCTCCCTCCATTGCCTCTGCTGCCAGTGGCTGAAACCAGAAAAGCACACAAAGGCTCAGATGCTGGACCAAGTGGTTCTGGAGCAATTTTTGGTTGTCCTTCCCCCAGAGATGCAGAAATGGGTCCTGGAATGCAGGCCGGAGAGCACCTCCCAGGCGGTGGCAGTGGCAGAAGGCTTCCTCCTGAGCAAGGCTGAAGAGGCAAAGCAGGTGAGGGGATTTAAATATTTTCATTCCTAGGGCTTCATCGTATCCAAGATCCTCTTCGGGTGTGTCCAGACTGGGGGATACCGCACATTCTGATGTGCAGTCGGTGTGTGGACATCATTATGCCGCCGCTAGTGTGGATTTACCTGCTGTGGAACGATCAACACTCGCTCCACAGTATTAGGTAATTTCAGAGTTTCCCACCATCCTAACTGGATGGCAAGAAACGGCCAATGAGAGCTGAGCCTGTAGCTCCGCTCCCATTGGCTGCTCGATCCCATGTGATGCACAGTTCAGCACGCGCACCATGGAAGTCTCGCGGCTGCCAAGGAGGCAGCTGCAGACCTCCGTTTCAAGTGGGGACATGACTTCGCAGCCAGGTAAGGTGTGAATTTTTACATAACTACGAATTTTTATCCACTAGTCTGGAAGGGACCTTTGCCTTCCTGGGTCCTTTCTTTTATCTCCCAGTTATTCTTTCCTCGCCAGCAAATTGTTACTGAGCCCAAGTTAGAGGATAATGTAACTTAGTGTAATTCCCGCTGTTGTACAGACGTTCTGTATTCACTGCTGTGAACTGAGGCCCACGCTCCAGCACCTGATTCTAGCTGGGTTTGTGATCTGAGACTGTTCTTAGATTCACTGCTGTCATTTTAGGATCATGCCTACCTCCATCTCCATCTCCAGCTTTGTCTTTTCCTATGTATGGGCAACCTGGCCATGAATGATCCATGATTTTGTAACCTCCAAACTAGACTCCTGGAATGACCACTTTAGGGACTACCCTTGAAGTTGGTCCAGAAGGTGGAGCTAGTACAGAATATAGCAGTTTGACTACTGATGGAAATTTCTGACCTTGTTGTGGTCCTTCCACTCTCAGATCTGCAAGGAATGGTGACAGATGAGAGGGTCTCTTGTGTGGTGGCCCCATTGTCTGTCTGGAAGTACACTAGACATCAAATTTATATGACTTTTTTGCTCCTACTTAAAACACACCTCTTCAGACAGGTCCTCTGAATGTTGACCTTTCCAGGAGGGAGGGAGGAAAAGTTAAATTTTAGATATGCTTTAAAACAATTTAATTTTTTTTTGGTCTTTTTATTCTGAGCAGCCTTGAGTGAGTAGAAGTCAAGACACAGATACTCAAGAATATAAATAAATCAGTCTAGCAGAACTATTCTTCAAATTCTGAATTGCTTTCCTCGATCCCACATCTGGAAGCTTAACAATTTTGCAGAAATCAATGCACTATTAGAAGATGATGTTTTGCTTTAAATATAAACAGATGTGTGCCAATAGGAAGTTCATGCTAGAGTAATTTCTTTTTGCTGGCAATTATCATAGGATGGACATACATTACACTTCTCCATCATCTTTTCTAGTTCTGTATTCATTCCTGGCCAATTCACGCATTCTTGGGCTCATCACAGGCAACAATCAGTACCTATATGTAATAGATGGATGTTTTCCCTAAATCATTGGTAAAGGGAATTCGGTATAGCTCACTTCTGCAACACAGCAATTTGCCTTGTACACTGTAATCCCTGGGAAATCTCATGGCATATTCCGGGAATCATGGAAAATCTCTTGAGATTTCCCAGCATTTCAAATATCTGTGTTTCCCTACATTCATGGTAGAAACTGGCACCTATCTCAGTGGATATGGGTATTTGAAATTTTGCATCTTGCTCAATTTGCATCTTTGATCCCCTATAGTTTCAGTACTTTCATCGGAAGAAACTGCATTTTGTCAGTAACTGTTATGTCTGAATCTTCTTGAACCTTTTCACTTCCATTTGCCTCTGGGTTTGGAATAGACTCCTGGTGGAGCTACACCACACGCCAACCTTATGTTGTTTTTGGGTACCTGGTTATGTCCTATCTCTTCACCCAGGCCTTTTATTTTTATTTTTAGCATGCCCTGAACATTGTACTGTTGTAGCAAGCAGGTTATATTTTAATTACGCGTTTAGTATATTGGGTGAAAGGGCATATAAATACTGAAATAAGCAAAAATAAATAAAATAATAAGTCACGGCTTTGCTATAATTGCGTCCACTGGTTTCTGACCCACCTATACTGTAACAGGTCACTCACACCTATGCTGATGAAAATATTCTACACCGCTAACAATCAAGCCCAACTTTTATTGCAACAATACCAGAACCCTCTAAAAGGCAAGAACGTGAGAGAGGGTCTTCTCTGTGATGGCCCCAGGTGATGGAATGACCTCCCCTTGGATAGCCATCAACCGCTATTTCTTTATATATTCAGATAATTCATGAAAAAAATGCCCCTTTCCCGTGCCTCAGGATCCAAGGAGCAGAGCAGAATATAAGAATAAACTTTATTGCAGGTTGCGGAATGGACAGAAGGAGCTGGCAATCTCCCTGAGGTAGAGATGTTGCCGCTGGATTCTATACAGAGACTGCTGCGCAGGCGAAGCGTGCAAGGGAGAGATGAGAACGTCATCTACAGAGGTGAAGATTAAGGGATGCCTTCTTGAACTCAGCGTATATCTGCTTAGTATGAATCCTATTTTTGTTCCTCGAGTCTAAATCCTCATCCTGGAGACACACCTCTTTGCCTTTGTTAAATGGGAGTGCCTTCTCCCATATAGACCTCCCCATGCACTGAGATGTGAAGAAGAGGCCCTTGTAGTTCCTCCTCTTGCCAAGGTACGAGGCACAGGGGCACGCAAGAGGGCCTTTTCTGTGGTGGTCCCTAGACTCTGGAACAGCTTTCCTCTTGAGGTTTGCCAGGCGCCTACGCTGTATAGTTTTTGGTGCTTGGTGAAAACATCTTTTTGCCCAGGCTTTTGCCGTTTAAATTGCTTCCTCAGGGTGCTGTCCTTTTAGGGAGGAAGGGTGGGAAGGAGGGTGGGGGTGGGAGGGAGGGTGGGGGTTATATTTTTAATTATGTTTTAATATTTGAGATGTCGTATTCTTATTGTAACCTACCTTCAGACCATTTAGTGGAGGATGGGATATAAATCCCAAAAATGTATGTACATACGTACGTACCTTCTCTTCCCAATTTTCAGACACTGCTCTTGTTTTAATATATACTGATACTCTTTTAACATACATATCTGATTTTAAATGTTGTTACCCGCCCTGACACCTTCAGGTATAGGGCAGGATAAAAATGCAAATAAATAAATCAGTCCTGTCTTGGGGAAAATCATGAAGAGCAGCCTTTTCTTTACTTCACTTCCCCTGTTTAGAGGAGTGGCTGAGGGAAGCCAAAGGACAAAAAAGGAGAAGGGAGGTTTAAGACCTGGGGATCCCTCTCGGAGTTGCGACAGTTCCTGGTGGTCCCTTTTCTCTGGAATCAACTTGGAGGGGTCAGGGTGAGGGACAGAATGTTGCTGAGACTCAGGAGCCACACCCAGGCTATTTAGGGCTTTAGTGTTATGGACCAGCACCTTGAAAGAGATCTGGCAGATGACGGGATCAGGCAATCCTCTATAACCTCCTTGGAATTTTTTACAGGCCACGTGAAGCATCGTCCAGTTTGTGATGGAGGAAAAATAGCTGCTGAGTGGCTGCAGGATCAGGTAGGAGAAGAAGATTTCTGCCTGAGATTCTCTGACTCCTGAGTTTCAGTGTCTCTGCGTTTTGCCTGCATTTTGTCTCATGGAGCAGAATCTCCAAGGCCTTCTCTGAAAATCTGGATTTTTCTATGCTCTCTGAAGGGGAAACTACTTTTCTTTTTCTTTAGACACAAGTGACATTTGAAGATGTGGCAGTGTATTTCACAGAGGAAGAGTGGACGTTGCTGGATCCAGCCCAGAGGGCTTTGCACAGGGAAGTCATGGAAGAGAATTATGCAAATCTGGCATTTGTGGGTGAGTCTCTCTCTTTGGCTGCATTGACGGTTATACTGATAGCAGAAATAATTCTGCTGCTGTTTTTCCTTAGCCGTTTGAACCCTTCAGCTGGTTCTCAGGTCAGCTTGTCTCCCTGGGTTTTCCCAAGGCAAATAGTTTACTTCTGTTGACGTGACATGGTGACTGCGTGTCACAAGAACCTGACATTAAAAACTCCTGCTTTCTCATCCATGCTTGGGACCTGGAACAGCAGAGGTTAGGGCTGAGAGGTTGTGTTTTGCTTAAGATCATTCACTGGCGGAGGAGATATTTGAACCCAGAGAAACCAGTTTGGTCTTGCAGCTAGAGTGTCAGACCCTTATCTGGTAGTCTCCCAGTTCAATTCTGTACTCCTCCAGGAAGCCAGCTGGATGATCTTGGGCTAGTCACAGCTCTTCTTATGAGCTCCCACAGCTCTACCTACCTCACAGGGTGTTCTGTTGTGGGGAGAAGAACAGAAGGTTTGTGAGAAGAGCAGGGTCTAAAAACCAGCTCTGCTTCTTCTCTAGCTTAGTACTCTGGTCTCTGGTACTGCCTGGAAGAAGCTTCCTTATCGTTTAAGAGAAAACTTTAAAGTCTGCATTCACAGTGACTAATGTACATTTACTTGATTTTGTTCTTCCTTGTAGATACAGTAAAACAGTTCTTATAGTATATAACTTAGGGCTAGAATGCGGCATTTTGACAGTTCTCAAAGTTGAATCTTGTTTCCAAAGATGTTTCACCCATCAGGCTTGTTAGAAGCATTGAATGCACTGATGGCACTATGTGCCCTGTTTCCCTGAAGACCTACCCTGAAAATAAGCCGTAGCATGATTTTTCAGGATGCTCGAAATATAAGCACTATATAAGTGTTATATAAAACATCCCCTGAACATAAGTCCTAGCGCGTCTTTACAAGCAAAAATTAATATAAGACCGTGTCTTATTTTCGGGGAAACATGGTAGTATGGTAGTGAAACATCTGGAGAAACAAGATCATTTAGAAAAAAAATACAATTGTGGATTAATTGACTGAATTGAAGTTTATATTTTTCTTCAACTGCATTTGTAGAAATGAATAAGGGAGGAATCCCATCAGTACAGAGGAGAAAGGGAAGATATTGGAGAAGCGGGAAACAGTCATTTGTGCCTTATTCTCAGGAGTTTATAGTTGAAATCCTCACTGCTTTCTGCTTTTTCATGTTTTCCCCAAATCCAGATCATGTGAAGGAGGAGGGTGAAAATAATCCTGAGCTATCCATGGTGCCACCAGAGAGAAACATATATGAAGAAGAGAATGAGATAGTAAAAAATGAAAATAAGTCACAACTGAAGAAAAGTTGGTGGAAGTCTTGGAAGAAAGAATCCACAGTATCTCAGAGGGATTGGGGTACATGTGAGTTCCCCGTCTTAGAAGGTCACAAAGAAGTAAAGAGGAAACAGGACCCTGGAATAAGTGATATATTCGGAGTCAAGCCAAAATTAAATAAGGATAGCAGAAGCCCCACAGATTATGAACTCATTGTGTCTCAGAGTGACTTTAGTTGCAATTATATTCCGAATCTACATCAAACAATTCATGCAGGAGAGAAAACTGAAGAGTGTATGAAGAACGGAAGGAGCTTCAGTCAGCATCCACACCTTGTTTCTCGTCGCAGATTTCACACAGGGGAGAAACCACATAAATGTAAGGTGTGTGGGAAGAGCTTCAGTCGGTCAACTACTCTTACTTTACATTTCAGAACTCACACAGGAGAAAGACCATATGCATGTAAGGAGTGTGGAAAGAGATTCAGCCGGTCATCACATCTTATTAGACATATGAGGACTCACACGGGACAGAGACCATATGAATGCAAGGAATGTGGAAAGCAGTTCAGGCAATCATCCAAACTCACTTTACATTTCAGGATTCACACAGGAGAGAAACTGTATGAATGTAATGTGTGTGGAAAGAGATTCATTCGGGCATCAGCTCTTAATACTCATTTTAGAATTCACACAGGAGAGAAACCATATGCATGTAAGGAGTGTGGGAAAACTTTCAATAAGTCATCAGAGCTTACTTCACATTTCAGATCTCATACAGGAGAAAAACCATATGAATGTAAAGAGTGTGGAAAGAGCTTCAAGCAGTCGTCACAACTTACGTTACATGTCAGGAACCACACGGGAGAAAAACCATATGAATGTAAGGAGTGTGGAAAGAGCTTTAAGCAATCATCACAACTTACTTTACATGTCAGGAACCATACAGGAGAGAAACCATATGAATGTAAGGAGTGTGGAAAGAGCTTCAGAAGATCATCACAACTGAATGAACATCTCATAATTCACACTGGAGACAAACCATATAAGTGTAACCTTTGTGGAAAGACCTTCATTCGGTCGTCACAACTTACTTTACATTTCAGGACTCACACAGGAGAGAAACCATATCAGTGTGAGGAGTGTGGAAAGAGTTTCAGTTGGAAATCAGATCTTACTTCACATTTCAGGACTCACACAGGAGAGAAACCGTATCTGTGTGAGGAATGTGGAAAGTGCTTCAGGCTGTCAACACATCTTACTACTCATCTTCGATCACACACAGGAGAAAAACCCTATGAATGTACAGAGTGTGGAAAGTGCTTCAGGCTATCAACACATCTTACTACACATTTTAGGTCACACACAGGAGAAAAACCCTATGAATGTAAGGAGTGTGGAAAGAGCTTCAGTCGGTCAGCATATCTAACTTCACATTTCAGGACTCACATAGGAGAGAAACCTTAGGAATGTGAGGAGCATGGAAAGAGCTGCAGTTGTTCCTCGCTACTGATGGAACATCACAGGGGAGAAACCATGTACATGGGAGGAGTAAGGAAGAAACTGGATGAACTGTGGAATCCTCGTAGGGGGGGGAAACACATATACTTGAATTTTATTACAAAAGCAGCATGGTTCATATATAGGTTTTTTTTCTGGATTCTTGGGTCTCTCTCAAAATCTAGCAAATCTTAGGTTGTGTTCTCACATAGTACAAAAACAGCACCTCTGAGATACCTTAAGAGATAAGAGTTGTCGAATTGATGTCCTAATCCTTGTTCTTTTAAGGACTGGAATACTGATTAACAATTGTTAGATTAGCTCTTCTATGGGAGGGTACAGAATTAACCCCCTTTCCGGAACAACCTTGCACTGTCGATGTTGCCTAATCTGGTGGGGAGAATTCTATAAATAGGAAAGTCACCTTTGAGGACTTCAACAATCCGGAGTATCTGTTCTGAGTTGCAGATAGGGGGCAGAGCATATTAAGAGATCATAGTGGAAATAACTGAAATAGCTATAGACCAGATTTGGGATCCATAAAGAAACTGGGCTGATATCTTGGCATTAAAGGCCTTGACTGCCGCGGAAACAAATTTCCCACCTTTGGCATGAAAAAGCAAAGAAGGGCAGACAGACCAGGTTTAGGGTTTTTTTGTGTTTGCCCATAGCGAAACCAGCCTGGAGTGGAAATGATGAAACATCCCTTTGAGATTAGAGAAGCTACAGACTCAGTCACCTCTCAGTGGGCAAATTCCTCCTCACATGCCAACATTTTGGATTCAGCCATATTAATCTGATACAAGGTAATAGAGGGCAATTCAGGCTCAATCCTGAGCAAGAAATGAAGATGGTATCCTCTGCATTTAGCAACAGTCTGACTCTCTTAATTACTTGAAGATGAAAAGTGACCTTTCACAGAATGAGGACTTCAGTCATTTAGATAGATCACAGAATCATCAAGTTGGAAGGGGCCTCTAGGGTCATCAAGTACAACCCCCTGCTCAATGCAGATCTTAAAGAGAACGCGAGCCAGAATAGTCATAGTCAGAAGCCATTATTCATCCTAATAGCACCAGTAAGAGACCCAATTTAGCTTGTGAAATATAGTCAGAGTATAAAGCCTTAAGGATTAACAAACATGTACGGGATAAGCATCTCTGTGTTTTGCCCTAGATGGAGTGGGAAGCCAGAAGGCAACATAAATTTCTCCTTAATTTTTTTATCCTGTTTGGCCGAGTGATTAGGGAGCCGGACTCTTTATCTGGGAATACCAGGTTTGATTCTGCCCTCCATAAAGCCAGCTGGATGACCTTGGGCTAGTCACAACTGTCTTCTGAGTTCTCACAGCCCCACCCACCTCACAGGGTGTTTCTGTTTTGGGGAGAAGAACAGAAGGTTTGTCAGCTGCTTTGAGTCCCCTTAAATGGGTTAGAAAAGTGGCTATAAAAGCCAACTCTTCCTCCTCCATGAAGCCAGCTGGGTGGCCTTGGGCTAGTCACAGCTCTCTTTGGAGCTCTGACAGCCCCACCTACCTAGGTAGTTTGTGGGGAGAGGAATAGAAAGCTTTGTCAGGCGCTTTGAGTCCCCTTAAATGGGTGAGAAAAGCAGGGTAGAAAAGCCAGCTCTAATGCTAGTGGTGGTAGACAAAGCTTACCTTTGCCAGGCTGCTGCAAGACCATCTGCACCTCTCCCAGGTGTTAGGGGTCAGTTGACATGTAAGCATGCTGGCACATCAGGTGATCCCAAATGTCACTCTGTCACCCTCATCCCAGCTGGCTCAAAGAAGATGGCAGCAACCAGACTTGCAACTGGACGCAGCTGAGTGTCTGGGCATGTAGGCGGTTGGTGTAGTGTGCACTAGCATTTGCAAGTACGAATGCTAGTGCATACTAGTGGGAATGTACTTTTCCCATTACGTGGACAGCAAGCTAAGTGTAGAAACACCCCTGGTTGCAATAAGAGTGTTTCCCAGAAATAATAAGTCAGGGAAATGCTAGGAAAAGGTCTTCTACATGGTATGCTTAAGGAAAGCAGAAGATGGGGGGGGGGGAGGAGAGACAAGGTGGATGGAAGAGCCCCATGGAATGGCCTTGGAAGAGTTGCAAGATATTACCACTGACAGAAGATGATGCTAAGTGTTTGTTCATATGGTCACGAGGAGGCAAACTCAGTTGTGTTGAAGAGTGAGGATACAGAATTTTTCACATTCATTCATTTGAAGCCACCCCTCACCAAAGTCACATGTTGGTGAATAAAGCAAAATAAATTTTTAAAAGTCTATAAATTAAAATCTATTGTGTAAAATCCATTGAACATCAAAGATAAATCATACTTGAGTAAACGGGGACCAAAAAAGGGCTTGGTGTTGGTGCAGGACATGCTATTGCAAAGTATGGGGGCCACCACAGAGAAAGTCCTCTCGCTAGCTTCCGTCCCTAAGACCTCATAGAGGGATAGAATTACTAGAAAAGCTTCGCTAGAAGATCTTCTCTGGCAGGCAACACTGTATATTTACCAACTGGGAAAAAGTAAACAGTTTTCAAAATCACAGTTTTTGATTGCAGGAGCAGTTTTGATCTTGTACACTTCTCCAGGCATTCCCACCCGGACCAACAGTGAGATGCTACTCATCTCTAGTCTCAGCTTCTCAATAAGAGAGGCAAAGGGGTAGCTGGTGGAGGCTGTCCAGAGAAATCGCCTGCAAATACACAATCTTAGTATTCTGATCCTGTACGTGTTTCCAGGCTCTCTTCTATTGAGAGAGGTGAACAGAATGAGCAACCTAGGGAGACCTGGGCCTAATCTGGTTTTTATCCATTGCCACGATGCCCAGCGGTCCAGTTAGTGCCTGCCCTCTCTAGGAGAAGCTTGGCCCTGTTAGGATGCTGGGTTCGTGCAATGGCCAAGTGAATACTACAGTGTGGACACAAAACACTGGTAGCAAGCGTTTCAACAGTAAACTAAAACAAGTTTATTATTATACACAAGCAATACTAAAAAGATTATAAGGTTCAGGTAGTTGTTGGTTTAAATTTGCAAGTCTCTTAAAGCTAGGAGCTACCCCTTTCCCTAAAGGAAAATAGTTCCCCTTTTAAAAGACAAACCTCTCCACACGTCCCTCTCCCTCTGGCTTGCTTCTGCCACAGCTCAAGCCAAGCCAGTGTACCAGAACGTGGTCCTAGATGATCACAAGGCCCAGCCCGTCCTTGCTTGTCCGATCATCCAGCCTGGTCAGTTGTTAGTGAAGTCTCCCTCAGAGCTACAATCCACCCGATTGCCTCCTTCAGAAATCACTCAGCCCAAAAGACCACTGGTCAGCTACTGGTTCCAGCTCCCTCAGGATCAGCTCCTCTGTTCCCTTTACTATGGGCTGTATCACCTTCAGCCTCAGTCCCAGCACGAAGACCCCTGGTCAACTACTGGTCTGGCTCCTTCAGGTTCAGCTCTTCTTCTCCTTTCAGCTCTTGTCCCAGCATGAAGACATAGTCTGCTGTGTTCTCAGTTCCTTTATACACACACCCCTGATCCTGATTGGCTCTAGCCGCAATAAAATGCTGCTGGAGACTCCTAACAGAGGTTGCTGTCCCTCCAGCCTGATTGGTGGGAACTCCTTCTCTAGCCCCTCCAGCACTCAGATCCCCAGACAGCTTTTCCCTCCAAAACCTTACTCCAGCCAATCACTGCAACAGGGCCCGCACAGGATTTCCCGCCCTTTTTGCAGCCCAAATCCCAGGGTTCGCAACAAACTTTGCAACAAGGCTGGCTATTGCAACTTTGCAAGAAGCCTGCAAAGCCCAAAAGCAAAACAGTTTGCAGCCTGTACCCAGAAACCGTCACATCCATCTAATAAAAAAAAGACACCTTCTGCCCCATTTTTGGCTCAGACTCACAAGCCATCTACTGCCTAGTCCAGAAGGAGCCTCCACTAGAGGTGTGCATGAATACATTTTTTGCATTTGAATTTGAGTCGATTGGAATATTCAATTCAAAAATCGCATTTGAATCCAGATTATCCAAATATGTACTTTCGGAAATTCAATATGAACTCAAAAATACAAATGTCAGCAACATTTGTATCCAATTTTTGAATTTGTGCACGTCCTGTTTTGATCGCGTTTACATCCTGTTTGCATCCCATATTATAAGTGCAAATAAACACGATATTTGGGTGCAATATACGACGTTCTGTTCAGCTGAATTATTAAAAAATCTGTATCGGATGTTCAAAAATCCAAAATCCGTTCAAATTTCACAGCCCCACCTACCTCACAGGGGTGTTCTGTTGTGGGGAGAAGAATAGAAAGCTTTGTCAGCTGCTTTGAGTCCCCTTAAACAGGTGAGAAAAATGAGACAGAAAAGCTAACTCTTCTTCTTCTATAGGGGAGGTCTCCTGGTTGTACTACCACCCTCAGTAGCAAAAGGAGCAAGCACCCATGATAGGGCCTTCTCAGGAATGGCTCCCAGATTATTGAAATTTGTTTTAAAACCACCCAAACTCTAAAAGGTAGCAGTATGGAGGGCTTGCATCTTGAACAAAAAAGCCTTTAGCACTACAGTCAGCTGAAGGGGCAGAAGCCATGTACCCAAGCTTCTGCCATTTGACTGGAATATAAAGCATTGTTGCCAGGGCGACCAGACAATGCAGCGCACAACTGAACCCCAGTCACATGTTTCCCCTGAATCCATTCCATCTGGAAGTGATATGCATGCAGGGTGCAGGAGAGCTATACTAGCCTTGCCGCTAGTGTATGTGCAGAGCATGCATACCTTATGTGCACAGGGGGGAACTCTGGTATGCACGGAGTTATTTCTAGTGGTCTAGTAGTTAGGGAGCCGGACTCTTATCTGGGAATACCAGGTTCGATTCCGCCCTCCCCCATGAAGCCAGCTGGGTGACCTTGGGCTAGTCACAGCTCTCTTCTGAGCTCCCACAGCCCCACCTACCTCACAGGGTGTCTGTTGTGGGGAGAAGAATAGAAAAGCTTTGTCAGCCGCTTTGAGTGCCCTTAAATGGGTGAGAAAAGCGGGGTAGAAAAGCCAACTCTTCTGTTAAAAAAGCAGCTCTGCATGGCATGGGAGTTTCTCTGCCTTTAACTGAAAGGTGAGTGCTAAGAGCCCTTAAATATTCCATCCCTGTCGGAATGGGGATTCCCAGGAGGACCCATTAGAACAAAGAAAGGAACATGGGCATCGATGGGGTTAAGGAGAGGAAGGGGATTGCCAGTCCTAGAACCTCCCACTTGCAGCCCAAGTCCCCACCCTCTTCTGAAGGATCGCCTCTCTTCTCTCCTGGGGCAAAGCAGCTGTATCAATGGCTCCTAGAATGAATGCCTAGGTACATTTTTCAGGCTGGGGAAACAAGCAGGATGCTTCTAAGGCCATTTGCTGGGATTCGAGAGCAGGCAAAGATTTGTCCTTGTCTCTGCTTGAGAGGCCCATGAGCATTTGGTGGGCCGCCGTGTGCCACAGGATGCTGGACTAGATGGGCTGTGGCCTGATCCAGCAGGGCTTCTCGTATGTTCTTATGTTATTCCAGGCTGTGGTCACTCGTAAGGTTTAATCCGGCTTCAGTCCACTTTCAGAGCGAGAAAACCCATCAGCAAAGTGACTAGCTATTCTCTTTCAGGGTTAAATAACTCAGAAAATTCCCCTTCAGGGTAGATAATATGGGAAGAAAATGACTGGCCGCTTTGCTGAGGTCTTCTCCCGCTCTGAAAGTGGACTGAAGCTGGAATAAAACTTAGGTGTGAGAAGCTTCAGTCCACTTTCAGAGCGAGAGGACACCTCAGCAAAGTGACAACCTGTTTTCTTTCAGTGTTAAATCACGCAGACAATTCACAGAGCCCTGAAAAGGGTTAAGGAGAGCGAGTTGCCCATCCTAGAGCGGAGGGGCTAGAGGAAGTGAAATGGCCACTTCCTATAGAAGTTTCCGCCCTTTCCAGAAACAGAGGGGGGAGTCCCCCTTGCCCCATTGCTGATGTCCAACTGGGGAGACGCTGAGCAGGAGGGTAAATAGCGGGGATGGCGGGCGCCTCTTGGGGAGCACAGGAGGTCAGGAGGACGGGGCGGGGGAAGCCAAGAGCTCCCTGTGTGCAGAGCTGGGATGTTCCTCCCCCTCCAAGGAGAGGGTCACAAAGGAGAGTTGGGGGGCGAACAGGTGCCACAAGAGGGGAGGGATACCTTCTCTGCCCACACCAGTTCGGTCTAGTGGTTAGGGAGCTGGACTCTTATCTGGGAATACCGGCTTGACGTAGCGTACCATACGTCAAATGGGCCGCAGGAGAATTTGGGGGACTGGCGAAGGTAGGTGCTTCGTGTGATTTGTGGGAGCAGCAATCATAGGAGGACCATGGAGACAGGATAAGGGTCTTATCCTGTGAGCAAGTTTGGTCTAGTGGTTAGGGAGGTGGACTCTTTATCTGGGAATACTGGGTTTGATTCTGCTCTCCCCCATGAAGCCAGCTGGTTGACCTTGGGCTAGTCACAGCTTTCCTCTGAGCTCTCACAGCCCCACCTACCTCACAGGGTGTCTGTGGGGGAGAGAAGAACAGAAGGTTTGTCACCTGCTTTGAGTCCCCTTAAATGGGTGAGAAAAGTGGGGTAGAAAAGCCAACTCTTCTTCCTTCTTCCTCTTCTTCCTCTTTGTAGAGAGAGTAAAATTGAAGGAGCATCTTTCTCAATCCTTTCTCTTACTGGCCCAAAATCTTTTGTCTTCTCTGCAGGGAGAAGCCCAGCTTGGTCCAAGCTCCATCTCCTCTTTTGCTGCCACAATACCTTCTAGTCTCCAAAGGTAGGACAGATATGAACTCGGTTCTCTCCTGAGTGAGCAGACCTCGACAGAAGTGAAAAAGGAGACAAAGGAAAAAGTTCATCAATGGAGGAGCAAAATTTACCAAGCCCAGAACCAGAATGGGACTCAGGTGCCTATGAACCTATTATCTTGCCTGAGGACCAGGCCAGACCAGATGAGGAGAGACCAAGATTTAGGTGCTTCTGCTATGAGGAGGCTAAGGACCCCCGAGAGGTTTGCAGCTCCTTCCATCGCGTTTACTGCCAGTGGCTGAAGCCAGAAAAACACACAAAGGATGAGCTGCTGGACGTGGTCGTCTTGGAGCAATTCCTCACTGTCCTTCCCTTGGAGATGCAGAACTGGATTCGGGAATGTAGGCCGGAGAGCAGCTCCCAGGCGGTGGCCCTGGCAGAAGGCTTCCTCCTGAGCATGGCTGAAAATGAGAAGCAGGTGAGGGGATTTTAATTTGATAGTTGTCAGGATGCGTCATACAGTGATTGCAATCCTGACTTGTCTGAGGTTCCCTTCGCCATCTTGCCTCCTTTGTTTCCTATCCTAATGCATTCTTCCTCCCCCTCCAAAGGTCCCTCGCTACTAGTTTGCTGTTGGACTTGGAGGCAGTTTGTTCTAGTGGTTAGGGAGCTGGACTCTTATCTGGGAATACCGGGTTTTATTCCGCCCTCCTCCACAAAGCCAGCTGGGTGACCTTGGGCTCTCCTCTGAGCTCTCACAGCTCCGCCTACCTCGCAGGGTGTTCTGTTGTGGGTTTGTCAGCCACTTTGGGTCTCCTTAAATGGGTGAGAAAAGCGGGGTAGAAAAGCCAATTCTTCTTCTTCTCCTAATGCCCAAACAATTTGAGTCCTAAATAGCTAAATGAGTGCTCCCATACAAAACCGTAACTCCATGATTGCTGGAGATCTACTGGAGAGGCCTCCTTGGCAGAACCAGAACCCCGGAAGCTCAAAGAGTGGGACTATGTGAGAGGGCCTTCTACATGATGGACCCAAGGTTGTGGAATAGCCTCCCTTTGGGTGTATATTGAACACCATTTTTGAATACATAAGAGTAGCCCTGCAGGATCAGGGCACAGCCCTTCTAGTCTGCTGTCCTGTCTCACACATTGGCCCACCAATTGCCCATAGGCATCTCAAGCAGAAGATGAGGACAAAACTTTCACCTGCTCTCATATTCCAGCAAATGGCCTTCAGAGGCATCCTGCCTGTCTCCTCAGCCTGCAGGATGTTACCTGCTCACCCACCTCCATGAATTTGGCTAAGCCTTCCTTAAAGCCATCTAGGCTGGCTGCTGTTTCCACCTCTCTTGGCAGCAAATCCCATAGACTGATGGAAGTGAAGTAAATAAAGGGAAATAAATGTTATTACAGATCGAGGGGTTGACAGAAGAGGCTGGTGACCACCCTGAGGCAGAGAAGGCACCACTAAATCCCACTGAGATACAGTTGTGCAGGGAAACTGTGCAGGAGGGTGACGAGGAAGTTGCCGGCATGGGTAAGGAATGACTTTTTTTAATAGCTTGGGGGGCCCTCACAATAAGGGAGGGAATGTTGCTCAGATTCCCTGTGTGCACTGGGTTGTTCTAAGGCCACTTAGGGCTTTAGTAACACCTTGAATGAGATCTGCAGCTGATTATTTTATTTATTTATTTATTTATTTATTTCCATTTCTATCCCGCCCCATACCCGAAGGTCTCTAGCCGGGATTAGAGGCCTATTCGCACTTCAGCCTCTATTCAACAATTAGAAAACTTCTGGTGAAGAGCATCTGCACTTCAGGGAGGCTGTTACATCCTCCCCAGAAGTTCGCTGGTAGTTATTAGGTGTGAAGCACAAAATTGTGCTCCACACCTTAACCAACATTCACCTGAAATGTATCTTGGAGCATCCAGCAGTGCGACCATCTGCACCTCTTCTGGTGCTCTGGGGTCGTCTGAGGTGCCATGCAAACGTGCTGACACCTCAGACAACCACAGACGTGACTGTGCTTGTATAGAGCATCAACGTCGTCGTCGTGACAGCGTTGACATATCCTAGTCGTGGAGGACACCACAGCCAAAATGGCGGCGCCCAGAAGAGGACCAGCCCCACAAAAGAATCAGGAAAGTATTCAGTCGCAGGGAGAGGGAACGGCCAAAGTTGACTAGCACTACAAGTGTGAGCACTAGTCAAAGTTGGTTAATTGCACTCCTTTCCCGTCCAGCGGACGGGATGGAACTGTGAAAACGCCCCTGGTCTCTCAATCCCTTCTAATCCTCGGTGTCTTTCACAGACAATGCAAAGAGTCCTCCGGTTCGTGATGGAATAGAAATGAGTGCAGAGCAGTCTCTGGATCAGGTAAGAGAAGACTACTTCTGCTTGAAGGTCTCTGATTCCTGCACATTTCCCTGAGTTTCAGTGCTTTGGTACTTTTCCAGCTTGCTCACTAGGAACCATCTTCAGCCTTTTCTCTTTGAGAATTTAGATACTTATATGCCCTCTGAAAGGAAAGCTATTTTTCATTTCCTTTCAGACCCAAATGACTTTTGAGGAGGTGGTGGTGCATTTCTCAGAGGAGGAGTGGTCTTTGCTGGATCTGGCCCAGAGGGCCTTACACAGGGAAGTCACAGAAGAGAATTCTGCAAATCTGGCCTTTGTGGGTGAGTCTCTCTCTGGATTGATGGTTATACCGATGACAGAAATAACTAGGTTGCTCTTTCTCTTAGCATTTTGTTTTATTTGCTTGTGAAGATGGCTTGTTTGCACTATGATTTCCGAGAGGAGAGTTATCTGTGCATGTTGATGGGACATGGTGGTTGTTTTTCAGCCGGGCCATCTCAAGGGCCTGACCCAGTGACTGAACACGGGGGTGAACCCAGGAAGACCTAAGTTTTAGCCTATAACTTTTAACCACTGCACTAGCCCTGTGTGAGGCCTGTGCTTATTTAATGTATTTATTATTGTTGTTTGGAATGTATGTAAATGTATTTATTGTAAGAATGGGCTTTGTAATGTGCTTAGTTAGTGAAAACATGTAAGCAGCAGGGCTCTGATACCGTAGTTAGCATAAAGGAGGGGATTGACTACTCCAGGCACAGTCAATGAGAGTGAAGGCTCGTGCCAGGCTGGAGGTATATAAACCACCTGCCAAGAAGAAGAAAAAGAGTTGGCTTTTCTACCCCGCTTTTCTCACCCATTTAAGGGGACTCAAAGCAGCTGACAAAGCTTTTCTGTTCTTCTCCCCACAACAGAACACCATGTGAGGTAAGTGGGGCTGTGAGATCTCAGAAGAGAGAAATGACTAGCCCAGGGTCACCCAGCTGGCTTCATGGGGGAGGGTGGAATCGAACCTGGTATTCCCAGATAAGAGTCCAGCTCCTTAACCACTAGACCAAACTGCTTCCTGATATTCCAGCGATCAGCTGGGAGTTTCTAACAGGGAATAAAGGAAAGAGACTTGGAAAATAGTCCTCCCATTTTTATATTGTTTAATTACTGATTATTTATTCTTTTGTGTACGTAATTTAGTTTGCATTTAAAGGTATTTTGTTGCCTGGTTTTTTTGTATGGAGCAGCAAAACATTTAAAAACTTTTGTTAGTTAGCAAGACATGAATCTAATCATTTTTTTCTTTCTCCAAGCACGTGCAGTTCAAGAAGAAAGGAGTAACCTTCAAAGGATCCCTGCAGGTTGTAAAATAGGAAAAAAATCTTGGCTGTCTATGAAAACGTTTGAGCGTGAACCAAAATCACAGATAAATTCTAGTATTCAGAAAGTTAACGCAACATACAGAGATGTGGAATGTGGCAAAGTGTCAAGCGTAACTGTAGAATATCTGAGGACCCAAGCAGCAAAAGAGCCATATAAGAACCTTCTTCATGCAAGCCACATTAATGCTACCAGAAGACTTATGGAAGATCAGGGAACTGAAATTACTGAATGTGGGAAAGATGGTCAAAGAGTGAATGATGCTCCTTCTGTTGATACTCATAGAAGGACAGGAAATCCAGTTAAAAACATAGAATGTGGTAAGACATTCAGACTGAAGGGGAAACTAAAGGAACATCAAAAGAGCCACCCTAGAGAGAAACCACATAAATGCCTGAAGTGTGGAAAGAGATTCATGTGGAGAAATTTTCTTATTGGTCACCAGCGCATCCACACCGGTGAGAAGCGATATGAGTGCATAGAATGTGGAAGGAGATTTAGGGAAAAGGGAAAGCTTACTATACATCTGAGGACGCATACAGGTGAGAAACCATATCAGTGCACTGAGTGTGGAAAGAGCTTCAGTGTGAAGGGAACCCTTACTAAGCATCAAAGAATCCATACAGGAGAGAAACCGTATAAATGCATGGTGTGTGGAAAGAGCTTCAGTCAGAGAGGTCACCTGACTTACCATCAAAGGACCCACACAGGGGAGAAACCATTTAAGTGCACCGAATGTGGAAAAGGCTTTAGTCGGAGCAGTAACCTTGCTAATCATCAAAGTACTCACACAGGAGAGAAACCATATATGTGCAAGGAATGTGGAAAGAGCTTCAGTCAGAGCAGATCACTTTCTTATCATCAGAGAACCCACACAGGGGAAAAGCCATATAAATGTACGGAGTGTGGGAAGAATTTCCGTCTCAGCCTTTCACTTTCTTATCATCAAAGAACGCACACAGGTGAGAAGCCATATAAATGCACCGAATGTGGAAAGAGTTTCAGCCGGAGCAGTTCACTTACTTATCATCAAAGAATCCACTCAGGGGAGAAACCATACATGTGCACAGAGTGCGGAAAGGGCTTCCGTCAGAGTAGGTCACTGTCTGATCATCAAAGAACCCACACAGGTGAGAATCCATATAAGTGCATGGAATGTGGAAAGAGTTTCAGTACAAAGGGGAGTCTTGTTAGACACCGACAGACCCACACAAAAGAGAAGCCATATAAATGTAAAGAGTGTGGAAGTTGCTTTGGTCAGAGCAGTCAACTTTGGTGTCATCAAAGAATCCACACATGGGGGTATAAATGCATGGAGAATGGAAAGAACTTCAGTTCACTTGCTTACCATCAAAGAACGCACACAGGTGAGAAGCCATATAAATGCACCGAATGTGGAAAGAGCTTCAGCCGGAGCAGTTCACTTACTTATCATCAAAGAATCCACTCAGGGGAGAAACCATACATGTGCACAGAGTGCGGAAAGGGCTTCCGTCAGAGTAGGTCACTGTCTGATCATCAAAGAACCCACACAGGCGAGAATCCATATAAGTGCGCGGAATGTGGAAAGAACTTCAGTACAAAGGGGAGTCTTGTTAGACATCGACAGACCCACACAAAAGAGAAGCCATATAAATGTAAAGAGTGTGGAAGTTGCTTTAGTCAGAGCAGTCAACTTTGGTGTCATCAAAGAATCCACACAGGGGGGTATAAATGCATGGAGAATGGGAAGAACTTCAGTTCACTTGCTTACCGTCAAAGGACACAAGCGGGGGAGAAACCATATGAATGCATGGAAAGTGGGGACAGCTTCAGTAAGAGAGATGACCTTACAGAACATCAAAGGATCCACACAGGAGAAACCATATAAATGTGCGGAGTGTAGAAAGAGCTTCAGTCACAGAAAATCACTTTCTTCTCATCAAAGGACCCACACAGAGAAGACCATATAAATGCACTGAGTGTGGAAGGAACTTCAGTCATGTTGCTTATTTTACTTATCAAAGGACCCACACAGGAAAGAAGCTGTATAAATGCACAGAGTGTGGAAAGAGTTTCCGTTAGAACAGTTCACTTTCTTGTCATCGAAAAACACACGGGGGGAACTATATAAATGCACAAAGCATGGAAAGAGCTTCAGTTTCAGCAATTCACTTTCTTATCCCAGAGCACATACAAGAGAAACCGTATGTGGAGTGTGGAACATGTTTCAGTTGGAGCATTCAAATGTGTTGCTTTTGTTCACTTATTCCATTGTGTCTGACTCCTTGTGATCCCATGGGACACAGAACTCCAGGCCTTTCTGTCCTCCCTATCTCCCAGTTGCCTAAGCTTATGTTCGTTGCCTCCATGACACTATCTATCCAGTGAAGAAGGAGACAAATACACATACCAGAGGTGGTACAGCAGGACTGTGTTGAGGCACTGCTGTGATAGCAAGGCATTTTTGGGTTTGTAAAACCCTTGCATTCAATCAGTTCTGGTGGCCCAACAAACATTGAGACATTGAAAATTATGTGCAGAGTTACCCCACATACATGCCATGGCAAAAAGTGCTGGGGAAGAAGAGTTGGCTTTTCTACTCTGTTGCGGACACCCTGTGAGGTGGGTGAGGCTGTGAGAGATCAGTAATAGAGCTGTGACTAGCCCAAGGTCACCCAGCTGGCTTTGTGGGGGAGGGCAGAATTGGACGCGGTATTCACAGATAAGAGTCTGGCTCCCTAACCACTAGACCAAACTAGCTCACCCCACCCATCCCTTTTAATGCCCCCACCCATCCCTTTCCATCCCACCTCACCTTCACCTGACTCACCTGCCATGATTTCTGGATGGGGACCTGTGCACGCAGCTCCAGAAGGCCTACTTTGGCTCAGACAAGCGCGAAAATAGCAATGGAGGATGTGGATGTAGCTCCATTTGGTGGTAACAGGGCATGGCTAGTGGGATGGGAGGTTGGGCTGGGCTGGGCAGATCCAGCCCTCATTGAAGCTTTGATAAAGCTTTCACAAAGGCTGTATCCACTCTGTTTGCAGGTGAATGTGGGCCTTCACGTGTAGGCCCCCTTTCAGTTTGCCCAAGAATGTCAACATTTGTACAAATGTGTACAAATTTTGAATGGTTCATGCACATGATGGTTCATGCACATCCCTAAGTCTGATATCCTATTTCTCTGAAAAAACATTAAGGGTGTGTTCCCATACCATGTTTAAATCCAAATTGAATCCAAATTTGGTACCCAAAATTTCCATTTAATTTTTACTCCCATATTTTATGAGGATTATCCTGTGAAAATCTGCAGAAAAAAAGTCCTGAAAAAAACGGTTCTCGGCACCCTTTTGGAGCCAAGTCTGCTTTCCCCCCTCCCCAATAGGAATGCCCCAGAGCTATTCCAGGCAGAGATCTATCCTTCTGACCAATGCCTGCCAGATGGTGGGTAGGATTTCACAGCTGCAAAGGTCTCCCCCCTCCCCACCCCTCACTATGCCTGCTCTGAACATGATTGCAAGAGGAGAAAGAAAAAAAAATAAAGCACCAGCCAGCCTCAAAAGATACAATTGTAGCAAGGAAATTATTTTAAAGTCACCAGCCTCAAGAGATTAATTTATAGCAAGACAAGGATGGCAGAGCAGGAAGGGAATAGCCTCTCTCTCTCTCCCCACTCCATGAGAGCTGTCTTTTAGCCTCCAATTGCTTTCCACTGTCTGTTCCTTCATTCATCTCCTTGAGCGCAAACTGGCTGTCTTCCCAGTAAAGTGAAAGGAGGTAACATTACCAGGAACATCCAAACTGAAAGGGAAAGTGTGATTGACCTCTGTGTCTGTTCTTCCACTCAACTGATTGATTAGGGCAGGCTTACAGGGTTTTGCACTGGAGGGGCAGGCGCAGAAATTAAAAGGTCATGTTTCTCTGTGCTGGGGATTTGGGCGGTTCACCCTGGTTTATCGTCAGGCAAATGGGAACAGCCGAGAATGTGCACTCTGACCTGTATTCAGATTAAAATAGTCCAAACAGGACTAAAAAAAGTCAAACGGGCTAGATCCTCTAGGCTGGAGGCCTCCAGGCAGGATGCCTCTTTGCTCTAGTGGTTAGGGAGCCAGACTCTTACCTGGGAATACCGGGTTCAATTCCATCCTCCTCCATGAAGCCAGCTGGGTGACCTTGGGCTAGTCACAGCTCTCTTCTGAACTCTCACAGCCCCACCTAGCTCACAGGGTGTCTGTTGTGGTGAGAACAGAAAGCTTTGGCAGCTACTTTGAGTCCCCTTAAATGGCTTTTCTACCCTGCTTTTCTCACCCAACTCTTCTTCAAATCTAGTGGGGGAAGTTGGCTTTGTACATATCCCTAAGGTAGGCTGTGACTCATCAAGGTATTTAGTTGTAGGAATAAATGTTTAAAATCTAATATCGGGATGTATGTACAAGCATATGTAAAGTTTGTGCATGTAGGTAAATTCTACCATCAAACATACGACTCTGGGCCTTTTTGCATTTAGACCATCAGGACAGCCCCGCACTGAATCCGCATTCTGCCCATAGCATGTGCGGCCATCTTAATTGTCTGCCCCAGACTCGGTGTTCCCCCTACTTTCTTGTGTGAATGCTGCAGGTGGGCACACAGCATGGCTGTGCAAATGCACATGGTGTTGTGATTGCCATGGCAATGCAGATGATCCGGGATGGGCCATGTGCTCTGTGACAGCCACAATTTAAGTTTAGGCTGGTGCTGGCGTTTGTGGTGAAAAAAAATGTCCTCTATGACATCTGAAACATGTAGCTAGTACAAGGTAGCTAGTACAGAAAAAGATCTACAGAGCACACCTACCATCTGGCTGACTCCTGGAGGACTGCTGCCTGTTGCCTGCGGCTGTGTGAGAGAGACTCCCAGGTCTTGCAGGATTAGGACCAAGCTCCCAGGCAGAGAGAGCTTCCACCTGCTGCCTTCCTGGAAGGACATATAAGGTGGGGCCTGGGTAGTTGGAAAAAGATCTGCACTGCATACCTATCATCTGGCTGACTCCTGGAGGACTGCTGCCTGTTGCCTGCTGCTGCCCTGAAAAACTGCTGCCTGCTGCCTGGGGTCATCTGTGTGAGAGAGACTCCCAGGTCTTGCACGATTAGGACCAAGCTCCCAGGCAGAGAGAGCTTCCACCTGCTGCCTGGCTGGAACACATCTTTTAGAACACACCGATACCAGGAGCACAAAATGCCAGAGGTATCCAGCCTGATGGATGGACAAAGGGGGGGAGAAGCTCAGCGGTCAGCTGTCATACCTGCCTTATAAGTTTTTTTAAATTATGATGTAATGTATTATTTGTGATCCCATAATGCAGGGATCCTCAAACTACGGACCGCGGGCCACATGCGGCCCGCCAAAGACATTTATCCGGCCCGCGGAGTCCCTCGCTGCCCCCTCCCTCTCCCACCCATGGAGGAAGCCCTCTCCGCCCCTCTCTTCACCTCGCCTTCTTCAGCTCGGCAGGAAAAGCGTTTGGAGCCCCAAATCCCGTCCCCTGGGACTCTATAATCCTCCTCACAAACCGCAAATCCCAGCGACCTCCAGGCCCCTTTGAACCAATGCTCCTTCCCCCAAACTTAACAGGCAAGCTAGGGCGCCAGCCATTAATGCTGGCTGCTGGTCCAGGACAGAAGGTAAGTTTCCATGCAGGAAACTCCCCCCCAGCCACCCCCTCAAGAAAGGGTGCCAGTCACACACACACACACCGGCCTCCCCAACAAGCCCACAGAGGCTTTTTTCCCTCTCATGGTGACAGTGAGAGAGAAATGCCTCTCCCTCCCATCGAGACGAGGGAAAAATTGTGGTGCCGAGAGGGTCTGCAAAGTGCTTCTGCAAAGTGCCTGGAGGAGCAGGAAGAAGAAGAACCGGCTTTTCTCACCCACTTTTCTCACCCATTTAGGGGGTCTCAAGGCAGCTGGCAAAGCTTCTGTTCTTCTCTCCTCAACAGACACCCCGTGAGGCAGGTGGGTCTGTGGGAGCTCAGGGGAGATGGCTGGGCTGTATGGAACGAGGGTTGCTGCTGGGTCGCCGTTTTGCTTTCACTGTTTCATTCTGACTCTTCCCTTGCTCAAGCTTTTTGTCTTTCTGGACTGCAAATAGTTGCTTGCTTGTTTGAATTTGCTATTGTAAATTGCTTATATATTTTAATTTGGTGAACAATACTGCTTATTTGCCTGATTTTTGTGGGTTAAATAATTACTTGTTTGAGGGCTGTGCTTCTGGAGGGAGTAAAAGAGGAGAGGAGAGGGGGTACTCAAGGGAGGTTCATTTTAGTTTTAAATTCTTCATGCTCTAATACTGTATTGTTGTTTCTCTTGCTTCATTTTTGTGGAATAGAAGTTTTAAAAAAGCTGTTCCTGTTCTGAATGAGAAATGTATTCTTGTGCTTTGGTTTTGTGTGACTTTGGGGGTAGGGATCTATAAGTCACTTTGGGCAGTTGGGGGGGGCGTTGCTGTATTTATAATAAGCTGTCTCTAAGTTATTTTTGTTCCTTGTTGTTTATCTGAATCTAAGCACTGCAGGTTCCCTTCATTTGTATCTTTGTGGTGGCACTGGTGACCAGGAGGGGGAAGGTCAGTGGCAAAAGTGCCCAAGGATGTGGCCAGATGCTCTTTGGCTTGGCTTTTTCTGCCAGGGAACAGGAAACTGAAAGGGCTGCCTGCCATAATACAGGTGTAGAGCAGGAAGAAAAGGGTCTTTTGGTTCTTGGATGGGAAGATGACAAATTTATTTCCAAGCATCCGTGGCTGCAGATCAGATCAAGTTTCCTTATGCTTTGGCTGAGTATTGGTGGCTCATATGTTCTCATGATAGCGGTGCTGCTGCAACGGGTGGCACAGAAGATGCCCTGCACATGGAATTATAATTTGTGTCTTGTTACCTTACTGTTAGCTGTTTATGTGGTGCAAGATGGTGCCTAAAAGGTGCAAAACCAGGACATTGGCTTTTTACGCATATTGTTGATTTTTTATTTTTTTTTATTTTTGGTAGCAGGCATAATTCTGGAGTTGCCTTGATTTTGTGTTTGATTATTATCCAGTCAGGTTGGATTAGTAAAGTTATAAAGTTAGCCTTGACACTAAAATGTTAAATCTTTGTTCCTCTGGTTGTTATGGGAATGTGAAAAAAGTATTTTAATGCCCATCAAATAAAAGTGCAAATATTTCCATTTTGCAAAATTAAAAAAAAAAAATTTCCAGACCCATCTTCTAAAATTGAACTTGGGGTAAACTACACATGGTTATGGAACTCTTTGAAGAAGTTAATTCCCCTCATCTCTCTGCCTCTGTATGGATGGCAAGTCATGTGTGTACCCTGACACACTTTTATGAGACTTGCAACTTAGATGTCAGTGTTACCTTCTCACTTCTTCTGTACCACTGCTTGTAAATCTCATGGGCTGCAGACGAATTGAGAAGTCCTGTCGCATTTGCAAGAACTTTGTGAATCCTCCTGTAAGTAGTGTTTTCACTGTGGATCACTCAGCAGCCCCGTCCCCTGACCCCAGTGGCTCCACCCCCTGACATTAGAGGCTGCACCCCCTGACCCTGGCAGTCCCGCCTCCAACTATATTCCAGCCCTCCAATGGTCTGAGGGACAGTGAACTGGCCCCCTGTTTAAAAAGTTTGAGGACCCCTGCCATAATGTATTAGTTATAATAGGCAAAGGTATTATTTGATGCTGTATTTTTTTTCTCTCTGTATTATTTAAACTGCCTTGGGCAAAAGATTTTCTTTCTTTTAAGTTGTTGATTATAAGTGTTGTTCCACCCTGTGGTGGAAAGGATGTTATAAGCAAACATTATTAATATTTTCTAGATTACATAGCTTATTAGAATTTTATACATTGCTTATGATATATAGTTGTTTTAGTTATTGAAATTGATGGGTTTTTTATTTGCTGTATTTACTCGTTGTATTCCCCTGAGGTATTTGCACTGTATTTTTTTTCTATTTGTTGTAAACCGCCTTGGGCAGTTTAAATTGAAATGGAAATGAAAGGTGGGGGAAGGAAGGCACTGAAGAATCTGGAATATCTATATATTTGTCACTCGCTGAAAACTGCTTGAATAGCTTTCCTTCTCTCTCCCTTGGAATTGATAAATGCAATTATTTTACCTTGTTAAGGGAAGGGCTGCTTTCGTGTGTTGCCCTTTTCTCGGCAAAATTCAGTTATGACATGGATGCTGGAGGATTGAATAAAACTTTCTTTATAAACTGAATGAAGTGTTTCATTATTTCAGCTCTGATCCAAGTCTCACACGCGGTTATTGAAACTGTAGCCACCAGAATGCCTTCCTTCTACCAGAATCTGGAGGAAAGCCAAGGGCTAAAGCAGTACTGCCCTAACGTTAGGGGGGATCTCAAGGAGATGGGCCTTTAGTACTTGCACTCTCAGGGACATGCAAGAGAGCCTTTTCTGTGGTGGCCCCCTAGACTCTGGAAAAGCATCCCGTTTTGTTTGTATTCGGAGGGGTTTAATTGTAAGCCACTCAGAGATCTTAGGATAGGGGGTGGGATATAAACATTTTAAGTAAATAAAGTCAGGAGAATCACATTACATCTCCAGGTCCGGGTGCAACAATCTTTTCCCTCCCCCCCTCAAAAAAAAACCCTATGCCTACGATGCCAACATCTAGCCGCTGTAGGTTGCATACGACCACACAACTCTTTCCCCTTGGAGGACTGAGATGTCCCTCCTCTATTCTGGGGAGGGTTATGATTAGCTCTGTGCTCTTGATCCAGGGTGGAAGGCTGCAGGGAAGGGCATGACTAGATTTTCCCTTAAGGGTAGGACCCCTTTTGAGATAAGGGCTCCCCCCTGCCATTTGGCACCGGTGGGAGGAGTGCTGGAGTCAGGGAGGAATCCCCGCTTGTCAATCTTTGCATGTAGAAATGTGTTTTCCTGCCTCACCTTGGCTTGCAGCAAAGCATCCTTTGCAATAAAAGGCTGCAAAGAAAATGCTTCAGTGGGTAGGTGAAATAGGGCCCATCCCAGGACTCCCCACTTTTTCTTTTGCTTCTGTCAGACTGGATCTTCATAACATACACACACACATACAAACACAGAGTTTTTCTTGCTTTAGGTTGTGTGTCATGCTCCAAACTTCTATGCAATTTCACAGTTTTCCACCTTCCTCTTCTTCCTTTCAGCAGTGGGGTTTGGATAGAAGAAGAGCTGGCTTTTCTACCCTGCTTTTCTCACCCATTTAAGGAAACTCTAAGCGGCTGACAAAGCTTTTCTGTTCTTCTTCCCACAACAGAACACCCTGTGAGAGCTCAGAAGACAGCTGTGACTAGCCCAAGGCCACCCAGCTGGCGTCATGGGGGAGGGCGGAATCGAACCCAGTATTCCCAGATAAGAGTCCGGCTTCCTAACCACTAGACCCTGGGAAGCTGAAACCGTGGTTACCAGTTCAGTGGGTATGGGGGTACAACTGTGCTTTTAAAAAACTGAACATCAGCCAAGTTCAGGATCTTCATGGAAGGAATTTCTTACCAAGAGAGGCCACAATGCCATAATTTTCTTGCATGACTTCCCAGTAGAGAGTGCGCTGGCCTCCATCTAGCATTCTTCTGTGACGCACACGGCCACATCCTGGAAGGTCACTGGCTGGTGCAGGGGGGAAAGATCCAAACAGATTCTTTCATTCATTCATTCTCTTCATTTCCCACTCTATACCTTAAGCTCTTAGGATGACTTACAACATTTAAAATATATAAACACATTAAGAAGTGTTGTCTTTTATGCCCCACTTTTCTCAAAGCAGCTGACAAATCTTTTGTTCTTCACCCCACAACAGACACCCTGTGAGGTAAGTGGTGGGCTGTGAGAGCTCAGAAAGAGAGCTGTGACTAGGCTAAGGTCACCCACCTGGCTTCATGGAGGAAGAAGCAGAAGGAGTAGGAGATGGCTTTTACATCCCCATTTTGCTCAACCTTAAAGGGACTCAAAGCTGCTGACAAACATTCTATTCTTCTTCCCACAATAGACACTTTGTGAGGTAGGCGGAGCTGTGAGAGCTCAGAGCTGTGACTAGCCCAAGGTTACCCAGCTGGCTTCATGGAGGAGTGCAGAATCAAACCTGGCGATTATGAGGTATGAGTCCAGCACTTTAATCACAAGACCAAACTGGCTCAGGGAGGGAGGAAACCACTTTCTTAAGACTCCCCCCCTGCCCCCATCACCACTGTTATCTCCCCTTCAGATTTTCTTCTTTACCCAAAATGGCTCCTTGGCTCATCCCGATTAAGGGAAGTACCCAATGTGTTTCCACCGGTGATCTAGCACCCAATAGCAATGGGTGCTAGCCTGCCTGCTGTGGAAACACCAGAGCACCCATGTGCAAATCTGGATCTACCCACGAGGGGTCTGCCTGTCACCCCAGGTGTTTTGGGGGACAGGGGGTGCAATCTCCATAGAAGCTCCAGAGTATCTTAGAAGATCCTCCGGAGTGGTTCCATAGAATCTCCGGAGCGATCTGCCGCTAACTTAGAAGATCCTCCAGAGCCTTTGACAGCTGCATTGCGCTCGCAAGGGGTTTTCTTTGGCGCCTGTGCTCATCTCCTCTCCAGCCATGGCGAGCAACGGTGTCGCTCTCACCAGGCCTTGAGGAAAAGGCAGGAGCACAGCAGGAGCAGAAGGCAGACGGAGCCGAGCTCGGGAGTCCCCGGCTGAGTCGGAGACCGCCAGCCGCACCTCACCCCAAGTCCTGCTTTGGGGAGCCAGGAGGGAAACGCTGTGCGTCAATGAGCCACATGGGCAAGCGTGCAGGGTCAGGATTTTCACCACCCTGCTTGCCCCTGCCTAGGCGGCACCTCTGAGGAGCAAACAACCTTCCTTCCGTCGAGCTTGTTGCACGCAGCCACAACAGGCTCCAACAGCCCAAGAAGTCAGACTGACTGACTATGTGTGTCTGTCAGCTGTGGAGGAGGGAGGAGCAAAGTGGTCCCCTGGCCCAGTGATTGACAAAGGGCGCTGACAAATGGTGAACAGGAGGAGGGTCCTGTTCTCGTGCTTTTGTTCAATCAGAGGCTGCAAAAGACACCCACCCTTGCATGCATGCATGCCTGCCTTCGTGTTGCAAAACATTTTCCCTCTTCTGCCCCTGGACTCCACTTCCCAGCAGCCCCTGCAGGACCAGCAGTCACAGGCAAAGTGGGAGTTAGGAAACCATACATCTGGACAGACACTCGACAGCGTGATTCCCCCCCCCCGCCCCCCCACGACTCCTGGCTTGGAAATACTTATTTCGGAAATCTCCCAACAGGACAAGAGGGCCATCCCATAATACGCCCTCTCAATTTCTTCCTGCCAGCTTTGCATATCGCTTTTCCTCTAGCTTTCCTGGGCCTTATTTATTTAGCGTTTGACAAATTCACACAAGTTTAGACCACACCATAGAACCAGGAGGCCCTTTAAGACTGTCCAGGTTTTAGATAGGAGCCTCAATATGACTGCTCTTCAGCACCACCCAGGGAACACGGGTGACTTTGGAGTGTCTTGACCCCTTTCCTGAGGTAATAGGAACTCTCAACACGCTCACACTGTCCAGGGCTTTCCTTGTCACAGTTTGGTCTAGTGGTTAGGGAGCTGGACTCTTATCTGGGAATACCGGATTTGATTCCACACTCCTTCAAAAAAGCTAGGTTGGTGACCTTGGGCTGGTCACAGCTCTCTTCTGAGCTCTCACAACCCCACCTACTTCATAGGGTGTCTGTTGTGGGGAGAACAGAAGGTTTGTCAGCCATTTTGAATCCCCATAAATGGGTGAGAAAAGTGGGGTAGAAAAGCCAACTCTCCTCCTCCTCCTCCATGAAACCAGCTGGCTGACCTTGGGTGAGTCACAGCTCTCTTCTGAGCTCTCACAGCCCCACCTACTTCACAGGGTATCTGTTGTAGGGAGAACAGAAGGTTTGTCAGCCGCTTTGAGTCCCCTTAAATGGGACCGGTGGGAGTGTTAACACCCTAAAAAAACTCTAGATTTTTATGTATTTATTTGATTTTCATACCACGTAATATCACACTCTCAAGGTGGTTCACAAGAGAAACAATAAAACAATCTTTTACAATAGAATAAAAGAAGCATACACACACCACATTGAAAGAAGGGTGTTTCACAGCCTGGGGCTGACCACAGAATAGACCACCAAATTCTGGGAGGGACAGGATTGTAAGAAGGTGCCTCCTCTGAAGATCACAGGTGACAAGCAGGGGCTATATAGGGAGAAGGAGTCCCAGATGATTCAGGTATCAAAAGGCAGAGACAATGAATAAAACATAGAACATAAGAGATGCCCTGCTGGATCAGGCCACAACCCATCTAGTCCAGCACCCTATCACACACAGTGGCCTACCAAATGCTCATGGGCATCTCAAGCAGAGACGAGGACAAACCAATTCCTGCTCTTGAATCCCAGCAAATGGCCTTAGAAGCGCCCCGCTTCCCCCTCCCCCCCCCCCGCCTAAAAGATGTACCTAGGCATTCATTCTAGGCATGACTTGGGTCAGCAACTGAATCAGCAACTGGTTTAGGGCTGCATCCAGATTAGTGGATTAAATCTGCAGTTATAACAAAATCCACAGTTTACCTGACTGCAAATCAACACTCTGTCATCTGGATTTCTGCAGCCCCCTCCCCCCCGCAGCTTCCTCCTTGGGAAGCTGCAAATCTTCTGTGTCATGTGGGATGGAGCAGCCAAAGGGAACTGAGCTGCAGCCTCAGCTCTCCTTTGGCTGTTTCTTGACATCCTATCAGGATGGCATGAAATTTCAAATTTACCTGACACTGCAGAGTAAATGTTCATCGTTCTGCAATTGGTACATTTGCAGTAGCAGGGGCATAATGCGCAGCCGCTACGAAGTATCGGGCTTCAGGTGAGACACCCACACCCTGATTGTGCATTGGAATGCGCAGCACTGCCAAGTCTGGACTCTTATCTGGGAATACCACGTTCGATTCCACCCTCCCCCATGAAGCTAGTTGGGTGACCTTGGGCTAGTCACAGCTCTCTTCTGAGCTCTCACAGCCCCATAGGGTGTTCTGTTGTGGGGAGAAGAATGGAAAAGCTTTGTCAACTGCTTTGTGTCCCCTTAAATGGGTGAGAAAAGTAGGGTAGAAAAGCCAACTCTTCTTCTTCTTCCAAGGACTGGGGTGATGTGAGCTACACTGGACAGACCTGTAGAGATTTCCAACACAGAAATATTTGGGAATTTTGCCCTTAATAATGGTTTCCATTATCTTCCCTGGAATAGAAGATGATAGGCCTATAATTTCCTGGGTCTCCAGCCCCTTTTAAAAACTGGAGTTAGGCTAACAATGAATAAATACATTTGTGGAAGGACATGACATAAAATGAATATGTAAGCAAAAGCAGTTAATTTCACTGTAACTGATGCTTCATTTTTACAGTATAGGGTGAAATATGAACATTGTTGATACACCAACTTTTGTGTCTTTGAAAATATATATATGAGGCACAAATGGAGTCCATTTCTGAATTCTAGGAGAAAAAAATTGAATTCTGACAATCTTGCAGTAAGAATTATGGAAGGACCAACACTGTGACAAGAATCTTGAATTCAGAATATTTTAAAATCCATTTCTCAGATGGACAAGTTCAGTCAAACTCTAGGTAACTTCCATAGATTCCTTAAATACACCTCAACATATGGTTGTTGGAAAGCAACTGTACTACACTCAAAACATCTCTTTCCACACTGCATTCACTCACATTTTCTCCAATATTTTGTTCACACCCCATGCACTGATATGGATTATCTCCTGTGTGAGTCTTGAAATGTCCTTCAGCGAGGCTCTTTCCACACTCCATGCATTTATACAGCTTTTCCTCCATGTGGGTCTTTTGATGGGTAGCCAGATCACCTTTTCTACTGAAGCTCTTTCCACACTCCGTACATCGATATGGCTGCTCCTCTGTGTGGCTTCTGAGATGAGATGCAAGATAACTGCTACGGCTAAAGCATTTTCCACACTCCATGCATTTATAGGGCTTCTCCCCCGTGTGGGTTCTTTGATGCAGAGTGAGTGTTCCCTTTGTACGGAAGCTCTTTCCACACTCCACGCACTTAAATGGCTTCTCTCCTGTATGAGTCCTCCGATGGGCAGCAAGATTCCCCTTCCCGCTGAAGGCCTTTCCACACTCCGTGCACTGAAATGGCTTTTCCCCCATGTGGGTTCTGAGATGAGAAGTAACATAACTGCTCTGACTGAAGCTCTTTCCACACTCCATGCATTTATAAGGCTTCTCCCTTGTGTGGGTCTTCTGATGACTAGCAAGGGTTCCCTTTCTATTGAAGCTCTTTCCACACTCCATGCACCAATATGGTTTCTCCCCGGTGTGAGTTCGAAGATGACACGTGAGGTAACTCCTTCGAATGAAGCCCATTCCACACTCCATACATTTATAAGGTTTTTCTCCCGTGTGGATCCTTTGATGATAAGTAAGCTCAGTCTTCTGATTGAAACTCTTTCCACACTCAACACATTTATACGGCTTCTCTTCTGCGTGGGTCCTCTGATGATAAGTCAGGTGACTGCTTTGACTAAAGCTCTTTCCACACTCCACGCATTTATATGGTTTTTCCCTTGTGTGGGTCCTTTGATGATACGTAAGGTGACTGCTCCGACTGAAGCACTTTCCACACTCCACACATTTATATGGTTTCTCCCCTGTGTGGGTCCGCTGATGTTCAATGAGTGTTCCCTTTGTCGTGAAGCTGTTTCCACACTCCAAGCATTTATAGGGCTTCTCTCCTGTGTGGGTCCTTTGATGTCTAGCAAGATGCTCCTTTCCTCTAAACCAGTTTCCACACACCAGGCAGTTATAGGGTTTCTCTCCTGTATGGGTTCTTTGATGATATGCAAGGTTACTGCTCCAAATGAAACACTTTCCGCACTCCAGGCATTTATATGGTTTCTTCCCTGCGTGGGTCCTTTGATGCTCCATCACAGTGCCCTTCGTACTGAAGCTGCTGCCGCATTCCATACATTTATAGGGCTTCTCCCCTGTGTGTGTTTGTTGATGTCTAACAAGACTTCCCTTTCCCCTGAAGCTCCTTCCACACTCCACACACTGATACGGCTTCTCCCCTGTGTGGGTCCTTTGATGATATGTAAGGTTACTGCTCCTCCCAAAGCACTGTCCGCACTCCATACACTGATATGGTTTGTCCCCTGTGTGGATTTTTTTATGCATTGTAAGTGTTCCCTTCATACTGAAGCACTTTCCACACACTGTGCATTGATACGGCTTCTCCCCTGTGTGGACACGCTGGTGGCAAATAAGGAGGCTGCTCCAAATGAATCGCTTCCCACACTTTGAGCATTTGTGTGGTTTCTCTCTTGAGTGGCTCCTTTGATGTTTCATTAGTTTTCCCTTAACACTAAAAATATTAACACATTCTACGTTTTTATCTGGACTTCCTGCTCTTCTATGAATATTAACAGAAGAAGCATCACTCATTCTTTGGCCGTCATGTCCTTGCTCATATTGTCTAATATCTGTCATTTCAGTTTCTTGATAATTTATAAATCCACATTCCATATTTGTGTACATTTTTCTTCCGCGAATATTGTGACGTATACTTGATTTTGTTTCATTTTCTAAAATTTTTCCAGATCGCAAATATGTTTTTTCCATTCTGCAATTGGTGGGTATCCTCAGAATGTTTTTCTTTTTTTCTTCAACTGTCCATGCTTCTAAAAACAGAAAAAAGAAAAAAAAACCAGTTCATGCCTTGTGAATTTATTTTAATTTTTTAAATTTATTCATGCCTTGTTAATTTATTTTAATGCTTTTCATTTATTCATAACTAAACGTCAGATTACAAAATACCTTGAAATGAAATATAACTATGAAATAATCCGTTTCAAAAAAGGATAAGGAATGATAGCCTACATTCTTTTTCAAACCTAGTGGTCTAGTGGCTAGGGAGCCGGACTCTTATCTGGAATACCGGGTTTGATTCCGCCCTCCCCCACGAAGCCAGCTGGGTGACCTTGGGCTAGTCACAGCTCTCTTCTGAGCTCTCACAGCCCCACCTGCCACGCCACACAGGGTGTTCTATTGTGGTGAGAAGAATAGAAAGCTTTGTCAGCCACTTTGAGTCCCCTTAAATGGGTGAGAAAAGCAGGGTAGAAACGCCAACTCTTCTTCTTTGTCATTTTCTTTTTTCCTAGGCCTCCATTGCTAGAAAATCCCAGATGATCTTTGGTACTAAAGTAAAGAGTTGAATAATTTGCAATACCCTATTCTTGTTTCCAAGTGCCATGGCAGAGAATGCAGAAATGTGCATTTCTACAATACCTTCATTCCACACTTCGCATCTTCTATGGCATCTTCTCCTCCTCCTCCTCCTCGCTGCCACCTCTCCTGCCACTTTCGCTGGGCACTGGTAAGCCAGTCCAGCAATGCCTAACCCCACCCAGGTCACTGTCCTGTGGCAGAATGGCAAACCAGAGGTAGGTCGATAAAAAAGTTGTATTGGCTGCCAAATTGTGACTGAGCCCAATTCAAGATATTAATCTTAAGTTATGGGGTCCTACATTACTTGGTCCCCAATATCTTAAGGAAGGCCTTCTTCTGTATCAACCTGCCAGTGCCTTAAGATCTGTAAGGGAATCCCTCCTGGTTGTACCACAACCCTCAGTAGCAAACGGGGCCTTCTCAGTGATGGCTCCCAGGTTTCAGAATAGTCTCCCCCTCTGAGGCCCAATAGACATCTTTGTTTCATACTTCAACGAGAGCAGTGAAGACGCACCTCTTGGCCCTGGCCTTTGCCTAAATAAGGAAACAGTTTTTTCACCCAGCTTTCAAGCATTGCTATAGTTCTATTATGTCCATTGTACATTTTGTGTTTAGTGCTGTAACCATACTGAGTCTTTTGGGTATAGGGCGGGATAAATAAATGAATGAATATTTTCTCCCCCTTATTTATTTATTTATTTATTTATTTATTTATTTATTTATTTATTTATTTATTTATTTATTTATTTATTTATTTATTTATTTATTTATTTATTTATTTATTTATTTATTTATTTATTTATTTATTTATTTATTTATTTATTTCCATTTCTATCCCACCCCATACCTGAAGGTCTCTGGGTGGGTAACAACAGATCAAACAGCATTTAAAAAACATATTAAAAACAAGACACAAGTAAAAAACATATTAAAACCAGGTATAAAACCAAGGTATTAAAAACAAAGCACAGATTAAACTAAGGTACATAATTAAAACCTCTGACTTAAGCCATGCATCCAATGGTCTGTTAATAAAACTGTAACCAAGGGGAGAATGAGTCAATGCAGATGTCAGATCAGGTATAAGAAGAATCTCTTTTGGAGGAGGCAAACTGAGTACCTTTTGCTCCAAGACATTCAGCTCGCTAGAAATCTGGAAGCCAGACTAGGTATTTTAAGAACATAAGAGGAGCTCTGCTGGATCAGGTCACAGCCCATTTGTCAACCTGCCTGTGCCTTAAGATCTGTAGCAGAGGCCCTCCTTGTTGTACCACCGCCCTCAGGAAAAGGGGAGAATACTAGGGATAGGGCCTTCTCATTGATGGCCCCCAGTCTGTGGAATACTCTCTCCCTTGAGGTATATCAGGCACCTTGGCTTTACGTGTTTAGGAAGACATACAACACTAGAACCAGGAGGCATTCTAGGAAGCTGATGGATAGGAGAGTCAGATCAGAGAAAAGGAAGTATTTCTTCACCCAGAGGGTCATCGGTTTATGGAATTTGCTGCCAGAACAGGTGGTAACAGCTACCAGCCTAGATGGCTTTAAAAAAAAATATTAAAGATGGTTTTAAGGTAGGGTTAGACAAATTTATGGATGACAGATGTATCAATGGCTACTAGAATGAATGCCTAGGTACATCCTTCAGGCTGGGGGAAGCGGGGAGGGGGGAAGCAGGACGCTTCTAAGGCCATTTGCTGGGATTCAAGAGCCGGAAAAGGTTTGTCCTTGTCTCTGCTTGTGACACCCATGAGCATTTGGTGGGCCTCTGTGTGCGACAGGATGCTGGACTAGATGGGCTGTGGCCTGATCCAGCAGGGCTTCTCTTATGTTCTTACAGTGAAGACACATCTCTTTGTGGCTAAATGGTGATGTAGCTTTTCCTCCCCTCTTTTCAGGCACCTTTATTGTTTTTGTATGTTTTTATACATTTATATTTCATTTAAAATATTGTTAGCTGCACTGAGACCTTTAGGTACAGGGCAGGATAAAAATGCAAATAATAAATTAAATAGATAAGCCTGCATCCTGTCTCACACAGTGGCCCACCAACTACTTATGACGTATCAAGCAGAAGGCGAAGACAAAACTTTCACCTGCTCTCAGCAACCTGCAAATGGCCTTTAAGAGGACCCTTCCTGCCTCTGCAACCTGGAAGCGGTACCTGAGCATCCATTCTAGCACAGCCCATTTGGTCAAGCATCCATAATTCTCTCTCTGTCACTTCCTTCACCTGCGTTTTAGCCATAGTGGCAGTTGGGGAATCATCTTAATGTATGAGCCAGAGCTTGGGTGCTCAAAGGATATAGGAAAAAGAAATATTCCAGAATGCAGTCATGGAAAATAGCATTCTTCGGCATGCCTAGTTTATCCCCCACTTCCCTTCTCTGAACTATGTGTCACTCCTTCCCCCAGCTGCCAAGATGGGGGTGGTGTGGTGGTGAATGTTAGAGGGTAAGATGAAGAAGAAGTTGGAAGGGACCTCTAGGGTCATCAAGTCCAACCCTCTGCTCAATGCCCAAAGACACCTCAATAGAAAATTCATGTTCATTTTTGCAATATTTTGTATTTCTGCCTTTGCCATTCTGAATGTCCAAATGAGCTGTTTTTCTGAGATGACTTCTGATCTGTTTTATTCCCGATAAGTCTCTGTTTATGTACCGTACATTTCTCATTGTTAAAGCCTGTGCAAAGATCGTGCTAAATTCCTTTGGGGTTTGAATTTGGGTTTGTTTTGGGGATTATTCAAAATTCTGCTCCATAATTAGTAATATGGGGTTGTTCCTCAGCCAGGTTGTCCCAGGAACCTGATGCCGGTGACGCTCCTCCTGTTTCATCCAAGCCTGGGAGAGGGAATTGGTTCCAGTTAATTAAAAAGTTGCATCTCCAGTAAGCCTCTGCCTTTGCTATGGTGGAACAGTTCTTTTCTTCCCAGATCAAGGAGCGTCAGAGTGCCCACCAATATCAAGACACATGGACCAGGCCGAGTTAACGTCTGTCATTCTCCAGAGATTAGGTTGAGCTGCTTTATTCAAGGGACCTCCTTGCAGAGAGGCAAAACCAGATCTTCTCCAATTCCACCAGTTGCTTCTTCTATGACTCTAATGTAGAGTAAATGTTCCACTGTCCAAAAGTATTTGATCACACGCGGCAACCTATCCCACTGACTGATTGCCTGCACTGTCAGGAGGTTTTGGCCTTTCTACCCGGCCTTTCTCACCCATTTAAGGGGATTCAAAGTGGCTGTCAAAGCTTTCTGTTCCTCTCCCCACAGCAGAACACCCTGTGAGGTAGGTAGGGCTGTGAGACCTCAGAAAGAGAACCTAAGAACATACGAGAAGCCCTGCTGGATCAGACCACAGCCCATCTAGTCCAGCATCCTGTCACACACAGTGGCCCACCAAATGCTCATAGGCATCTCAAGCAGAGACAAGGACAAACCTTTTCCTGCTTTCGAATCCCAGCCCAAGGTCACCCAGCTGGCTTCATGGAGGAGAGCGGAATCACACCCGGTATTCCCAGATAAGAGTCCAGCTCCCTAATCACTAGACCAAACTGGGACACAAGGTATTGGAGATACCTTCCAATACACAGTAATAAACACTTGATTAAAAATCAACAGGTCAAGTATCTCATCTCACACAGTGATTTACCAGCTGCTTCTGGGCATCTCAAGCAGAAGATCAAGCAAAACTACCTCCCCTCCAATCCCTGAAAATGGCTTTCCTGGCAACCTGGAGGTACCCATTTCAGTAGCCACAGATAAATGTGGCTGCATTGCATATAATTTTCCACTTGAAATCATTCTAAGCTCAGGTCTAACAGAGACAGTGCTCTTACCAAGTGATGCTATAATCCCGTAAGTCTCTCGCATGACTTCCTTGCAAAGATTTCGTTGGCCTGCATCTAGCAGAGCCCATTCTTCCTCTGTGAAGCACACTGCCACATCTTGGAAGCTCACCAAGCCCTGGGGAGAAAAGAATCATATTCAAAATAATTCTCCCTTGGCTAGTATCCTTACTTGGCCTATACTTTTCATGATTTTATAGCGATACTTTGGCGATCTGGGATTTTAGTAACTTAAGAATCATGGGCTCATTAATATGGTTCCAGCAGTATAGGCCACAATACTAAACAAAATATGAAATATCCCTATCTAGTTTTTAAAGACCTCAGTGAATTTAAATATTTCTTTTTAGTATATACCATTTTTTCCCGACAACCCATTTTTTCATGGTTTTTAGCTCAGACTCAGTCTAGGCTGGGGAGGAAATGGAACAGAATACGCTGTGTTTCTTGCTCCTTTCTTTTAAAAAATATTTTAGATCTGCCTTTCTCATAAATGGGGATATATTCGGACTCTGTCTAGGCTGGGGAGGACGTAGAAGAACATATGCTGTGTCCTTGGCTATTTTCTTGTTCCTTTCTTTAAAAAAATATTTTAGATCTGCCTTTCTCATAAATGGGGATATACTTTTCTCTTCCCACTGGCAGATGCTGTTATTGTTTTAATGATGTTAAATGTTTGATTTTAGATGTTGTTACCCGCCCGGAGACCTCCGGGTGTAGAGGAGATAAATGGTACTGTATAATGGTATTATATAATGTATATCTTGTTATGCACCTTAAAGGATTATGGAATAAATTCACTTTGGAATGAATGAATGAATGAATGAAACAATGTTCTAATTTTTTTTTACATTCTGGTATCCTTCTTTCCCTCTAACTTCATTGGTAATTCTCTGAAGAAACTGGTTTTACAGTGGGAAAAGGGACACTGCTGCTCACAGCACGGAGATTTCTTAGGCTGCATCATCAGCACTGTGCCACACCATGAAGAAAACAAAGAAGCCTCTTCTCTCAGACTCCCCCCACCTGGTCACATCCCATTCCCCCTTGACGCTCTCTTCCTTCCTCACCTTAGACAGCTGCATGGCAGCTCCTTCAGCTCCACTTGAGGGGAAAGAAGATCCAGACGGTTCCTGTGACTTCCTAGGGGAGAAAGAAGAGAAGAAAGGAATTAGATCCTCCCTGGACTTAAAAGGGGATCCTCAGCCAGGGGCCAATAGGGGGGGGGAGAAGAACCTGGTTTGGATGCATCTTGACCAAAGTCACTTTTGCACCCCAGCCCTAAGGTGGTAGTAGTAGTAGTAGCAGAGTTGGCTTTTCAACCCCACTTTCCCCACCCACTTAAGGTGACTCAAAGCAGCTAACAAACCTTCTGTTCTCATTCCTACCAGAGGCAGGCACCCTGTGAGACTGCGAGAGCTCAGAAGAGATCTGTGACTAGCTCAAGGCCACCCAGCTGGCTTCATGGAGGAGAGTGGAATGAAACCCGGTATTCCCAGAGAAGAGTCCAGCTCCCTAACCACTAGCCCAAACTGGCTAGGAAGACCCACAACAAAATTAGACCAATATGATTTCTGTGTCCACTGTATTTTGACTAAACCTGAAAGCTTGGGGGGGGGGGGGGAATCAGCCCCGCAGGGCTGCATACACCATAAAATCTCATGATCATCGACCCAAGGCATGCATAACAGCTGTTTTGCAGAAGATCACTTCAGAGCTGCTTTTATAAAAGGAATATTACAATTGCAACACAATCCAAGGTGGGACTCATCACTCCAGGATATCAGAATAACAGGAAAGAACCTATATTTTTTAAATATCCTGTATAGGGTATAGGGCGGAATATAAATGTAAGTATAAATAAATAATAAATAAAATATTTTGCATGCAAGGTAGTGGGAAAAGACCAGATCAACATATTCTGATTCATTACCCTGCGATATTAAAAAAATAAGCAGGCAGGCTGCGCACCTGGGTCACCACCCCCTTTCCAAATATACTCCCCCACTCCCTTTTGATTCCTTACAAGGAAAAGGCTGGCATTCGAACCTCATTTCCTCTTCCGCCCTGAAGCTACTCTAGGAAACAGAAGGAGGGGATTCGGTTGTTTTAACCATTGTAGGACCAAGGGGTAGAAGACTCATATGCAGACGCCAGAGATGCAGAGGAACAACATATCCGTTTCTCTGTTGCTATGGGGAGTGAGATCTGTTTTCCAAGAAATTAGGAGAGATTTGGGAGTGGGAGGCGGGGGAGGAATTTGGATCAAGGTTCTTTGCTCTCACCCTTGGAATCGCACAATATGGGATGTGGCTGTTTGCTAACCGTCAGAGAGATCAGTGCAATGGGGCTGCAACTTTCCTGTTCTAAAAAAGGCGGGGGGGGGGGGAGGAAGAGAAAATCCAAAGCAAAATACTGAATTTGCACATTCCCAAAGTGGAGGATGTGGGAGGGCTTCTAAACAGAGTTTGCTGTTGGGCTGCTGAGGTCAGAAAGCAAGGAATTAACATTTAGCTGAAAAAAACATGGTATTAGTAAGTAAGTGAGCAAGCTACCTGATCAAAAATAGCAATGGAGTGAAAGAGACCAGTTGTTGAACCTTAGCCATTTGCTTCTGTATAATCGCACTTGGGGAAGAAGAGGAGTTGGCTTTTCTACCCCGCTTTTCTCACCCATTTAAGGGGACTCAGAGCAGCTGACAAAGCTTCTGTTCTTCTCCCCACAACAGACACCCTGTGAGGTAGGTGGGGCTGTGAGAGCTCAAAAGAGAGCTGTAACTAGATCGGCTGTGGCCTGATCCAGCAGGACTCTGCTAAGCTGCTGCCAAAGCGTCTGTTCTTCTGCCCACAATAGGCACCTTGTTGTGGCCTTTCCGCTCTCAGATGTGGAAGGGTCTTTTGTGTACTGGCCCCATTTTCTGTCTGGAAGTACACTAGACATCACATTTATGACTTTTTGTTTGCACTTAAGAAGAAGAGTTGGTTTTTCTGTCCCGCTTTTCTTACCCATTTAAGGGGACTCAAAGCGGCTGACAAAGCTTCTGTTCTTCTCCCCACAACAGACACCATGTGAGGTAGGAGGGTCTGTGAGAGCGCAGAAGAGAGCTGTGACTAGCCCAAGGCCACCCAGCTGGCTTCATGGGGGAGGGCGGAATCGAACCCAGTATTCCCAGATAAGAGTCCCGCTCCCTAACCACTAGACCAAACTGGTTCACTAGACATAATTCATCAGTATAGTATGCTCCTGCTAGGGAGAAATATGATAAAAAGGACTCAGGCTGAAGCCTGTGTAGCTTGACCTAACTGATGGCATTTTAGTTTCTATAACAGGCTTGCCTATATATCAAAAGATCATGTAAGGGAAAGGCAGGCCTCTGACCAGGAGCAGCTGCAGCTCAGCTTCAACAGGATGTTCGGACGGGAAAGTAAGGTGTAAGTTCGTAGAAGGTACTACAGCCTATTCCTTGTGCAGGTGCGATTATACAGAAGCAAAGAGGGAAGGTTGATCAACTTCCACCCCTTGGTCCTGCAATGGTTAAAGCAATCGAGTTTTGATTCCTAGAGGAGCAAGCAGGAATTTTGCTCAGGTTGGAAGAAGTGGGGAGAGGCAGGAGAGTGCGTGCTTTAGCCTAGTGTGGAAAGGTAAGTGGGCTGCTGGATAAAGTATTTTATAGGTGCGCTGTGCAATCAGGATAACGCCACAAGATGAGATTAATTTGTGTGTTTTTTTCTGTTGCTCTGTATGTTATGGAGCTTCTTCCCTGTGATCCTGATATTCTGACAGTGATTAGAATTGTTTGCAGCTCCCACTTTGGGCTGTTTTGCAGTTGTCTGCGGTTTGATCTTCATAAGTAGCTTTGACATGGGGTGTTTTTCCACTTAGCACTAATGGGTATTCTAGTGCTAGTGGAAAAACACCCTTGATTTCCCACAAGGCAGAATGAGATGCGGTAAACGTGGCACATTGCCTTTTCCACCCCACTTTTCTCACCCATTTAAGGGGACTCAAAGTGCCTGACAAAGCGCCTGACAAAGCTCTCCCCTGTGAGGTAGGTGGGGCTGTGAGAGCTCCAAAGAGAGCTGCGACTACCCCAAGGCCACCCAGCTGGCTTCATGGAGGAGGAAGACTTGGCTTTTATACCAGCTTTTCTAACCCTGTTCTTCTCCCTTAAGGGATTCAAAGCGGCTGACAAACCTTCTGTTCTTCTCCCCACAACAGACACCTTGTGAGGTAGGTGGGGCTGTGAGAGCTCAGCAGAGAGCTGTGACTAGCCCAAGGTCACCTAGCTGGCTTTGTGGGGGAGGCCAGAATCGAACCCAGTATTCCCAGATAAGAGTCCGGCTCCCTAACCACTCAGCCTTCAGGTGGAGTTAAAATGAGGAGGATCCAGGCCCTGTCTAGATGCATTTTCGCACTTCTATCCTATAGGCGTGTACTAGCATTCGCATTTGCGAGTGCGAGTGCACGTTGTCCCTCCCCCCATGCTTCCGCAGACCTGCTGGAGGTCTGGATACGTGTCTGGGTGCCTCTGTATTTGTCCCAGTGGCCATTGCGACTGCATGTGTGTGCACCATTACCGGGACAGTAGTGATGCAACGCGCACACGCACTAGTGTCCCAGATCACCGGATGTGCTGGTGCATTTCCGCAGCCCCTCAGATGACCGCCGGTTCCAGAAGAGGTGCAGATGCTCTCTCCGGTGCTGGGAAAGGTGAGGAATGGGACACGTGTGGTGCATGATTTCATGCACCACCGCTGGTGGATGTTGGGGGAGCTTCTGGAATAGTAAGAGATGTTTCTGGTGTGGAAACGCCTCCTGCAAATGCAGATGGTGCTTCCCAGAAGGTACTCCAGCATGCGCTAGGAGACCAAGTGTCAACTGGCCTCAGGTCTCATGTCCTCATTGATCGACCTCTGAACTCCTAACTGGGGCCCTCAACATGACGTTTCTTAGGTCCTTCCAAACCAGGGCCTTCTCCACCAGGTTTGCAGCTGGCTGAAGGTCCTCTTCCACGTCCAGGGAGGATCTAACTGCTTCCTCCTCTTTTTTTTCCCCTCAGGAAGTGTGCCATGGAGTCAGGGGAACCATCTGGATCTTCCGTCCTACCAAGTGGAGCAGAAGAAGCTGCCATGGAGCCACTTCAGGTAAGGAAGGAAGGGACACGGAGAGACAGGATGTGATGAGGGGTGTCTGAGAGAAGAGGCCCTTCCTTTCCTTCTCGAGGCCACAACCCAGAAATCACTGTGCTCTGAAAAGCAACGTCTCTTTTCCAACTGTACAGTCATTTTCCCCTGGAAAGCATTTGTGCGCTAACCAGAGGGACAGCAGAGTTACTCCAGAATGCAAGAACTGTGAGCATTGTTTCAGATATAAGACAGATATAAAATGGAAGAAATAAACTGCAAGATGGACACACAATATCTTGTTGCATTTCCCCTCCAGGCTAGCCAAAATCAGAGATAAAACCGTGAAAAAATGTTTCATCCAGAAAGACGTGTCATTTGCAAAAAGGATATATGCAAAATCACCAAAATTCTCGAATGATTTTGTAGGGATATTTCACGTTTTTTTTAGTATCGTGGCTTATTTCAAAGAACCGTAGTGCTCCGAGCATGGTTGCAAAGCCCTCCCCAAAGAACAGCTCTAAAATCTTGAAATGTGTTGGGATCATTTGCTCAATCCATCCAGATAAGAGGAAATATAGATATTGTATGAGCCAGGGAAGAATTATTTTGAATATGATTTTTTTTCTTCCCAGGGCCTGGTGACCTTCCCAGAGGTGGCTGTGTGCTTCACAGAGGAAGAATGGACGCTGCTAGATCCAGGCCAACAAAATCTCTGCAGGGAGGTCATGCAAGAGACTTATGGGATTGTGGCATCACTGGGTAAGAACACAATTTCAGTTAGACCTGAGCTTATAATTATTTCAAATTTATTTTTGCATTGCGTTGCATTGCTATCGCTATCCCGCCCTATACCCGAAGTTCTCCAAAGGTAACAACCCTTAAACTTCAGCACATTAAAACAATATATATTAAAATAGTAATATCTGCAATAACTTTTAAAATCCAGCTTGCTAAAACAAAAGAAATCTATATCAAAAACAGTTTGGTGTGCCAGTTTGGTCTAGTGGTTAAGGAGCTGGACTCTTATTTGGGAATACTGGGTTTGATTCCACAATCCTCCATGAAGCCAGCTGGATTACCTTGGGCTAGTCACAGCTCTCTTCTGAGCTCTCACAGCCCCACCTACCTCACAGGGTGTTCTGTTGTGGGGAGAAGAATAGAAAGCTTTGTCAGCCACTTTGAGGCCCCTTAATGGGTGAGAAAACCAGGGTAGAAAAGCCAACTCTTCTTCTTCTATTACAACCTAAAAGTGTGTGTGTGTGGGAAATGTAACCACATTTCACCCAAGGCCAGGGTAAAGAGGTGTGTCTTTACTGCCTTCCTGAATATATATAGAGCCTGAGGCACCTCACAAGGGAGACTATTCCACAGCCTGGGGGCCATTACTGAGAAGGCCCTCTCTCGGGTGCCCACCTGTTTCACTGCTGAGGGCAATGGGTCAACCAGGAGGGCCTCCCCACCAGATCTTAAGGCATGGGCAGGTTGGTATAGATATTCAGCAGTCTTCATGAAAACGAGCAGCTTATATGTGATTGCCATTCAAAAATGTGAGAACCTGAAGTCTTGTTTTGCCCCCCTCTGATCTTTGATGCCTTTCAGTTCTGGAGGTAATCACTACAGTTTTCATCCAAGAATTTGGCACACATGAGCCAGTCTGGTCTTGTAATTAGAGTGCAGGACTCATCTCTCATAGGGTTTGAGTCCACACTCCACCATAAAGCCAGCTGAGTGGCCTTGGGCTAGTCACAGCTCTCTTTCTGAGCTCTCATAGCCCCACCTACCTCACAGGGTGCCTTTTGTGGGGAGAAGAACAGAAGGTTTGTTAGCCACCCTGAGTCCCCTTGAGGGTGAGAAAAGTGGGATATAAAAGCCAACGCTGCTGCTGCTTCCTCCATGAAGCCAGCTGGGTGGCTTTGGGCTAGTGTTCACACTGTGAGTGCCGGTCCTGCCCAAAGCTAACCAGAACTTACTTTAGTGCTGTCAAAGTACAGACACTAGATGGGCTGTGGCCTGATCCAGCTGGGTGACTCTTACGTTCTTATATTCTAACTTAAAACATACAATATGAAGAATCTAATATAATACAGTTGTTGGTGTCTCAAGATACATCTCCTTCTTGATGTTTTCTTTGTACCTCTAACACTTTGCACAGTATAGAAAAGGTGGATAGAGAAAATTCCTTTTCTCTATTGCACAACACTAGAACCAGGGGGCATTTATGAAGCTGTTGGGTAGGAGAGTCGGATCAGACAAGGGGAAGTATTTCTTCACCCAGAGGGTTATTGGCTTATGAAATTTGCTGCCGGAAGAGGTGGAAGCAGCTGTCAGCCTAGATGGCTTTAAGGTAGGGTTAGACAAATTTATGGACGACAGATGTATCAATGGCTACTAGAATGGATGCCTAGGTACATCTTTCAGGCTGGGGTGGCGGGGGAAGCAGGATGCTTCTAAGGCCATTTGCTGGGATTTGAGAGCAGGCAAAGGTTTGTCCTTGTCTCTGCTTGAGATGCCCATGAGCATTAGGTGGGCCACTGTGTGCGACGGGCTGTGGCCTGATCCAGCCGGGCTTCTCTTATGTTCTTATTTCTTCTTCTTTGGCCTTTTATGCACTGTGGAGCGGCTGATCTGGGTCAGTACTGTACTTCATGCAGTGTAGACACCCCCACCATAGCCGCACCTTCCTCCCCCTTAAAAAGCGCTTTTTATTACTGCTAGAAAACCAAACCCTGGTTTGCGAGTTTTCCAATAACAGGGATTTTTTGGCTGCCCACTTGCTTTCTGTACAGAGTCACCATCATAGCTCTGTCCATCGAGCACATGTGGAGGCCAGAACAGGCATCCACGCATGCGCAGAAGTGACAGCAAGCACACCCGGGCATTGCAGATGTCAGAAGCACACGTAATTTAAAATAGCCCTAGCCAGGGTGCTGTTTAGCTAGTAAGGCATAATGGTTGGTGATAAATATTCTGTATTGTTGTTTGGCTGCCATCTGGATGAGGCCTAAGGTAGATTTGGGAAAGGGTGAGCCAGTCTGGTCTTCTGGTTAGAGTGCCAGACTCTTACCTAGTAGTCACCAGGTTTGATTCCACCCTCCACGAAGCCAGATGGGTGACCTTGAGCTAGTCACAGCTCTTTTTCTGAGCTCTAACAGCCCCACCTACCTCACTTTGGTCTAGTGGTTAGGGAGCCAGACTCTTATCTGGGAATGCTGGGTTTGATTCTGCACATCTCCATGAAGCCAGCTGGGTGACCTTGGGCTAGTCACAGCTTTCTCCTGAGCTCTCACAGCCCCACCCACCTCACAGGGTGTTCAGTTGTGGGGAGAAGAATAGAAAAGCTTTGTCAGCCACTTTGAGTCCCCTTAAATGGGTGAGAAAAGCGAGGTGGAAAAGCCAACTCTTCTTCTTCGACTACTACTACCACTACCAGTACCACTGATTTTGGGTGACTGACTGTTGTGTTTTTGTTTCTCTGTATTTGCTCGTAGGGGGAAAATAAACTTTTAAACACTATAAAAACAAGAGTACCTCCCTTTTTTTCCCTTTGAGCTGTGGATTAGAGCCATTTCACAAGAAGGGTTGGAAAGAGCTTAGCCGCCAAACAAGGATCAAAAGTTGGTCTGTGAGTGACTGTCAGAGGTGTGCAAAACAGTTTGACCGATTCACCCAATACCAGATCATCTGGGTTTTTCTAGCAGTGGAATCCCAGTGAAAAAAGACGTTCAAACAGAGCCAGCAATGATTTTTATTGATTGTTTCTTTTTTATGTTAGTTTATCATTTCCATTAAATGGTTTTTGGTTATTTTGGTGTTGGGTGCGTACCACTGAGTCAATTGAATGACCCTAACTAGCTAGCAAGCCATGAATATATATTTTTCTTTTTCCAAGCAACCACTCATAAAGAAACACGGAATGACATTCTAAGGATTCCTGTAGATTGCAGAATTGAAGAAGAATCTTTGTCGTCTATAAAAACATTAGACAATGAGCCAAAATCAAGTATACGTTGTAGTATTCACAGAACAAAGCGAATAAACAGAAATGTGGAATGTGGGAAAGCCTCAGACAGATCCGCAGAATCTCAGAGGACCCAAGCAATAGAGAAACCTTACAGGAACCACCTGGGTGCTGACAGTGGACTCACAGGATACAGCTGCAAGGTGAAGGGAAGAACCCACATGGGGGAGAGGCCACATAAATGCATGGAGTGCGGAAAGGGCTTTTTTCAGAGCAGTAACCTCACTTCTCACCTGAGAACCCACACTGGGGAAAAGCCGTATCAGTGTATGGCGTGTGGGAAACGTTTCAGCCGGAACAGTCACCTTCGGCATCACCAGAGGACCCACACAGGGGAGAAACCATATAAATGCATGGAGTGTGGAAACAGTTTCAGCGTCAAGGGAAATCTTGCAAGACACATGAAGACCCATTCAGGGGAGAAGCCATATAACTGTGATGAGTGTGGAAAGGGCTTCAGTCACAGCAGCTCCCTTGCCCATCACAAAAGGACGCACAGAAGGGAGGAAGCGTATAAATGCGCAGAGTGCGGAAAGGGCTTCCATCAGAGCAGCCACCTTACTTCTCACCAAAGGACCCACATGGGGAAGAAGCCGTATAAATGCACAGAATGTGAGAACAGCTTCCGTATGAAGGGAACGTTGATCTTGCACCAAAGGACCCATTCAGGTGAGAAACCGTATCAGTGTACAGAGTGTGGAAGCAGCTTCAGCATCAAGGGAAATCTTGCTAGACATCGGAAGACCCATGTGGGAGAGAAGCCACACAAATGCGGAGAGTGTGGAAAGAGCTTCGGCGATCGCGGTTCACTTTCTCATCATGAAAGGACGCACCGATGGGACAAACCGTATAAATGCATGGAGTGCGGAAAGACCTTCAGTCAAAGTATTCACCTTACTTGTCATCAAAGGACTCACACAGGAGAGAAACCATATAAATGCACGGAGTGTGGAAAGAGCTTCCGTCAAAGCATTCACCTGACGTCTCATCAGAGGACCCACACGGGAGAGAAGCCGTATAAATGTGTGGAGTGTGGGAGCAGTTTCAATATGAAGGGAACTCTTACTTTGCATCAAAGAACCCACTCAGGGGAGAAGCCATATCGGTGTACGGAGTGTGGAAACAGCTTCAGCATCAAGGGGAACCTTGCCAGACATCAAAAGACTCATACGGCAGAGAAACTGCACAAATGCGCGGATTGTGGAAAGAACTTCAGCCAGCAGAATCAACTTGCGTCTCACCTTCGAACCCATAGAGGAGAGAACCTGTTTTGGTGCACAGGGTGTGGAAAGAGCTTTAGTGGAAAGTGGAATCTTGCCGCACATCAAAAGACCCACACAGGAGAGAAACCGTATAAATGCATGGAGTGCGGAAAGGGCTTCAGCCACAGCAGTTCACTTTCTTATCATCAAAGAACGCACACAAGAGAAGCTCTGTCACTACGCTGAGTGTGGAAAGAGCTTTGGTAAGTTGGGGAAGAAAATATATTATTTTAAAAATGTATATACTGTATTACATCTAACAGATAAACTAAAAAAAATTGAAGAATAGAAAAGTGGGAAAAGAAGGTAGCATCCAATCCTCCATTTGGCAATTAAATATAAATCCATTTTCATACCCACCTTCTATTACAGCTCCTCTCTGATTGAAGAGGGGACCTGATTGAAGTATTTAAAATTATGCATGGTATAGAAAGAGTGGATAGAGAAAATTTCTCTCACACAACACTAGAACCAGGGGGCACTCTATGAAGCTGATGGGTAGGAGAGTCAGATCCGACCAGGGGAAGCATTTCTTCACCCAGAGGGTCATCAGCTTATGGAATTTGCTGCCGGAAGAGGTGGTGACAGCTACCAGCCTAGATGACTTTAAGGTAGGGTTAGGCAAATTTATGGATGACAGATGTATCAGTGGCTACTAGAATGAATGCCTAGGTGCATCTTTCAGGCTGCGTGGTGGGGGTGGGGAACAGGATGCTTGTAAGGCCATTTGCTGGGATTGGAGAGCAGGCAAAGGTTCGTCCTTGTCTCTGCTTGAGATGCCCATGAGCATTTGGTGGGTCACTGTGTGCGACGGAACGCTGGACTAGATGGGCTGTTGCCTGATCCAGCAGGGCTTCTCTTATGTTCTTATGTTCTTTCAACAGTTCCAAATCCCTAGTTGTGAAATCCCAAAATCAACACATCACTTTTCCCACTTCTTCTAGGAGTTCCCAGCTTGATACAATCATGATAGTGTTCTTTCTTTAATTAAACATCAGTTCATCAATTTCCGCCAAGTTTGCCACTTTTCCTATCCAATCATCCATGGTATGAATTCTCCCATCCTTGCCCATATACTAATCTTAGAGCTATGATCATACAGCCTTTCTGCACTTAATTGTTAATCCGGATCAAGGAGCTGCTTAGTTCTCGTCTGCACAGGACTAATATTAATCAGGATCAAATCAGTACTAAGGGCTCACTAATCTGAATTCATTGTATGCTTATAAATGTGGTCTACATCTGTGCCAGCACTCTCTGATCTGGGTCAAGGAAGGGGCATCCACAAGTTGAACAGATCTAGGAAGAACAATGGTATGGGTTAGGGTGACAGATGCAGTTACAGGGGCTGCCTCCAGATTAGCGGAATAAATCTGCAGTTAAATGAAATAGTGCAGTATACTTACTGCGCAGCGATGGCTGGGCATCCCAATTGGAAAGGCAGCTCTGTAGCTTCCCCATCGGAGCTGCGAGAGCTGAATCGGTGCATGGCATCACCTTGGGCTAGTCACAGCTCTTTTCTGAGCTCTCACAGCCCCACCAACTTCACAGCTAGTCTGTGGTGGGGAGAAGAACTGAAGGTTTGTCAGCCACTTTGTTCCCTTCAATGGACAAGGAAAGTGGGGTAGAAAAGTAAAGTACTTCTTCTTTTATCTTCCTTTACTTTGTCTTGAATCTTAGGGAGGGGAAAGTAACCAACCTGGTCCTTAAACAATATTTTTTTATTAACAGTGGAAACAGAACAATCAAAACTTGCTTTGAAATGGAATTGCACTAAGTTTCAAGTAGTCCAGCAACTTCTACTCAGTCATCACTGAGTATGTCCCCATGGTCTCAGGTTACTGCGCTGCAGAATCGGGGCATTCTTAATCCGAATTGTAGTTCAAATTAAGATGTCTCCATGTGGTTGAGGAGAGTGCGGGTTGAAGGCAAATCCACCTGTTCCTAAGCAAATGTGGGAAACCCCTGCGTTGGGGAAACCACATCCACCCCCTCTGTCCTAATTGGAAGCCCGTCTGACGTCACCATGCCCTATCCCGACTGGTGCAGCGATGACGGGAAATCCCTGTGAAACGCGTTGCATCTCCAAAAACACAACACACAACAGAAATAAGGAAAAAAAGGCAAAAGAGGGGCATAATAGGATGGTAAAAGGGCTGATGGCTTGAAGGCGCGGCTCTGACATTAGCAGATGTGCGCACATCTGTTTGACAGCAAGCACACCTTCACTTGACAGCTCGCCTCCTGTTCACATCAGCCTCCCACTAAACCTTTGCAGCTTGGAGAGAGTGAGAATGAGTGATCCACTGCTCGCGCAGAAAATCTACCCTTGTATACAAGCGTGCCTTGCCAGGCAAGGGGGGGGGCATGCTTTTAACCAGAGAGGGCAAATGAGAGCTCATTTCATCTTAATTTCTTTGCTGCCTTAATTTCTTTCCGCAAACAGTTGCGATCGCAGCACACACGGCAGGGACAGCAAAACCCTGCTGACTAATGCTCCGATTGCCAGACCGCTACCCCGCTAACCCAGGAGTGTCCCCATGAATCAAGACAATACGTGCTTGCCTCCTAATTTGGAGTGAGAACAGTTGGAAAGGGTTTTTTTTTTTGCTGCAGATATGTGCCATTTGCCCCGAATCTAGCCCAGATTAGAGGCTGTTCTTGGGGGACGATCTGAGGTGAACTCGGGTTTGCCTTGCTGTATTTTGATCATGGGGATACAACCTGAGACAAAGTAACGGGTTTCTAAGTTCAATCAGCCTCAGGAAGAGCAGGAAGATGAAGTGACTAATTTCTACCGCTGTGTCCAGACATCAGTTATTCTGCTATATTTGGATAATTTCCAGATGGAGTATATTCCATGCAGGGGGAGCGGGGATGCCTTTTTCCTCTATTCCCTTTGCAAAAATCTAATGTCTTCCTTCTGTTTCTTTCAGTCTGCCTTTCCAGTGTGGCTCCAATACAACCTGGTTACCTCCCACTTCATAGAATCATAGAGTTGGAAGGGACCTCCAGGGTCATCCAGCCCAACCCCCTGCTCAGTGGAGGGTTTCCTAAACCATCTTCTGCTTGAAGACCTCCAGCGAAGGAGAGCTCACCACCTCCCATGGCGACCTGTTCCATTGACTGATTTCCTTCACTGTCGGGGCGTTTTTTCTAATAGTAATCCGTATTGACTCCCTTGAAGTTTCATACTGTTGTTTCTAGTCCTCCCATCTTGTGCAAGTGAGAATAGGGACAATCCCTCTGCACTGCGACAGCCCTTCAGATACTTGAAGATTGCTCTTGGTCTTCTCTTCTGCAGGCTAAACGTTCCTAGATCCTTCAACTAGGGGTGTGGACGAAGCCCATTCGGTATGAATTGAATGTGGGAAAATTCAGCTTCAGCCGCCGCTGTGCCTTCTAAAGCACTCCCAGGTCAGCGTGTGAAGTGCCTTTTTCAGCCTCCAGAAGGTCTATTTCAGCCTTTAAAGCATACCAAAATAGTCCCGTGACGCAACTGGAGCGTGTCCCAAAAAGGTAAAGGTGTGTGTGGGGCGGGACACCTCCAGTGCTGTTTCAGGGCTATTTTGGTGAGCTCTGGAGGCCGAAATAGGCATTTTGGAGTCTTAAACAGGCCTTCCGGTTCTGTGCGGTCATGCCTAGGAGGAAGGTGCAGCAGCAGGTAAGTAGGGCAACCGGGCCCATGGGAGGATACAGGCGGTTCTGTCCAAATTCCAGCCTGCCTTTACCTCTCTTCACTGATTAAAGGTTATCTTTAAATTCCTTCAACTGTACAAGTTAATTTTTTTGGTAAAATAGGGCTACTATCACAACAGTTATTTCATCAGTTATTTTATCCGGATTAAGGGAAGCACCCAATGTGTTTCCACGGGAGGTGTAGCACCCATTAGCAGAGGGTGCTAACACCTCTGCTGTGGAAACACCTTTGCACCCATCTGGAGAATCTGGATCTACCCCCAAGGGGTTGGTCCGTTACCCCAGGTGTTTTGGGGTGCAGTCTTCGAATTCACTTCAGTCACTTCGAAGTCATTTCGAAGTCAACTTCAAAGTTACTTAGAAGTCACTTTGCAGTGAACTTCGAAGTAACTTTGAATTGAATTCGAAGTCACTTCGAAGCCAATCTTGAGGGGGGTCCCAAAGGTGCATCCCCTCCCCCTAGCCTCCTTTGGACAGTGGAAACAGGCTCCCTTTAATCCGGATTTTCTGGAAGAAGACCCCATTGTAAACCCCATTAATGGGGTCTACAGAAAATCTGGATTAAAGGCCAAAAAGATCTGGATTTCCCCCACGGCAGTGGAAACAATCGGGTCCCAAATGGGTGCCGTAGTGGAAATGGGGTCATCCAGCTCACACCCAAATGGGTCCTAAATGGGTGCAAAAATGGGTACTTTTGACAGTGGAAAAACACCCTTATTCTGTTGGCTGTTGGTTGTTATGGAATTCAATCACCTGTTACCTGTTACCTGTACTGGACTGGGTGTTTTCATGACCTTGGGCTAATCCTAGCTCTCTTTCTGAGCTCTCACAGGGTGTCTTTTGAGGGGAGAAGAATAGAAGGTTTGTCAGCTGCTTTGAATCCCCTTAAGAATGAGAAAAGCAAACTCTTCTCCTTAGTGAGTGACTTCTTATCCGGTGTCTCCCAGTTCAATTCCACCCTACTCCATGCAGCCAGCTGTGTGACCCTGGGCTAGTCGCAGCTCTCACAGCCCTCACACTCAGAGGGTGTCTCTTGTGGGGTGAAGAACAGAAGGTTTGTCAGACGCTTTGAGTCCCCTTAAATGGGTTAGAAAAGCAGGGTAGAAAAACCAACCCTTCCACTCTTCTTCTCCTAGACTAGAATGCAGTACATAAGAACATCAGAAGTACTGCACTGGATTGGGCCAGTGGCCCATCAACTCCACCAGGTTACTCTCACAATGGCACACCACATAGCAAAGTCCAACAGCTTGGTAGGAGGATACAACTTGCTCTGCTTTTTGTCTCCCAGCAGCTGGCTTTGGGAGGCAGCCCCACTCCGATTGCCATCAGGGCTAATAGCCATTGATCATTCCAACTTCCATACATTGGGCCAAACCTTCTCTGAAGCCGACCCAATGCCACATCTCACCGGGGTGAATTTGCAAAGTTTTAATGATGGGCTAATTTCACAAGGAAAGCAGCAAACGACTGTATTGAATTGGACATCTGCACATTGGTGTTGCCAATACGTCCAAGTCCAGGGCAAGTATGATCGTCACCATACAGTCAGGCTGCCATATCTGCGGGGGATACGTTCCAGGCCCTACCGCAGATGACGTAAAACCCCAGATAATAACATGCTGGGAAATGCACTCCATTTCCCATAATTCCAGTGAAATCCCACAGGATTTCACAGGAATCATGGGAAATCTCACTTGAGATGTACTCCATCTGCCATAATTCCTATAAACCCCATGGGATTTCAAAGGAATTATGGGAAATTGTGCAACATTTTGGGCCATTTTCTGCCTGTCCCAGCCTTCAGAAGAGCTTAATCTAAGCCTAATTGCACCCTTCTGTTCTCAATACAAGTTTTTTTATTCCTTTCCTACAGTTGGTCTTCTTTATAGCAGATATGTACTGTATCTACACTTTCCTAAACTGTCATGGTCAGCTTCTGTTCTATTAGTGTATACAAATAGTTAAAACTTTTAACTCCATTTTGCATCACTTTAGAATGTATTCATATTTTCTGATATTTCTTCCACATGCTGAGCACTGATATAGCCCCTACTCTGTCTTTCCTGGTACAATATGAAGTCTAGACTTGAGGCCTTTTTCCACTTGGCTCGGAAGTAGGGCTGGGCACCAATATTCAAAGGTATTCAAAATTTGATAGAATCTGCCCAAATGTCAACATTCGAATGTGAATCAAATGTCCATAAATTTGAATTTAAAGATTTGAACGAATTTCAAATCTACTCCTTTGAACTATCCGGATATTTGCATGCATACGGGCTCGTACATGATGCGTACTTGCAGATATGCATCCCTCCTGCATCCATACCCATTTGTATGGATCCCTATAGGACGAAAACAGGTTGCCTACGGGATAACTACAGGATGCATACGGACACATATGGGATGTGTAACGAGGTCTACGGGCACATACAAATATTGTCAACCTTTTTAAGTGTAAATCTGAATGGAACATTCGAACAAATAGATTCAAATTTGCTTAATTAGAACTGAATTTGGTTAAATTCAAATTTTAAAGATTCAAATCGAATTGGATTTTTTGTATTAAGGAACTTCTGGGGAAGGGCATCTGCATGTGGTGGAGGCTGCAACAGCCTTCCCAGAAATTCCCTAATCATGCACTACGTGTGGAGCATAAAATTGTGCTCCACGTCCTCCCAAACCTTCCCTAATCACTTACTCCGTGCATCCAGACGGGGAGCATTTACACCTCAGCTGGACAAGGAGGTCAACAGGGCTGCCGCGCAAGCTTGCTGGCAGCCCTGCTGCCCTCCGGACATGACTGCAACTGCGCGGAGCGTCAGCATCATCACGGTGATGGCGCCGACACACGCACAGTCGCAGAGGGCGCGCTGAAGAGGAGTGGCCCCACAGTTGAATCAAGGGCCATCGGTTTATGGAATTTGCTGCCAGAAGAGGTGGTAACCTCTACCAACCTAGATGACTTTAAGGTAGGGTTAGAGAAATTTATGGATGACAGATGCATCAATGGCTACTAGAATGAATGCCTACGTACATCTTTCAGGCTGGGGAGGGCGGGGAAGCAGGACGCATCTAAGGCCATTTGCTGGGATTCGAGTGCAGGAAAAGGTTTGTCCTTGTCTCTGCTTGAGATGCCCATGGGCATTTGCTGGGCCACTGTGTGTTACGTGATGCTGAACTAGATGGGCTGTGGCCTGATCCATCAGGGCTTCTCTTATGTTCTTATGCTAGTATCCAATTGCGGGGGTGGGGAGAACAGGTAGTGTTGACTAGCACTCCAAGTGCAAGTGCTAGTCAACATTGGTTCATCATGGTCCTTCCCTGTCCAGCGGATGGGAAGGGAAGTGGAAAATCACCCGTTTTAGGCCTCCTCCTTCTGCACTCTGCAACACCTACATGGGTTGATTTGGCAGAGGCACCAATTTCGAAAGGGTCAAGTATTGTGCCACTGAAATGCCCCTGCCCCTGAGGACTAGCAACTTAGGAACCTGAGCTCCTAACTTGTGAGCCAGTTTGTTCTAGTGGTTAGGGAGCCAGACACTTATCTGGGAATCCCAGGTTCAATTTCGCCCTCCCCCACGAAGCCATCTGGGTGACCTTGGGCTAGTCACAGCTGTCTTCTAAGCTCTCACAGCCCCACCTGCCTCACAGGGTTCTGTTGTGGGGAGAATAGAAAAGCTTTGTCAGCCGCTTTGAGTCCCCTTAAATGGGTGAGAAAAGTGGGGTATAAAAGCCAACTCTTCTTCTTTGCTAACAAACCAAACACTCATTTGTTTGGTTCAAGGGTCAGCTGTTGAAATGAATACATAGTTGTTCATATTTGATTTTCTTTGGAAAAAAAATACCATTCTTTTCATTGGTAAAAAATACACACGGCCTTTTCAAGAGCAAAACCATGGCATACATGAATTGTTTGATGAAAATGTCCATTATTGCAAACTTTAGTTGAATCAAATTTTTGGAAAAACAAACCAGTTCATGTTCAGTTCAAGGCGAACATCCGCAAACATGAACTGCTTGGTTAAACTTTCAAACATGGACCAAAGTTTGCACAACTGTAGTTCTTAGCAATTGGAGAATGTGTAGGCTGACTCCAGAGATCGTGTGATCTTTAGAATGGCCACTCATATCAGGGTGACTTGTTCTATGATGGTAGGAATGGTCTTGCTGCTGAACTCTTCCAACCTGGACCTGTCCAAGAAAGGTACGTATGAAAAAGTCCTAGATGTCCTTCCACACTCAAAAGGATTTGTACTCTTGCGTATGTGAGCCAGTTTGGTCTAGCGGTTAGGGAGCTGGACTCTTATCTGGGAATACCGGGTGTTCTGTTGTGGGGAGAAGAACAGAAGGTTTGTCAGCCACTTTGAGTCCCCTTGAACAGGTGAGAAAAGCAGGGTAGAAAAGCCAACTCTTCTTCTTCTTCTTCTGTCATGTCCTGCCCTCCACTGGGCAAGAAACTAGCGATAAGGGTATAAAAGCCAACTCTTCTTCTTCCATCTTACTAAAGCTCTTTCCGTGCTCAATGAAACAACAGAGCTTCTCTCGTGTGCACTCTCTGATGGTAAGAAAGAGAATTGCTGCGGCTGAAGCTCTTCCCACACTGCATGCATCTGTAGGGCTTTTCCCCCGTGTGGGTCCGTTGATGCAAAACGAGTGTTCCCTTCATGCCAAAGCTGTTTCCACACACTGTGCACTTATATGGTTTCTCTCCTGTATGAGTCCTTTGATGTCTCGTAAGATTCCTCTTTCCGCTGAAGCTCTTTCCACACTCCGTGCACTGATAGGGCTTCTCCCCTGTGTGGGTTCTTTGATGATACGTCAGATGGCTGCTCCGGCTGAAGCTCTTTCCGCATTCTGTGCATTTGTATGGTTTCTCCCCTGTGTGGGTTCTCTGGTGCACAATCAGCGTTCCCTTTGTACTGAAGCTGTTTCCACACTCAGTGCATTTATAGGGCTTTTCCCCTGTGTGCGTTCTTTGATGGTAAGAAAGTGAATTGCTGACACTGAAGCTCTTCCCGCACTCTGTGCACTTGTAAGGTTTCTCCCCCGTGTGGGTGCGGCGATGTCTGGCAAGATTCTCCTTCCTGCTGAAGCTGTTTCCACACTCCAGGCATTGGTACGGTTTCTCCCCGGTGTGCGTCCTTTGATGGGAAGAAAGGGAATTGTACTGGCTGAAGCTCTTCCCACACTCCACGCACCTGTAGGGTTTCTCCCCCGTGTGCATTCGCAGGTGACAGGTCAGGTGACTGCTCCGCCCGAAACACTGCCCACACTCCGTGCACTGGTATGGTTTATCCCCCGTATGGATCCTTTCGTGCATCGTAAGCGTCCCCTTGATACTGAATCTCTTTCCACACTCTCTGCACTGATATGGTTTTTCCCCTGTGTGGATTCGCTGGTGGTAGATAAGGAGGCTGCTCCAAATGAATCTCTTCCCACACTTGGTGCATTTATAGGGTTTCTCCCTCGAGTAGCTTCTTTGGCGCTTCACTCGTTTCCCCTTCACGGTGATAGTCTTTCCACACTCCGTGTTTTTATCTGGATTTCCTGTCCTTCTATGGATACTGACAGAAGGAGCCTCATTCACCCTTTGGCCATCTCTCCCACACGCATATTGGCTGGTATCAACCATTTCAGTTCCTTGATATTTTGTAAGCCCTCTGTTCACGCTCAGGTGGATTCCACACAGAAGGTTCTTACAGGGTTGCTTGGCTGTTTGGGTCCTCCGATATTCTGCAGCTACGGCTGACGCTTTTCCACATTTCACATTTCTGGACATTTGCTTCGCTTTGTGGCTAACGTGACGTATGGTCAATTTTGGTTCATTCTCTGATGAGAACAAAGATTCTTTGTGCATTCTGCAATCTGTAGGAATCCTCAAAACATTATTCCTTTTGCCTCTAAAAGCCCATGCTTTGAAAAAAAAAGGAAAAAATTATTGTAGTCGTGTCTTGCTATCTATCTAAACTTTTTAAATTTATTTAAATCCATAGCTTTGAATAGAAACTAAACAAATATGCATAAAAGTAGAACTAATAGGTCATATCGTAATATCTAAAGGAATGGGTTCTTCCATAGCAACCTGCCTATGCCCTAAGACCTGGTTGTACCACCACCGTCAGTAGCAAAAAGGGGTGAGCACCCAGGATAGGACCTTTGCAGTGGTGGCTCCCAGATTATGGAATAGTCTTCCCTCTGAGGTGCATCAGGCACCTTCACTTTATATGCTCAGGAGAGCTGTGAAGACGCACCTCTTTGCCATGATCTCGGCCTTAATAAGAAAACAGCTTTTGCTTCCCACATTCAGCCTCCTTTATGGTTTGAATACGCTTGTTTTATATTAGGCATTTCATGATATAACCTGCCCTGTAACCTTCAGATACAGGGTAGTATAACAATGCAAATAGTTATCCATGCTCTGGTAACCTCTCGATTGGACTACTGCAATGCACGCTACATGGGGCTGCCCTTGAAGACAGTTTGGAAGCTGCAGCTAGTGCAGAATGCAGCGGTTGGGTTGCTGACTGGGACAGCTAGCCAGATGCACATCACACCAGTCTTAAAAGAGTTGCACTGGCTGCCAATTCAAGGTGTCCTTTCACTTATAAGGCCCTGAATGACTTGGGCCCCAAATACCTGAAGGAACGTCTATTCCCACATCGACTTGCCCGTACCTTAAGATCTGGAGGGGAGGCCCTCCTGGTTACACCACCACCCTCAGCAGCAACGGGGGTGGACACCAGGAGAGGGCCTTCTCAGTGATGTCCCCTAGGCTGCAGAATAGTCTCCCCCTTCATTGTACACATTTAGGAAGGCAGTGAAGACGCAGCTCTTTGCCCTGGCCTTCGGTTAAATGGGGACACACTTTCCCCACTTGGAGGCACTGTTATTTTAATATATACTGTTATTGTTCTAATATTTTGATTTTAAATGTTGTTACCCACCCTGAGACCTTTAGGTATAGGGCGGGATAGAAATACAAATAATAAACAAACAAATAAATAAATTGGCAAGAAACCATTGCCTGCATTCTTTTTTCAAGGCTGTATCATTTTTTCCAGTCTGGGCTCCCATTATGAGAAATTCGTTGGGGGGGGGGGGGGAGAATGGAGGGCTGTTGAAACTCCCCTATCCAATAAGTAGTAGCAGGTCATCGGGGACAAGGAGCCCTGTTGTCACAGCCCATCAAACTCAGCATCCCAACTCACACAGCGGCCCACCAATTGCTTCTGGGCATCTCAAGCAGGAGTCAAAGGTGAAACCGTCACTTGTCCTCAACCCCCAGCAAATGGCCTTGAGAGGCCTCCCGCCTGCATCTCCAGCTTGGAGGCATCAATTCTGTCCACCATGAAGGTTTACTCTGGCCCTCCTAACTGTAAGCAAAACTGCACGCAAGAGTGGGGTGCTGGAACGTCACCTGTAATCTCCAAATTTGGGACCTTTGTACATTTACGTTGCCTTGTTCTGGGACAATGTGGCCTGCTGGTTGAGAACATGGCATGGCGTGGTATAGTCTGGAACAGGGCCATCTGCACGACACCGCTGTTCCAGACAAGCTTCAGGGTCAGCCTGCAAGGGCTCTGAAAGGCAAGGAACAGCACCAAAATGTGTCCCCAGTACTCACAGAAGCACAGAATCATCGAGTTGGAAGGGACCCTTAGGGTCATGGAGTCCAACCCCCTACTCAATGCAGGATTTCCTAAACCATCCCAGACAGATGTAGGTCCAGCCTCTGCTTGAGGACCTCCAGTGAAGGAGAACTCACTACCTCCTGTGCCAACCTATTCCATAGATTGATAGCCCTCACTGTCAGGAGGTTTTTCCAAATATCTAATCTGTATTGACTCCTTTGAAGTTTCACCCCACTGCTTCTAGTCCCCACATCTTGTGCAGGGTCCTAATCAGGTTTCTTGGTGTTCCAGATCAAGGGCCTCTTGCTCTGAACTGGCTAGCTGCTGCACCTGGGCATTTGCCGCCTGAGCCCCAACCTCCCTCTAGGTATAAGAACTGTGGATGGAGGAGGAAGAACTGGCCGGCTGCTGCACTGAGGATCCTGCTACCTTTCCCCTACAGTTTTGGGTGATTTTATAATTTTATAATGTATTTTTATATGTAATTTTATCATGAATCATTTTGCATTGTATTTTTTCTTTCTTATAACTGCCTTGAGCATTTTTTCTTTTTCTTTCTTTCTTTTTTTTTTGAAGGACTGTATAAAAAATGGAAATGGACAGAGACCTTTGGTCAGCTGCTCTGGACTCCCTCCAGCCTCAATCTGTGTTTTGTGTTTTGGCTTATTTTGTGATGTTTTGCATGATGTGCAGTTTTAATAGTGCATTTTTATTATGTTTTGATTATTACTTTGCATTGTATGTTTTCATTGTATATTTTGTCAACCGCCTTGGGCAAAATTTTATTTTGGAAAGGTGGTATCCAAATAAAAAGAGAATGGAATGGAGTGAATCACGCTCCATAAAAATCAGAGCTCTGCTCTGCACTGTGAGCAGAGATAAGGCCCCAAAGAGGACTATGTGGGCTTGTATTCCAGAAGAAAGGTAACTGCGCAAAGCCCTTTGACACATTTCCCTGCATCTGACATCCTGCCGAGTGACCTAAACTCAGGATCTGTTTGCCCTTGGCCCTTGGAGATGGCTGGAAATGCTCCAGCTTGCAGCATCCACACCTGAGGTGCTGCTTCTGTCTTGGAGAGGCTCCAAGTGTGCCCAACCATCCCCCTGGTTGACAGGTGTAATGCAGTAATTTCACCTCCTTATAAATCTATGGTGAGGCCACATTTGCAGTACTGTGTACAGTTCCGGTCACCACACCTCAAAAGCAATATTGTGGAAGTGGAAGAGGTAGAAAGAGCTGTTTTGAAAGAGCTACACTGGCTGCCTGTACGCTTCCGATCCAAATTTAAGGTCCTGGTAATGGCACTTAAAGCCCTAAATGGCGTGGGACCTCAATCCTTGAGGGAAGGCCTTCTCTCACCATACAGACCTGCCTGAGGTTTAAGATCTGCTGGATGGGGAGGGGGTCCTCCATGTCCCACCAACTAGAGAAATCCGCTGTGCTGAGACATGGGGGAGGGCCTTCTCCGCTGTGGCACCTCACTTATGTTGGAATATTGTTAAAACAGGAAACGCTTGTTTAGCTATCTGTCTCACCAGGAGCATTCTGGTAGATATTCTCATAAACAACAGGTGATGTGTTATTTCTGTAACACAGACACAACTAAGTTTCTGTATTACTGTGGGAACAGTGTGATGATCTCAGCTAGGCCTCCGCTTTCCTGAGAAACCAAATATGTACATGTGGGGGCCGGGCTTAGTGACTTCATGCAATCTCACAAGTGTTCATACTGCCTTAATAATATTGTAATGTGTGCTGTTTGATTTGTATGTTCCTGACTGAAGATGTAGGTCTTAGTGGATAAGATGCAAACCATGTATTGCTTTCATATAATCACTCATATAACCAGCTAGGCATTTAGCTAGCTCCTATCCTGCATTCATGAAGACAATAAAAGCTTTCCTTGTTGGAATGAATCGCCATGTCTGCTCTCATGCTTGTGAATGTCATCTGCACACATTATCTGCTGTGGTCTTAACAGTTAGGTATCTCTGGAAATCAGCAACTTATGGAACACTCTTCCTCTGGAGACCCAGTTAGAGTCTACCCTTTTAACTTTTAGGCACCAAGTAAAGACCTGCCTCTTTATTAAAGCCTTTGGACATTACAGCAGTTCACTCAGGCACCATTTTAACTTTTTAAACTATTTATGCTGTTTAAAACTGTTTTAATGTGGGGTATGTATTTAATGTTTAATGTATTTACTGTAAGCCTCCCAGTGACCTTGGAATATGGAGCGGGATATAAATATTTTAAATAAATAATTCAATACTAGGGAAAAAGGCAACCAGAATGATGAAGGAGCTGGAACACCTCCCTTACGAAAACAGGCTGCAACGTCTAGGCCTCTTCAGCCTGGAGAGACGGCATTTGAGAGGGAACCTGACTGAAGTACATAAAATTATGCATGGTGTGGAAAAGGTGCATAGAGAAAAATGGGCAGGAGAGTTAGGCCAAACAAGGGGAAGTATTTTTCCACCCACAGGGTCATTGGTCTATGAAAATAACTACCAGAAGAGGTGATGACAGCAACCAGCCTAGATAGCTTTAAGGAAAGGTTAGATAAATTCATGGAGGGCATGACAATGGCTACTAAAATGGATGCCCAGAAGCTTCCTCCAGGCTGGGGAGACGTGCAGGCCGAACACCTCTAAAGGCCATTTGTAGGGAGTCGAGAGCAGGTGAAGGCTTTGCCTTTGTCTCCTGCTCAACATGCTCAGAAACAACTGGTCGACCACTGTATGAGTCAGGATGCTGGACTAGCAAGACTCTTCTTATTTTCTTAAATTCTTATGTTCTTACGTTCAAAGGCTCATCCTGACCAACCTCTTGTTCAGAATTCATCTCATAACCAATATCCTTTGATTAGCACCCAAGAGGCCCAATGACAAGAACTGACTTGAATTACCCGTATTTTCCCGTGTATAAGACGACTGGGCATATAAGACGACCCCCAACTGTCCAGTTAAAATATAGAGTTTGGGATATAATCGCCATTTACGAAGACGGCACCCGGCGTATAAGACAACCCCTGACTTTTGAGAAGATTTTCCTGGGTTAAAAAGTAGTCTTATACGCCAGAAAATGCAGTATTTTAAGGGTAGAAGATTCAAATTCTTGGATGAAAACTAAAAGTCTTCAAAGGTCTAACAGAAACAGTGTTCTTACCCAATGATGCCACAATCCCATAAGTCTCTTGCATGACCTCCCTGCAGAGATTTCGTTGGCCTGGATCTAGCAGAGTCCATTCTTCCTTTGTGAAGCATATGGCCACCTCCGGGAAGGTCACCAGGCCCTGGGAGGTAAACACTGAATTCTAAAAAAAAAAAAAATTATTTACTGGATAGATTTAGTAAATGATTCCTATCAGAAACACAGAGGAAGTACGGTATAGGAAAATTATCAGTTTCATGCATTTTAGGGCCATACTTTGAGGCTTTGGTATTCTAGTGGTTTGAGAATCATGCCTCCTGCAGAAGAACATAACATAACTGCCTCTAGCCTTTTAGGACCTCAATGATTTTGCATTCTTCTTTTTAGTATATGCCATATCTTTTGTAATAAAACATTCTTTTATGGCAGGCATGTCAAAGATACGGCCCGCGGCCGCCCCCGACGATGCAGCCCGCCTGCCCGCGCGGCCCGCCTGCCGACGCGGCCCATGGCCCGCCGACGCGCGCCGCCCTCCTTGGGTGCGAAGGAGGCGAGGCAAGGCGAGCGCGCGTGCGTGCGGGCGCCGCCATGGACGACCAGCCCCTCCCTAGCCACGCCCCGAGCCCTTCTCTTTGCCCTAGCCACACCCCCAGCCACGCTCCCAGCCCCTCCTCTGTGCCCTGGTCACACCCCCGCCGCGCCCCCAGCCACGCCCCCTGGCTTTCACAGTTGTTGTTTTTTTTTAATCCGGCCCTCGGCCGGATTGAGTTTGACACCTCTGTTTTATGGTTTTAATTCTTACTGGAAACATGAAAACTTCCCAAGTGAGGAAAAGCCCATGAGTTTATCAGATAAAGAGTACAAGAGATATAATAGTGTAAAATATAGTGCTTGGGAACAGAAAGTTTTGCAGTAGTTATTAAGGAACAAAACCGCAAACTAAACAAACATGTAAGCAGGAAAAACACAGAGGAAGTATGCTATAGGAAAATTATAAGAAAAGTGCCTTGTAATAAGCCAAAGATATGAAATACTCTAATATCAATATATGGATATGCAAGCCTAAATGAATCAAGAGTAGAGATGTGCACAAATGGTTTTTTTTTACATTCTAATCAAATCGAATACCCCAAAATCCGATTCGATTCAAATCTTTTAAATTTGAAATTTAACAAGATGCAATTTGAATTTACCAAATTTGAATCTATTCGTTTGAATTTTTTGTTCGAATCTGCACATATGAATGTCAACATCATTCGTATGTGTGCATACACATCTTCCCCACATCTGTACACGTCTGTATACATCCCGTAGTTATCCCGTATGCAACCTGTTTTCGTCCTGTACGGATCCATACAAATGTGTATCGATGTGGGAAAGATGCGGATCTTCAAGTATGCATTGTGTATGAACCCATACACACATGAATGTCCAGATAATTCAAACGGATAGACTGGGACATTCTATTCAAGTTCGAATGTCAAAATTTGGCACATTCAATCGGATTTTGAATACTGACAAATATTTGTGGTGCACATCCCTAATCAAGAGTAAGGTTGCTCAATGAAATTTCAACAGTTATAGTTGGCATCCTGTAAAATAAACATAAATCATGTGGTCTGTCCATCTAAATAGTATAAGAACTTGTCAAATTTTGCTGAAGACAAAACATGTGCCTTCCATTTCTTTACTGGTGTGCTGTGTCTTCCTTGGTGCACAAAGCTGAATAAATAGTACCCTGAGCAAAGCTGACCTGTTTAGAATTTTTCTTTCACAGTAATAAATGGAAGAGGACATGCCATATTGGTGGCTTTTATCTTATTTTGCCATCCTAATATTGGAAACAACATTCAGATCCTTTGCATCCTTTAGATTGTAAGCCTGAGGGCAGGGACCTGTCTAATATTAATATAATATTGTAACCCTCTCTGAGACCTTCAGGTATAGGATGGGATAGAAAAATAAATAAATAAATAAATAAATAAATAAATAAATAATGCAATTGTACCCCTCTGGGTACTGCACAGAAGCTCCCCTTGAAAAACTGGTTGTGTAGTGAAAAGAGGGAGGCTGCTTTTCAGAGCACAGCAATTTCTGGGAGTGTGATTTCAACAGCCAAGAAGAAAATGAAAAAGCCTCTTTTTTAGATTCTACACACCTTACCACATCACATTAAGCCTTAAAGCTTACTTTCTCACCTGAAACGGATCCATAGCAGCTTCTTCTGGTCCACTTGGAAGAAAGGATGTCCAGAGGTTTATTCTGACTCCATGCCACTTCCTAGGAGAGAACACAAGGACATAAGAGGAGCCCTGGTGGATCAGGCCATACCTATCTTGTCCAGCATCCCTTCTCACACAGTGGCCCACCAATTGCTTATAGGCATCTCAAGCAGGCGCCAATGGCAGAACCTTCACCTGCTCTTGAATTCCCTGCAAATGGCCTTGAGAGGCGTCCTGTCTGTCTCTCCAACCTGGAGGTGGCACCTAGGCATCTATTCTAGGAGCCACTGATAGACATGACTTCCATTAATTGAGAGAAGCCTTGTTGGATCTATCTAGTCCAGCATCCCATTTCGCACAGTAGCCCACCAATTAGGGCATCTCATGCAGAAGTCAAAGGCAAAAGCCTTCACTGGCTTTTGACTTCCTCCAGATGGCCTTGAGAGGCCTCCTGCCTTTCTCGCCAACCTCCAGGTGCATGGGCATCCTTTCTAGTAACCCTTGATACATCTGGCCTCCATGCTTTTCACTAATCCTTTCTTAATGCAATTCATGCTGGTTGCCCACAAACACATCAGAAGAAGAGGAAGCAATTAGACGCTCTCTAGACTTAGAAGGGGATCATCAGTCAGGTGAAAATATGGTGTTTCCTTTTTTAATGCCAAGGTCAGGGCAGAACCCTTTTTAACATAGAAAACAACTGAAAGCCACAATTAATCCAGTGTTATCGCCATGTCCTAATTCACTAACATGCAATAAGAAAAAAATAATCCCCAAGCAAGCAACTGGAAAACTTGCATTAATCTAACATTATGATCACATTCAAAAGTTGCATTTGGGCCTCCAGTCCAGGATTTACAGGAAGAACAATGAGAAATGGAGAACAATGAAGAAATGAGATCATTCTGATTTCTGAACCCACCATACTTTAACACACAGAATCATAGAAGAAAAAAAGAGTTGGTTTTTCTACATTGCTTTTCTCACCCATATAAGGGGACTCAGAGTGGCTGACAAAGCTTTTCTGTTTTTCTCCCCACAACAGAACACTCTGTGAGGTAGGTGGGGCTGTGAGAGCTCAGAAGAGAGCTGTGACAAGCCCAAGGTCACCCAGCTGGCTTCATGGGGGAGGGCGGAATCGAACCCGGAGTTCCCAGATAAGAGTCTGGCTCCCTAACCACTAGACCAAACTGGCTCACATAGGGTTGGAAGGGATTTCTAGGGTCATCCAGTCCAACCCTCTGCTCAATGCAGGATTTCCTAAACCATCCCAGACAGATATCTGCTCAGCCTTTGCTTGAAGACCTCCAGTGAAGGAGAGCTCACTACCTCCTGTGACAACCTATTTGTCCTCACTGTCAGGAAGGTTTTCCTAATATCTAATCTTTATTGAGTTCCCTGAAGTTCCATCCCATTGTTTCTAGTCCTCCCATCTTGTGCAAGTGAGAATAGGGATGATCCCTCGGCACTGTGGCAGCCCTTCAGATACTTGAAGATCCCTATCATGTCTCCTCTCAGTCTTCTTTTCTGTAGGCTCAACGTCCCTAGGTCCTTCAGCCTTTCCATATCCCTAACCATTTTGGCAGCCCTCCTTTGGATTTGCTCCAGTTTATCAATGTCTTTTTTGAACTGGGGTTCCTAGAACTGGACACAGGACTCTAGATGAGGTCTAGATGAGAAGAGTAAAGAGAAGATTTGAACTGAGGTCCCATCTGAAAGCCACACTACAAACTACACGACAACCACGACTGGAAACTGCTATTACAACTCACCACTGCAGGATATCAGGATAACAGGAAATAACTTTTTAATACACACAGCAGTTGACAGCCACCCATTAATCCAATGTTGTCACTATATTCTGATCCAATAATATGCAGTTCGCTTCCCACTTCCCGAGGCTAAAGCACACTTCCTGTCCCACTCCGTTCCTCTTCCGCTTTGTCCAACTTCCTTTTGCCCTTCTAGGAAACAAAACTCTTTTGCTTTAACCCTATCAGAGGGACGCAGTTTGCAGCGATCCCTTTCCTTACTTCTATAGGAAGGGAAATCTATTTTTCCCTTTTTTTAAAAAATGATTCTTATTTTACTAAACGTCATTTCTTACAAAATAATACGCAGAACACAAATTAACACAAGTTAAATTAAATTAATTGAACCCAGACTCGTAAGAAATTTATTAACAAACTCTATCAATAATACACATACACACACTGAGAGGTAGATGGGGCTGTGATAGCTCAGAAGAGAGCTGTGACTAGCCCAAGGTCACCCAGCTGGCTTCGTGTAAGACAAATTGATGTGAATGGGCCCAATAGTTTGCACCTATCAATCAAAACATTTTTGATGGTCATAGACCCTAAGACCTTAAAGAACATAGATCAGTAACACTGTAGAGTGATTACAAATGTGATAAAATAGAGACACCTGCAGTCATGCAAACTCTGAACAGCAGAGATTTAAAATTTAGCCTTATTCTGGAATATAGCCCAGAACAGGGGCCTGCTATCTGAATACCAGTGCAGACTATGGAAGGCCTACCATAGTTTGCATTATCTTGTGGCCAGTAGATGTCTATCCTGAGGTATCTTCCAGAATAAGGCCAATTGCAGAACGGGCCCAAGCCACCTGTCCTCTGGTTCCTTCTCAAGTGTAATCCAACATCATTTACCTACTTCCTTGTACATTTTTTCTGCAATTTTGATAGGCTAACGAAGTGAGGATCCACAGTCCCTGGGTTCAGAACTGCTCTGGAAGCACACTGGTTTTGGGCCTGTCTGTGCTGTCCCAAGTGGCCTACCCCATAGGACTGTTGTGAAGATAAAACAGAGGGGAAGATAATATTGTAGGATTCTTTGAACTCTTTGGAAGAAAGGCAGGTGGTGAATGCCTTAATTTAATAACGTGGACGCTATACTTTTAAAGGTTGCTAATATTTCACATTTAGGCCTGACCTGATACGACACTATAAGCAGGAGCCATATAATTCATCATAACCTTTCCTTAATTGCCTTTGTGAGTAAAAATAATATGATATTCAAAGCAATTGGCCCCACTCACTCCATCTTACAGGCCCTCTGATGGTTTCATGCTTAAGAGCACAAGGAAAAACCCCAGTTCCAATCCCTGATCTGCCGTGGAACCTCATGGCATCTCCCCAGATATGGGTCAAATCTGAAAAGATCCTTGACGGAAAATCCAGAGCGGAGCCCTAAGGCAGGATGCTTCGCAAGAATTGGAGAGCAGGTGAAGGTTGTGACTCCATCTTCTGCTTGAGATGTACAGAAGCAATTGGTGGACCATTGTGTGAGAGGCGATGTTGAACTAGATGTGCTGTGGCCTGATCCATCTCTTAGGTTTTTATGTTAAATGGATCAGAGGTCATTTCTTATCCGCTCATGCAGCCATCCTAGGGCCAAAGGTCACATTTACCGTCCTCTGGGTGACAATGGTGCACCAATACCTCATGCCCAAGATCTTTCCATTGTCTTTTGAGACCAGAGGCGGCCACATATTTCCCTGCAGCCCCAAGCATTAGGGAGCTGGACTGTCAACACATGAGGACCCGTTTAGAGTACTGTGTGTCCAGTTCTGGGTACCCCAATTTAAATAAGACATTGACAACTAGAGCAAGTTCAATGGAGGGCTACCAAAATGGTGAATGGCCTGGAAATCATGTTCTACGAGGAAAGATTGAAGGGTCTAAGAATGCTTAGCCTGGAAAGGAGACATGACTGTAGTCTTCAAGTATCTGAAGGGCTGTCACAGTGCAGAGGGATCATCCCTGTTCTCACTTGCCCAAGATGGGAGGACTAGAAACAATGGTATGAAACTTCAAGGGAGTAAAAATACAGATTAGTTATTAGGAAAAACTTCTGGAGGGTGATTAGTCAGTGGAATAGGTTGACACAGGAGGTAGTGAGCTGTCTTTTGCTGGAGGTCTTCAAGCAAAGGCTGAGCAGACATCTGCCTGGGATGGTTTAGGCAATCCTGCATTGAGCAGGGAGTTGGACTTGATTACCCTAGAGGTCCCTTCCAACCCTATGATTCTATGGTGGGTACAGAAACCAGAATTATCTCATTTCTTCATTGTTCTTCCTGTAAATCCTGGACTGGAGGCCCAAATGCAACTTTTGGATGTGCTCATAATATTGGATTAATGCAAGTTTTCCAGTCGCCTTGCTTGGGGAGTAAATACAGATTGGATATTAGGAAAAACTTCCTGACAGTGAGGGTGATTAGTCAGTGGAACAGGTTGCCACTGGAGGTAGTGAGTTCTTCTTCACTGGAGGTTTTCGAGCAGAGGCTGGACCTGTCTGGGATGGTTTAGGACAGTGGTTCTCAACCTGGGGGTCGGGACCCCTTTGAGGGTCGAACTACCCTTTCAGAGGGGTCGCGATGAGCCTTCGGCCGCCCTTCCCTCCCACCTCCCAGCTGCTCCACCCCCATGGTTGAGGGTCCCCACAACATGAGGAACTCCATTAAGGGGTCGCGGCATTAGGAAGGTTGAGAACTGCTGGTTTAGGAAATCCTGCATTGTGCAGAAGGCTGGACTTGACCTTAGAGGTCCCTTCCAATTGTATGATTCTCCAAAATAGTATTTGTAACAGGATGCTTGCAATTTTGAGATGAGAGACATATCCAGTGCAGTTGGAGAAGTATAAGAAGCTGCAGGAGGAGAGATCAGGCTTTCACCACAGCTGTATTTGCTAAGAACATAAGAGAAGCCCTGCTGGATGAGGCCACAGCCCATCTAGTCCAGCATCCTGTTGCACACAGTAGCCCACCAAATGCTCATGGGCATCTCAAGCAGAGACAAGGACAAACCTTTTCCTGCTCTTGAATCCCAGTAAATGGCCTTAGAAGTGCCGCGCTTCCCCCTCCCCACAACCTGAAAGATGCACCTAGGCATTCATTCTAGTAGCCATTGATATATCTGTAATCCATAAATTTGTCTAACCCTACCTTAAAGCCATCTAGACTGGTAGCTGTCACCACCTCTTCCGTCAGCACGTTCCATAAACTGATGACCCTCTGGGTGAAGAAATACTTCCCCTTGTTGAATCTGCCCCTCCTACCCATCAGCTTCATAGATGCCCCCTGGTTCTAGTGTTGTGTGACAGAGAAAATTTTTTTCTCTCTCCACCTTTTCTATACTGTGCATAATTTTATATACTTCAATCAGGTCCCCTCTTAAACACTGTCTCTCCAGGCTGAAGAGGCCTAGATGTTGCAGCCTGATTTCGTAAGTGAGGTGTTCCAGACCCTTAATCATTCTGGTTGCCCTTTTCTGCACCTTCTCTAGTTCCACAATATCCTTTTTAAGGTGTGGTGACCAGAATTGTACACAATATTCCAAATGTGGCCTCACTATAGATTTATAAAGGGGCAAAATGACACTTGCTGACTTATTTTCTATTCCCTTCCTAATTATTCCCAGCACTGAATTAGCTTTTTTTTTTTTTTTTTTTGCTGCTGCCACACACTTAGTTGATACCTTCATTGAACTGTCCTCCAAAACCTTGAGATCCCTTTCCTGGTTTGTTGCAGAAAGCTCAGACCCCATCAGTTTATAGACATAATTTGGATTTTTGGCCCCAATGTGCATTACTTTGCACTTGTTAAGATTAAAGCACATTTGCCACTTGGTTGCCCATTCACCCAATGCTAAGAGATCCCTCTGGAGCTCTTGGCAATCTCTTTCCATTTTTACTACCCTAAATAATTTAGTATCACCAGCAAACTTTGCCATTTTACTTTGTACCCCTTCTTCTACATCATTAGTGAATAAATTAAAAAGCATTGGTCCCAACAGTGAGCCTCGAGGGACCCCACTTTTTAACTGTTTCCATCCTAAGAACTGGCCATTTACTACAACTCTCTGCTTTCTGCCTATAAGCCAGTCACAAATCCAGGACAGAACCTGTCCAGTTATTCCATGGCTGATGAGTTTACTCAGTAGCCTTTGATGTGGGACTTTGTCAAAAGCCTTCTGGAAGTCCAGATAGACAATGTCTACTGGTTCACCTTTATCCACGTGTTTATTGACACTCTCAAAGAATTCCAACAAGTTTGTGAGGCATGATTTACCTTTGCAGAAGCCCTATCCTTCTCCAATTGTTGATCTCCTTCAGGAGTATGGCTGGGGGGGGGGGGCAGTAGCAGGTGGCTACACCACGTCCATGTTGCCCTTCCCTGTCTTTCCTGTACAGATTGTAACCTGGGATGACTGTATCCCATTGGTTTTCACTGGGCCACCAGGTTTCAATTATGACAATAATATCAATTCTATTTTCCATAACTAAGCTTTCTAGCTCCCCTATTTTAGCTCGAAGACTTCTGCTGTTTGCATATATACATTTATTTTCACTCCTCTTGTCCAAATTCTGCCGTCGAGGAACATGTGAATCCGTATACTGCCCTTTGCATCATTCTGCTTGCATACTATTAACTAATCCCCCACATTGCTTAGTATTATCTGTATATTTCCAGCCCTCCTCACTTGAGGGTGCACTCTCCAGGACCAGATGCTGCCCAGCTCCTGTCGGCTGTGCCCCAGGGATCAGTTTAAAATCTGTTCTGTAACTTTTATTAATTGCCAGCAATCTGGTTCCATTTTGGTTCAAGTGTAACCCATCCCTCTTGTACAGGTTTGGCTTGTCCCAAAATGTTCCCCAGTTCCTTACAAATCTAACCCCCTCCTTCCTACACCACTGCCTTATCCATGCATTGAGGCTCCTGAGCTCTGCCTGTCTGGCTGGTCCTGCACATGGAATGAGTAACATTTCTGAGAATCCAACCCTGGATGTCCTGGACTTTAGTCTTCTACCTAACAACCTAAATTTGGCTTCCAGGACGCTCCGTCTTGCTTTCTTATAATCACTGGTACCAACATGTACAATGACCTCTGGCTCCTCCCCGGCACTATCTACTAACCTATCTAGATGCCGTGTGATGTCTGCAACCTTTGCACCCAGCAGGCAAGTCACCATGCGGTCATCTTTTCCAACTCTCCTATATTGTTTCTTCAAAGTGGTGGTCAAAACCTCACCCAGTACTCCAGTATCTGTTCTCAGTACATTTTTTAATTATGCCAAACACATTGTTATTTGGTGTAGTGGTTAAGGAGCCAGACTCGTATCTAGGGATACTGGGTTTGATTCCATGCTCCTCCATGAAGCTAGCTGGGTGACCTTGGGCTAGTCACAGTCTCTTCTGAGCTCCCACAGCCCCACCCACATCACAAGGTGTCTGTTGTGGGGAGAAGAATAGAAAGTTTTTAAAGAGTTCCCTTAAATGGCTGAGAAAACCAGGATAGAAAAGCCAACTCTTCTTCTTCTAGTGGATACACATTGTGTCAACACTTTCCCTGAACCTTCCAACGTTTGTATAAAATCCTTTCTCTGAACAGTCACAATCAGCGTTGATTCCATTAATTGCTATGAACACTTAGGATTTTTCACTCCAGTGTGCAGATGGAACAAATAAGCAGAACTCCAGATAGAATAAATTAACAGACATGGACACACACAGGGACGCTACATTTTTACTCCATCAACTTTTGCATTTCAATCCGTGTTCTGTAAAATGTTGCATCAGTAAAAATGCCTTCTTGTTACTGATGTACCACCAAGTCATTGCCTACTCCTGGTTGACTCCTGGGCAGCTCCATGGGTACTTCTATGCAGTTTTCTCAGCAGAGATACAGAAGTGGTTTGCCATTGCCTACTGTCAGGGCTCATCTCCCTGGGGCTGCCACTGCCTTGCAGTGGATCCTGGGCAGCCTTAATGCAAATTTTAATTCACATTAAGGAGTTCCCATGGCAATGGAGGATAGGGTGGGATCAAGGCGAACCTGCCCATCTCCATGAAAACCGTGGTAAATCCCTGCATTGGGATGTTACGGTTTTCTCCACACACACTTGCCTGACTGCTTATTCACCCAGGTTAAGGGCTTGATTTACCCCAAAAGATCACCTGACAGGTGCCCTGCAGACAGCTGAGCAGCTGTCAGGTGGATATAGGGGCTGTCAAGAGCACTGGCTGTCCAGCTGGCAAATAATAACCACGAGACTCTTTCTTTAAAAAGATGAACAGTGATTTATTTCAGTTCAGCGTAAGGCAGGTTTTGTTGGAAGCAGCTTTGAACAGAAAGCCCAGCATATTTATATGTTTCATAGCTGGGCAGGGTTTGGCCCTCAACCAATGAACAATAATTATTTTTCAAAACTCAGTTTAAACTTGGAGCCAAAATGTATCCCTTGACCCCAGTAGGGAGGGGGGGAGTCAACTGTCACTTCCAAACAACAGGCAGCTACTATATACATATATATAGAATCACATAGATGGCAGATATCTTACATTCAAATATTATGGCAGGCAGCTAGCCCTGCCTGACACTGGCAGAGCTCTGGTAAGATGATTAAAACAAACGCGAAAGCCACGTTTATTTTAATTATTTTAGCGGAGCTCTGCTTGTGCATATGATAGCTGCTCACCTGTGCAGGGCGGCTATCAGGCGATTGTTTGGGGTAAATCAAACCCTTCCCTGGGCAATTAAGCACTCAGGTAAGGAGGGAAAGTTGTGATTGCAGTGTTAGTGGTGGGGACAGAAAAACCCCAACTGCTAATGCTGTGATCGTAACCCGGGAGTGTCCCCATGTCCCCAGGATAACCCGTTCTTGCTCCATAATTTGGGGTGAGAAAAATTATAAAGGGGGGTTGTTTCAGTTTTGAAGATTTTGTCCTTCATGTAGCCCAAATTAGGACTTTGCATGGGGACTCTTGCAAGGTGAACTCACATTCGCCTCACAGTATCCTTGCCATGGGGACAAAGACTCAAGAACAATAAACAGGGTTGCTCATAGCAAAGCCTAGGAACCACAGGTAAGCAGAATCAGACTGCTCAAGATCTCAGCAACACTTTCCCATAATTCCCTCCGTTAAGGCCTTTCCTGCAAAGCATGGTCTGTTGCTGTGGCAGCAATGGAAATGTTGGGTCGAAAATGACTTGGGTGTAGGCAAGGCATGGTTTGAGCAAGAACCAATGGTGGACATGCAGTGGCTTTTACACCGACCTCTGGGAAGAGGTTGGGTATCAGAATGGCCACCTTCTACCTTCCAGGGAGTTTGCTCTAGCAGTGGATTTTGTAAGATTCAGGCATTTAGAAAACTGAAGACCTGTTTGAGGTCAAGTTCTAGATAAGATCCAAAGCTTCCTTAAAAGCATTCAACCCATGTTGCACCACACTCAAAATGTCTGTCTATACTGTATTCATTCACTGATATTTCTTGCACAATCCATGGATGAAGTTTCTCCAATGTGTGTGTTTTTGGATGTTCTTCTTCCCACATTCAATGCAACTAAATGGCATCTCTATTGTGTGTATTACTGGATAATGCTTTATGAGTTTCAGTCCCATTAAAGCCCACACTGTGCTCAGAGGAAGAAAAGTGCTTCTCACATATGCAATGTTTCATGGTATGAAGGAGAACTACTTTGGCATTAAAAACACCTAAATGGGTTATCCCCTGTGTGGGTTCTGATATGAAAAGTAAGGTGACTACTCAGACTGAAGCTCTTTCCACATTCCATGCATTTATAGGGTTTTTCCCCTGTGTGGGTTCTGAGATGATACGTAAGTGAGCTGCTGCAACTGAAGCTCTTTCCACATTCTGCACACTTATACGGTTTCTCGCCTGTGTGGGTCCTTTGATGATAAGAAAGTGAACTGCTGCAACCGAACCTCTTTCCACAAACTATGCAGTTATATGGTTTCTCCCCTGTGTGAGTTCTGAGATGTGAGGTAAGTTGACCGCTCTGGCTAAAGCAATTTCCGCACTCCATACATTTATAGGGCTTCTCCCCTGTGTGGGTTCTGAGATGGGAAGTAAGTTGACCACTCTGTATAAAGCAATTTCCACACTCCACACATTGATAGGGTTTCACTCCTGTGTGCATTCTTTGATGAGAAGAAAGTGAACTCCTGTGACTGAAACTTCTTCCACATTCTATGCATTTGTGTGGTTTCTCCCCTGTGTGGGTTCTGATATGATAAGTTAGCTGATCCCTCCGACTAAAGCTCTTCCCACACTCCATGCATTTATACGGTTTCTCACCTGTATGTGTTCTTTGATGGGAAGAAAGTGAAGATCTGAGATGGAAGCCCTTTCCACACTCCATGCACTTGTACATTTTCTCCGTTTTGTGGGTTTTTTGATGAGAAGTAAGGTGAGTGCTTTGACTAAAGCGCTTTCCACACTCCATGCATTTATATGGTTTCTCTCCTGTGTGGATTCTTTGATGACCTGTAAGGCAACTGCTCTGAATGAAGCTTTTTCCACACTCCACACATTTATATGGCTTCTCCCCTGTGTGGGTTCTCAGATGAGAAGTAAGGTGACTACTTAGACTGAAGCTCTTTGCACACTCCATGCATTTATATGGCTTCTCCCCTGTGTGGGTCCTTTGGTGGGAAGAAAGTGAAGCTCTGAGACGGAAACTCTTTCCACACTCCATGCATTTATATGGTTTTTCCCCTGTGTGGATTCTGAGATGATACGTAAGATGAATGCTCCGACTGAAGCTTTTTCCACATTCCACACAGTTATATGGTCTCTGTCCTTCCTGGGTTCCCTGATGCACAAGTATTCCCTGCATTGCCAAAATATATCTTGTGTGATCTCTCTTTGCATCAGGAATTAGCCTAGAAAGTTTTAACAAAGAATTAGACAAATTCATGAAGTGCATGTGTATCCATGGTTGCTGGAATTAACGCCTAAGAACCGCCTCCAGGTTGGGAGTCAGGCAGGATACCTCTAAAGGTCATTAGAAGGGAGTTGAAAGCAGATGAGGGTTTTGCTTTGGTCTTGTGTTTGAGAATTCCTAAAAGGAATTGCAGGCCACCATCAGAAGTGGAATGGTAGGAAAGACGGGTGGTGGCCTGATTCAGCTGGGCTTCTCTTTTGTTTCTTGTTTGGGTCCTCTGATATTTACTGGTTATGGTCAGTATTTTTCCACATTCTGTATTTCAGTACGTTCTTCTGTGCAAATCATAATGTATACTTGAGTTTGGTATATTCTCTATTGCTTGGTAGACAGACAGTTTTTTTCTAAAGAATTTGGTGGAATCCTCCAAATATTATTCCATATTAGCAGCAATTGCTTAAGGGGAAAAAGGAAAAAAGATTAATTTCTTCTTGGCTTCCTTGTTAGATAGGATCATTCATTTTATTACGTTGCACATACCTAAGAATAAAACTATAAAATACCTGTTTATGGAAACTGCCCCAATATACGTAAAATAAATCATCGGTATATGTAAAAGCAAAAGAAAACAAACCAAAGGCCAAAAGTGATTGTTGATGTTCTCTTTCAAATCACTGGTTAACATTCTATTTTCCTAGGATTTCAGTGCTAGGGACAGTCATGGAGAGTTCACTCGAGAAAGAGTGAAGTGTTTGGACTAAAGCTGAAGGGTCTGGATGTGTCTGATTGCAAAACAAAATTCTGGTACTGGCAAAGAACCATACTGCATGGGAACCTGGCAAGGCAAGATCCCTCAAAACGGTGGTTCTCAACCTTCCTAATGCCGCGACCCTTTAATACAGTTCCTCATATTGTGGTGACCCCCAACCTAGCCCTAACCCCCCAACCATAAAATTATTTTCGTTGCTACTTCATAGCAACCCCTGTGAAAGAGCAGATTTAGCCCCAAAGAGGTTGCGACCCACAGGTTGAGAACCACTGCCTTAAAAGAAATGGAGCAACCCTCGTGGTCAATAAAAGGGTGAAAAGAGCAGCCCTGATTTGCAATCTCAAAAATGGCAGAGTGATCTCTGATGGAATCCAAGGCAAGCCATTCAACATCACAGTAATCCAAATCTATACCCCAAACAGTGATGGCAAAGGCTGGTCACTTCAGGGAAGACCTACACCACCTTCTTGCCTTAAGATCAAGCTGTGGGGCCCTCCTGGTTGTCTCACCACCTTCAATAGTGAGGCTGGTGGGCACCCGGGAGAGAGCCTCCTCTGTGATGGCCCCCAGACTATGGAATAGCCTCCCCCTTGAGGTGCATCATGCCCCTTCCTTATATATGTTTAGGAAGGCAGTGAAGATGCACCTCTTTACCCTGGCCTTTGGTTGAGCTGCTTATTTCCCCCCACCCTGAGTAAAGACACTGTTATTTTTAACATATTGTGTATTGTTTTATATTTGTTGAATTTTTAAAGTCTTTTAATGTATATTCTATTTTAAATCTGTTTTAAGGTTGTTATAGATAGATAGATAGATAGATAGATAGATAGATAGATAGATAGATAGATAGATAGATAGATATAGAACTAGCACCCAAAAGTTGTGTCACTTTCACATAGGGGACTGGAATGTTGAAGCAGGGAATCAAAATATAACTGGAAAAACAGGCAGGTTTGGCTTGGAGTAAAAAGTAAAGCAGGGCAGAGACGAAAGATTTTTGTCAAGATAACTCACTGGCATACGAAGCATTCTAAAAGGTAACTCAACACGTATACTTCAGCAGATGGTCAACACTGAAATCTGATTGATTATATATTCCACAGTCAAAGATAGGGTTTCCCCCCACTTACCTCCCTTAATCCAGATCTAAGATGATCCGGATCTAAGAAATGGGTCATTCAACTAATCCGGATTTAGAAGATTTGGATCTAAGAAAGTACACGATGAGTCTTCATGGGCAGTGTAGCACCCAATAGCAATGAGTGCTAGGCAATCTCGCAGTGGGAACACCAAGTGGGAGATGTCTGTCACGCCACACCGGGGGGGGGGAGGGGGAGGCAAGGCTTCTAATCTGGATTTGATGCCTGAAGACCAGATTATAGACCCCTTTAATGGGGTACACAGGAAATCTGGATTACAATGGCTCCCTGTGTGAACCAGTCAGGGCAAAGGCAAACTGGGTGAGCGGGGGCCAATCAGTGGTGAGGACTAGTTTTCAAGGAGGAACTGCTAGACTCTGAGGTGAAAGAGCACCAATGTCTTGAAACACGAGGTAGGATTATCCTTCTTATTTTATAAATGCTTTTTTGGGGGGAGGACAGGAGGGGCATGTTTTCTAAAAGGAGTGTTTGAAAAAAGCTCTGTCTGAAAAAACTCAACAGTGTTTCAATTCAAAAAACAACACATTAAAGAATATTCACATTATCAAACAATTATGCTCATTTCACACACTACAGCAGAATTATGTTCATGATTCCACAAGCTACGCTTCTCAGTGTGTGAACCAAGACCTACCTGAAGTGCAGGCTGATTTTGAACAGAGAGAGAGAGACCAACATTTGCTGGATTACAGAAAAAGCAAGGCAGTTCGAGAAGAACATCTACTTCTGTTTCATTGACTATAAAGCCGTTGGATGCTTGCATTACAACCAATTTTGCAAGTTCTGAAAGAGACGGGAGTAGCCGATCACCAACACATCTCCTGAGAAAACTAAGAAGCGATAGTTAAAAGTGAACACAGAACAACTGATTGATTCAAGATTGGAAATAGAGTACAAGGCTGCATATTGTCATCCTATTTATTTAACTTATATGCAGAGTAAATGTATCATGCAAAATCCCAGGCTGGATAATTCAAAATTTGGAATTAAGATTGCTGGGAGAAATATCAATCATCCGTATGTACTGGGAAGGCAGAAAATGAGGAAGAATTAAGGAGCCCCTTGATGAAGGTGGGATTGCAAAAGCTGGCTCGAAGCTCAACATTAAAAAAGCTATGATCATGGCATCTGGTCCTATCACCTTTTGGCATATAGAGGGGGAAGAAATGGGCTAAAAGATCACTGCAGATGGTGATTGCAGCCGTGAAATTAGAAGGCGCTTACATCTAGGAAAGAAGGCCGACAGATGTATCAATGGCTACTAGAATGAATGTCTAGGGACATCTTTCAGGCTGGGGGGGGCAGAAGCAGGATGCTTCTAAGGCCATTTGCTGGGATTTGAGAGCAGGAGGATTGCACTTAAGATGTGTGGGTATGTGTTGTGGAATGAGATCACAAATTTGGGGAAGTAACTCATAGAATCAAAGAGTTGGAAGGGACCTCTAGCATCAGTTAACCCCAGGGATCTTTGTTCTAAGAGACAGATTTAACAAACTGCTCTGAGGCAGATTGTGTTTGGTTGATGTGTATTCACAGGGATGGGGCGCTGAGGAAGAAGTTCTCAGGCAAGAATAACACAGTTCTAAAGAACTCTGCTTTCTAGTGGGTGTAGACTCTTGGGGTCTTTCTGTGCTTACCCTGCAAACCTCCTTCCTCTAGAATGGTCCCAGGCGGGAACCCACTTTTGGCTGGAACGCTCTATCTACATAAGATGGAGTGCAATCCGGAATAATGGATGTTTGATCTAGATCAAAGCTCAGGTATACCTGATTAAACTGATCTACTGTTGAACCAGTAGGTCCTAATCCAGAACACAAAGCAAGCATAAGACACATTTCAGCAACCCAACAAAATGTCCTGCCAAACTGGGTTCCCAATGGGCTCTGAGGCTAAGATGTCAGAAATTAAACAATCTTTAGAGCAAAAGAGGTAAATTCTACACGTTCCATGATTTTAGAGCTGTATTTGGGGGATTTGGAATTTTAGTGGCTTGGGATTCATGCTCTGAGCAATATGGTTCTTCCAGAATAGGCCACAATAGTAAGGACATGAAACATCCCAATCCAGTCTTTCAAAGCCTCATGGATTTTGCATACATCATTTCTGTATACACCATTTTTCTCTGATTTTTTTTTCATGCTTTTAAGTTGAAATTTGCATTTACTGGTGGGGAAATGGAAGGAAATATGGCAATTGTTCAGTAGTTTTTTTATTTCCTTTTTAGAACAGCCCTCTTGATAGTTGAAGCAAACCTCAAATTACTTGCATTCTGATCTAATGCTGTCCCTCTGGCTACTGCATAACTGCTTCTATGAAGAAATGGTTTTACAATGGAAAAAGGGCTATTGCTGTTTAGGGCACAAAGACAGATTAGTATGTTTCTTCATGATTTGCTGGGTGAAGAAGGAAAAGAGAAGACCTCTTTTTTCAGACCTACCTCACCTTATCACATCCCATCATCACCTCGTATGCCTTCCTGCCTCACCTCAAATGTCTCCACTGCAGCTTCTTCTGTTCTACTTGGAGGAAAAGAAGATCCAGATGGTTCCTCTGACTGCAGGTCACTTCCTAGGAGAGAAGAGGAGGAAGCAATTAGACCCTCTCTAGATTTGGAAGAAGACCCTCAGCCATGTGGAAATAGAGTAGGGAGGTCACTGTGGATGCAGCTGACTACAAATAACCAAGACCAAGATAATCCCCTGCGTCCTCCTCATTTTAGCTCCCCTTGAAAGCTGAGATTCGGCCCACGGTGTTTGCTTGTTTGTTTGTATTTCCATCCCGCCCTATACCTGAAGGTCTCAGCGCAGGTTACAATATTATATTAATCTTAGACAGGTCCCTGCCCCCAAGCTTACAATCTATTGCACTTATAGATAAATAAACCTATAATAAATGTATAATAAATCTGTTGCATTTCTTGTATCTCGTTGTCATAGATTATGCTATACTTGGAGGTTGTTTGATGCAAAATCTTTTCAAGGCTCCTTTTGAGAAAGAAACAACACAACGACAGAAACTGGGCAGAACTCAAAGGTGGAAACTGCAAACAAATCTGAGCTTCCCCACAGGATATCGGGATCACAGGGCAGGATCTGTTCAGCGGACAAGGCAACTGACACCCACCAGTGACCCAATATCGGGACCATATCCCGATTCAACCACGTGCAGTCATGAAAGGAGCCCCAAGAAAGGAAACTGAAAGCCACCCATTAATCCAATGCCCCGGCCTGATCTGAACTGAGCAACATGCAATCATAAGAATAATCCCCAACAGGGCGCCCCTGACAAGATTTGATTGCCCCAAACACACAGACCTCAAAACACCCCCTTTCCCCCACTCGTCCCTCTTGCCCCCACCCACTTCCTCTTCCGCCCTAAACCAACTTCCTGCCCCTCTAGGAAACACAACTCTGTGACTTTAACCATTGCAGGACCAAGGGTGGAAGATGGTTGCAGCAGGGATGCTTTTTCCCCATTGCTGTGCAAAGTAATCAGATTGCTGGTCTAGTAGTTAGGGAGCCGGACTCTTATCTGGGAATACCAGGTTCGATTCCGCCCTCCTCCACGAAGCCAGCTGGGTCACCTTGAGCTAGTCACAGCTCTCTTCTGAGCTCTCACAGCCCCACCTACCTCACAGGGTGCCTTTGGTGGGGAGAAGAACAGGTTTGTCAGCCGCTTTGAGTCCCCTTAAATGGGTGAGAAAAGCAGGGTAGAAAAGCCAACTCTTCTTCTTCTATTTCCCCATTACATTTGGACTGACGTTGGGGGGAATTTGGATCAGGTATTTTGTTTTCACCCTTGGAATCGACTCAGAGGCACCTGCTTGTTCACCTTCAGTGAGGTCAGTGCACTGAGATTGCAACATCCCTGTTCTTAAAAGGAAGAAGGGAAAAGGAAAAATCCGATCTCTAGGCTGAGATTCTGCTGTTGGGATACTGAGACCGGAGAGTAGGGTATTTTGCTGAAAAGCCCATGATTATTAACATTTCACCTGCATATTTTCAGCTGGCCGGTAAAGCTGAGGTGGAAGGGCAGGGATACCAACCATACAAAATCGAAACACCAGAGATAAGTCAGAAAGGGGGCTTAGAGGGCCTTTTCCCCAAACAGTTCAAAGAATCCTACATTATCTTCCTCTCTTTTTTTATCTGCACAAGAACCCTATGAGGTAGGCCATGCTGAACAGCACAGGCAGGTCCAAGACCAGCGTGCTACATGGGCAGTTTTGAACTCAGGATCCACACCGCTTTAGGTCCACCCAAACTGTTCCTGGTGCAAAGAAAAAGAGTAAAATTCTCAGATATCTGGCTGGTGGAGACAGTGTGTGTTTTAAGACATTTTTAAACCATGCAGAGTATCATGAGGTGGAATGACAAGATGTAAAAATAAATGAGTGAATAAAAACGTTTATTCTGCATCTGGAAAGGAACCCCAATGGAGGCAGGAGTTACTGAAAGACGATAATTCAGGTCCACTGGACAGTGGGGAAAACATGGGAATGGCGGAGACCTCCTTGGTGGAAACTGAGAAACTGGGCTCATAAAGTGTTCTGGAAAACTCCACAGCCTGTAATGGTTTTACTTCTCCTCATGAATTTCAGTTTCTAAAAGCTGTTAGAAGATGAAGATCTCCCAGGTAGCCTGCAGACTAGGAAATGGGAGGCGGCACGCTTGTTCCACTCAATTTGGGAAAGATCTGAAGAGGACGACCAATTCAGTAGCAGCCCTCAGGGTACCAGGATGAGCAGACACCAAGTACCCCTCATGCTTCAACCGCTTCACGTGGGTAAAGGGCTTGATTTAGCGCACGAGCGCTTGACAACCTCAGCCTTAACGGGCTTCCCTGCACTTGGCTGATCAGCTGAGCAAGATCAGAAAAAGCTTTTTAAAAAAGAAACCGGAGAAAAGGAAAATCGCACTCTGTTCTGCCAGGCTACGTTGCTTATCCAGCTCTCGGGCTGCTACTGCATGAGACAAAACAAAACGAAACAAGAATTTCTTTCAACCACACACACACTGCGAGAGACCACTCTGTAAATGTCACAATGAAATGAAGCCAAGCCACTTCCTCCCCAGCAAAGAGGGGTGAGGGGAAGCCTTTGGAAATAAGGCTGTTCTGATTATCTACACACAGCAACACCTCCCCACTGCACCGGACCAGACCGGACCCCCCCTTTCCAATCCACGGGCGCTCCCCAAACCCTCCAACGCCCATCCGGATTTCCCTCCCACAGCACGCTTGCTTCCTCCTCCTCCAAAATCCATGGGGTTTGCAATCGGGTTTGCCTTATCGCTGCTTCCCGCACAAGGAAAACTTTCTCTTGCTTGCATTCAAGTGATCATGGCAACAACACCAGTGGGACTGAGAAGATCTTTGACAAAATTTAATTGGTACTGTGAGTTAAATTCACTTACTATGAACCAAGACAAATCCAAAATTGTGATTTTTGGTAGTAACAGGAAACAGTACTGTTGGTCCCTGAATGGAGTACAGCTGGAACAATCTAATACTTATAAATATTTAGGCATCATGTTCTCAGCATCTGGCACCTGGGCTAACCACATCACCCACAGCATTCATAGAGCAACTCATCTTGCAGGCTCTCTCTATAAGTTGTACCACCACAGATATCCTGGCACTATTAGACCTGCCCTGGAAGTCTTTAAGGCCAAAATAATTCCATCACTTTTATTTGGGACTGAAATTTGGGGTCACACTAACCTGACCAAGATTGAAGCTTTTCAAACTAAGCAGTTTCGTATCCTGTTGGGCCTCTCCAGGACAGCACTGTCTGCTGCAGTAAGGGCAGAATTGGGAATGATCCCTTTAAAAGCTCTAATCCTACAGAGATAATTTAATTATTATGTTAAAATAAACCAGATGATCCCAAACAGGCTCCCCCGCTTATGCTTAGAGGAGCAAGACCAGCACCAACATAAGACATCATGGGCAGTGGCCCTAAACAATCAGCTGGCTAATACTGGCCTTCCATTACAATTCATGAACAACTTAGGTCCTAGGGCAAAACAAGTTCTTATACAACAAACTTCAGATATCTACTCGCAATTGGACATAGCAAGTATAGCCAACTCTTCAGCTACAAAGTTTTTAGCCGCCCACAAATTGAATACCCACCTTGAAAACTACTTGAATATCCCACTTCCGCTCCCCCTAAGAAGAATTTACACAAGGGCAAGTTTGAACAACTTGGAATCATGATACAAACAGGGTGCTATCATAATATTGCAAGTAGAGAGAGATACTGCATTTGGGGGGAACAAATTGTGAAAGACGCTGAACATTTTTTAATCGACTGTTCAACATACACTGACTGCTGTTCCAGATATCTAGAACCCATACTGTCTAATTTTAGGGCTCACAGTAGAAAGGACCTTTTATCTTTTCTCCTGCAAGGTCAGGATAGAACTACTATAATCAGAGAGTAAGTATTTTCATCCTGAAAGCTATCAAGAAAAGAGCACACTATTTGAAAGATAAATTGGGCAAATAAGACTTTGCCTTATCCGCTGTTTTTATTTGTTTTTATTTGTACTGTAATTTGAAATGGTCATACGACTAGTCAAATAAATTATCTTCTTGTCTTGTCATTTATATATTTATATTCTACCCTATATCTTACAGTACAAACAACAACAGACATTATCTACTAGGAGGAAAATGGGAATAAAAATCCAGCCTAAAAAATTTAAATCGGTATAATTATTCCAAGAAACACAGATAAGATGATGGGATATAACTATATAAATCTTAATCCATAAGATCAAATGTGATATCAAGTTTTGGGGAGAATTTTTTTTTCACTAATGGGAAGGATAGCAATGATAAAAGGTGCAGAAAAGGGCAACCAGAATATTTAAATGGCTGGAACACCTCCCTCGGGGTGCAACATCTAGGCCTCTCCAACCTGGACAGTGTTAAAGAGGGGACCTAATTGAAGTATATAAAATCATGAATTGTACAGAAAAGGTGGAGAGAGAAAATTTCTTTTCTCCATCACACATTAGAAGCAGGGGGCAGTCTATGAAGCTGATGAGTAGCAAAGTCAGATCAGAGAAGGGAAAGTATTTCTTCACCCAGAGGGTCATTTGGTTTTAGAACTTGCAGCCAGAAAGGGTGGTAACAGGAACCAGCCTAGATGCCTTGAAGGAAGGGTAGGACAAATTTATGAATGACAGATTCATCAGTGGCTACTAGAAAGGATGCCCAGATACATTTTTCAGGCTGGGGGGACAAGCAGGATGCCTCTAAGGCCATTTGCTGGGATTCAAGAGCAGGAGGTTTGCCCTTAAGATGCTGTCTGAGACAGGATGTTGGACTAGATGGGCTATGGCCTCATCCAGCAGGGGTCCTCATTTTCTTTTTAATTAAGAACTTTTATTAACAATTGTAATACAACTTAATACACAAATTTAAATAAAATAATAAACAAAACTATGTCAAAACCTGAGTTGTGTTACAGGTAAGCTATGAAGTTGTATAAATCTTGGATTGGCACTGACCAAAATTTACATGAGATACATACATCTTATAGTATTACAATATAATAATACTATCATTTCAACAAAATTTTTATGGCATTTTCTGATAGTTTATTCCTCCATATTATATGTCAGAAAGTCTAACAACGGTTTCCACACTTCTAGAGATAAATATCGTTCTTTTCTATTTGTATATTTGCAGTACTGAGAGGTAATAAGCTCATTTATTGCATATTCTACTACTTTATTAAACCAGGACTGAGTGTTTCATGTTTCTAACTTTTTCCAATTTCTGGCTATAACATTTTGTCCTGCTAATAGCAGAAAATGCAATAGATGGGCCTCATTTTTGGATATGTTCTCTGATGGGAAAATATGAAGACGGATGGAGAAAATTTGCTATGTATTTTTAATATTTTGGCAATCTCCTGATTTACTTGCATCCAAAATTTGTTGATATGGAGACAGAACCACCCAAGGTATATAGAGGTAATCCGTAACTACGCCAACATTTTTTGTGTGTGAGTAGACGAGATGTGTTTTAACCAAATGGGGGTTGCATACCACCTAGTAATTATTTTAAGAAAAAATTCTCTACTGTAATATATATTACCACATGGAAACTTATTCGACCAAGGGTCCTCATTTTCTATGACTGAAGTTTTTTTTCACACTCCATGCAGTTGTATGGTTTCTCCCCTGTGTGGCTTCTTTGATGAGAAGTAAGTGAATTGCACACTTCTGGTTGAGGACAATGGAGGGCTGACAGTGTCGAGTAGAACTTGACAGACATTCCAGACGTTCCCAGAGGAGAACTTGGTTATCCTCTCTGGTGATTTATTTCCCTGAGATAACAAGGATATGAAGCAGAAATTGAGAAGAAAGAAGATTTACTCATGAAGTAACATGTGAGCCTAGGAAGCAGAACTTCAAGAATTCCAAGGTCTTTTTTGCAATAGGCATCACATAGGAAAAAAAATATTATGAATGAATATATGAAGTCATTAATCACAGTAAGGTAATAATAGATATATTGTTATATGAATAGAACAGATTATAGTCTAGAAAATATTAATACAATAGTAAGTTAGGTTGGGAGATTGCTTTGAGTAGAAATATAGAAGTTGGTTTAATAATAGCTAAGATGGTAATAATAGAAAAATATTATGCAAATAATAGAAATCATGGTTTAGTTAATGTTAATATGATGTAAGAATGATATTCCTCTAAGAACTGTGTATGATGAAGGAGTCTAATAAAAATTGGTTCTGGGAAACATATAAGGCTAGCTGGAAAACAGGAAGATAGAGTGTAGATGAAGCAGATATTGGGTGTTTTTCCACTGTCACTAGAAGTACCCATTAATGGGTACAAAAATGCCATTACGTACCCATTAATGGATACTTTTAATGACAGTGGAAAAACACCCATTGAGAAGAAGAGTTGTTTGAAGAACAAGGAAGTCACTGAGAAGTGAATTGCTATGACTGAAGCTCTTTCCACGTACCATGCATTTATATGGTTTCTCCCGTGTGTTCTTCGATGAGAAGTGAAGTGACCGCTCTGACTGAAGCTCTTTCTTTTTTATATATACTCTTTATTAAAAGAAATGTTTTTTACAACTTAAAAGTTCTACTTATACTTTAACACATTTCAATAACATTCCATCTTTCCGTTGTTGTTTTGATGACTTCGTGCATTTTTCCAGCATCTTCTCTTCAAATATCATCTTCCTCTGTTCCCCTGTATGTTTCTTTTTCTTCATCAGTTTCTTGTAGATAATTAATGAAGGGGTTCCAGCCTTTCAGAAACTTATCTGTTATTCTATCTTATACACAGATTATTATTTCATCTATTTCTACTTATTTACTCCAATTAATTAAGCATTCCTCACTTGGGATATTTCGCCATCTCTGTTTTTATACATATAATATTCTTACTACAATTCCAATATATAAAATCAAGAAGCTCCATATTATCTAATCTATCTTCTATAATTCCTAACAAGAACAATTCTAATCTAAAAAAAATCTTTATCGTCAGTCTCATCAAACTGTCTTTTTACTTGCTATGTTTTCACCATATAGTTGAACCACTGTTATATTCCATTTTCGTCACCCTAGTATTTAGGTGATGCCCACCGTGAAATTCAAGCTTCTCTTTGGTTCTTGATTTTGAAAAATCCTAAAATCACTTGGTTGAACTTTTCCTTTCCCTCCCAATTCTCTTCTTTTCCTTGACAGCAAGTTTTGCCTTTTTTCAATTGAATTAGGGTGATATCTTTGTTACTTAAAAATAAAAGTTCCAAGGGTCCAAAAGTTCTGTCTCTATGTGGAGTCCTTTTTCTTCAATGTTGTTTTTTTTCTTCTTTGCGCAGTTTGTGTTAAAATCCCCTCAGGTACAATAGCTTTTCCTTGCTGGAGGTTTAATCGTTATTGATGTTAGATTCCTCAATCCCCTCCGCCTCAGTCTGGAAATCAATCTTTCAGTCCACTTTCTGTCTGATTTGAGACGGCTCAGTGGTAATACCTTCTAATTTTATCAATTTTGACGCCAAGTTTGTTGTATTAACTCGTCTAAATGTATAAAAAAAGTAACTGCATTCACAGATTCTGACAGTTCTGAAAAAGTGGGCTGCTTTTTCTCCATCTTCAAGGTTTTTAGAATCTTCATAAAGTCTTTATATGCTGCTGCTTCTTTTCTTGTCTTTTGCTAAAGCCCAGTGGCCAGATTCTACTTATGGTTTCTCCCCTGTATGGGTTCTGAGACGACGAGTGAGGTGACCGCTCTGACTGAAGCTCTTTCCACACTCCATGCAGTTACATGATTTCTCCCCTGTGTGGGTTCTTTGATGAAAAGTAAGTGAACTGCTCTTACTGAAGCTCTTTCCACACTTCATGCAAGTTATACGGTTTCTCCCTTGTGTGGGTTCTCTGATGAGAAGTAAGTGAACAGCTTTGACTGAAGCTCTTTCCACACTCCAAGAAGTTATATGGTTTCTCCCCTGTGTGGGTTCTGAAATGAGGAGTTAGATTAGTGGTCTATCTGAAGCTTATTCCACATGCCATGGATTTATATGGTTTCTCCCGTGTGGGTTCTGAGATGACAAGTTAGTTGAGCACAGTAACTGAAGCTCTTTCCACACTCCATGCAGTTATATGGTTTCTCCCCTGTGTGGGTTCTTTGATGAGAAGTAAGTGAAGAGCTTTGACTGAAGCTCTTTCCGCACTCCATGCATTTATATGGTTTCTCCCCTGTGTGGGTTCTGAGATGACGAGTTAGATTAGTGCTCTGTGTGAAGCTCATTCCACATGCCATGCATTTAAATGGTTTCTCCCCTGTGTGGGTTCTGAAATGAAGAGTTAGATTAGTGCTATGTCTGAAGCTCATTCCACATGCCATACAGCTATATGGTTTCTCCCCTGTGTGTGTTCTTTGATGAAAAGTAAGTGAACGGATGTGAGTGAAGCTCTTTCCACACTCTAAGCAGTTATATGGTTTCTCCTCTGTGTGGGTTCTGAGATGAGGAGTAAGGTTACTGCTTTTATTGAAGCTCCTTCCGCACTCCATGCATTTATATGGTTTCTCCCCTGTGTGGGTTCTTTGATGAGAGGTAAGTGAACTGCTTTGACTGAAGCTCATTCCACAATCCATGCATTTATATGGTTTCTCCCCTGTGTGGGTTCTTTGATGAGAAGTAAGTGAACTGCTTTGACTGAAGCTCATTCCACAATCCATGCAGTTATAGGGTTTCTCCCCTGTGTGGGTTCTGAGATGATAAGTAAGTGAACTCCTCTCACGGAAACTCTTTCCACACTCCAAGCATTTATATGGTTTCTCCCCTGTGTGGGTTCTGAGATGACTAGTGAGTTGACCACTGTGACTGAAGTTTATTCCGCACACCATGCATTTATACGGTTTCTCCCCTGTGTGGGTTCTGAGATGAGAAGTAAGGTTACAGCTTTGAGTGAAGCTCATTCCACACACCATGCAGTCATATAGTTTCTCCCTCGTGTGGTTTCTTTGATGTAAAGTAAGATGACTCCTTCTCCTGAAGCTCTTTCCACACTCTATGCAGTTATAGGGTTTCTCTCCTGTGTGGGTTCTTTGATGAGAAGTAAGTGAACCGCTTTGACTGAAGCTCTTTCCACAATCCATGCAGTTATATGGTTTGTCCCCTGTGTGGGTTCTGAGATGATGAGTTAGATGAATGCTCTGTCTGAAGCTCTTTCTGCACTCCATGCATTTATATGGTTTCTCCCCTGTGTGGGTTCTTTTATGAGAAGTAAGTGAACTGCTTTGACGGAAGCTCCTTCCGCACTCCATGCAGTTATACTGTTTCTCCCCTGTGTATTTTGTTTGATGAGAAGTAAGTGAATGGCTGATACTGAAGCTCTTTCCACCCTCCATGCATTTATCTGGTTTCTTTCCTTCTTGGTTTTTTTAATGCCTGACGAATGTTCCTGTTGTAGTGATGCTATAGTTTGTTTTACACCTTTTAGTCCCAGGAACCAGCATGGAAAGATTTTAGAAGGGGTTCGACGAATCAAGGGTTATGGGAACTGATGCCTAGGTATTCCCTCCAGGTTGGAAAGAGGCAGGATACTGCTAATGGTCAGGGAGTCAAGGGGAGATGAGGGTTTTGCCTTGGTCTTCTCCTTGAGAATTCCAACAAGCAATTCTGGGCCACTGTTGGAGGCAGGATGGTTGAAAAGATGAGTGTGTGGCCTAATCCAACAGGGCTTCTCTTTTGTTTCTTGTTTGGGTCCTCTGATATTCAGCAGTTAAATTTAATGCTATTCCACATTCTGCATTTCAGTAACTTTGTTTCCTTTTGTGAATACTATAAAGTATACTTAAGTTTCATGCATTCTTTATTGTTACATGGACAGATTTTCTAGAGAATTTGCTGGAATCCTAAGAATATTATTCCATGTTTCTTCAACAACAAGTCCTTTGGGAAAGAAAAGGAACAAATTATTTTCTTCTTGGCTTTGTAGCTTGATAGGGTCATTCATTTTATTAAGTTTCACATACTTGACAATAAAACTATAAAATACTTTTTTATGGAAACTACCATAAAATCAGTGATCAGTCTATGCGAAAAAGAAAGTAAGCGTATGAAAGGCAAGAAACCATTGCTGGTCTTGATCAGGAACAAGTTTAACACTCTGATCTTTCTTAGGTGGCAAAGCTCTTTCCACCTAACAGAGGAAAAGAAAGGAGGTATTTTCCTTTCGAAGTGGCTCTAATCCACAGCTCAAAGAGAAGAAAAGAGAGGTATTTAAATGCCAACTTTCAGCCTTGAAAGACAGCATTTACAAGGGGACATGACTGAAATATCTAAAATCACGCATGGTGTAGAAAAGATAGAGAAAAAATATTTTCTCTGTCACATAATACTAGAACCAGTGGGCACTCTGTGATGCTGATGGGAAGGAGAGTCAGATCTGATGACTGGAAGGATTTCTTCACCCAGAGGGGTCATTGGTCTGCGGAATTTGCTGCCAGAAGAGGAGGTAACAGCAAGTGGCCTAGATGGCTTTAAAAAGCTTTTAGACAAATGCATGGACTGCAGGTGTATGAATGGCTACTAGAATGGATACCTAGGTATACCCTCCAGGCTGGGAAGAAAAGCAGGATCCCCCTAAAGGATAACTGGAAAAATAGTCAGGTTTGGCCTTTGATTACAAAATGAAGCAGGGAAGAGCCTAAGGCTGTGGTTACATCTTTTCTTTAATTCTTTCTGAGCCCTAATTCCAGTTTGTTTCGTTACAGTTTTAAATAGAAAACTGGGGGTTTTTGTGGATTTTTCTCTCTCTATTTGAGTTTTCCTTCATTCGGACCAACATAGCATTAACGTTTTTATCCCCTTCCAGGAAGCCACCATTCTGGCTCCCTAGAAAATACCATGGCAAGACTTTGCTCTGGGTCTCCCCCCTCCCTCTCGCTCTAAGATCATAAGAGAGGCCCTGCTGGATCAGGCCACAGCCCATCTTGTTCAACATCCTGTCGCACACAGTGGCCCGGCAAATGCTCATGGGTATCAAAAACAGAGACAAGGACTTTTCATGCTCTTGAATCCCAGCAAATGGCATTAGAAGCACCCTGCTTCTGCCCCCCCCCCAGCCTGAAAGATGTACCTGTCCTAGACATTCCTAGACATTAGTGTGCACATGGAGGAGCAAGCACTGCTGAACAAAAGCCAGCATGGCTTCTGCACAGGTAAATCATGCCTCACCAACTTTTTGGAATTCTTTGAGAGTGTCAATAAACACGTGGATAAAGGTGAACCAGAAGACATTGTCTATCTGGACTTTCAGAAGGCTTTTGACAAAGTTCCATATCGAAGGCTACTGTGTAAACTCATCAGCCATGGAATAACAGGACAGGTTCTGTCCTGGATTTGTGACTAGCTTAAGGGCAGAAAGCAGAGAGTAGTAATAAACAGCAAATTCTCAGGGTGGAAAGAGGTAAAAAGTGGGGTCCCTCAAGGCTCAGTTTTGGGACCAATGCTTTTTAATTTATTCATCAACGATCTAGAAGAAGAGGCACATAGTAAAATAGCAAAGTTCGCTGATGATACTAAATTATTTAGGGTAGTAAAATCCGAAAGGGATTGCCAAGAGCTCCAGAGGGATCTCTCAGCATTGGGTGAGTGGGCAACCAAGTGGCGAATGTGCTTTAATCTTAACAAGTGCAAAGTAATGCACATTGGGGCCAAGAATCCAAATTATGTCTATAAACTGATGGGGTCTGAGCTTTCTGCAACACACCAGGAAAGGGATCTCGGAGTTCTGGTGGACATTTCAATGAAGGTGTCAACCCAGTGCGTGGCAGCAGCAAAAAAAGCTAATTAAATGCTGGGAATAATTAGTAAGGGAATAGAAAATAAGTCAGCAAGTGTCATTTTGCCTCTTTATAAATCTATGGTGAGGCCACATTTGGAATACTGTGTACAATTCTGGTCACCACACCTCAAAAAGGATATTGTGGAACTAGAGAAGGGCAACCAGAATGATTAAGGGTCTGGAACACCTCCCTTATGAAATCAGGCTGCAACGTCTAGGCCTCTTCAGTCTGGAGCGATGGCGTTTAAGAGGGGACCTGATTGAAGTATATAAAATTATGCATGGTATAGAAAAGATAGAGAAAATTTCTTTTCTCTATCACACAATACTAGAACCAGGGGGCACTCTATGAAGCTGATGGGTAGGAGAGTCAGATCCGCCAAGGGGAAGTATTTCTTCACCCAGAGGGTCATCAGTTTATGGAATTTGCTGCCAGAAGAGTTGGTGACAGATACCAGTCTAGATGGATTTAAGGTAGGGTTAGACAAATTTATGGACGACAGATGTATCAATGGCTACTAGAATGAATGCCTAGGTGCATCTTTCAGGTTGGGGGGAGGGGGAAGCGGGGCGCTTCTAAGGCCATTTGCTGGGATACTAAAGCAAGAATAGGTTTGTCCTTCAGATGCGCATGAGCATTTGGTCGGCCACCGTGTGTGATAGGATGCTGGACCGGATGGGCTGTGGCCTGATACAGCAGGGCTTCTCTTATATTCTTATGTTCTTATTTCTGTTTAGTGTTAGGAGCTCGGTCACACCCTCAAGCTCAGGAAAGACTAATCCTGTTATGGCCTTATGCTAATTGTCCTTTTGTTATTCTTTGCCTGAAACCAGGAAGTGTAGCCCCCCAGAAATTGACCTACAGTAACCTGAACTAGCTACCCAAGCAATCTCAACTGACCAAATTTTCTCTGAACTCCCCCAAAGAGTCCCCCAAAACTCGTTCCAAAAACCAGAGGACGTACCTCCCAAACTTACCACAGCACAGCAGCAATTTTTCCAGATGTATAAATCAAATTCTCAGTTATTTCTGTTTAGTGTCAGGAGAAGCACCTTCTCCCGGTGAGTGTTCCTCTGCCTCCCACTCCCCCATTACTGTGATTCCTTTGCTTTGTCTTCCAATCTGTCTCCTCGCCTCCCCCATTGCTGTGATTCCCTTTGACAGCATAGGAAGGTGTAACTAAGGTGTTCCAGACTGAAAACAGCTTGGCTTTGGCTGCCTTCCTGATGATAAACTGTAACCATGCCCTAACACATTTTTCTCAGGATAATTTTCTGATCATAGCAAACAGCCTAAAGGTGAACTCTATACATGGACATCACCTGATGATCAACACTGAAATCAGATTGATTATATACCTCACAATCTAATGGGGAGAAATGCTATACAGTTAGTATAAAGAAGACCTGAAACTAATTGTGGCTTGTCACAAGCTCTGAGGGTGAATTTGGGCCTCATGGAAGAGATACTGAACATTTGATACTTCCTTACAGCATCTTGGCAAAAAGGAAGTGGCTCAGTCATCTGTTGACTGCTCCTTGAAGTCTGCACTGGAGATCTTACCACCTTGGAGGAGCTCTGGGAAATGGAATTGTGGTTATAAACCTTGGACTCAAATTGGGAGTAGCTCTCCCTAAAATCAGATCGATGGACTAACTCAGCTTCTGCTAGAGAACCACATCTGAAGTTATTATTCTGCTTGTTTTATCACATTCCCATAGTGTTAGGAAAAATTACAACTAACAGAATCTCTGACTGCTTGTATGGATGTGGTCTTTCCAGCACTTTCATCCATTTGTTACATTTTTTTGTTGTCAGGAGACAACATCGTTTCTACATTCAGTTTGAATGGTAGTTCATAGGTTACCATAACAACTGGGCCACAATTGGGCAGATCCTGCTGCCTTTGATCTTTTATAAAGTCTGCCATTTTCTCCTGCTGCAGCAACTTGGGCCTCTGGTTTGCTTTTTCCTGGCAGACTCAACTTTTTTTCCTCATCTTTTAAGGGACACTCCTTCCTAGCAACTTCTGGGGTTGTTTTGAGGAAAAAAATTACAAATCTTGTCAGTTGTCTCAAAACTCCATCTTTCTCCTTCCCTCAGGACTTCCCTCGCCACTACCTTCAGAATCCTTTCTCAGCCTCCTTCCATTTATACTGATTTTTCCTGAGCTCCCCAGTCAGACCAGGACTTTCTCCCTGCTCCCATGTCAGGCAGAGCCCCCAAGAAGCCAACTTTCCAGGGCAATTTTCATTCAGGCCAGAGAAAAGGGCCACTTTAAGGGGAATTCTGAATAGACATTATTGAGCGAAGAAAACCAATTAACCACCTCAGTTCTCACTGAGTCAAGCCAGAAGGAAAACTCATCACGTTAATTTAGGGAGGCTTCTTTCCTCACCTGAAATGGCTCCAGGGCAGCTTCTTCTGCTCCACTTGGTTCCCCTGACTGGAGGTCGCTTCCTGGGGGAGAAAGAAGAGGCGGAAGCAATTAGATCATCCCTGGACTTCGAAGGGGAATCTCAGCCGGGACAAATAGGGCAGGAAACCCAGCTTGGATGCACCTGACCAAAGTCACATTCGCAGCCACAGTCTGGAGTTTACAGGAACCGAGACCAAGATAATGCCTTCACCCTCCTCATTTTAACTCCCCCTGAAAGCTGAGATTCGGCCCACAGTGTTGCTGGACACAACTCAGAAGTGGAAACTGCAAATAAGTCTGAGCTTCCCCACAGGATATCGGGATCACAGGGCAGGATCCGTTCAGTGAACGAGGCAATTGGCACCCACTATTAATCCAGGATTAGGACCATATCCGGATTCAACCACGTGGAGTTGTGAAACGGCCCCCAAGAAACGAAACTGAAAGCCACCCATCAATCCAATGTCCTGGGCTGATCTGAATTCAGCAACATGCGATCATAAAATTAATCCTCAACAGGGCGCACATTTCAAGGGTTGTTCGCCCCCAAACACACAGACCTCAAATACTGTCCCTTCTTTCCACGCCTTGCATAGTGAAAGCAGCCGCTCTAGTTGCTGCCTTACCTCATTTCCTCTTCCACCCTAGAGCAACTTCCTGCCTCTCTGGGAAGCAAAACTCAGCGGCTTTAACCATTGCAGAACCAGGGGCTGGTGGACGCCTCGCAGAGATCCTTTTTCCCTATTGCTTTGTGAAGTGAAATCTGTTTCCACATTCAGTTTGGACTGATTTGGGGGGCAATTTAGATCAACGTGTTTCTTTTTCACCCTTGGAATCGAATCGTAGGTGGCCATTTGCCCACCTTCGGAGGGATCCGTGCAATGGGACTGCAACGATCTCTTTTCCCTATTGCTGTGCGAAATCTGTTTTCCCGATAAATCTGGACTGGTTTTTTTTGGGGGGGGGGGGATTTGGATCAGCGATTTTGTTTTCGTCCTTGGAATCGCATCCATAGATGGCTGTTTGCTCACCTTCAGAGAGATCAGTGCAAGGGGATTGCAACGCTCCTGTTCTTAAATATCTAAAGGAACGTCTTCTCCCATAATGACCTGCCTGGGCCTTTAGATCTGGAGGGGAGGCCCTTTTGGTTGTCCCATTACCCTCAGTAGTAACAGGGGTGGGCACCCAGAGAGGGCCTTCTCAGTGATGGCCCCTAGGCTATGGAACAGTCTCCCCCTTGCGGGAGGGAAGGCAGTGAAGAGGCATCTCTTTGGCATGCCCTTTTCTTCAGTGGAGATATACTTTTACCCCGCACTGAAGCTAAGGTGAATTCAGGATGCTGATGAATAAGAGGAACACTGTTACTACTTTTATGTACATTGTCGTTCTGCCCTGAGACCTTCGGGTCTACGGGGGGATAGAAATACAATCAAACTAATAAATAGAGGGAAAAAGAAAAAGAGAAAATCCAATCTCCACACTCCTGAACTGGGGGACTGGAGCAGCTCCTAGGCTGTTGGGATACTGAGGTGATATATTTAGCTAAAATACCCGTGGCATTGCATTTTATTGCCGATTTGAGAAAAACATCCTGTCAGTTCTCTCAAGACCTCATTTTATGTTCTCTGCTTCCTTATCCCTCAGGACTTCCTTTCCTCCACTAACTCCTTGGCCTTCATGGCTGAATTCTCAAGGACAGAATCTTGCTTTTATACCTTTTTCTCCACAGGTCCCAATTCTTGACTGGAGCGCTCTGTCTACATAAGATGGAGTGCAATCCAGATTAACAATATCCTGTTGAAGCAGTGGGTCCTAATCCAGAATGTGAGGCAAGCAGAAGACACATTTCAGCAACCCAACAAAATGCCCCCATGGCAACAAAATGGGCTCCCCATGGGCTCACCTTTCAAGGCTCGGTCGCCCCCAAACAAACAAATCAAATACCTGCTTCCCACACCTTGCTGTCGGCTATAGTTGCTTCTACTTCACTAACTCCTCTGCCTTCATGGCTGAATTCTCAGGGACAGAACCTTGCTTTTATAACGGTGCATGAGACAGGATTGTTCCAAGAAAGAATCAGCAATATTTATTACATTTTTACCTGCAGGGACGCACACCCAAAGGTGCTGCATGCCCCTCATTTCAGCCAACAGTCTTTTATACTAAATTACAGATAGGTGTGTCTCTCCTTCATAATCCAATAAAAACACTCAAATTAATATGGTTCTCAATGCCCAGTAGCTGGGTGGAGACAGAGAGGGACAGGCTGTAACTTCTGCCCTGCCCCAGTTTTCTATACTTGAATACATAAGATTCAAGAGATAAGAAACTTCTGACATAAGCAAAAGGAGAGCAAGAGAGAGATAGTTGAAAATAACTTTTATCCCTTCTTATTAGTTTTGCTTACGATCAATACACTGCAAGCATTTATATTATAATTCTTGCTCAAAGAAAAATACCTTTTCTGTCCCATTAGTCTTGCTCCTAATTTGGACAACCTCTCTTCTGTCACTCTGCTAGCCTTGAGTTTCTTGAAGCTAAAGTACCAAATATTTTACACCTCACTAATAATTAGTGCCTAGTCTTTGTCTGTGTTTAAAGATAAGGCACTTAAGAGGCGTTTTAGCTGTCTTGTAGGCGTATCCTACAAGACAGCGAAAGGGAGTTGCAAACAACTTTTTAGCTGTTAGATTATTCCCTATGATTGGTAGAGAGTACCATTATATTTATATTTTTACTCTGCTATTAAAGTTCTAACTTAACGCAAGTGGTGTAATATGGAAGCAAATTGCATTAATTAAAATTCTTTTATTTCATCTAATTCTCATAACCACATCCTGTTGCTGACTGGTTTTGTAAGTGTAAATTCTCTTCTCCTTTGCTTCCTTTGCCTGCCATCTGGGCTCAAAAGAAAAGATAAAGAACACAGGCAGGCGTTAATTTGGAGGGAAGAGTTCAGCTTTAGCCTAGAAATGTCAAACATTCATTCAAGCTGAAGTTTTAAATTTAATAATAAATGCAATTAATTTATTCACCTCTGTAATTAATTTATTCACCCCTACAGTCCCAATTCTGATCAGGACCTTCTTCCTGTCCACACGTCAGTCCCACTAAACAGCCATTTTCAGTAGACAATTTCCAATCAGGCCAGAGAAATTTTTGAGGGAAGAAAATCAATCACCTCAGTTTTGAATCAGCCAAAGGAAAAACTTTTTGGGAAGGAAACCAAGTAACCAACCAGTGGGTCTAAGGCCTCTGCTGGAAACAGCATTTCATGTGGCATTTTATTGTGTATTTATATAAATGTACCCTAAAGATAAAAATTTGAGGGAAAACCAGATAAGCCCCTAAATTCTCACTTAACTGAAGGGAAACACAACCCAAAGGGAAATCTATTAACTAAATTTGCCCAGGAAACCAAATAACCAAACCACAAATGCTTCTGCTGGAAACACCCTTTTAAATTTTCCATCAGGGGCAGCTCCGCCTCCTGAGCGGCGGGGCGCGCGCACACCCTGCGCCCTGAGGGCATATACAATGCATTATAGCTTGTTCCACCCATCAGCAGCTTTCCACTCCTTCTATTGGTTCAAGGCGCATTATTTTTTATCGCTGGATGAGCGCTGCCAGAGAGCGCCGCTCTGACAAAGCTGATTGGTGGAACAAGATATGCTCCTCCTTCCTTCTCCTGTGTGTGCGCGCCTGGCCCTGTTGGCGCCGCCATTTCTGAAGAGGCGGGTGGACTGAAGAAGCCAAGGTAAGTTGCTCACTCCCTTTGCCCCTAAGCGTAGCTTTTAACCTCCCCTTTTTACCTGCCCCCCTCTCCCTCCGTCCTCTCTGCGTTGTGTCCCTCCCTTTCTCTCCCCCCCATTCCCTACCTAGGAGTAGGTTCTCCTTTTCCACGTGGCCGCCATGTGGAGGACCGGTTCTAATCTCTCTCTCTTTTTCTGGGCAGCCTGCCTTGTTGCCAACAATGGAGCCCTGTTCACTGCTGAGAGAGAGAGAGAGGGGGGTGACTTCGCCGCCACTGCTGCCCCAACCAAGCCCGTGGCGCGAAGAGGAACCGGTCGCCAGCGCGGGCCTTTCTCTCTCTCTCTCTCTCTCTCGGCCGCCTGTCTTGTTGCTGATAAAGGAGTCCTGCTCGCTCGCCACCGTCTTCCTTCGCCTGACTTGGGGCAAACAGGGCTCGAGAGAGAGAGAGAGAGAGAGAGAGAGAGAAAGGGCTGGTGCTGGCGACCGGTTAATCTTCGTGCCACCGGCTTGGTTGGGGCAGCGGTGGTGGCGAAGAGGTGGTGATGTCTCTCTCTCTCTCTCTCTCTCTCGGCCAGCAGCAGCGGCGGCACCGGCCCAGCGCTCGTTAAGGCCGAGCTGGGGGCCTCACTGTCTTTCTTCCTTCCTCCCTCTGTTCCTTCCATCCACCTCCCTCTACTTCCCTTCCTTATTGCCTTCTCTGTTTCCTTTCTCTCCATTTCTTCATTCCCCCATTCCCCCCCCCTCCCGGGTAGAAAAGCCAATTCTTCTTCTTCCTGCTTCCTTCTCTCTCTCCTTCTTTCTGCCCTTCTCTCTTTCCTTTTGTTTTTTTCTTTTTCTTTCCTTCCTTCTCTCTCTTCTCATCTCCCTTTTGTTCTTTCTTTCCTTCTTTCCTTTTTCTCTCTCCTCCTTTCCTCCCTTTCTCTCTCCCCTCCCTTTGTTTCACTCTTTTTCTTTCCTCTTTCCTCTCTTCTCTTTTCCTTCCTTCCATCTATTCTGTCTATAAATGTGCTTTTCTGACACAGGTGTGTTTTTTGAAAGTCTATTCTGAGCTGTCTTTTCTGTTATTTTGATCCCTCCATTCCTTCCCTCTCCCCTTCCCTCTTTCTTTCCCTCCTTCGTCTCCTTCCTTCACAGCTCTTTCCAGAGCTTCCACAGCCCTACCTCACAGGATGTTCTGTTGTGGGGAGAAGAACAGAACCTTTGTCAGTCACTTTGAGCCCCCTGAAAGCAGGTAGAAAGCCAACTTCTTCCTTATGAAGGCAGATTGTTTCTTGAAGTCTGACTATATAACTAGTGTTTTCTGTCTGCTCTTATGAGGAAAAAACCTCCTTATTTTCAGTTTAGATCTTCTCTTGATGTTTCTTTATTCCTAGAACCAGTGTATGTATGCATACTGTGAAGATGCTAGGATTAATGCCCTGAAATTTAAATAGTAATGGACTATTTGGTCTATTTGATCAAGTGGTTACGGAGCTGGACTCTTATCTGGGAGTACCAGGGTTTGATTCTGCCCTCCTCTGTGGAGCCAGCTGGGTGACCTTGGGCTAGTCACAGCTCTCTTCTGAGCTCTCACAGCTTCATCCACATTGCAGGATATTCTGTTGTGGGAAGAAGAATAGGAAGCTCTGTCAGCCACTTTTAAGACCCCTTAAATGGGTGAGAAAAGTAGGGTAGAAAAAGCCAACTCTTCTTCCTCCATAAAGGCAGCTGGGTGACCTTGGGCTAGTCACAGCTCTCTTTGGAGCTCTCACAGCCCCACCTTCATCACAGGGGAAGGTGTGGGGAGGAGAACAGAAGGTTTGTCAGCTGCTTTGAGTCCCTTAAATGTGTGAGAAAAGCAGGGTAGAAAAGCCAACTCTTCTGTTGCTTCTGCAGTGATTTCAGTGTCGGGAAGACAGGCATGGGAAGCAATGACTTGAAGATTATAATGAGATTTGTCTGGATTTTAGAGTAGACCAAGTTTGAATCTGAGGTTCCTTGAATTTCACTACATTGCTTGTGTCCATCCTGTTTGTATAGGCCATAATCTGCAAGAACATTACTGTTTTTCAGTGATATATAGTTAAGGTGGGGGAAGCAAGCATTACCTACCTCTATATTGCTGCTGCCCATTCCCCCCCAATTAGAGTTTCCTTGCTACCACTGTTATTTATTTTCCAAAGATAAAAGTTCCAGTCTGAAGCAGTGTATGTTAAAGTTGGTGGGACGATGTATCTTACTTCTGCAGTGCTTTATTCAAAGAGGTCCTAGCAAGTGGCACTCTTTGTATTTATGGCCTACTCACATAATTTCTGATTACTGACTTGCAGTCTAAAGTGGTTCAGACCTGAGTTCCATATATCTGGAGTCCTGTATGTTTTCCCAAGCTCAGGCATAACTGACTTCTGGGGCTGTTTCCTATATGAAAACTTCCCCAACTGGAACCAATTGCAACTGGGGAAAGAAAGTTCTCTGGCTGTAATGCCAGTGTACTAAGAGCAGTTCCATGCATAAAGCTGCAAAATCCAAATACTCTTTGAAAGAAGGGAATGTATCAGTTCTTGTCATGCCTCCAGAGCATCTTTGATGCTCTTGAGACATATATTTAGTTCAGATTATAATGGGCTTTTCTGTGTATTAGTTTAGAAGGGGAAATAGATGTTTATAGCTTTAAGAAAGAAAAGGATTGTGGGTAATTCTAGGGTCTTATACTGCCTCTCCAGTTAGTTTCAGTTTTGTATGTAGTGAGTTTGCAACCAAGTCAGACCTGGAAAGAGCATTTTCCTTTGACAAAAGACAAAGTCCACAGAAGAAAGATAAAGCACAGAAGAAGAAAGATAAAACTCACAAAGGAGAGAGAACAAGGTATTTAACCAAGACTGTTGAGAGAAAAGAAATTATTTCAGGTTATGTGTGTTTGTAACCAGTAAAGCCTTTAAAAATCTAAGAAGTTGTGGACAAGTCTTATGTTCAGGCTGTATTTCCTAGAGCCAGAGATTTCACTACATGCCAGTTCATAGCATTGCTCTGGGGACAAAACAGTTCTACTTAGGAGGATTCTTTCACTACCAATTTTTCTGCTGCAAATCCTATGGCACTTAGAGTGTGGACATGCATGCAGAAAAAGCAGGTTGATATTGTTATTGATTCCATGAGTTCAATTCTGGTTCCTTATCTTTCTGGCCCTGGACCCCTCCCACGTGACCTTGGCCCCTCCGACATGACCTCACCCCCCATGACCCTTCCCCTCCCATGCCTGTGAACACCCAGCCCTGAAGTCCACCAGCCGCCACTGTTTTCCATTGTAGTGTTTACTAAGTGTTTGGCCTTCGAAATGTATTTATTTATATATTTATATTCCACCCTATACCCAAAGGCCTCAGCCTGGCTTACAGTACAAACAATCATAGCAAATTTCGAAAGACTAAGCTTGGTCCATTTTCCCTCTGGTAGAGGCTGAAAAGAAATCTATTTTGTGTGGGGATGCCCAGAGACCACGTTTACCAATTTTATAAATCTTAACACCAGATCAAAACTCATCATTCATTTTGTTGGTGTGAAGAACTTTAAGCGGTAAAATCGTTTCCATCCCAGAGACCTTAGCAGACTGGGACATGCTGTTTCCTATATCTGAAGCTTTGGGTGCTTTCTTGTTCTTGTACCTCCCTGTGACTTTAAGATCAGAACACAAATTTATTTCTAAGGAAAAAAAAAATCACAGAATTTTTTGGAAAATATTTTTTTCCAAACCTGTGCTCAAATGCTTCTATTCCAAATGAAATACAATTGCTCATAGGTGTAATATTCTAGATATTCCAAATCTAAGTACCTTTCTGCACTTCTTCTGGTGTGGCTGATCACTTGTACGTGTAGCTCCACATATGTCAGAGGGAGCCCTGCACCTATAACCGTAGAGCACAAAAATGCACTCTGCACTACAGTTGGACAGATTTCCTGAATGGAACAGGAGGAAGGACATGGAAATTAAAAATGTTTATTAATGCATTTGAGAAGGATTGGAACTGATAAGAAAAGTTTTAAAGAGAGATATGTGCTGGAAAACCAAAAAGCTGCTATTTAGAAGCAATAAGGTAAATGTGCCAAAGAAGTGATGCTGCTATATTAGGAGTACTGTAGTAAATGAGTGATGTAGAAAAGCCAAAGTTTATGAACATGCGCCTTTGTAACTTTTGGGGGCTGGAGCCCCTCCTTCCTATAAAAGCTGTGAACTCATTGTTCTCATTGCGCAGTTGAGAAAGCAATTCTCTGTGCCTATTTGCATGCAAATAAAGACTCTCTTTCTGAAGAAACAACTTTTCCTTTTGAATAATTGCTCCAACCCATAACATCTTGGTGGCCCGTACGGGGAAATAACGACAACGCAACCCAGTACCGGGAAGAAAATTGCAAACTGATTCTATAAGGAGCAAGCACCCTTTGATGTCCTGACCCCGGCAGTTGAAGAGGCGAGAAAGCGCGCTCCGTTTCTTCAGCAGCTGTAACCTGAGACGCCGTTGGTGTGAGAGAAGAGAAAAAGGAACAGAAAGTTGAGTCTAATCTGAGAACTGAAGCTCTGATTCTGGCCTTTTCCTGCTAACTGCTGCGCCCTTGATCAAGGCGAGTATAAGGAAAATGTATTCTGTTATCTGACTGGTCTGTGAAGACCGGTAATTACTGTGGGCCCAAACTCTGTATGAGAGAGTTTTTGCTCTTTCAGTCTGGGAGGAAGGAATGCTGGGGGGTTTCTTTGTCTGTCAGATGAATGTGGAGTGCTTGAGGCCTGCGTTTTCGTGTCTGCTGCCGTTGATCTTCCGGAACAGCCGGCCAGGCCTAGTATGCATGGTGTTTAACCCTTTCATGTTACCCTCCCTACACAGACCCCATTCACTGTGTAGTGCCTGAAGCCCTAATTGTGCCTTTTGAACTGGAGAAATCATGGCGTTCGTTATGAACAGGATCCGATTGGCTTTCTTGACATGCTAGAAGGAATTGTTCAGTCCCAGAATCCTACCTGGGCAGACATACAGCAGCTACAGGCCTATTTGCTTACTGGGGAGCAGAGACGCACAGTGCAAGAGAATTTAGAAGAGGCAGCCCGTACAGCAGCCACGAGAGACGGGGCACAGGATCCTACTGCACATTTGGCCCAGCTGGCTCCCACTACTAATCCTAGGTGGGGCCTAAACGATGAAAGAGGAATAAGAGCACTGACAGCTTACCAGAATGCCTTCCTTGCTGCTTTGCGGAAGGGAAAAAAGAAGCTGATGAACATGCAGAAAGTTTATGAAGTGACACAGGGACCAGACGAATGTCCCGGCGACTTCCTGGAAAGGCTGAGAAGGGCGTTTCGCATGCACAGCCCCTTAGATCCAGATGAAGATAACAACAGAGCTACCATAGTCCTCAGCTTTGTGGGTCAGTCAGCCCCAGACATAAGACGCAAGCTCCAGAAGACAGAAGGATTCATTGGGATGAATTTGTCACAGCTAAAAGCCATTGCAGACCACATGTATTATAACCAAAGTGAAGAAGCTGAAAAGGAGAAGACCAAGCGCCAAAAAGAGAAGGCCAGCTTGCTTGCAGCTGCTTTCCAAAAGATGCAGATGCCGGGGAAGTCCAAACTGAGTAGAGGTGGCTTTTCCTCCAATCAAGAGGCGCAGGAGCAAGGGCAAGGCCAAGGTATCCCTGGATCCCACAACCGCCCCTACCAACTGGACCCGGATCAATGCGCCTATTGCAGGAAAGTCGGTCACTGGCGCTCGGCGCGCCCCATGCACGCTCAGAACATGAACAGAGGGCGGGACACAGGGAGAGGTCGGGTAGTCCAATCTGCCAGGGCCTGAGAGAACCACATCTGCATCAACAAGCCTGAATCACCATCAAAGAGAGCCTAGAGGATCCCCACCTGTGCGAACAGCCCCACCATTGTCTGAAGAAGCCTATGCAGGAGCTTATGCCGCCTTAGCTGAAGACTGAGGAGGCCAGCGGGCTAACTTGCCCCCAGAGCCCGTTCTGGAAATTGAAGTAGGGGGCACACGAATCAAAGGCTTAGTGGACTCAGGAGCTCAGAGGTCAGTTTTGACACAACAGATAGGCCATAAATCAGAGAAAAGTGTGAACATCATTGGAGCCTCAGGCACCCCAAGCATAGCAACCCTTCTTAAGCCTCAAACCGTTCGAATTGGCACCAAAGTAATCAAGCATGAGTTTCTGCTTTTACCTGATTGTCCTATGCCCCTAATTGGAAGAGATTTACTATGCAAGATGCAAGCCACTATTTCTTTTGAGAAGGAAGGGCATGTCAGCTTGGCCAGTCCTGGAGGATATGTGCTTTTGTGCCCAGTCCAAGAGTCCTGGAGATGCTACAACCCTCAAATACAGCGAATGCTAGCCAGTCCTCACATTTCACCAGCCGCCAGAGAACTGGTACAGGATGTGCCTCCCAGGGTGTGGGCTGAAGTTGATCCTGTAAGTCTAGCCGTGACAGCCAAGCCTATCTACATTCCTCTTAAGGATGGAGTAAGCCCTATTTCGTTGCCACAGTATCCAATCCCTTATGAGGCCAGAACAGCTATCCAAGTGCATTTGGACAGACTGCTGAAAACTGGAGTGCTTAAAGAAACAGCATCTGCTTGGAACACGCCTCTATTGCCAGTCAAGAAACCTGGAGGTCAGAATGACTATCGGCCCGTGCAAGATCTGCGAGCTATCAATGAGGTTGTGGCAGACATGCCACCTGTAGTTCCAAACCTGTATACCTTAGTTGGCCTCATTCCAGGAGGAAGTCAATGGTATTCAGTTCTCGATCTCAAAGACGCGTATTTTTCTCTGCCAGTGCACGAAGCTTCTCAAGATATCTTTGCATTTACCTGGGAGCATCCTTCCACTGGACGCCGCTGTCAGATGACTTGGCGCCGATTGCCTCAGGGCTTTAAGCATTCAGCAACCTAGCTAAGGATTTGGAAGAATTCCAAGAGGCAGAAGGGACTCTTTTGCAGTACGTGGATGATCTCCTTGTTCCTAGCCCCACCCAAGAAGGCTGCATGTCCGTTACGAAGAAACTGCTTATTTGGCTCTACGAGAAGGGATATCGTGTGAGTCAAAAGAAAGCTCAAGTCTGCTCACAGAAAGTGGAGTATTTGGGATTCATTATCCACAAGGACACCAGGATGATCAGCACTAGCCGCACTCAAGCAATTTGCTCTTTGCCCCAACCAGCAAACAAGAAAGAACTCCGTACGTTCCTGGGAATGGCAGGCTATTTCAGAATTTGGATCTTAGACTTTGCTGTCTTAGCCAAACCCCTCTATGAGAAGCTGCAGGGTACACTACCCGAGAGGGCCCCACTAATCTGGGAACCAGAAGAAGTGGCCGCGCTACGACAGCTGAAGCAAGCCTTGTCAAGTCCGCCAGCTTTAGGAATTCCAGACACCACTAAGACCTTCTACCTGTTCGTTGATGACTGTAAGGGAACAGCAGTAGGTGTTTTGACACAACCATTGGGATCTTGGCAACGCCCAGTTGCATACCTGAGCAAGAGGATGGACAATGTCAGCCAAGGTTGGCCCGGATGTCTGCGAAGTATAGCCGCCGTATCCTTGATGGTTACTGAAGCTATGAAGCTTACTTTTGGACAGACCATAGAAGTCACCGCTTCCCACTCTATTCGATGCCTGCTAGAGAAGCAAGGCCCAAGATGGATGACTAATTCTCGCCTAGTAAAGTACACAGCACAATTGTGTGAAAATCCAAACATTGTGATAAGAGATCGCACCACCTTGAACCCAGCTACCTTGATGCCAGTCCTAGAAGAGGAATCATCTCATGTCGTTCACGACTGCCTTGAAGTCATGGAGTCTGTGTTTTCCAGCAGACCAGACCTTAGAGACACACCTCTTTGGAAGGGATTGGTCCTTTTCTCTGATGGAAGTAGCTACTACCTAAATGGAGAGCGTAAAGCTGGATATGCTGTCGTAGACCAGGAGAAGACAGTGATTAAAGGAGCCTTGCCACCTGGAACATCAGCGCAGAAGGCAGAATTGATAGCGCTCATTGAGGCCCTGAAGTTTGCGAAAGGGCAAGAAGCTACTATTTACACTGACAGCAAGAATGCATTCTTGATGTTACATATCCATGGAGCCTTGTACAGAGAAAGAGGATTTGTCACCGCAGAAGGCAAAGAAGTTTCCAATGTCCGAGAAATTAAGGCCCTGTTAGAAGCCATCTGGTTGCCTACAAAGGTAGCTGTGGTACATTGCAGAGCTCATACTGGAAGCAAAGATCCTATCAGTTTGGGAAATGAAAGGGCAGATGCCGAGGCCAAGAAAGCAGCTCTATTACCAGTTCCTGACTCAAGAATTTGTTATCTGGCCCTTCCTGACACTGAAAAACCTGTCTATTCTCTTCAAGAAGAAGAATGGGCAAAGGAACAAGGCCTTGAAAAGGATAAAGGATGGTATATCCTGAAGGATGGTCGGGTTTGGGTTCCAGACTCCATAGCTGCAACTGTTGTCACCAACATGCACCAGCAATGTCATCTTGGGAAGAATGCTTTGACTGAACTCATCTGGTCTGCAGGGATTTGTTGTTGCCTTTTTATTGCCTTTTGCCTTGATGCTTTTGCTTTTTCCCTTGCCTTGCTGTATGTGAGCCGCCTATCCCGCCTTTGCAGAGAAGCCTCGAGAGCCTGCATCATGTGCGCCAAAGTCAACCCACGGCGTGGCCCTGTTCTACCCCCAAGGAAAGTCCTGAGAGGAATCAGGCCGTTCCAAGTGGTCCAGATTGATTTCACCCACATGCCTAGAGCAGCTGGCTACAAATACCTGTTAGTGGCAGTTTGCACCTTTTCAGGATGGGTAGAAGCCAAGCCTTGCAGGCAAGAAACGGCCAAAGTTGTTACGTCTTTCATACTTGAGGAGTTATTGCCACGATTTGGATTACCCAGACAGATTAATTCTGACAATGGTCCAGCCTTTACAGCTGAAGTGACCCAGCTTCTTTCAACTGCTCTGGGCTTTGACTGGAAGCTCCACTGTGCCTGGCACCCCCAAAGTAGCGCCATCGTGGAAAGGGCTAATCAGACTCTCAAAATGCATCTGAACAAACTCTGCATGGAAACGAAAGGAAAGTGGAACAAACTGTTGCCCTTAGCTCTCCTGCATCAACGTTGCACCCCACGCAGCAATGGACTGACTCCTTATGAAATGATGTTTGCAAGGCCACCACCGATCCCCCTGACATTTGAGACTCTAAGGCTAGCAGGGGAAGTAACACTCACTCAGCAGCTTCGTGCACTCAATCAGGTAGTCCTTGAGGTTAGCCAACACACTGAGCAGTCTGCCCCCCCAGGTGTCACCTATCCTCAGCATTCTTTCCGACCGGGAGACAGGGTTTGGGTGAAGAAGTGGAGAGATGAGGAGATAGGGCCAAAATGGGAGGGGCCACTTGAAGTTCTACTCACTACTCCTACTGCCTTGAAGGTTGAAGGACAGACTTCTTGGGTTCACTGGAGCAGAGCAAAGCGAGCAGCAGAGGATCGCTGGGAGATTACAGAATGCCCGGCGTCAAGTCAGCTGAGACTTCGACTGAGGCGCGTGAAGACGCGGGACGCGACGGGAGAAGCCTCTCCGTGACCGGCAACCGGATGAGCGAAGCTCAGCAGGGCGCTGCAACCTTCCCCAACCTGGATAGAGGGAATGGTCACCGCCCAAAGATGAGAGAAGGACTGATCAGCCCCTTGCAGCTTGGTCTGCAGGGATTTGTTGTTGCCTTTTTATTGCCTTTTGCCTTGATGCTTTTGCCTTTTCCCTTGCCTTGCTGTGGAAATCCAAGCCCATGTACTTTGTGTATTAGGACTGTGCGTACTGAGTCTAAGGTTGGACAAACTTTAGAGTATAAGTCCAAATACCATTGCACTGGAAGTGTAACTTCAGATTGTCAATTTCACAATGTTTTTTTATTCTGCTTGCACTTTAGCTTCTGGACAAGTGATTTGTTTTGATCCAAACCCCAAAGCTAAACGCTTTTATTTAGAAGTACGAACAGGGGGGCCAAATTCACCCCTCCTTAATCGCACTGAGGTATATGCTGGTCATCCTGCTTCTCTAATTTTTGATGCCTGCACTGCAACTCGGGATACACTCCCTTGTGGTGGTCCCAAGTGGATTCAACGTTATTCACATTGCACTAAGTACATTTGTCCTCAAACATGCCACACATGGAAACAAGTCAGGTGGGCAGCAGGGAAGTGGTCTAAAGACACTAAAGGGAAGAATTTCCGGAAAAACAGCCTTCCAAAGGCAACAACTGGGAAGGGCGCCCAGAAAGTGCCAGCCGAAGGAGAATATGAAGCCCTTTTTGATTTGATACCTGCCCCAAAGTTTTGTTCATTTTCCTCTTGTAACATGATTAATTGGACACTATTAAACCCTGAAGCCTTTCTTAAAATATGGGGCAACTTCTACCAATTGGGTATTGATGGGCCTGGACAAGACCCATACACCAGACTTTATCTTCAGATTTTTGATTTGAAGGAAGAAGGAGAGACGCTTGAGAGATCCTTTTTCAGGGATTTCTGGGAGGAACTGGATTCCGCTTTTGAGGTTCCTGAAGTGGCTAGAAACACCTTTGTCACTTTTGCTGAAACCATTGCGAAGCACTTGAATGTTAGTAACTGTTATGTTTGTGGAGGAACTAATATAGGAGGTAAATGGCCCTGGGCAGCAGAAGAATACAATGTATCAATTCCATATAATGAATCAGCCTATGCTGACATCCCACAGCCCCATAGTAAATGGCCCCTAAACACCAGAATTCTAGCTGAATGGTGTGTGGAGCGTCTTGAATGTGGGCACCCTGCTCCTGTAGGGAGTTTGGTGTGCAAAAGCAGCACCATACTGAACTGCACTGCCAACAAAGTGTTATATTGGCCAAATGTGTCTGTCATTCCTGTTAATCGTTTGTGGCCTGAAAATCTAAAACCAGCCTTAAATTCCACCAGGTATAATGGGACATGGGAAGCCCCACATGGCCTATATTGGATTTGTGGTAATGATGCATACTCCGCCCTGCCTATTAATTGGACTGGCTCTTGCACCCTTGGAGAGATCAGACCCTCCTTTTTCTTAGTCCCTGTGAATCAAGGCCAGACTTTGGGATTTCCTATCTATGCCCGACGCAGGCGGAGCATTGCCATTGGGAACTGGAAAGATAATGAGTGGCCCCCCCAGCGGATTATACAATATTACAACCCTGCGACATGGTCGGCCGATGGTTCTTACGGTTATAGGACCCCTATATACATGATAAACAGGATAATGGGCACAATGGGCACCCCTGTCTTGTTTCCTTTTGAATATTGAAATTTTCTGAGAGTTCCCCATTAATTAATATCTGTGTTTGTTGCCTTGTATATATTGCCCTTAATACCTCTTTGAAAATTGTCTCCAAAATTCATCTTCTCTAAACCTTGAAATATAAAAGACCAGTTTACTTTGTCAAATGCTTTCTCTGCATCTAAAAAAATTAAGGCTGCTTGTTGTTCGTTATGTTTTTCCAGGTAATCTTAGATATCCAGTATTGTTCTTATATTATCTTTCATTTGTCTGTTCGGTAAAAATCTTGCTTGGTCTTCATGTATATATGTTGTCAGTGCTTAATTGCCCAGGTAAGGGCTTGCTTTACCCCAAATGATTGCCTGACAGCTGCCCTGCAGTCAGCTGAGCAGCTGTCAGGTGGGTTTGGGGCTGTCTAGAGCACGAGCAGAGCTCTAAAACAGATGCGAAAGCTGTATCTGTTTAATCATTTTAGCGGAGCTCTGCTCATGTGCATGACAGCCATACTTTATGCATTTATATGATTTCTCCCCTGTGGGGTTATTTGAAGAGAACTAAATAACCTCTTAAAGTGAAGCTCTTTCCACACTCTGTGCAGCTATATGGTTTCTCCCCTGTGGGGTTCTTTGAAGAGAACTAAATAACCTCTTAAAGTGAAGCTCTTTCCACACTCTAGGGAGCAATATGGTTTCTCCTCTGTGTGGGTTCCTTGATGAAAAGTAAGTGAATTGCTCTTACTGAAGCTCTTTCCACACTCCATGCAGTTTTAGGGTTTCTCCCCTGAGTGGGTTCTTTGATGAGAAGTATGATGACCGCTTACTCCACATGTTTATATGATTTCCCATACTTTGATAAGTAAGGGATCTGGTGCAACTGAAACTCTTTCCACATTCAATGAAGTTTCTCCCCTATGTAGGTTTAATGATGGGACGTTATTTGTTTGGTTGTTTGAACTTTTAACTCACCCAGTACCCAAAGGTCTCAGGGCGGGTTACAACATTAAAACCAGTGTTCCCGGACTTAATGATTTAATTCTTGTATACAGGAGAAATAACACTGTAACACAGAAACTGTTATTCTTCAAATGTCTTCAGGCAATGTGGTTGATTTTGTTATTATTTGTTGGATGTTATGAAATAAATTAAAAACAAACCAGTGAGCATATAACATGAGCCTTAAAGTAAGTGAATATCTCTGACTGAAGCTGATGTGTCCTCACAAACACACCCAAACGAGCCAAAAGACAACTCAAGTCCTCTTTATTCAGATACATTTGCGAAGCATACAGCTACCACTCCAGTAACAATGTCCAAACTCATAAAGTGCTCTCTTTATATATACAATTCCCACAGACATCATTTCCCCAATTAAGCACGGATACTCTATTGGCTCAATATACAACAGAAGCTCTTTCCACACGCCATGCAATTAGATGGTTCAAACCCAGTGTGGGTTCTGAGAAGAGATGCAAGGTAGTTGCTCAGGCTGAAGCTTTCCCCACACTTGAAGCATTTATAGTTTCTCCCATGTGCATTCTTTGATGAGAAGTAAGTGAACTGCTGTGACTGAAGCTCTTTCCACACTCCATGCATTCATATGGTTTCTCCCCTGTATGTGTTCTTTGATGAGAGGTAAGCGAATTACTGTGACTGAAGCTCTTTCCACACTCCATGCAATTATATGGTTTCTCCCCTGTGTGGGTTCTGAAATGAGAAGTAAGTTGACTTCTCTTACTGAACCTCTTTCCACACTCCACACATTTATATGGTTTCTCCCCTGTGTGGGTTCTTCGATGGTTAGTAAGGTTGCTGCTCCTATTGAAGCTCTTTCCACACTCCATGCATTCATAAGGCTTCTCCCCTGTATGCATTCTTTGATGAGAAGTAAGTGAACTGCTGTGACTGAAGCTCTTTCCACACTCCATGCATTCATATGGTTTCTCCCCTGTGTGGGTTCTTTGATGATTAGTAAGTTGACTGCTCTGACTGAAGCTTTTTCCACACTCCATGCATTCATATGGTTTCTCCCCTGTATGCATTCTTTGATGAGAAGTAAGTGAACTGCTGTGACTGAAGCTCTTTCCACACTCCATGCAGTTATATGGTTTCTCCCCTGTGTGGGTTCTTTGATGAGAGGTAAGTGAATTGCTGTGCCTGAAACTCTTTCCACACTCCATACAATTATATGGTTTCACTCCTGTGTGGGTTTTTTGATGAGAAGTAAGGTGACTGCTATGACTGAAGCTCTTCCCACACTCCATGCATTCATATGGTTTCTCCCCTGTGTGTGTTCTTTGATGAGAAGCAAGTTGATTGCTCTGACAGAAGCTCTTTCCACACTCCATGCAATTATATGGTTTCTCTCCTGTGTGGGTTCTTAGATGAGAATTAAGAGAACTTCTCTGACTGAAGCTCTTTCCACACTTCATGCAGTTATATGGTTTCTCCCCTGTGTGGGTTCTTTGATGAGAATCAAGTGAACGTTTCTGACTGAAACACTTTCCACAATCCATGCATTCATATGGTTTCTCCCGTGTGTGGGTTCTTTGATGGTTAGTAAGGTAACGGCTCAGACTGAATCTCTTCCCACACTTTGTGCATTCATATGGTGTCTCCCCTGTGTGGATATTGAGATGACGTGTAAGGCCACATCTCTCACGAAAGCCTTTTCCACACTCCATGCATTCATATGGTTTCTCCCCTGTGTGTGTTCTTCGATGTGAAGTAAGGTGATTGCTCTGAGAGAAGCTCTTTCCACACTCCATGCATTCATATGGCTTCTCCCCTGTGTGAGTTCTTTGATGAGAGGTAAGTGAACTTCTGTGTCTGAAGACCTTTCCACACTCTATGCAATTATATGATTTCTCCCCTGTGTGGGTTTTTTGATGAGAAGTAAGTGAATTGTTCCAACAGAAGCTTTTTCCACACTCAATGCAATTATATGGTTTCTCTCCTGTGTGGGTTCTTAGATGAGATTTAAGAGAACTTCTCTGACTGAAGCTCTTTCCACATTCCATGCATTCATATGGCTTCTCTCCTGTGTGTGTTCTTTTATGAGAAGTCAGTGAATGGTTGTTCCTGAAGCTCTTTCCACACACCACACACTCATAGGGTTTCTCCCCTGAGTGGGTAGTTCGATGAGAAGTTAGGTGACTTCTGCAAGTGAAACTCTTTCCACACTCTGTGCAATTATATGGTTTCTCCCCTGTGTGCGTTCTGAGATGGCATTTAAGGTGACTACTCCAACTAAAGCAATTTCCACACTCCGGGCATTTATATGGTTTCTCCCCTGTGTGTGTTCTGAGATGAGATGTAAGGTGACTTCTCGCGCTGAAGCTCCTCCCACACTCCATGCATTTATATGTTTTCTCCCCTGTGTGGGTACTGAGATGAGAAGTAAGTGAACTATTGTGACGGAAGCGTTGTCCACACTCCATGCATTCATATGGTTTCTCCCCTGTGTGGGTTCGAAGATGTGTTGTAAGGTTACTATTCCGACAAAAGTTTTTTCCACACTCCATGCATCTATATGTTTGTTTTCCTTTCTGGGTACTTTGATGGCTGTCAAGTGTTCCTGCCATAGTGAAGCTATATTTTCTGTGACCTCTCTTAGCACTGGGAACCAACGTGGAGAGATATGTATTGCCTCCAGGTTGGAAAGAGGCGCAGGATACCGCTAATGGTCATTAGGAGGGAGTCAAGGGCAGATGAGGGTTTTGCCTTGTTCTTCTGCTTTAGAATTCCAAAAAGCAATTCTGGGATACTGTCAGAGGCAGGATGGTTGAAAAGATAAGCGAGTGGCCTGATCCAGCAGGGCTTCTCTTCTTTTCCTTGTTTGGGTCCTCTGATATTCCGCTGTTAAGACTTAATGCTATTCCCCATTCCGCATTTCAGTAACTGCTTCCTTTTGTGAATACTACAACGTATTCTTGTGTTTGGTGCATTCTATATTGTTCCATGGACAGGAAAGGTTTTTCTAGAGAATTTGTTGGAATCCTCAGTATATTATTCCATGTTTCTTTAACAGCCAGTCCTTGGGGAAAGAAAAGGGAAAAATTATTTTCTTCTTGTATTCCAAATGACAGTTGGTCATTCATTTTATTAAGCTGCAAATACTCAACAATGAAGCTATAAAATATCTTTTTATGGCAACTACATCAATAGACATAAGATCAATTATCAGGATATGCAAAGAAAACAATGTAATATTTTATGAAATGGGTGGAGCAAAAATCAAAGTGATGATTGATTCATTGATAATAACCTCTGATCACAATAGAGACACTACAGACTATTAAAAGTCCAGACTAGCGGTGTGCACAAATGAATTTTCAAACTGAATATCAGAAAATTTGATTTGATTTGAATCTTTAAAAATTGAATTAAACCAAATTCGATTTGATTTAAGCAAACTGTTAAGTATGCAACCCGTTTTCATCCTGTACTGATCTGTACAAATGCATATGGATGTGGGAAAGATGCATATCTACAAGTACACATTGTGTACGAACTCATACACATGCAAATGTCCGGATAATTTGAATAAACAGATTCAAAATTCATTCAAATAATTAAATTCATGTACATTCAATTTGAATTTGAATGTCAAAATTTGTCCATATTTAATCAAATTTCGAATACCTTTGAATATTTGTGCACACCCCTTGTCAGGACTAACCATCAATCTAAAAAACACAGAAATTCTCTTTAAAAATGTCAGGCCAGAAATTCAACTAGAAGTTCAAAGACTAAATTCAACCTAAAAAATAGAAATATCTTGGACTATATATACCACCCAAATTACAAAAAATTATATATGTAAATTATAACCCAGTGATATGTATGATTGAAAAAGACATCAAATATTGGTCAGGAAAAAATTCTCCTCTACTAGGAAGAGTAGCAATTACAAAGATGAAGATTATGCCCAGAATACTCTTTCTTTTTCAGACTTTACCAATACAACACCCTAAAGCAATATTTAAGGAACTGAATTGTAGAATGTGATGCCTCATGTATTTAATGTTTATACTGTGAACCCATATTAAGAACAGGTAAGCAGAGGAGTTAGACTTCCCTAATTAGCATATAAAAGGGGTGAGAGATGCCCACCACAGGCACAGCCATGCCAGGCTGCAAAAGTATAAAAAGCATTGACACCGGAATAATTTTTTAAAAAATATATTTTATTTATTGATTTTTTTTCCAAACAGCCTAAAAGCTTCTTACAATCTTTTCTCATATCAAATTATTACATTACTTGAAAATTTCTGCTTTATTCCCTCTGTTCTTCAGACTTCTCTTCTACAAATCGCTTCTTTGCTGCACTTAAGAATCTCTTTTGTTGTTTTCAGCTTGCTCTTTAGACTTACTGGTCCATTTGAATATTATATCCAAAATTTCTTGCCCACCTAATCATACAATCTTTAACCTGTTCATGTTCCACTTCAATTTGAAGTAACAATTTATACATCATACCTATCATTCCCTTTTCAGCTTTATTTAATTTTACCTCCCACTCCTGTTTTTCCCATTCAAAATTTACATTTTCTTTGTCTTTTCTATATATGTCCACTAGTTATGCATAGGAAAACCACTGTATATTTTTCCTTCCTGATTTAACTGTTCTCGTTTTAATGTTGTATTCATTTACAACATCTTTTATACAACATGTCTTCATATTTCAGCCAGGCTCTTCCTTCCCCAAACTCCTTTAACAACTCTTCATGTGGTGAAACCCAGAGCGACATTTTCCTGTAAAGATTGTTTTTATAATACAGTCAAGTTTTATACAAAGCATTTCTCACACAGTGGTTTCTAAGGTCTGCATAACTCGATTTTTCATACCACAGATATCCGTGCCACCCGTATCTTAAAACTTCTGCCTCCAATTGTAATCCTTGATCTTTCAACCAGAACCATTTAGCAATCGGAGGGAGGGGCATGAGCAGCAGAACAGAGTAGACGTCTCTGAGCTGCTCGGGCCCAGGACCGCTGAAAAACCCAAGAAAACAAAAGGAAAAGGCAACGAAAAGCTTATAAAACTAACAAAACTTGTTTTTCAAAAGAATAGTGCTCCTTAAGGGAGCATTTGAAAAGCAGGAACGACGGGGAGGAAGGAGATATCTGCCACTCTTTGAGTACGATTACTAAGCCAGTTTTGAACCCACCTTATAGTTGCCTTGTCAAACCCATATTTGATCAATTTTTCAATGAGGATCGCATGAGATACTTTGTCAAATGCTTTGCTGAAATCAAGAAATACTATGTCTACTGCATTTCCTTGATCAACCCATTCAGTGATTTTGTCATAAAATGAAATCAAGTTAGTCTGACACGACTTGTTTGATACAAACCCATGTTGACTACTGTTAATTATTGAATTCCTATCCAAATGCTGACATACGTGTTGTTTAATAATTTGTTCGAGAATCTTTCCTGGTATTGAAGTCAGGCTAACAGGCCTGTAGTTCCCTGGGTCTACCTTCTTCCCTTTTTTGAAGATAGGAACAACGTTTGCCCTTCTCCAATCGTCTGGGACTTCTGTTCTCCATGACTTCTCAAAGATTACAGCAAGTGGTTCAGCAATTACCTCTGCTAATTCCTTCAGTACCCTAGGATGTAATCCATCTGGACCCGGGGACTTAAATTCGTTTAAGTTAGCTAAGCGTTCCCTTACTCTCTCAGTGTTGATTTTGTGTCTTGATTCTCCTAGTCCTTCATCAGTACAGTGAAGGACTGTTGCATGTGCATTATCCCTCTTGGAAAAAACAGATGCAAAATAGGAGTTCAGAATCTCTGCCTTCTCAAGATCACTTTCGATCACTTCTCCATTCTCTCCCTGCAGACTTCCCAAAACCTCTTTGACTTTTCTTTTGCTGTTGACATATCCCCAAAACCCTTTTTTATTGTTTTTAGTCTCTCTTGCAAGCCTCAATTCATTTTTAGCTTTAGCTTTTCTGATACTTGCCCTGCAGATTGTACTGATTACATTATATTCCTCCTTAGATATGTATCCCTCCTTCCATTTCTTAAAAATTTCTTTTTTCTTTTTTATCAAGTTTTTAAGTTCTAGGTTTATCCACCCTGGTCTCTTTAGATGTTTTCCATTCTTCCTTCTTTGAGGAATTGTTAATGATTGCGCTTCTAATATTGCATTTCTCAAAATATCCCATCCTATGTTCTATGCTTGGGATTTTTCTGAGTGGGAGGTCTGGGTCAAACCACTCTGCATCCTGAGGAGAAAAATTGCCAAGATAGTTCTAGGTAGAATAGGTTGACTGAAGCTGTGTGTGCTATCTGTGAAACTGTTTAGTATTTCTCTTTGAAGTGCCTGCTGAACATTTTATTTATTTATTTTACTGACTTATCTATTCTCAGTTGTTACCAATAAAGAACAAGAATGTTATTTAAGAAGACAAGAGCCTGAAGCGGTATTTATTACTAAACGGGGATTCCTGTGGAAAGAAACTCTGTGTCTTTAAAACTAGTGAAAGCTAGCAGGAGAAAGTGAGCCGAGGGAGGTCAATACCTACGCTTCTCCACTAGGGGGAATTACTTGCTGAGGCAAGGGAAAGTGGTGTGCTCTTTGGTGTAGGGCTGAAGACTGGCCATTATTTATTTAGAGAATAATTTAAAAGCAGTACAGTAAAAATGGGAGAGATCCGCCTGGGCTGAAGGGCTACATGTAATTAATAAGTATATTTATGGAACCACTAGACCTAGGCTAGCTAAAACAGTTTTTCGAACTCACCATCTAAGGGGGTATGGGGAATACCAAATACTGAATATTATTTTCATGCTTTCAGAATTTCCCAGGCATTGCATGGCAGGAGGAAGAATATTCCTAAGTGGAGACAGATGGAAACACAAGCATCTAATATTACAGTAGTACCACATATAATCAATCTATAAAATCGAATGCTAACATCTCAATCCTATATTAGCAACACAATTACAATCTTGGAAATTATGGCAAACAAAATTATGGCAAACAGTCTCTCCGTTAATAGAACTAAAACATTTTCCTCCACTATAGCAATTAATAAGGAGACAAACTTGGGATAATTTGAAAGAAGCAAATCTCATCACAACAGATTTTTATGATCAAACTAAAATGGTAAACATCAAGATATACAGTACATCAAGTTTTTGTACATCATCAGTTAAATTGGTTAGAAAAAAGAACTTTAGTTGAAACACTGAGATCACCTGAATTCATTCAGATAATAGCCAGACTTACTCCTATAAAACAAGCTGTAAAAGAAGCTAATAAGTAATTTAAGAGTCTAACTTCAAAAGTTTGTAAACGATTAACTGATACACACACTTCATTCAATCATATTAAATTCCTATGGGAAACAAACCTGGCAGTGATCATACCAGAGGAAGACTGGGACAGAATAACACATAATAAGCAGATATGGATGAAATCAGCAAGGATTAAGGAAACATACAAAAATAATCTATAGGTGGTACTCAACACCAGTCCATATAGCAAGAATAACAAGATGACACATAGTACAGGGCTGGTAAGGATGTAACGACCCCCTACATATGGTATGGGAATGCACGCCCTTGCAGATATTTAGAAGGTCAGTGCAACAAGAAATAGCAATAATAACTTGTACTTTCCTCCCTTTAGACCCACAGATCTATCTTTTGCCAAACCTTAATACAATTTGAACTTCATCTAACCTTAAAACTCTCTTGCATTTCAATATTCATCCAACAAATAATAGCTAAGCAATGGAAGCAAGCACAAACATTGAATATAAGAGAATGGTACGCACAACTTTGGGACATTGCAATGAATGAGCTTGTGACTATCTTAAAGAATAAGATGTTGGGAGAAAGACGACAAGAGATGTGGAAGAAAGTTTGGATTCCTTTTATCTGGGCTGCACAAAATAAAAACATCAATATACCTGGCGGACCTCATTTCTTGAGAATTGTAAAGTAAAATGGGACTTTAACAAAATAGATTTAAACCAATTTAAAAAATAAGCGGTGAAAAAAGAGAGGAAAAGGGAGCCTTGAAAGATGGCATTTAAAAGGGGACCTGATTAAAATATATAAAACAAAGCAGAAAATATGATTTAAAAGGCAACGATGGAAACTATGCTCCAAGACAGAGAATAACTGGAAAGAATTATTCAACTATTCGGCGAGACCTCAAGCTCCAGAAATTCTGAGAGATGAAATATTAAGACTATTTCATTAGTCCAACTAAAAGTATATCAAGGAGAAAAACTATATGATGTTCTGAACTGAGTGCGCACACAGAAGGTGGAGGGATGTATGCATGTGCAACTTTTCACTGTATATTGTTATGATGTTGTTTTTTATACTTGTTTATGTTGATGTTATTTTAAGAATAAAAAAAATTAATAAAAAAAGTAAAGCATTTTTGACATTGCATAGTTTTATATGGTTTCTCGCCTGTGTGTGATCTGTAATGAGAAGTAATTGAACTGCTGTGACTGAAGCTCTTTCCTCACCTCAGTCACTTGAATGGTTTCTTCCCTGTGTGGGTTTTGAGGTGAGAAGTAAGTGAACTGCCGTGACTGAAGCTCTTTCCACACTCCATGCACTTATATGGTTTCTGCCCTGTGTGGGTTTTTTGATGTGAAGTAAGTTGAGTGCTGTCACCGAACTTCTTTTCACACTCCCTGCATTCATAAGGTTTCTCCCCTGTATGCGTTCTCTGATGAGATGTAAGGTGACTTGTGCAACTGAAGCTCTTCTCACATTCTATGCATTTATATGGTTTCTCTCCTGTGTGGGTTCTGAGATGAGAATTAAGAGAACTGCTGGTGCTGAAGCTCTTTCCGCATGCCGTGCATTTATATGGTTTCTTCCCTGTGTGGGTTCTGAGGTGAGAAGTAAGTGAACTGCTCTGACTGAAGCCCTTTCCACACTCCATGCACTTATATGGTTTCTCCCCTGTATGGGTTCTTTGATGAGAAGTAAGGTAAAATCTTATAGCGAAGCTCTTTCCACAGTCCATGCAGCTATATGGTTTTTCCCCTGTGTGGGTTCTTTGATGATAAGTAAGTGAATTGCTCTGACTGAAACTCTTTCCACAGTCCATGCAGCTATATGGTTTCTCCCCTGTGTGAATTCTTTGATGAGTAGTAAGTTTATCACTCTTCGTGAATCTCTTTCCACAGTCCATGCATTCATAAGGTTTTTCACCTCTGTGGGTTTTTTGATGAGAACTAAGTGAACCGCTGGAACTTAAGCTCTTTCCACACTCCAGGCATTTATATGTTTTTTCTCCTGTGTGGGTTCTGAGATGAGAAGTGAGTGAACTGTTGTGTCGGAAGCTCTTTCCGCACTCCATGCAGCTATATGGTTTCTCCCCTGTGTGCGTTCTGAGATGGTGTGTAAGGTGAGTACTCTGACTAAAGCAATTTCCACACTCCGGGCATTTATATGGTTTCTCCCCTGTGTGCGTTCTGAGATGAGACGTAAGGTAACTTCTCTCGCTGAAGCTCTTTCCACACTCCACGCATTCATATGGTTTTTCCTCTGTGTGGGTTCTTTGATGAGAAGTAAGTGAATGGTTGTTCCTGAAGCTCTTTCCACACTCCACGCATTCATATGGTTTCTCCCCTGAGTGGGTTCTTTGATGAGAGGTAAGGTGACTTTTGCAGTTGAAGCTCTTTCCACACTCCGAGCAGTTATATGGTTTCTCCCCTGTGTGCGTTCTGAGATGGCATTTAAGGTGACTACTCTGACTGAAGCAATTTCCACACTCTAAGCATTTATATGGTTTCTCCCCTGTGTGCATTCTCAGATGAATCGTAAGGTAACTTCTTGCGCTGAAGCTCTTCCCACACTCCGTGCATTTATATGTTTTCTCCCCTGTGTGGGTTCTGAGATGAGAAGTAAGTGAACTATTGTGACGGAAGCGTTGTCCACACTCCATGCATTCATATGGTTTCTCCCCTGTGTGGGTTCGAAGATGTGTTGTAAGGTTACTATTTCGACTAAAGTTTTTTCCACACTCCATGCATCTATATGTTTGTTTTCCTTTCTGGGTACTTTGATGGCTGTCAAGTGTTCCTGCCATAGTGAAGCTATATTTTCTGTGATCAATCTCAGCACCAGGAACCAGCTTGGAGAAATAGGTATTGTGTCCAGGTCAGAAAGAGGCAGGATATGTCTGAAGGTTATCAGCAGGGAATCAAGGGCAGATGAGGGTTTTGCCTTGGTCGTCTTCTTGCGAATTCCAAAAAGCAATTGTGGGCCACTGTCAGAGCCAGGATGGTTGAAAAAATGGGCAGTGGTCTGATCCAGCAGGGCTTCTCTTTTGTTCCTTGTTTGCGTCCTCTGATATTCAGCAGCTGCACTTAATGCTTTTCCACATTCGATGTTTCAGTAACTTTGCTTCCTTTTGTGAATAGCACAAAGTATACTTGAATTTGGTGCATTCTCCATTGTTCCAAGGACAGGAAAGGTTTTTCCAGAGAATTTGCTGGAATCTTCAGAATATTATTCCATGGTTCTTTAACAACAAGTCCTTTGGGAAAGAAAAGGAAAAAATTATTTTCTTTTTGGCTTCCCAGCTAGAGTGGGTCACTCATTTTATTAAGCTGCCAGTACATGACAATGAAGCAATAAAACGCCTTTTAATGGAAACTACCAGAATAGACATAAAATCAATTATCAGGTTATGCAAAACAAATGAAACCAAAAATACCAAAGGCATCTCAATCCTATAACGGCAACATAATTACAAATTACAGCAAACAAAATTATTGCAAACCGTCTCTCCATTAATAGAACTAAAACATTTTCCTCCACTATAGCAATTAATAAGGAGACAAACTTGGGATAATTTGAAAGAAGCAAATCTCATCACAATAGAAGATTTTTATGATGAAACGAAAATGATAAACGTCAAGATATACATCAATTTTTAGCGCATCATCAGTTAAACTGATTAGAAAAAAGAACTTTAGTTGAAACATTGACATCACCTGAATTCATTCAGATAATAGCCCGAGCACTTACTCCTATAAAACAAGTTATAAAAGAAACTAACAAGTCATTTAAAGGCCTAACTTCAAAAGTTTATAAACTATTAACACACACACTTCATTCAATCATATTAAATCCCTATGGGAAACAGACCTGGCAGTGATCATACCAGAGGAAGACTGGGAGAGAATAACACATAATAAGCAGATATGGCGACTGCAGCCGTGAAATTAGAAGACACTTACTTCTAGGAAAGAAGGCTATGGAAAGCCTGGACATCATTTTAAAAAGTCGAGAGAAAAGCCAGTTGTCAAAGCTGTTGTTTTCCCAGGAATGAAGTATGAGTGCGAGTGTGTTGTGGAATGAGATCACAAATTTGGGGAAATAACTCTTAGGATAAAGAGTTGGAAGGGATCTCTAGAGTCAGTTCACCCAGGAATCTTTAAGCTATGAGGCAGATTGTGTTTGGTTGATGCGTATTCACAGGGATGGGGCACTGAAGAAGAAGTCATCAGGAAAGAATAACATGGTTCTAAAGAAATCTGCTTTGTAGTGGGTGTAGACTCTCCTGGCCTTTCTGCGCTTACCCTGTAAACCTCTTTTCTGTAGAATGGTCCCAGGTGGGAACCCGCTGTCTCCTGGAATGCTCTGTCTACATAAGATGGAGCGCAATCTGTTGAACCAGTGGGTCCTAATCCAGAACATGAGGCAAGCAAAAGATGCATTTCAGCAACCCAACAAAATGCTCTGCCAAAATGGGCTCCCCATGGGCTCCCCTTTCAAGGTTTTACTTCTCATCATGAATTTTAGATCTAAAAGCTATGTTAGAGGATGAAGATCTCCCAGATAGGATGCAGACTAGGAAATGGAAGGCGGCAGGGTTGTTACAATTTGGGGAAAGATCTGAAGGGGATGACAAATTCAGTAGCATACCTTAGGGTTCCTGGATGGGCAGACACCAAATACACCTCAAGCTTGAACTGCTTCACTGAATCACTAAAGTCTGCAGCTTAAGCCAGACAGCATTTATGCAGTCTGCTAGCCAGGGAAGTGAATTTGGATTAATTAAAACCCAGAAGTACCCCAAACTCTAAATCCCAGGGGAGGTGGGGAGATCTTTTGACAAGGCTTTAAAAATGAAAAATAGCAGAAATTGGACATATTAGACACACCTAAAACAATGGAAATCATTTACTTTGAGAGAAAATGAAAACTTTGAGAGAAAAGAAAAATGGTAATGGGGATAGAGTCATCTCATTGCACATAGCTCACATGATGTACAAATCAGACAAAAAGAACACAAATGTGTTCAAATGGTAACAATTATCTTGCTTGCATTTCATATTATGCAGAAAAATCCCTAAAAATGAAATAAAATGCAGCAAAATTCTTAAAAATGACTAAAAAAGAAAACAGATTTAAAATAAAACTCATTTAGCTTAAAACTAAGAAAACCAGCAAAAAGAAATAAAGAAAACCCCTAACCTATGGAAAAGAATTCTAACTCAACATAAAAATTAAAAAAAAACACGGAGACATCCAGAAAATATCAGAATATCAACTTCAGAAGTATTCTTCCAAAATTGAGGAGAACCCCCCCCCAAAAAATGCCCTTTTAGTATATATGCTTCTAATTCAGGAGCAAAACTGATTAAAGCTCTTTAAAACTGCAAAATAATTCAGAAAGTTAAGACTCGGGGCTGTCCCCAAGGAATAAAAAGTCTGCCAAGACTCTCCTTTTGACTCTGAGCGCCCCCAAGCCAGGGTTTTTAACGAGGTTCCAGCGCTACAAAACGTGGAAATCGCGCGACAAAATACATGCACTTTAAACAACTCTTCCAGCGCTCTTTCTGTAAGTCGCGGGTTTTCCTCGCTACATTTACCTTGAGGACGCTCCTTGGCAAAAGGGGCAGGGATTGCCGCCTGCACACACAGCAGAAACACAAGCAGCTTCACTTTCTAAAGCTCAGAACTAAAGAGCCAGAATCACGCAGAATTGCAACATTGTTGCAATCGCTGTGAGGTGTGAAATGGGTGGATTATTGCTAGGGGTGGATTTTAAAGCGATAACAGGGAAAGTGATGAGTGAATGAGCGATCGTGCACTGGACAGGGTGGATTTTTGAAAGCAATAACAGGGAAAGTGGTGAGAGTGAATGTTTTCCAGCACGAGAAGCCATTTCGGGGGGGGGGGGAGATCTGGGAGACGAACAGAGAGCCGATCGCTGTTTCTCCTTTGCACTTGTCAGGGATTGTCAGTGAATGTTTTCCAGCACGAGAAGCCATTTCGGGGGGGGGGGGGAGATCTGGGAGACGAACAGAGAGCCGATCGCGGTTTCTCCTTTGCACTTGTCAGGGATTGTCTTCCTGGTTGTGGCCACACCGAGCGCAGTCCCTCCCCATTCCCGCTGGCACCCTATGAACAAGAGCAGGGGCGGGGAGAAAAAGATGTGCGCAAAGAAAACAGGGATCCTATGGGGACAGAAGGTGCGTTAAAACACGCATTTTCCTGAGCCTCATGCGGACGCTTATTCCTGATTTGCATGGCACTTTTAAAGTCCACTTCAATAGAGTGACAGTAGAGTGACAGTGGAGAAGTAAATAAGTCTTTTGGAGATGCAGCCTCATAATGATTAAAAAGAGCCTAAAGTTCTTTAAAACAATTTAAAAATAATGCAAAAGATCTGCACTGCATCTTTGCAAGCCCAAACTACAACTGAAAAGAAAAAAAAAACTAACACCCTTTTCCAAAACATAACCCCCACCCCAAAAAGCCAGAGTTAAAATGGTTTAAAAATTCAGCTTCTCTCTCTGTTCCTGCCCCTTTAGTAAAAAGCAGCAGCAGGCTAAGCGATTCCTTTTCCCCTGGAAAGCCATCCTCAGAAAAAGAAATAAGGGGTGGGGAGGGGGGGGGGGAGAGTGAAAGGACAAACACTTCACTTCCTTACCAACCCATCAGCAAAGTAAAAAGAGGAAGAAGAGAAAGAATCTAACCATCCCTGGAGGTTGTACTTCTTCCAAAGGAAGTTACTTCAGATTGGCCAAAACTCAATAGGAAATGACTCGAGAAATGCAAAGATTTCTGGGAAGAAGAAAACCCAGCAATGGAGCTTACAAAGCACATGATCTTTGTCCTTTTCACTCACAAACACAATAGGGAAGGAATTCTGCTAGGCAGATAACCATATCTATGTCAGCTAAACAGCTAACTTTACTTATGCAAACTGGAGAACCAGCTTGTACCTCATTAGCATTCACACAGACAAACAGATTCTCAGCCAATTCTTGGAACTCTTCGCATCTTGACTATATAAATATATAAACTCCTTTTTAGTTTTTAAATGTCCAAAAACCCACCAGTTTGAGATGAAAAATAATGGAGAAAACATATATATAAACTCAGAAAATCCATGTGTTGTGGTCAAACCCGAGTCTGTAAAATTTCATTGTCCCTGGCATGTTCTTATCAAAAAGGCCAGAGATACCATCCTTTTGCTGACACAGATGCAAAACCTAAGTTTCCTGCTGCCATGGCTAGAAATTAACTCCTTCTGTCTGTATATTTATCAGAAACAACAGATACCAGTGAAGCTAACTTCTTCCTGGCCTTTTCAGCATTTCAACTTCACAGGGCCAGTACTTTTCCAGAATGGCACTTCTCATGAAATCACAATTCATTTTATCCATACATCATATCTCATATCATGGTATCAAGTCCACAATGGTGTGTTTTTCCACTGCAGCCCTTAGATCCGGATCTAAGAAGATCCGGATCTAAGGAATGGGTAGATAGATCCGGATTAAGGGAAGCACCCAATGCGTTTCCACTGGAGGTGAAGCACCCATTAGCAATGGGTGCTAACACCCATGCTGTGGAAACAGCTTTGCACCCATCTGGGGAATCTGGATCGACCCCCAAGGGGTCAGTCCATCACCCCAGGTGTCTCTGGAGACAGGGGGATGCAATCTCCGAAGTCCCAGCTTTGGAGTCATTTAGGAATCATTCCGAAGTGACTCTGAAGTCCCTCTGAAGCGATCGCCATGGACTTTGGAGAGGCTCCGGAGCTGTCAGTGCGCTCTCTTCGGAGGGATCAGCGCAGACTTCGAAGCCACTCCGGAGTCCCTGATCTCTTTGGTGAGACCGGCAGCAAGACTCTGAAGTCTCTGCCGATCGCTTTGGAGGGACTTTGTAGGGAAGTCAGCGCGATCTGCGCTAATAGCGAACAGACCGCGCTGACAGCTCCGGAGCCTCTCTGAAGTCCGTGGCGATTGCTTCGGAGGGACTTTGGAGTCACTTCGGAATGATTCCGAAATGACTCTGAAGCTGGGATTCGGGGCTCCCCCCCATTGGTCAATTCCCTCCCCCTAGCCACCTTTAGACCCCATTGCCTCTTTCCAGTGGAAACAGACTTCCTTTAATCCGGATTTTCTGAGAGAAGATCCCATTGTAGGCCCCATTAATGGGGTCTACAGAAAATCCGGATTAAAGGCCAAAATGTACCCATTTGATCTGGATTTCCCCAACGGCAGTAGAAACAATCGGTTCCCAAATGGGTGCCGTAGTGGAAACGGGATCATCCAGCTCACACCCAAATGGGTCCTAAATGGGTGCAAAAATGGGTACATTTTGACAGTGGAAAAACATCCATTATGTGGATAATCCAGAATAAAATGTGTCTACATGTGCTTTACTCTGGATCATCCAAATATTGTGGAATGAAGCTTTAGAAAAAGAGATGGCCTAGTCTCCTAGAACCATACGAGCTTTTATTTTCTGCTTGTGCAGAGTTTGCCTGACTGCCGGTGTACCTGTTTTATCAAATTTCTAATCCCTTAACTATGTCATGTAAGGACTTTGGTGTAAGACCATTAAAAATGCTTTAGTCAATTCAGCCAAATCCAGCTAAAGCCCGTTGAAGAATAAGCGGCATTCAAGAGGCCCTACCGAGTTCCCTCCATACTGGGCCACAATTATGCTTTTCATCTTGCCTGAAGTCGGCCATTTTCTCCTGCTGGAGCCCTCTGCAGCTTTTTCTTTTTCTGGCATATACAACTCTTTTTATTCACCCTTTTAGAGAGATTTCTGGCTCCTTGCACCCTCATTTTATTGTTGATTTGAGGAAAATGTCCCATCAGTTTTTTTCAAGCCCCCATTTTCTGCTCTCTGCTTCTTTTCCCCTCAGGACTCCCTTTCCCTCCACTTACTTCTTCGGCTTCATGACTTATTTCCCCGTGGGTCCCAGTTCTGATCAGTCCCACTAAGCAGCCATTTTCAGTAGACAATTTCCAATCAGGCTAGAGAATAAGAGACTCTGTACCATTTGGAGGGAAATTCTCAAGGGAAGTTCATGAGGGAAGAAAATCAAAAAACATTTTGGGAAGGAAACCAAATAACCAACCAGTGGGTCTAATAAGGCCTCTGGTGGAAACAGCATTTGATGTGGCATTTTACTATGTTGAGTGCTATGCCTCCTAAATTTATGCATATAACTTTATCTTTTTAAGGTTTCAAAATGAATTTATTTCATAATCCTTTAAAGTACATATCAACAACATATACATTATACAATACCATTATACAATTCTGTTTATTCCCCCTCCCCTCCTTTTCCCCAATGGCCATTTACTTTTTAACTCAAGAAGGGAAATTATTCAGTATTTTTATTATCTCATCTTTTAATACTTCATCTGCATCATGTCTATTAACACAATCTATTAAGTTCTTCCAACCTTCTTCTAACGTATATTTATGTTGCAGACCCATTTATCTCTTCGGATGCTGCCGATAAAAATTAAACTTAATTACAAATTTAATCCAGTTGTCTTTGTTCCATTTATCTTTTTTCTTTCCATCCTAACACATGTAGAGGGGGCAGCTAATATTGTCTTACTAAATATAGTTTCTTGTTTTCTGTTCCTGGACGTTTACTACTCAGCAATACCCGTAATTCATGGATATGCTCTTATATTTAAACCTGTTATTTTCGATATCTGTACAAAGACCTATTGCCAAAATTTTATAACTTGTGGACATTACCATATGATATGTATAAATGTTCCTTTCAAGCCGCAGCCATGCCAACAATTAGATGACATATTACCCAACGTATTTGCCAGCTCAGCTGGTATTCTATATACTACTTGAATAGGATCTTCATAGTAAGTTCTTTTACTCTTATATTTCTTTCCATGTTAATCTCTTTGAGCCTGCTGCTGACATATTTCTCTATATTTTTGTCTTTCTGCTTTGATTCTACCAGTTGATTACAAATATCATCTTTAACAACTATCAATATCTTGGCTGTTGTACCCTTTCTATCTTTCAACCTACCTTTTATTAATATTTCAAGGTCACTCAATGGTCTTATTTTCTTTATATTGTTTACAGTTGGGAAGTTTATGACTGCATTATTTCCACTTCCAAATATATTTATTATTTATATTTCTATCTGTCCTATACCCGAAGGTCTCAGTGCGGGTGACCTTTTAAATCCACCATACAAAACAAACAACATATATTGAAACAAAACCACCACCACATTTAAAATCCAGCATATTAAAAACAAAACAATATCCTACTTCTCTTTCTAAATACCTACGGTAAAATAGTTTCCATTCCAGAGACCTTAGCAGCCTGGGACATGTTCTTTCCTATATCTGTAGCTCTGGGTGCTTTCTTGCTCTTGTGCATCCGTGCGACTTTAAGATCAGAACACAAATTTATTTCTGCTAAGAAAAAAAAAGAAGGAAAATACAGAAATTTTTGAAATCTAATTTTTTTCCAAACTTGGCAAAGATTTATAGATGGGCATCCATTCCAAATGAAATACAATTGATCATAGGTGTAATATCCTAGATATTTCATGTCTACATGGCCTTCTGCACTTCCTCCGGTGGGGCTGATAAAACCTTCTTTCCTAGATGCAGATGCACATATACCAGAGCGAGCCCTGCACCTATAACCATAGAGCCCAAAACACGCTCTACAACTACAGTTAGAACTCTGTATGTGATGGGGGAAACTTTCCAGGTCCCTATGTGGTTAAAGAAAAAAGAAGCGGATATTTCCAACACAGGGAAATGCACTCAAAATTCCTATAATTCTGCTGAAATCCCACATGAATTATGGGAAATCTTGAGTCATTTCCTGTGATTTTCCCAGTGTGTCCCAGGCTTCTGAGAAAACAGGAAATGAAAAATAATGGGATACAGGAAATGGCACTTAAGATATTTTACAAATAGCATAGAACACCATCTCAATTGTCATATATGATTCCAGGAATGTCACCCCAATGCTGGCATGGGTGTGAGCATAGGGGGATATATTTCCACCTTTGGTGGGTATGTGACATTATTAAAAGATTTTAGAGAAGTATGTGGAAGTAACACCCCAAATAGCTTTGTTTCATGTGACAACAGGAAGAATAAGTGCAGAAAAACAATATTTATTTGAACAAATGATATATGCTGAACCATCTACAATTATATTAGGATGATAAAAGAGTACTAAATGGACATTAGATAATTGGTACAAGTATCTAATAGAACAATATAGATTTGAGATGCGGGAAACAAAATTTAAAAGCCAAGGATTGGAAGTACGCTCCAAGAAAGAGAATAACTGGAAATAATTATTCAGCTATTCATCGAGACCTAAAGCTTCAGAAATGATGAGAGAGGCAATATAAAAACTATTTCTTTAGTCTAACTAAAAATATATTGAGAAGTAAAGGAGAAAACTATATGATGTTGTTAACTGAGTGCACACACGGAAGGTGGAGGGATGTATGTGTATGCCACTTTTCACTGTATATTGTTATGTTATTGTTTTTCATATTTGTTTATGTTGATGTTCTAAAAATAAAACAAATTATTAATTTAAAAAGTAAAACATTTTTGATATTCCATAGTTTTATATGGTTTCTCCCCTGCGTGAGTTCAGAGATGAGAATGAGGGTGGCAGCTCTGAATGGAACTCTTTCGACAGTTCAATCATTTGAGTGGTTTCTTCCCTGTGTGGGTTCTGAGGTGAGAATTAAGTGAACTGTTGTGACTGAAGCTCTTTCCACTCCACTTATATGATTTCTCCCCTGTGTGCATTTTTTGATGAGAAGTAAGTTGAGTGCTATCACCAAACTTCTTTCCACACTCCCTGCATTCATAAGGTTTCTCCCCTGTGTGGGTTCTTTGATGAGATGTAAGGTGACTTGAGCAACTGAAGCTCTTCTCACATTCCATGCATTTATATGGTTTCTTTCCCGTGTGGGTTCTGAGATGAGAATTAAGAGAATTGCTGGTTCTGAAGCTCTTTCCACACTGCACACAGTTATATGGTTTCTCCCCTGTGTGGGTTCTTTGATGGGAAGTAAGTGAATTGCTCTGATTGAAGCCCTTTCCACACACCAGGCATATAAACGGTTTCTCCCCTGTGTGGGTTCTTTGATGAGATGTAAGATTACCTCTTACACTGAAGCTCTTTCCACACTCCATGCAGCTATATGGTTTTTCCCCTGTGTGGGTTCTTTGATGATAAGTAAGTGAATTGCTCTGACTGAAACTCTTTCCACACTCCATGCAGCTATACGGTTTCTCCCGTGTGGGTTCTGATGTGACAAGTAAGTTTCTCACCCTTACTGAATCTCTTTCCACAGTGCATGCATTCACAAGGTTTTTCCCCTCTGTGGGTTCTTTGATGAAAACTAAGTGAACTTCTGGAACTTAAGCTCTTTCCACACTCCAGACATTTATATGGTTTTTCTCCTGTGTGGGTTATTTGATGTGAAGCAAGCAAATTGTTGCTCCTGAAGCTCTTTCTACACTCCATGCAGCTATATGGTTTTTGTCCTGTGTGTGTTCTGAGATGGCATGTAAGGTGACTACTCTGACCAAAGCAATTTCCACACTCTAGGCATTTATATGGTTTCTCCCCTGTGTGAATTCTCAGATGAGTTGTAAGGTAACCTCTGTGCCCGAAGTTCTTTCCACACGTCATGCATTGATATGGTTTTTCCTCTGAGTGAGTTCTTTGATGAGAAGTAAGTGAATGGTTGTTCCTGAAGCTCTTTCCACACTCCACACATTCATATGGTTTCTCCCCTGAGTGGGTTCTTTGATGAGAAGTAAGGTGACTTCTGCAATTGAAGCTCTTTCCACACTCTGTGCAGTTATATGGTTTCTCCACTGTGTGCGTTCTGAGATGGCATGTAAGGTGACAACTCTGACTAAAGCAATTTCCACACTCCAGGCATTTAAATGGTTTCTCCCCTGTGTGCATTCTCAGATGAGTCGTAAGGTAACTTCTCTCGCTGAAGCTCTTCCCACACTCCATGCATTTATATGTTTTCTCTCCTGTGTGGGTTCTGAGATGAGCAGGGGGTTGGACTCGATGACCCAGGAGGTCCCCTCCAACTCTACCATTCTATGATTCTATGATTCTATAAGTAAGTGAACTGTTATGACGGAAGCTCTGTCCACACTCCATGCATTCGTATGGTTTCTCCCCTGTGTGGGTTCGAAGATGTGTTGTAAGGTTACTATTTCGACTAAAGTTTTTTCCACACTCCATGCATCTATATGGTTTTTTTTCCTTTCTGGGTTCTTTGATGCCTGACAAGTGTTCCTGCCATAGTGAAGCTATATTTTCTGTGACCTCTCCTAGCACCAGGAACCAGCTTGGAGAGATAAGTATTGCTTAGGTATTGCGTCCTGGTCAGAAAGCAGCAGGATAAGTCTAAAGTTTATCAGCAAAGAGTCAAGGGCAGATGATGGTTTTGGCTTGGTCTTCTGCTTAGGAATTCTAAAAAGCAATTGTGGGCCACTGTCAGAGGCAGGATGGTTGATAAGATGGACAGTGGCCTGATCCAGCCGGGCTTCTTTTATTCCTTGTTTGCGTCCTCTGATATTCAGCAGTTGCACTTAATGCTTTTCCACATTCAGTAACTTTGCTTACTTTTGTGAATACTACAAAGTATACTTGAGTTTGGAGCATTCTCTATTGTTTCATGGACAGGAAATATTTTCCTAGACAATTTGCTGGAATTCTCAGAATATTATTCCATGTTTCTTTAACAGCAAATCCTTGGGAAAGAAAAGGAAAAAAATATTTCGAATTTTCCAATTGAATATCTGAAAATTCAATTTGATTCGAATCTTTAAAATCTGAATTAAAGCAAATGTGATTTGAATTAAGCAAATTCAAATCTATTCATTTGAATTTTTTATTCGAATTTGCACTTACGAATGATGACAAAATTTGTATGTGCATGTATGCATCATTATGCATCTGTTACACAACCATACATATCCATACGCATCCCGTAGTTATCCCGTATGGACCCGTTGTTGTCCTGTACAGATCCGTATAAATGCATACAGAAGCAGGAAAAATGTGTTTCTTCAAGTACGCATCATGTACGAACCTGTACATATGCAAATGTCTGCTCAAGGGCAAAACACAGTACTTCTTTTTCAGACTCTACCAATACAACCCCCTAAAGGAACTGAATAGTATAATAAATAAGTATATTTTTGGAACCACTAGACCAGTGATGGCGAACCTTTTGAGCTCGGGGTGTCAAAATTTGCATGAAAACCTAGCTTAACTCGGGTGCTGTGTCACATCTAGAAATATCCATAATTTTGTGATATTTGTAGTTCTAGTAAAAAAGTTATATTTTTGATATATGTATTTTATTAAAAGCAAAAACGAATCATTCTTTACATTAGTGACTTTTGTTCCTGGATTTCGTTTGCTAAATATTCAATTGAAAGTTGGTATTTCGTACACTTCAAGAACAAGCAAGCACTACACGCCCAGGTGCCAGGGTGACCATGTGTGTCACCCAAAAGGGCTTGGTGTGTCACCTGTGACACACGTGTCATAGGTTGGCCATCACTGCACTAGACCAAGGCTGCTAAAACAATTTTTCAAACTCACCAGGCTAAGGGGGTATGGGGAATACCAATTATCGAAAATTATTTTCATGCTTTCAGAATTTCCCAGGCATTGTATGGCAGAAGGAAGAATATTCCCAAATGGAGAGAGACGGAAACACAAGAAGCACTTAATATTACAGTAATGGTATGGTATTACTGTATTACATGTATATAGTAATACCACATATAAACAATTTTTAAAATTGAATTCCAACATCTCAATCCTATAATAGCAACACAATTATTTGAAAATTATGACAAATAAAATTATGGCATACAGTCTCTCCATTAATAGAACTAAAACATTTTCCTCCATTACAGCAATTAATAAGAAGACAAACTTGGGATCATTTGAACTTACTCCTGGACTTGATCCTAAGTAATGCTCAGGACCTGTCACTGTGGTTGATCCAATTGGGAACACTGACCACAATGCAATCACCTTCAGCTTAAATACAGGAAGAAAGTTCTTAATAAAGGCTAAGACAGAGACATTAAACTTTCATAATGGGAACTTCCCCAAAATGGGGAAACTAGTGAAAAGGAAATTGAAAGGGAAAGTTAGAAAAGTTCAATCACTTCAAAATTCATGGAGACTACTTAAAAACACAATAGCTGAAGTGCAACTAGAATGCATACCTAAAAGAAGAAAGGGGACTTCTAGGTCCAAAAGAGACCAATGTGGCTCACAAGTGCAGTAGATGAAGTCATTACAAATTTGTCTGAATGAGGAGAACAGGAGGGAACACAGACACTGGCAACACAAATGCAAGATGACCATTAGGAAAGCTAAGAAAGATTTTGAGGAGCACATTGCTAAAAACAGCAAAAGAAATAACAAGAACTTATATAAATATATCAGAACTAGTAATCCAACCAGGAAAGCAGTTGGTTATCAAATGCAAAATTGCCGACCTTCTAGCAAAAATATTTAATCTTTCCCTAACATCAGGTTCTGTACCTGAGGACTGGAGGGTAGCAAATGCAACATCAATCTTCAAAAAGGATCTAGGGGTGATCCAGGCAATTACAGACCAGTTAGCATAACGTCAGTTCCATGTAAGGTGATGAAAACCATCATTAAAGACAAAATTAATGTGCACATGGAGGAGCAAGCATTGCTGAGCAAAAGTCAGCATGGCTTCTGCAAAGGTAAATCATGCCTTACGAACTTGTTGGAATTCTTTGAGAGTGTCAATAAACACGTGGATAAAGGTGAACCAGTAGACATTGTCTATCTGGACTTTCAGAAGGCTTTTGACAAAGTCCCACATCAAAGGCTACTGAGTAAACGCATCAGCCATTGAATAAAAGGACAGGTTCTGTCCTGGATTTGTGACTGGCTTAAGGGCAGGAAGCAGAGAGAAGTAATGGACAATTCTCAGGGTGGAAAGAGATAAAAAGTGGGGTTCCTCAAGGTTCAGTGTTGGGACAAATACTTTTCAACTTATTCATCAATGGCCTAGAAGAAGGAGTACATAGTAAAATAGTAAAGTTTGCTGATGATACTAAATTATTTAGGGTAGTAAAAACGGAAAGAGATTGCCAAAAACTCCAGAGGGCTCTCTTAGTATTGGGTGACTGGGCAATCAAGTGGCAAATGTGCTTTAATTTTAACAAGTGCAAAGTAATGCACATTGGGGCCAAAAATCCAAATTATGTCTATAAACTGATGGGGGTTGAGCTTTCTGCAACACACCAGGAAAGGGAACTCGGGGTTCTGGTGGCCAGTTCAATGAAGGTGTCACCCCTGTGCTCAGCTGGGAATAATTAGGAAGGGAATAGAAAATAAGTCAGCAAGTGGCATTTTGCCTCTTTATAAATCTATGGTGAGGCCACATTGGGAATATTGTGTACAATTCTGGTCACCATATCTCAAAAAGTATATTGTGGAACTGGAAAAGGTGCAGAAAAGGGCAACCAAAATGATTAAGGGTCTGGAACACCTCCCTTATGAAACCAGGCTGCAGAGTCTAGGCCTCTTCAGTCTGGAGAGACGGCGTTTAAGAGGGGACCTGATTGAAGTATATAAAATTATGCATGGTATAGAAAAGGCGGATGGAGAACACTTATTTTCTCTATCACACAACACTAGAACCAGGGGGCAATCTATGAAGCTGATCCGTAGGAGAGTTGGATCCGAGAAGGGGAAGTATTTCTTTACCCAGAGGGTCATTGGTTTATGTAATTTGCTGCCAAAGAGGTTGTAACAGCTACCAGTTTAGATGGCTTTAAGGTAGGGTTAGATATATGTATCAGGCTCGGGGGGAAAGTAGGACACTTCTAAGACCATTTACTGGGATTCGAGGGCAGGCAAGGGTTCATCCTTGTCTCTGCATGAGATGCCCATGAGCATTTGGGGGGCCACTGTGTGTGAAGGGATGCTGGACTAGATGGGCTGTGGCCTGATCCAGCAGGGCTTCTCTTATGTTTTCTTATGTTTTCATGAAAGAAGCAAATCTAATCAGAATAGAAGATTTTTATAATCAAACTAAAATGGTAAAACGTCAACATATAGATCAAGTTTTTGAACAACATAAATTGAATTGGTTAGAAAAAAAATCTTTAGCTGAAACACTGAAATCACTTGAATTCATTCAGAATAGCGAGAGCACTTCTTCCTACAGAACAAGTTATAAAAGAAACTAACAAGTCATTTAAAGGTCTAATTTCAAAAGTTTACAAACTATTAACTGACACACACACTTCCTCCTATCATATTAAATACCTATGGGAAACAGACCTGGCAGTGAGCATACTTCACCTGACCTTAAAACTCTCTTGCATTGTTTGTTCTATACAATATTTTTGTTGATGTGTACCAAGTATGTTTTTTGTTGAACAAATATTCCATTTTTAATCTATTTATTTGCATATCAGTTGCCCATAGGTCTTTCAAAGTTGTCATTTTAGAAGCTTGTAATTCCATCACAAGTTTATAAATTGCTGAAGTTATACCTTTGAGAGATGCCACTGCATGCCTTATTATTAGACTGCTGGAGAGGTTGCCAACAGTTACCTATATATTTTTATATGGCTTGGCTTTGTCCTGTTGTGCAACAATACTGGACTGAGATACATGAACAAATACAGCAAATGTTTGAAATAAACATCCCATTTTCACCAAATATTTACCTATCGCATGACATTACTGAACTAAATTTGGATATAAATGCACAAACAAGATTACATTATTTGGTAGTTGCAGCTCCACAAATATTGGTAATACATTGGAAATATGCTGACAATCTAACAATAAAGGAGTGGCAGAATGAATTATGGAAAATTATGATAAATGAATTTATCACATGTAAGCAGCATCAAATGGAAGATAACACTACAGTAATGAGCATTTTTGCCAAATATGGGAAGCATGTACAGTGGTACCTCGACATACAAGTGCCCTGACATACAAGTGTTTTGAGATACAAGCTGCCGAGCGAGTGATAGTTTGCTTTGAGATGAGAGCAAGATTTGAGATACGAGTATGTAAATACAGTACAGTACATAACAAAAACAACTGAGGTGGTGTTTTGGGAGCTGGAATGGATTAATGGGAAAACTGCTTTGAGATACGAGCGATTTGACATAAGAGCAAGGTTACGGAACGAATTAAACTCGTATGTCAAGGTACCACTGTATAGAAAGACTGGTAGCACAAATGAATAGATGTATCCCAGAAAAGAATTTTCTATTAAAGTGGCTGTACGCCAGATAGTAGTCACAATTAAGTTAACTGAATTTGTCTATCACAGGGGAGGGGGAAGGGGTGTATTGGTACATTTTGTGTATATTTATTTACTGTTGTTTTTACTTGAGGCTTGTATATATGTAAGTATGTTACTGTCTAATCCATATTTGAATTTTTTTAAAAAAACAAACTCTCTTGCATTTCATGATTCATGCAACAAATATAACAATAGCTAAACAGCAGAAGCAAGTACAAACATTGAATATACATTAAGAGTCTGTTATGCACAACTCTGGGACACTGCAATGAATGAGTGTGTGACGTATCTTAAAAAATAAGATGTTGAGAGAAGGATGATAAGAGGCAGGAAAGAAAGTTTGGATTCCTTTTATCAGGGCTGTGCAAAATAATAACGTTAATATACCTGACTTAGTTCATTTCTTGAGAACTGTAAACTAAAATTGTACTTTAGTTTAGGGGGAAGGGGGAGAGGGTGGGTTTAACAGTGTAAATGTATGAGCTCTTTGATTTTATAAACTTATTATTAAAATAAATTTGAGGAAAAAATAAAAATAAATCTGAAGGGCAAATGGAAAAAAATCCCATGTGTATAGCAGTTGTTTTACAGTCCCCAAATTACTTGCATTCTGATGCAGTTTTTCTCCTCTGGCTCCTCATCTTCTGCTTCAGATGCCCATAACCAACTGGTGGGCCACTGTATGGGATGGGTAGCTGGATGTGATGGACTGTGGCCTGATCCAGCATGGCTTCTCTTATGAAGAAATGGTTTTTACAGTGGGAAAATAATCATTGCTTTTCTGGCATAACAGCTGCTTAGTGTGTTTCTCCAGTATTTTGCCACACCAAGCAAGAAAGGAGAAGACCTCCTTTTTCAGACTCTGCTCATATTATTACACCCCATCATCATCCATTATGGTTTCCCTCTCACCTGAAATGGCTCCAGAACAGCTCCCTCTGCTCCACTTCGAGGAAAAGAAGACCCAGATGGTTCCCCTGTCTGCAGGTCACTTCCTTGGGGAGAAAGAAGAGGAGGAAGCAATTAGACCCTCGTCCTGGAAGGGGACCCTCAGCCAAGTGCAAATATGTTGAGGAACCTGGTTTGGATGCACCTGACCAAAGACACATTTGCAGCCCCAGTCCAGAGTTTACAGGAAGATTGATAAGGAAATGAGATGAAGACAGTTCCTGCATCCTCCTCACTTTAACTCGATCTAAAATCTGAGAGTCAGCCTACAGTGTTGCATTTACTGCACTTCGTTTCCACTAACTATGCTGCACTTAACAACTTCTTGGCACAAATCATTTCAAAGCCTCCGATGAAAATAAAACAGCACAACGGGACACAAAAGTGGAAACTCCAATCAGGATCACAGGGCACAATCCTTTTAGCTCCCAACACAACCTAAATCCACCGTTCATGCTATATTATGACCGTATCCGGATTCAACCAGATGCAGTCATAAAACAATCCCTGAGAAAAGCAAGTAAAAGCTAAACACTAATTCAAACTTAGTAGGAATTCAGTAACATACAATAATGACCCAGTATGGTCTAGTGGCGAGGGAGCTGGACTCTTATCTGGGAATACAGGGTTCGATTCTGTCCTCCCCCATGAAGCCAGCTGGGTGACCTTGGGCTAGTCACAGCTCTCTTCTGAGCTCTCACAGCCCCATGTACCTCACAGGGTGTCTGTGGTGGGGAGAATAGAAAAGATTTGTCAGCCGCTTTGAGTCCCCCTAAATGGGTGAAAAAAGCGGGGTAGGAAAACTAACTCTTCTTCCGCCACGAAGCCAGCGGGGTGACTTTGGGCTAGCCACAGCTCTCTTCTGAGTTCGTACAGCCCCACCTACCTCACTGGGTGTCTGTTGTGGGGAGACACACAAACATACGCAGTTCATCCGTCTCCGTCCTTGCAAGAACTAAAGCATGCTCGCCGGCCGACTCCGCCTCACTTCCCCTTCCGCCTTGATCCAACTTCCTGCTGCCTCTCTAGGAAACAGCACTCAGTCACTTTAACTATTGCAGTACCGACACGGTCGAACGTGGTCAGAAGCGAAGCGGTGGTGATGTGGATGGGCCAGTCTGCTGTGGACCCCCTGTGAGCCATTCGCGGATCCCCCGGATCCCAGGCTAAGAATTGCTGAATTAGATGGTGTGTGTGTATCTCTCCCTCTCCCTCTCTCTCGCTATATATATATACCTATATGTCTCTCTCTCTCTCTCTGTGTATGTATATATATGTCTGTCTATATGTTTATCTCTATCTATATGTCTATCTATCGATCTCTCTCTCGATCGATTGATTAATCGATCGATCGATCGATCGATAGATATAAAAGTTCCTTTTGCCTGTCCTGATCAGTCCAGGATTTAACTTCATTGAAAGACCTCGGATTGTATTTTATTTGTTTCATTATTTGTTTATTATTTGCAGTTCTATCCTGCCCTGTATCCAGGATGGGATGGGGACAAGCAGGATGCTTCTAAGGCCAGTTGCTGGGATTGGAGAGCAGGAGGAGGTTTGCCCTTGTCTCTGCTTGAAATGCCCATGGGCAGTTGGTGGGCCACCGTGTGAGGCAGGATGCCGGACTGGATGGGCTGTGGCCTGATCCAGCAGGGCTCCTCTTACATTCTTATGTTCAAAGGTCTCAGGGCGGGGAACAGTGTTTAAAATTAAACACGTACTAATAGTGTCTGAAAGTGGGAAGAGAAAGTGTATCCCCATTTAACCAAAAGCCAGGGCAAAGAGGTGTGTCTTCACTGCCTTCCTAAACCTGTACAATGAAGGTGCCTGATGCACCTCAAGAGGGAGACTATTCCACAACCTAGAGGTCATCACTGAGAAGGCCCTCTTCCGGGTGCCCACCCCTTTTACTACTGAAGGTGGTGGGACAACCAGGAGGGCCTCCCCTCCTGATCTTAAGGCACAGGCTGAACTATATGGGAGAAGGCATTCCTTTAGATATCTGGGGCCCAAGAGCTGCTTTGGGAAAGTACTGACACCTACAGACCACCATATTAGACTTTAGGATTGGCATCCCAATGGTATACAGGTTGCAGGTTCAATGGGAGGTGCAGAGACCAGACCAAGACCCATGTTTAAAATCATCAGAATCCATTTTGCAATAGTTAAAGGAGGCAGCAGGTTGCAAAACAGCTCTCTTTGCCCAGGGCAGAAGCTGACAGAATCTGCATAAAAGCAGAGTTGGCCAAAAGAGATAATCTGAACCAAGTCTGGGCTGATAATGGCAATAGCTCCTTGGCAACCAACTTCATGAAAGTTAAGTATAGCCATCTTATAGATACTGGTTGCTCCCCATTATACATTTGGGGATCCTTAGCCTGTAGGGTCACACCCTGACCTTTCTCCATACCCTGGGAACCCTAAGGTATTGGGCAATTAATACTGATTTTTTTTCTTCATGTCTGTGTTTCATGGATTTTGCGTAAGATTTTTATAGATTTGTTAGAGGATGGTTTTAGACAGAGAGAAAGATAAAATTCATGCATAGAAAACTTGAGTTTGGAGGAACATTATCAACAAGGATATTGTGGAACTGGAAAAGGTGCAAAGAAGGGCAACCAGAATGATTAAGGGTATGGAACACTTTCCTTACGAAACCAGGCTGCAACGTCTAGGCCTCTTCAGTCTGGAGAGATGGCGTTTAAGAAGGGACCTGACTGAAGTATATAAAATCATGTATGGTATAGAAAAGGTGGATAGAGAAACTTTCTTTTTCTTATCACACAACACTAGAACCAGGGGGCATCTATGAAGCTGATGTGTAGGACAGTCGGATCCGACAAGGGGAAGTATTTCTTCACCCAGAGGGTCATCCTTCTATGGAATTTGCTGCCGGAACAGGTGGTAATAGCTACCAGCCTAGACGGCTTTAAGGAAGCATTGGGCAAATTTATTGATGACAGATGTATTAATAGCTACTAGAATGGATGCCCAAGTACATCTTCCAGGCTGGGGGGACAGGCATGATGCTTCAATGGCCATTTGCTTGGATTGGAGAGCAGGAGAAGGTTTGCCCTTGTCTCTGCTTGAGATGCCCTTGAGCATTTGGTGGGCCACTGTGTGCGATGGGATGCTGGACTAGATGGGCTGTGGCCTGATCCAGCAGGGCTCCTCTTATGTTCTTATGTTTTATTTCTTTATTATTATTGAAGTGTTATTGAATGTTTACTGAAAAATCCACAACAATAAAGGAAAGAGAAAAAACAAGGGAAAAACAACAATCTCAAAAATTCTGCTATACCCTCCCTCCTTTCCCATGTGCAGACTTTTCCATTCAACCAGAATACTTTTCTATTTTCATAATTCCATCTTTCAACATAGCTGGGGTAGTTGTGAGATTGAGATAATAATAATATTATTTTCATTCCTCCTGTACTAAGATTCTGGGTTATTTTCCCATAAACTGCATTTGTTGTTACCTAAAAAGATCAAATTAATTCTGGCCACAAATGTCGATATCTTCCCCTTAATGTACATGTGATAGTCATAGTTCTGTGTTATTCAATATAGTAATATTTAACATATCTTCTATATGTAAGGTCCAACTTCTACTTCTTTCCTTTTCTCTCTCGCCCACATCCAGCCCCCACCCTGGCAGATGGAACTGCAAAACACAGAAGGAAAAAGTGCTATAGAATCCTAGATCTGGGCCATTTTCACACTTTTTACATTTTCATAAGAGAACATAAGAGAAGCCTTGCTGGATCAGGCCACAGCCCATCTAGTCTAGCATCCTGTCGCACACAGTGGCCCACCAAATGCTCACGGGCATCTCAAGCAGAGACAAGGACAAACCTTCTCCTGCTCTTGAGTCCCAGTAGATGGCCTTAGAAGCGCCCCAGTTCCTCCCCCCCCCCCTCAGCCTGAAGGATGCACCTAGGCATTCGTTCTAGTAGCCATTGATACATCTGTCATCCATAAACTTGTCTAACCCTACCTTAAAGCCATCCAGACTGGTAGCTGTCACCACCTCTTCCGGCAGCACATTCCATAAGCCGATGACCCTCTGGGTGAAGAAATACTTCCCCCTGTCAGACCTTATTCTCCTACCCATCAGCTTCATAGAGTGCCCCCTGGTTCTAGTGTTGTGCGATAGAGAAAAGAAATTTTCTCTATCCACCCTTTCTATACCGTGCATAATTTTATATACTTCAATCAGGTCCCCTCTCAAACGCCGTCTCTCCAGACTGAAGAGGCCTAGACGTTGCAGCCTGGTTTCATAAGGGAGGTGTTCCAGACCCTTAATCATTCTGGTTGCCCTTCTCTGCACCTTCTCTAGTTCCACAATATCCTTTTTGAGGTGTGGTGACCAGAATTGTACACAATACTCCAAATGTGGCCTCACCATAGATTTATAAAGGGGCAAAATGACACTTGCTGTCTTATTTTCTATTCCCTTCCTAATTATTCCCAGGATTGAATTTGCTTTTTTCGCTGCTGCCGCGCACTGGGTTGACACCTTCATGGAACTGTCCACCAGAACTCCGAGATCCCTTTCCTGGTGTGTTGCAGAAAGCTCAGACCCCATCAGTTTATAGACGTAATTTGGATTCTTGGCCCCAATGTGCATTACTTTGCACTTGTTAAGATTAAAGCACATTTGCCACTTGGTTGCCCACTCACCCAATGCTAAGAGATCCCTCTGGAGCTCTTGGCAATCTCTTTCAGATTTTACTACCCTAAATAATTTAGTATCATCTGCAAACTTTGCTATTTTACTATGTACCCCTTCTTCTAGATCATTGATGAATAAATTAAAAAGCATTGATGGGAAAGGAGCGCAATTAACCAATGTTGACTAGTGCTCGCAGTTGGAGTGCTAGTCAACTTTAGCCATCCCCCCCCCCCCCCCCAGCGATTGAAAACTTGCCTGATTTGATCCGGCTGATCCTCTGCCGGATGCCACCATTTTGGCTGCAGCGCCCTCCACAACTGTGCATGCATCAGCGTTGTCGCTTTGATGATGCTGACACTCTGTGCTCATGCAGCCGTGTTTATGGTCATCTGAGATGCCAGTGCGCTTGCGCAGCATCTCAAACGACCTGGAGCAGTGGAAGAAGAGCAAATACTTACACCGCTGGATGCTTAAGGTAAGTGATTCGCTAACGTTGGTAAAGATGCGGAGCACAATTTCGTGTTCCACACCTAATCAACGATTAGTGAACTTCTAGTAAGGGTGGGCATGCTTGGAGGCTGTAACAGTCTCCTTGACGTGCATACGCTCCTCACCAGAGGTCACTAATTGTTCACTAGAGGCCATAGTGCAAAAAGGCCACTTGTTTGCTCTTTATTATATTATTTTACCCTTACAGCCTTCTTTCTGCCCAACTGCTCTCCTCCCTTCCTGAGCCTGGATGGGGTTTGTTTGTTGGCCTCACTCAATCCCTAAAGTAGAGGAGGAAGGCATGGTGGCGTGGCCACAGGATGTCCACTTGAATAAAGCCAGGTTTGTGGCGAGGCCACAGCATCCTTCGCCTCTAACCTCCTAAAAGATTGACTCCCCTGGTTGTGACGTGAATGGTGACGTGGTCTGCTGCTGCGAAGGAATTGCAGATTTTTAAGCATGTCTGGAGATATCCTATGTTATAATGGCGTCAAATTAGTTCAGAAGAAGACCAAATTGCATCCAATCTGATCATGATGGAGAGCATATGTCCAGATTGATGCAAGGGCTCTTGAAGAAGAATGGAATTACACATAGGTTAACAATAGAATGGTCTGGTCCTAACTGAGATTTAAGATGGACTAAGACAGTCTGAGGATTGTGATTATTCCAGCTGTGAGACCATTTTAAATTCTTAGTCCAGTTACATGTGCAGTGTCAGGTCATGCAATAGCCAATATGGGCACAGAGGTCCATAACACAGCAGAGCCCAGTGAGTTCCAACTAGTGTCAACCAAATATGTAACACGCTTAGAAGGCCCTAATATGATTACATGGTTGACTGAATTCTTGAAGTAGTAGCTTCCCTTTTAGCTGTTTCTTCAAGGATTTATAGAATCGTAGAACTATAGAGTGGGAGGGACCTCTAGGTCATCCGGTTCCGGTTTCACCTCCTGCTTAATGCAGGATTCCTTAACCCATCCCAGTCCAGCCTAGGTCAGAATCTTAAATGGGGGAGGAGGGTTTCACTGTTCTCAGGTGATCAGTGTATTGCTAATTTATTTTATGTCTATTAGTTTAGTGTCCATTACAAGGTATTTTGTAGCTTTATTTTCAGGTATGTGCAAAGTAATAAAGTGAAAGATCTTTACCTAGCTAGCAAGCCAAGAAGAAAATAATTTTTCCTTTCTCTTTTTCCAAGCACATGCTGCTAAAATAACATGGAATAATATTCTGAGGATTCCAGCACAGTCTCTAGAAATATCTTTGCTGAATACAAAACAATAGAGAATGAATCCGTACATTAATAGCATTCAAGAAGAAAGCAAAGTTACTGAAATGTGGAACATCAAAAAACATTATCCATAACTGCTGAATGTCAGAGGACTCAAACAAGGAACAAAAGAGAAGCCCTGCTGGATCAGACCACTTGCCCATCTTTTCTACTGTCCTGCCTATGACAGTGGCCCAGAATTGCTTTTTGCAATCCAAAACCAAATCAAAAATTCTCCTCTGCTTTTGACTCCATGCTAATGATTTCAGTGGTATCCTGACTGTCTGAAACCTGGAGGTGATACCTAGGCATCAATTCCAATATCCATTGATAAATCTGTTCTCTGTAAATTTGTCTCACTCTTTTTTAAAGTTCTTCTGTCTGGGTGCTGGTGCTAACAGAGGCTTCGCAAAATATAGCTTCAGTATGAAGAGAACACTTGTGCACCAAAGAACCCAGAAAGGAAAGAAACCGTATAAATGCATGGAGTGTGGGAAGTGCTTTAGTCGAGGGGATCAACTTACTTATCATCTCAGAACTCACACAGGGGAGAAGCCATATGAATGCACGGAGTGTGGAAAGAGCTTCACTCAGAGTAGTCACCTTACATCCCATTTAAGAACCCACACAGGGGAAAGACCATACAGATGTCTGGAGTGTGGAAATTGCTTCAGTCAGGGAGGTCACCTTACTTCTCATCTCAGAACCCACACAGGGGAGAAACCATATAAATGCACGAAGTGCGGAAATTGCTTTAGTCGGAGTGCTCACCTTACTTCGCATCAAAGAACCCACACAGGGGAAAAACCGTATAAATGCATCACATGTGGAAAGAGTTTCCGTTTCAGTACTGCCCTTTCTTTTCATCTCAGAACCCACACAGGGGAGAAGCCCTATAAATGCATGAAGTGTGGAAATTGCTTTAGCCGGAGTGATAAATTTACTTCTCATCTCAGGACCCACACAGGGGAGAAACCACATAAATGCATGAATTGTGGAAAGAGCTTCAGTCAGAGCAGGTCACTTATAAATCATCTAAGAACCCACACAGGAGAAACCAGATAAATTTGTTTAATGTGGAAAGAGCTTCAAATGTGGCAGTTCTCTTTCTTACTGCTGAGCATGGAAGGAGTTTTATGAGATGGAAAATTTTAAAGCACCATTAATAGATAATTATGTTGACTTTGGGAAGAAGAACATCTAAAAACATGCACAGGGGAGAAGCTCTATCAGTGCATGGATTGTGGAAGAAATACCAATGAATGAATGCAGTGTTAGAAACACACTTTTGAGTGTGGTGTTGTTATTTCCCAACCAACATGGGTTGAATGTGTTTAAGGAATCTATGGAACCCATCTTGAACTTGACTTAAACCAGGACTTCAATTTTCTCAAAGTTTGAATTTTGCAAAATTTTGTATTCCAGTTTCTTTCACAGTATTGGTCCTTAATTTCATACTGCAAGGTAGTCAGAATTCAGAATCTTTTCTTAAATCAGACCAAGCTCACTTTTGGTGAGAAGTCACAACTCAGAATATGAATTAGCTATGGCTTACTCTTGTATTAGCCGTCTTTGGAATGTGATAGAATAAGTATACTTATTATGGACTTTGTGTTATTGTGTTCATGTAATCATGTGGATTAAATGCATTAATAAAAATTTAAATAAAAAAAGATTTCTGATTCTTCTGGAAACAAGCATGGTTTGATCAATTTTTCAATAAGTATGGTATGGGACACTTTGTCAAATGATTTGCTGAAGTCAAGATACACTGTGTCTACAGCATTTCCCTGATCAACCTATCCAGTGATTTTGTCATAAAATGATATTAGACTAGTCTGGCATGACCTGTTTGTTACAAATCCATGTTGGCTCCAGTTAATTACTGCATTCCCATCTTGGTCCTTGCACACATGTTGTTTAATAATTTGTTCAAAGATCTTGCCTGGTATTGAGGTCAGGCTCAAAGGCCTGTAGTTACCTGCAGTTAAGTCTCCACCAGATATTGTTCCAGCTTGTAAGAGCTGAGCTAAGTGGATTTGGGGTCACAAATTCCAGTCTCAGATTGGGACCGGATCTCCTAAAAATCACATCAATGAACTAAGTCAGCTTCTGCCAAAGAACCACATCTTAAGCTTTTATTCCACTGCTAACCCCCTCTTAACCATGGATGTGGTCATATCAGCACATTCATCCATGTTTGGTGGCAATGACCTACACTCTGTTTGTTTTGGTCACCTACTCATGAAGAACTTTCTAACATATTTAACATGCAAGTTTTACTCATCAGAGAAATGGCTCTTTTACATGTTCATGAGAGTAATTCAACTCTATATCCCTTTAGATTTTTATTGTAAGCAATCAAAAAGGCTATTATGCTCAGTTGGAAAGACAGCTCAACATTTACCATAACAAGCCAATAGAGTAAAACAGAATACTTGCTTGGGTTTTTTTTTGCAATGAGACATGATGTTATTGTTGAGGTGATCATGAGGGGTAAGTGCAAAGCTGAACATGTCACTTGGGTGGATGTAAGTGTATAAAAATATGTAACATGAAAAGGTGGGTGTGGCAATATTCGCTCTGTTCTCTAGGTGTGGGCATTGTTACCCAGCTTTTGTTTTGGCCAGTAATAAATGCTGTTAAACATCCTTCGTCTCCATCCATCCATCCATCCATCCATCCATCCATCCATCCATCCATCCATTTTCTATCCTACCCTATAATACTGTTAAACATCCTTCGTCTCCATGAATCGATTAATTGATCAATCGATTGATCAATCAATCAGTTAAATTTCTATCCTGCCCTATAATGATGTTAAGCATCCTTCGTCTCCGTAACTGATCGATCGATTGATCAATCAATTAAATTTCTATCCTGCCCTATACCTGAAGGTCTCAGGGCAGGTAACAACCTTTAAGGATGGGGGGGGGGGAATTGAGGGGTGGCTGACGGATTCCTCCGGTTTTCCTACGACCAAAGTGGCTCTTCTTGAGCCCCGAAACCCCATTCCTTGGAAACCTCGAGAGGCGTAAATGGAGTCTTAGAAGAGAGTCTGCAGGAGTCCGGTGGTGGGAGAAAAACGGAGGAAGAACCCTTTGGGGGTAAAGAGAAACGGGGGAGGCTCCTGCAAGAAAGGACCACCGGATTCGGGATGCCCTGGCCCAGAGGCTCCGAGGCAGGTAAAGCGTTGCCGTGTGGACAAAGCCTCCTTCCTCTCCACCTCCTCTGCCCTTATATCGCTCAATATCCCTCCGGACTCCAAGCATTGCACCCCCATTGCGTGGCTCACCGCACAATTCCCTCCCCCCCGCATTCCTAGAGGTAAGCAAAAAGAGGAAAGAGGACACTTCAGGTTCCCCTTCGACTCTTTGGGAGTGTTGCTCTCCTGCCCCCCACCCCCGGCGTCCCACCCATTTCCCGCATTGGTGGGGCGGGGGAAATTCCGCTTGGAAGGGGTGGTGGTAAGTGGTTGCACTTGCGGGGGTGGGGGGAGAGGTTTGCATTTTGGATAATTGCAGCCCCCTGAGAGGGGATGGAGGCGCCGTCGCTTGAAACGAGGGAGGAGATCGGCCGGGGGGGGGGGAATGATGGGGCGAAGAAATTCGATTTTTGGAGAAGAGGAAATGCAAGGAAACGGCAGCACCGTCCTGTCTGCTTCCCCAGCTGCTCCGTTTCCATTGCATGATCGTTTGGGGGGCGACCACCCCGAAGATCTGGAGAAGAGGAGACCCACTGGGTCTCGCTGCTGGAAGAAGAAGAAGAAGAAGAAGAAGAAGAAGAGTTGGCTGACAAAGTTCTTCTCCCCACAACAGACACCCTGTGAGGTGGGTGGGGCCGTGAGAGCTCAGCAGAGAGCTGTGACTAGCCCAAGATCACCCAGCTGGCTTCATGGGGAAGGGTGGAATCGAACCCGGTATTCCCAGATAAGAGTCTGGCTCCTTAACCACTAGACCAAACAACTAGGGGAACCCAACCTTCTTCTTATCCTTCTTTTTAAAAAAAGACAATCTCCTTACCCAGGGAGGCCAAAATCCTGTAATTCTCCTCCATGACCTCTCTGTGCAAAGCCTTTCACCCAGATCCAGCCGGGCCCATTCAGAAGACAGAAAGCAAAATTCCACAAGCAGATTTGATTTCTTTGCTGAATTTTAAGGTCATAACCACAATCTGGCAGTGAGCTGGTGACAGACAGAAATCTATTTATCTATCTACAGTATCCATCCATCCATCCATCCATCCATCCAACACTTAAGAACCTAAGAGGAGCCCTGCTGGATGAGGACTCAGCCCATCTAGTCCAGCATCCTTTCGCACCCAGGGGCCCACCAATTGCCCATGGGCATCTCAAATCCCTGCAAGTGGCTATAAGACGCATCCTGCTTGACTCTCGATCTTGGATGTGGTTTCTAGGCATCCATTCTAGTAGACATTGATACACCTGTCATCCATGAATTTGTCTATAAGAACCTAAGAGGATCCCTGCTGGTTCAGGCCACAACACACCCAGTTCAGCATCCTGTCTCACACAGTGGCCCAGTTGTTCCTGGCCACTTCAAGCAGAAGACAAAGGCTAAACCACCTTCTCTTAACTCTCTGCAAATGGCCACGGAGGCCTCCTGCCTGCCTCTCCGACCTGGAGGTGGTAACTAGGCATCCATTCTAGTAGCCTCTGATACACCTGTCCTCCGTGAATATATCTGTAAGAACCCAGGAGGAGCCCTGCTGGATCAGGCCACCACCCATCTAGTCCAGCATCCCATCTCACACAATGGCCCATCAATTGCCCCTGGGCATCTCAAGCAGAAGAGGAAGGCAAAACTTTCACCTGTTCTCAACTCCCTGCAAATGGCCTTTAGAGAAAGAGGAAAGATTCTGACGCTCTGACCACAAGACCAAACTGGTCTTTAATCCCTCTCTTAAACAGAAACCTTTACTTCGTGTTAGCCATCCGCAAAACTTTGTTTCAAATGGGAGTCCCAATGGAAGATCTACTGTATGCATTCTTTAAAATCTTGGCTTCCTTGTTTTAGACAATCGGCAATTATCCTGATATTTGCTGGTGAGTGGCAATTTAAACCTCACTCTACTCAGTCTTACTTCATATAGCTGATCAGACTTTCTCTGATCTGTTAAATACAATGTCTGCATTTGAATTGTCCATTCTGAAGATTGCTTCCCAGTGCGTGGGCCATGAGAAGTATATGTTTCAATAAATATATTTTGTTTGATTGAAACGGTTTTCTTTTTGGGTGGAGGGAGGAAGGGTTGGAAGAATGTGAATTACTTGAGATACAACTGTGGAAGAAGAAGAGTTGGCTTTTGTATCCCACTTTTCTCACCCATTTAAGGGGCCTCAAAGCAGCTGACAAACCTTCTATTCTTTTCCCCACACCAGACACCCTGTGAGGTAGATGGGGCTGTGAAAGCTCGGAAGAGAGCTGTGACTAGCCCAAGGTCACCCAGCTGGCTTCATGGGGGAAGGCGGAATCAAACCTAGTATTCCCAGATGAGAGTCCAGCTCCCTAACCACTAGGCCAAACTGGCTCACTGTAGATTAATAGCATGTTTGTAATTTGTTTGTTTTTTCTATTATTACAACTTATTCAAATCAATAAATATAATTTTGAAAAAAGTAAAATGTTGCCTATTTGACAGAAATGAAAAATAATAAGCTAACACATATTTTACTTTAAGTGTCTTTTATTACAGACCAGAACTGGCTTAAGTCTGCATCAACTACGGACCATTTAAAGGTAAAGTAAACAAAGAAATATAAAGATTTTAAACCTCTTTACAAACTGCAGTCTTTCCCCTAAATGCTTGTTCTCTGTTTTTTTTAATTACATGCCTAGGAAAGGGTGCACCGATCAAATCTGCCTGACATACAACAAATACTGCAAAATCTTTTGTGTGCGTTATATGGAATATAGTGATATGCGGACAACTGGATTTCTCTATTGTTCTTACATTTCATAATGGATGATAAACAAAACAAAAAAAAACAAACAAAAAATAATAACTTTTATGTTCTTCGGTTGCTGGATGTCAAATATTTTCTCAGTACAGACACTGAGCGTCTCTGATTGATCCAAATTGAGTGAGTCAACAACACCAGGAAAGGAACCCAGTAAAAATAAATAAATCTCAAGCAAAGAAGTTTCTTCTTTTTCGTTAGAAATCTCAGGTTTTGTGCACCTCAATTTTTGTTTGGTCTACAGGAGCCATTTAACTAAAATTAATATTTTTTGTTAACGTTGGTAGGTGTGTATGACCACTATTCCATGTTGGGGTCTTAGTCACAAGCTCCTCAGAGGAGCCTATATTATTCCCCAAATAGTGCAAAACCTGTGTGAATCGGCCCCACCAGTCCTGGATCCACCTGTGGGGAAGGGAAATCACACCCAAGTGCATGAAGCCTTCTTCGACGGCATGGGATATTTTATGAGTGCCAGTTTGTTTTGGGAAAGAGAGGGTAAGGTTGAGGATTTTCCCCTACCAAACCGGGAGATCCTATGCTCCACAGGAGCATATGACCATATATCCTCACATTTAGTACAGATTTCATGTAAATACCAACAATCGTCTTTTCCCTCAGGCCTTCCTTGGGCCTACAAGCAGATTGACTAAAGTACAGCCACGGAGGAAGCGTATGTTGTGGTTATTCTCCTTTCAGATGGCCAAAGAATCTCCTTCCTACATAAGTCTTGTGTTTCTTCCTTTTTTGGCTTTTGACACAGAGAGAAAGAATTCTAGATTCCGTGGCACTACTTTCATCTTCAGCAAATTTCTACCATGGATTTTTGGCTGTTAGTCAGTGTTCTACTATTTGTACACCGTTTGGCTCTCCTGTGGATTTCCTCACAGGAATGAAGGCAACTCGGGCAAGTGAAGGTTTCTGTACATTCAAAGTGCTGATCCCCTGTTCTCTATGTTGGTTCTTGGTCATATTCTAAGGCAACTGCTGTAGTTGAAACTTTCTCCCATTCTCCATAGATTAATAGAGGCCTTGATGTCTCTTAAGTGCTGTTCATTCGCTGTAACTCTCCTCACAATTGATACACTTAACACCCCTGCAGACCTTGCGTGAAAAAAAGACATGATCTCTGACAGAAATGTCTTCCACACCCTTTACCTTTGAATGGTTTCCTCCCGAGTGGATTCTGAAAATCACAAAGGAAGCTTAGAAAGTCGAGTAAACTTCTTTACCACAATCCATACATTCATATAATTTTCTAGTAAGGACTCTTTGATGTTTCTTCAGAACTTCACATCCACTGAAACACTTTCCACACCCCATAATTTATAGACAATCTCCCCTCTCTAAGTTATATAACATAGTTGTGTTTTCCAACAGAAGCGCTTCCCACGTTGCAAGCACTAAGGTGATCTTTCACCTGGGTAGATTCTAAAATGTGAATGAAATTGTGGATTAAATCTGAGGCCCTTTCCAAACAGAAATGCATTTATAAGACTTTCTCAGTCCTCTGCTTTCAACAAAGCCTTTTCCATACTCCACACATTTATGTGGTTTTTCAACTATGTAGATTCTTGGATAGAAAACAAAATGAACTTTCTGGCTGAAATTGGTTCCACACGGTGGACGTTTATATGATTTTTAAATTATCGTTTGCCTTTTGGTGTTTCCTGAGTGTTCCACCTTTTTTTTTTAGTAATACTCTTGTCACACTCCATGTTTATATGGCTTTTCACCATTGTGGGGTCTCTGGTGAAGTTAGATGTGGTTTCCAAATGAAGCGTTCTTTTGGAAATCTGTGTGGGATGGAAGTAAGTTGCGCTTCCTGATTGACGCTCTTTGCACACATGATGTAATAATGTAATTTCAGGCTTGATTTCGGACTATTTTTCCAAGTGTTAGACAATCTGCCTTTCCTTCCTGAAGGTCTTCTGGGACGAGCAGCTCACGCGTGTCAACATCCTGAAAATCAGGAGGTTTGTGCCAGACACTCCATGCTTGGCTTCCCTCTGGATTTTGATCTTCTTTTTGACTTTCCTTTCCCAGTTCACACATGGGTGTAATGGACGGCATCATCAGCAGATCCATACTGATGGGTTGTTTAACATCCCCTGCAAGAAGAAGAAAGGAAAACAAAAACTCATTTGGATTTCAGAGATGAGGAAATAAGCTTCATCAGGACTGAATATATTTAGCTCACCACTTTTGGACTTTTCCCAATTCTCTCCCTTTCTTTGGGTGTTTTTCCACTGTCACTAGAAGTACCCATTAAGTAATGGGTACTTAATGGATACTTCTAGTGACAGTGGAAAAACACCCTTTCTCTGTTCAGATAAGAGGTTACTACCTTACCCCATAAGAAGAAGAAGAGTTCGGTTTTTTACTCTGCCTTATCACCCTTGAGGGGATTCAAAGTGGCTGGCAAACCTTCTCTTCTTCTCCCCAGAACAGGTACCCTGTGAGGTACGTGGGGCTATGAGAAAGAGCTGCAATGAGCCCAAGGTCACCCAGCTGGCTTCACAGAGGGGTGCAGAGTTGAAACAGGAGTCTATCAGATAAGAGTCTGACACTCTAACCACAAGAGCAGGTAAAAAAGTCTTCAGTTTGCAGACAATAGGTAAACAAACAAACACAAATAAATTACTGGACCTGAAAGGAATTGCAGACTGGATACGTCCATTTTACATGTCCGTTTTCCACTGTGTCATTCAAAACATAGCATGGAAAAGAATGAATAGTGGCAGTGGTGTCTCTTATGTCATGGAGGATTCTCTTCAAAATCATTACTATCAGGTTTGAAAATACCGGGATGAAAGCAGTAGCTACAACAGCCAGTTAGAAGTTGAGAAGAAGCCCTAAGCCACACATGACCTGTGACTTGGACAATGTACAGACCTGCCCGATTATAAATATCATAACGCAAGGCCTTCTTGCAGTCCCACCTCTTTCAGGTGTGTGAGGGGTGGCGACATGCGAGAGGGCCTTTTCCGTGCTGACCCCTGGTTTTGAGACAGCCTTCCCTCTGGCAGTACCATCAAGCGCCAACTTTGTTATGTCTGTTGGCACTTGGTTAAAACATGCCTCTTCAGCTTAGGTTCCTAAGCATTGTCCTGCCAGTGAGGGAGGGAAGATTTTTATTGTTGTGACCTTTCCTGGGACGTTTGGGTGAAAGGTGGGATATAAATATTGAAAATGGAAGAAACATCTCCCATGCTGTGAAAACACTCTGCCTAGAGATACCAGTTGGAGCTCTATAGCAGAAATGAAGCTGTTCTCCTCACAGTTCTTTTCCTCTGAAACTGTTGTTCCCCTCAGAAACTGCTGTTCCCCTCGGAAGTTGTTCCCTCAGAAGCTGTTGTTCCACCTCACAGCTGTTTGCCTCAGAAGTTTTTCTTCCCCTCACTCTGGAGGTATGTATATGTTGGTTCCACCTTGCAAGCTTCTGTCTGGTTCCTACAAAATACTGTACAAGGACCATTTGCCTTGAATTTAAAACCAGGGGTTAGAGAGCCCATGGCTAAACACTTTGCTGCCTTACAATATCCATTTATTTTTACTAGTTTGACTGAATGTGCCACATAGCAACCACCCCAGCCAGCAGCTCCTGTGGAATGCAGTGCCGCATATCTGGATCAATACAGAATCGACCTTCAACGCATGAGTTACCTAGGATCTCTGGCAGGAAATAAAGGGCGCTTTTGAGATGAAATTAGTTCCACACACTAGTGCAGAATGATGGTAATCTCTGGCTAGATATGCATCACACTGGTCCTGAAAGTTCTGCACTGGCTCCCTATTAGCTACCAAGCCCAATTCAAGATGCTGATGGCTAACACATAAAGCCCTAAATGACTTGGGCCCTGGTTAGGGCTGAAGGATGGCCTTCTCCCATAAACCTGCCCAAGTATTGACATGTCAAGGAAAGGGCTTTCTTGTAGTTCTACCTCTCTGAGACGCAAGAGACAGGGGCACACAAGAGGGCGTTTCCTGTAATAGTCCCCAGACTTTGGAACAGCCTCCCTGTGGAAGTTCACCAGATGCCTACATTATATGGTTTTCAGCACTTGGTTAAAACATACCTCTTCACCCAGGTCTTTTGATGCCTGGCTTCCTCTGAGTGTTGCCCTGCCAGGGAGCAAGGGTGTGTTATATTTTAGATATATCATAGGTATATTTTATATTTTCATTGTTGTGACCCTCCCTGGGACCTCTGAAGAGGACATAAATTCTTAAATAAATAAATAGACATTTATCTGATTTCTTACTTAGGTGGGTCCCTGGATGACTGTTAAGTTCTCTATTTCCACTGAAGATCTTTCCACACTCCACGGACTGATACCGTTTCTGGCCACTGTGGATCTTCTGGTGCGAGGTGAGATGTGACTTCCGAATGAAGCTCTTTCCACACACGGCACATTTATAGGGCTTCACTCCCATGTGGGACAGAAAATGTGACTGGAGCTGCACCTGCCAACTGAAGCTCTTTCCACACTCCATACACTGATAGGGCTTCTCCCCTGTGTGTATTCTTCGGTGGGAGGTAAGGTGTGATGTCTGATTAAACCTCTTCCCACACTCCATACACTTGTAGGGTTTCTGCCCTGTGTGGATCGCGTTATGCGAACTCAGCTGTGAACGCCAAACAAAGGCCATGCCACACTGCCCGCATTTATACGGCTTCTCGCCCGTGTGGATTCTCTGATGAGAATTAAGGTGCGGCCTCGTACTGAATGTCTTTTTGCACATCATACATTTGAAGGGCTTCTCACCTGTGTGAATTCGCAAATGGGTCCTAACTTGTGAATGCCAGCGGAAGCACTTTCCACACACTGAACACTTATAGGGTTTCTCCTCGGAATGGAACTTCTGGTGAGAAGGAAGGTGTGCGCTTTGAGTGAAGCTCTCCTCACCCGCTGTGCCCTTAGGCAATTTTACGCTTGATTTCTCTAAGGCTATAATCTGAGGGGTTAGATGAGAGGGCTTCTCTTCAGGCAAGTCTTGCAGGATGTGTTGTTCATGCTTATCAGCAACCTCTGAATCTGTAGTTTGACTACAGACATTCCATGGCTGGCTTCCATCTTCCCTTCCATCCTCTTTTTTAATAACAGGCTCCTCTTTTCCTAATTGACATATTTCGGTTTTCGTTGGCACCAACAATGGAACTGTAGTTACGTTTTGCTCCTCATTCCCTGCAGAATCAAACGTAAACAAAATCTCATTCTGAAAGGTCACACTGGAGAAAGGTTTCATCAAGAATGAATAAAAGTTAGGTTGATTTTCCTTTCTGGATCCTACGAAAATGTTATGCCTTTTCTTAATTTAAGATGATGACATTTTTTCTAATCCATTTTCCTCTTCTGATGCTGACCAAACTCTCAGCTTTTCCTCCCTTTAAGATGACTTATTCTCTCATGTACCTGCTCCATTTTCCTCAAAAATCAAAAACAAAAAAATGATGAAATCCTACACTTCTGGAGGTCTACAGGCACTGTGGGGCAAACAGCACTAATGCTTGAAATGTGATATCGTCAAAAGAAGGAGAATTGGCTTTTCTACCCTTTTCTAGAGCCAGTTTGGTCTAATGTTAGGGAGCCAGACTCTTATCTGGGAATACTGGGTTTGATTCTGCCCTCCCCCACAAAGCCAGGTGGGTGACCTTGGGCTAGTCATAGCTGTCTTCTGAGCTTTCACAGCCCCACCCACCTCAGAGGGTGTCTGTTGTGGGGAGAAGAATAGAAAGCTTTGTCAGCTGCTTTGAGTTCCCTTAAATGGGTGAGAAAAGTGGGGTAGAAAAGCCAACTCTTCTTCATTCTTGTCTCTGCTTGAGATGCCCATGGGCAATTGGTGGGCCACTATGTGGGACAAGATGCTGGACTAGATGGGCTGTGGCTCCTCTTAGGTTCTTAAATGCTCCACCATCTGGCTTCCCTGATGAAGAATAAGTGTACTTTTCAAGTGATATTTGACCTACACGGTAGACATTTATGAGATTACTTACTTGTGTGGGTCCTCTGATGATTTTTGAGCTCTCCGCTTCCTCTGAAACGCTTTCCACATTCCACACACTGATAGGGCTTCTCACCCGTGTGGGTCCTCAGGTGTGAGGTCAGATGCGAGTTCCGAATGAAGCCCTTTCCGCACTCCATGCATTTATAGGGCTTCACGCCCATGTGCATCAGAATATGCGACTTTAGCTGTGTGTGCCAGCTGAAGCACTTTCCGCACTCCGAACACCGATAGGGTTTCTCCCCTGTGTGGATTCTCTGATGGCAAGTAAGATTTGCTTTCTGATTGAAGCTCTTACCACATACTTTACAACTATGTAATTTCAGGTTTGATTTCTCTCTAACCGCCTTCCCAGTTATTTGACAATTTGCCTTCCCTTCCAGAAGGCCTGATGGATTAAAGAGTTTGTGGAGGTCAGCGTCCTGCTGAGTAGCAGGTTTACTGCGATCATTCCATGGCTGTCTTGCAGCCTGCCTGTCATCTTCTTTTTTAATTACAAGCTCTTCTTTTCCTGTTTCACACATTGGTGTTTTTGATTGCACCAATGATGGATCCATAGCAATCCTATGCTCACTATCCCCTGCAGAAGGCAAAGAGCACAAAATCGCATTTGAACGTCAGGGCTGACAAAGAAGATTTCAGCAGAAACAAATATACATTTGTTTACACACAGAGCTTGGCATTTCACAGATAAACTGCAAGCGCGTTGTAAGAAACATCAATCCTAAATTACACATTCAGTGGCAGCAGTTTAGGAATTCATGCTGAGCAAGAAGCTATATCAGATTACAAAGCGAGAGAAAAACAGAGACTGTTGGTTACCATAAATCCAACAGCAAGAGAGTTTGTCAGCTGGTCCAGGATCAGATGCACAAGTCAAGATCACCAGGTAAGAAGGCATGGCAAAAAGCAGGTCGGTTGCTGGCAACAGAGTTCAGATGCTGCAACAGACCTTTATTCAGTGCTGGAACTTGCCAGGTCACAGATACATGCCTTTTCAGTTCCTGATGTACTCTCTTGGCTCTAAGCCCGTCTGACTTCTCCTGTCCTTGCTGACTCACTGAGGGCCTCCGTGGGGAAAGCAAAGGCCCAGGCCAAGGAGAACTTTCAAATTGCACATCTCCATCTTGATTATCCTCTTGGCCTTATCACTAGTTTCTTCCCCAGAGTCCTTTAGGTACACAAGTGGAGGACAGGACAGGACAGTTAGCTCCCGTTTCCCTTCTTTGCCTTAACAATTCTGTTTTTACCTCTGTCTAGATATTCACATATCACTCACCTTCCCCATTTCCTCAGTAAATATTACATGGAGAGGGCTTGGATCAAGGGATGTGCATAAAATTACAATCCCGGTTTGGTTTATAGTAAACTCAGAACGTGTCCAGGTCAAAGAGTTCCCCTTAGAATCGAGAACTGGCTGGTTTGAGAAGCATTTAGGGAATCTACCTTGTCTGCTCTCAACATGTTCTCCTGGCCTGCCACCCTTCCCAATTGCACTAATCTCCCATAGGTGTGTCCTAGGATTTCTCCCATTCCGTCTTTGGACCTACTTTGTCCACCAAACTACATTTTCAACTGGCCCACCAGCAACATGGCTTTTCACCAGGCAGCCAATGCACTCTTGATGTCTCTTAGGCCTTCTGGCAGTGGAGCACCATGGGTACTTCCAGAGAAGCATTTATGCCTCCATTTTTCAGAAGATCTCTTACTCTTCCGGTATCTGCTCTCAAATTGGTAGCAGTGTATCTCAGCTGGTGAGTGCCACTTCTGTGCTTGGTGCTGCAGCCTGTGAGAACCTTTCTCTATGCTGTGAGTGTGCACAGGTATCTTGGCCGACATCTGGGTTGTGCAGATTTTGGCATGGTCTCTGTGTGTTCTGGCATGGTAGATCCTCCCGAGGGTGGCTGCCCTGTGCCCTTTTGAATGGAGGCTCCTCTCCTACACCGATTTGCACTTGGAGGTCAGTTTCCCATTAAAGTCAAAGTCAATGTAATTTTGAAGGGTGCATGTCAATCTAATGTTAGTCGATGGAGATTTGTGTTGCAATTTAGCTAGCCCTTGAATTACAGCAATCAATTTACTGTTGCTCAAATTGCAAAACTCCTTAATCCCAGCATTCACAGTGATGTCTATTGCTCAATTTACGTGTTTTCTACTTACTGATTTCCCAGAACAGAAGTTAATAGCTGGCAGGGGGATAAAGCAGAGGTAGGCAGTACTGAAAGCAACGAGGCCTTGCTGGACTTCTCCATTAGCTTTAATTTAAATATTGATTTCAGTGAGGATTTGGTCTCTCCCGATTAGGGATGTGCACAAATATTAGTTAACCGCTCAATATTCGTACAAATTCGTATTAATTCAGACATTCGTACATGAATCGAGTAGGGTGATAGATAGAATTTTTTCATGCAAAATTTAGTGCTCATGGGTGTTTCCCAAGTATGGTCTAAAGATGTAGAGTTGGTAATCCCGCTGGTGGTTCATGCTGTACAATGCTAGTACAAAAGCACCCAGCATCAATCAGAAATGAATGAAGAAGGATATTCCTGTACCAGGCCAGAATGATTGGGTGATAAAAGGGTGATAAAAGATAAGGTAGTTCCCTCTGTTTTATAAACATATCTATTTACCTACCTACCTATCATCTACCTACCTACCTACGATCTTGTCCGAAATATCTAAAGGAACACCTTCTCCCATACCGACCTGCCCGTACCCTAAGATCCAACAATGAGGCCGTCCTGGTTGTCCTGCCACTTTCAGCAGTGAGGTTGGTGGGCACCTGGGAGAGAGCTTTTTCAGTGGTGGCCCCGAGACTGTGGAATGGCCTCCCCCTTGAGGTGCGCCATGCCCCCTCCTTGTATTTATTTAGGAGGACCGTAAATAAATTCTGCACACCTCCCGAGGCCAATCTACTTACAAATTGACCATGGTTGATCTTTCAGAAAGATCTACCATTGTACTGGGCCAGGTGGCCATTTTAGGTTACCCAGGACAGTATATGCTCCATCCAGTGCAGAGAATGCAGTTTAGCCATTTGGACTGCATAACAGATAGGCTCCACAATCATCTCATACTACCAGGATACAGATAAGTGCAGAAAAGCCCAATGTTGGATAAAATGTAGCAAATAAACAGATTTTGTGCTCTGAAGAGCTTTTCCTAGGTTTCTAACTGATTTCTGTAGCTACTGCTTCAGCCTAACCATTTCCAAATGTAAAGGGAATCAGTTAAGATACGATGGAAAACCCCTATTTTGATGACATATGAAATTACACCGCTGAAATGAGTCCCCCGGAGACTCAGAGACTAGGAACTTTAGTTCTTAGTCACTGGAGAACACTGGAACCACCTCTAAAGATATCGGGGGCAGCATGGCCGCTATCCTGGAACAGCCACCCAAGTGCAGACAGCTCGTTCAGCGTCAGTAGAAGCAGTTCAGATGTTGGAATTGCTCCAACCTGGTCCTACTGGATCCTGGATGTATGTATGTATGTATGTATGTATGTATGTATGTATGTATGTATGTATGTATGTATGTATGTATGTATGTATGTATGTATGTATGTATGTATGTATGTATGTATGTATGTAAGTAAGTAAGTAAGTAAGTAAGTAAGTAAGTAAGTAAGTAAGTAAATAAATAAATAAATAAATAAATAAATAAATAAATAAATAAATAAATAAATAAATAAATAAATATTTATTCATGGTGTACTCACTCATCGTCAAAGGGCTACCAAGGGCTTCAAAGGTCTGTATGACAAGGGGCTTCAACTGTTCTGCCCAGGGATGGATCTGTCCACTCCTGGAATGGATCACTTGTTCTGGTACATACACTGACATTTGTATTTGTATAAATGTTCCAGAACATTTGTACTAGTGCTTTGGAACATTCACGAACCAGGGGTGGTGGGAAAGTGGCTGTGCCAGTCACATCTTCAAAAGATTCAGAGTGCATTCAAAGCGAATTCAGGGCCGATTCGATACTTTCAGAGCGGATATGTTACAGGATACGTATGAACACATTTGTATCAAATAGAATCCTACGACATTCGAAGGGGATCTCTTTGAACGAATACAAATTTTCTTACATTAGATTCAATATGAATCAAATGCAAAAACACAAAACACATTTGTGCACATCTCTACTCCAGATGTAAATGGGAGCAGAAAAGCTGCCTGGATTGAAAACGTCACAGAACAGCCACAGCAGCTCACGTCTCTAGACTAATACAGCTGTGGCCTACAGCACATCACAACCGTTTGATTTCCCAGATAGGAAGTCGGTGCCCTTTCTGAGAGACATCCATATGAAGCACTAGACACTTAAATGATTTCTTACTTGCGTGGTTCCTTTGATGAATCTTAAGTTTTCCGCTGGCGGTGAAACGCTTTCCACATTCCGTGCACTGATAGGGTTTCTCGCCTGTGTGGGTCCTCAGGTGTGATGTTAGATTTGAGTTTCGAAGGAAGCCCTTTCCGCACACCATGCATTTAAAGGGCTTCACTCCCATGTGCATCAGAATATGTGACTTGAGTTGCGTTTGCCAGCTGAAGCACTTTCCGCACTCCGAACACTGATAGGGCTTCTCCCCCGTGTGGATTCGCTGATGGGAGGTCAGGTGGGATTTCTGATTGAAAGTTTTCCCACACACCGTGCAAGGATGGAATTTTATTCTTGACCTCTCTCTGACTGTCTTCCCAGGTATTAGACAATCTGAACTTCTTTCTTGAATTTCTTGAGGGATGAAGACTTCATGTCTCTCGGCATCCAGAGGATTAGCAGGTTTATTCCAGACACTCCATGCTTGACTTCCATTTGGGTTTCGATCTCCTTCTTGACTCCCAAGCTCTTCCTTTCCCGTTTCGCACAACTGTGTTATCGAAGGCACCGTCAACAGATCCACAGTAATGGTTTGCTCATCATCCCCTGAAAAAAGAGTTCACCGAGAATTAACGCAAATTAGCTCTTCCCTTCTTTTTTTGGCCCATCCCCAAATTCTCTGTTCTCCTTTGGTCCTGGGTTTCCCCCCCACTAGCACTAAGTGCCAATTAAATACCCATTAGGGACCCATTAGGCTCAGAGCAGGAAGGCCCTGTTTCTACTGCAGACCCCATTAGAGCCCCATTTGTTTCCACCGAGGAAAATTTGGATTAAATGAGTCCTTCAGGACCTATAATCCGGATTTCCTGTAGATCCCATTAAAGGGGTCTACAATCCGGTCTTCAGCCGTGAAATCCGGATTATACGGTGCGCATTCACACTGCAATTGGCCAATGGGGTCTAGGGGCGAGTTCAGGGGGAGTCCCCAAACCCCAACCTTTCCACTGTGAGCATGCCTAGCACCCATTGCTATTGGGTGCTACACCACCTGTGGAGACACATTGGGTACCTCCTTAGATCCGTATCTACTAAATCTGGATTAGTTGAAGGACCCATTTCTTACATCCACATCATCTTAGATCTGGATTAAGGGAGGTAAGTGGAAAAAAAACCCAGATGAGGATTCAGTTACAGCGGTTCCTTATCAGAGGGATTTTAAAAAATGATGCATTTTGCAGACAGTGGGGTTGTTTTATATCCTTGCAACTAAACTATATATGGTGTGTGTGGCCACTCGGCCCAACCCCTCCCATCTCACCCTCTGCAGAGCTGTGCAGAAAGGAAGCGGCTGCCAAGCACCACAGCCAAACTGCCAGCAGTGGGGTTTCAGTATATAAACTGGGCTATATGCCCCACTGGCGTCCTGCTTTACCTGTGTGTAAACAGACCCCCTGTAAAGCAGCACATAAACACTAGTGTAAACCAAACACTTAATGTTTATTAACACAAATAAAAAGAATGTAGAAGCAAAGTAAAAGTTAGCTCAAATGTCCTTGAGTTGCTTGAAGAGATAGTAGCTGTTAAATAAGATTGCAGTTCCCAATAAGTAGCTTCACTAAAAGCAAACAGCCTAAAATAAGCTCTATTTAAGCTCTGCCTACTCTATAGCTTTAAGCAGTGGATTCTCACTACCATTCAGGGAGATGAATCTCAATAGTAGAGCTTGCCTCGTGGCAATAACAATCTGCCCACAAGTCCCCTGTTTCCCTCTGATTCCGAGTTCTCCTGTGCCTTCACCCAACCATAAGTATGTGCCAAGATCTCCCTCAGTCCTAGAGGCAAGACCTCCCTTCTACCCCATCCCTCTGTCCGAGAGAAGCAGGCCTAGAAGTCCCGAGGGCGCTGCAAACCCTCTCCCTGATCCCTCTCCTGCACAAGCCACATGCCGAGAGACACTGGGAACGCCAGGCTGCTGCTTTAAATAGTCCGAGATCCGGCTGCTCCCATTGGTCAATTCTGGTGGGTTTCGTCGCTGCTCAGTCCCTCCTCCCAATCAGGCTGCTGAAAAGCCCGCAAAACGAGCGCGCAGCTGCAGCCTGGCCCTTACAACGTCAAAGTGTGAGTCTTATTTTTGCAGAGACCTGTCTGCAAGACGTCTCCAGGAGAAAGATCCCTGCAGAAGTCCAAGAGAGGTGACACAGCTGTGAATAAGGATGAGCCCACAGATATCATCTACATAGCTTTCTTTTTTAAAAAAAGGTCTTTTGATAAAGAGTACCTATTCCCAACTATGGCTGGTTTGACAGCTAAGGCCCCTTCTGGACAGAGATGATTTGGCCACGGTTATTCATACTCTGGTAACTTCGAGGCTGGGCTACTGTAATGTGCTCTACATGGGGCTGCCCTCGAAGATGGTTTAAAAGCTGCAGCTGGTGCAGAATGCATCTGACAGTGGTGTATAAAAGTAGGTATGCAGCGGATAAAGGGTACAAAGAGTAAGATTTTCTCCCTTTAAACACTGGAATTTGCTACAGAGAGATGTGGACAGTTTCAAAAAAACTTTGGACCAATTTACTGGACTCTGGGCTATCAATGGATCTTAGCCCCAATGGCAGTCAGATATGGTCTGCCTCCAAAGACCAGCTGCTGGGAGACAGCAAGAATAGCAAGCTTTGTGCCCGTATCCTGCTAACGCAGTGGTTCTCAACCTGGGGGTCAGGACCCCTTTGGGGGTCGAATTATCCTTTCAGAGGGGTTGTGACGAGCCTCCTGCCACCCTTCCCTCCCACCTTCTAGCTGCTTTGCCCCCGTGGTTGGGGGTCCCCACAACATAAGGAACTCCATTAAGGGGTCGTGGCATTAGGAAGGTTGAGAACTGCTGTGCTAACGGGATTCCTTTTGCAGCTGGTTGGCTACCAGGAAGAAGAAGAAGAGGAGGAGGGGGAATTGGCTTTTATATCCTGCTTTTCTCGTCAATTTAAGGGGACTCAAAGCAGCTGACAAACTTCTGTACTTCTCCCTTAAGGGGACTCAAAGCAGCTGACAAACCTTCTGTTCTTCTCCCTACAACAGACACCCTGTGAGGTAGGTGGGGCTGGGAGAGCTCAGGGAGAGAGCTGTGATTAGCCCAAGGTCACCCAGCTGGCTTCATGGAGGAATGTGGAATCAAACCTGGGGACTATGAGATAAGAGTTCGGCACACTAACCACAAGACCAAACTGGCTCACAGACTACTGGGCTAGAACAGAGGCCCCTTCAGCACTTACTGTTGACCTGGATTGAGGAACCTTTTCATCAGGATCACGGGCCTCTTCAGCTTCACGTTAATGCAGATCAAGGAGGTTTTGGCTCTGGTGGTCTGGCTCTGTCTGTACTGGACAGAGCTAGATCCAGATTAACGAGGTATTCAATAGACAGAGCTAGATCCAGATTAAGGAGGCAATGGAGAAGAAGAGTTGGCTTCTCTACCCCACTTTTCTCACCCATTCAAGGGGACTCAAAGCGGCTGACAAACCTTCTGTTCTTCTCCCCACAACAGTACACTCAGTGAGGAAGGTTAGGCTGTGAGAGCTTAGAAGAGAGCTATGACTAACCCAAGGTCACCCAGCTGGTTTCACGGAGGAGTGTGGAATCAAACCCAGTATTCCCAGATAAGAGTCTGGCTCCCTAACCACTAGACCAAACTGGCTCAAAGCTGCCTGGATTGAAATCACCACACCAAAGCCACCAGGCCCATATCTCTGGACTGACACAGATGCGGACTACAGTACATCATAGCCACCGGGGTTCTCGGATGGGAAATAAGCACCCTTTCCAAGAGACATTCCTCCCATGCGTGAGACATTTAAATAATTTCTTACTTGTGTGGTTCCTTTGATGAATCTTGAGTTTTCCGCTTGCGCTGAAACGTTTTCCACATTCCTTACACTGATAGGGTTTCTCACCCGTGTGGGTCCTCAGGTGCGATGTTAAGTTGGAGTTCCGAATGAAGCTCTTTCCGCACACCGGACATTTAAAGGGCTTCACTCCCATGTGCATCAGAATATGTGACTTCAGTTGCGTGTGCCAGCTGAAGCACTTTCCACATTCCGAACACTGATAGGGCTTCTCCCCCGTGTGGATTCGTTGATGGGAGGTCAGGTGGGATTTCTGATTGAAGGTTTTCCCGCACACTATACAAAGATGTAATTTTAGAACCGATTTCTCTCTGACTATCTTTTGTGGGATGAGGCACTCTGACTTTCCCTCTTGATGGTCTTGTGGGATGAAGAGCTCGTGCCTGTTAAGATCCAGGGAATCAGCAGGTCTGCTCCAGACGCTCCATGCTTGGGTTCCATCTGGCTGTTCTTGACTTGCAAGCTTTTCCTTTCCCGGTTCGTGCATTCGTGTTATTGAGGGCATTGCCAACAAGTTCACAGTAATGGTTTGCTCATCAACCCCTGCAGAGGTAAAGAAACACTAAATCTCATTTTGATTTCAGGGCGGAGAAATAATTCACTGGGAATTAATATAAATTAGCACTTCTCTTCCTTTTCGGTTCCACCCAAGCTCGCTGCCTTCCCTTTGTCCAGATCGATTCAGGTATTGCCTGAATGCAGCCATATTATATACAGTCGGATCCACTGATTCAGTAACCACGGTTTCAGGTAACCATGGTTACCGGATCTCCCCCCCCCCCCCGCAGGTGCCATAAGGGAAAAGCACCCAGAACCGAAAGGTCTATTTTGGCCTCCAGAAGGCCTATTTCGACCTCTGTAGAGCACTGGAATAGGCACGTGACACCACCAGACCACATCCCAAAATGTAAGGGAGCATGTGGGAGGGAGGCATCTGGTGGTGTGGCATGCCTATTCCAATACTCTCCAGAGGCTGAAATAGGCCTTCCGGAGGCCAGAAAATCACTTCTGGTTCTGGGATTGCTTGAACCTGTTTGCAATTATCCACGGTTTCAGGTAACCATGGTAGGAACCAGAACGTATCCCCAGCAGATATGGGGATCCAATGGTATACTGCTGGTCCAATTTCTGCAGGGATCTGTCCAGAGGACATCTCTAGGAGAAAGCTGGCTGAGAAATCTGCCCTAAACCACCCCCATTTTGTTGACAGCACTAAAAACAGGTGGGGTACTAAAGAACCCCACACAGTTTTTTCACTGCATCATTCTTTACCCATATTGATGGAGGTCAAATAACGTTCTTCAAAGAAGTTAATGAGTTGAACCACCTGGGAAAGCTGCCCACAGCGATACAAAACTCATCATCTGGCGAAGGAGAAAATTGGAAGGTGATTCTGATCTAGCCATCTTTCTCTCCAGAAGAGAATGCTCTAAAAATTTATAAAACAGATGAAAAGGAAAGTGAAAGCAAAGAGAGAGGGGTGAACCCTCTGGAGAAGACCTGGGACTCATAAGTCAGAGGACGATATCTTTCGTGAGTAACATCAAGGAAGCTATTCAAAGAGGAAATCCTTCAGAAAGTAGAAATCCTGTCCTAGGCAAATATTATGAATGTGATCAATCAATCAATCAATCAATCAATCAATCAATCAATCAATCAATTTAAAACAAAAAGAGGGATGTCCAAGAATCAAAATTTGCAGTTCAGGTCACCAGTGGAGTAAACTCAAGCTGAAAGGATCCTGGTTTAAGTCTTGGTCAACCTAAATTGTTCAGTTCTGACCTTGAATTCCCTAGAAGCCTTGTAGAACTGACTAGTGAAAAACGTCACCTACTATGGCATGCCCTGTCATCACCTGTCTTATTAAATCTGGTAGTGTAAATTAGACACAAGGTAACGCCCTCCTGGGATCATAAAGGGGAAGGTAACCATTCTGATTCAAGCATCCATTTGCTTCTGTTCTCCACCATGATCTCTTATACTCACTTCTATTCTGCTTCAGGGCATTGAAAAGCTGCAAGAGACTAATCTGCCTCTGAAGACAGAAAACTGATTTATGTTCCACTTGCTCATTTCTGGATATCCTCTCGCTTTCACATCTGACTGTGTTCACTTAGGACGGAGGCCAGGGATGAACAGCAAACCTGATCATCTGTGTCAGCTTGGCCACTGTGCTGCCATCTTTGTCCCTCTCACACACCCAGCCTTCTCTCTCGGATAAGAAATAAATGTACATTCTGAGAGGTCTCCATACCATGTGTTACACATTTAAGTATTTTCTTACTTGCATGAGTCCTTTGATGATTCTTAAGTTTTCCACTTGCCCTGAAACGCTTCCCACATTTCATACACTGATAGGGTTTCTCGCCGGTGTGGATTCTCATGTGTGACGTTAGTATTGAGTTCCGAGTGAAGCTCTTTCCACACTCTGTACATTTATAGGGTGATGTTGCCATGTGGGTTAGAACGTGTGACTGGAGCTGTATATGCCAACTGAAGCACTTTCCGCACTCCGAACACCGATACGGTTTCTCCCCTGTGTGGATCCGTTGATGGGAGGTAAGGTGGGATTTCTGATTGAAGTTTTTCCCGCACACTATACAGTGATGTAGCTTCAGGCTCGATTTCTCTCGGACGATCTTGTCAGGTATTAGACAATCTGCCTTTCCTTCTTGAAGGTCCTGTTGGATGAAGACATTGTGTCTCTCGGCATCCAGAGGATTAGCAAGTTTCGGCCAGACACTCCAGGCTTGGCTTTCATCCTGGTGTTGATTCTCTTCTTGACTCACAAGCTTTTCCTTTCCCGATTCGCGCAGTTCTGCTATCGATGGTACTACCAAGAGATCCACAGTAATGGTTCGCTCATCATCTCCTGCAGTGGCAAAAGGAAATTAAATCTCATCTTGATTTCAGGGATAAGAAAGAGTTCACTGGGAATTAATACAAATTAAGCCTTCCTTCCTTCTTTGTTAGTCCACCCATGTTCTCTGCCTTCCCTTCGTCCTCTTCCAGAATCTGGGATTGTCTCATAATCTGCTCGCTTTCGGTCCTTGCAGCAAACTAAATACAGGATGCCTCTGGACATAAAAACCGTGAATCTTACCCTTTCTCCCAGGTTAAGAAAGTCCACAGGGAGAATGGATTGTCCACACCTTCCCCCAATGCTCTGAAGCATCATACAGGACTCTTTTGGCTAGTGGTGTGCACAAATGCAATTTTCGGGATTTGATTCAAATAGAATATCTGAAGATTTGAATCAATTCAAATGTTTAAAATTCAAATGTATTCACATTGATTTGAATTGAATACAATCATATCTATTCGTATGAATATTCGATAACATTCGTATGTCTGTACGTATCCGGACACATACGAATCCCCGAGTAATTTGTATGAATGATTCGAAAGATTCAAAAATTCATTTGAGCGTTAAATTCGAATTTATAGACATTCGACTCTAATTTGAATGTCCGAATTCGATTGAATTTCAAATGTTTCGAATATTTGTGCACATCCCTACTTCTGGCCATGTGGTCAACCCCTCCCTCTCTGAGATGCCTGCTGTTTCCTGGTAAGGACAAGCTCTCGAGAGATCTCACCCGAACACCCAGGAAAATGCAAAGAGAAGGGAAAATCCACAGCCAATGCTCAGGTGAATAGCATTTTTTTTTTTTTTTTGCTGCGAAGCATTGGGCTTTGTTCACAGGGCCTGCAAAGCATTCTAAAAGCTGCCTGGCCCAATGTGTGCCTCCAGACAGGATTAAAGTTGCACGACTGCTTTTTATCTGACAGGTGGAATTATCGATAGACCGAAATAACAGCATGGCATTCCACCAAAACTCTAAAGTTAAAAGCTGCTGTATATTGATGGTACTATATAAATAAATGATAACAATAACAATAACCAGCGCTTCGCATCATTTCATTGGACCCAAGATCAACTGCAAACAAGGGGAAGTATTTCTTCACTCAGTGGGTCATCGGTGTACGGAATTTGCTGCCAGAAGAGGTGGTAACAGCTACCAGCCTAGATAGCTTTAAGGAAGTGTTAGACAAATTTATGGACTACTGATGTATCAATGACTACTAGAATGGATGCCTAAGTACATCTTTCAGGCTTGGGGATAAGCAGGATGCCTCTAAGGCCATTTGCTGGGGTCATGAGCAGGAAAAGGTTTGTTCTTGTCCCTGCTTGAGATGTCCATGAGCATTTGGTGGGCCGCTGTGTGTGATGGGACGCTGGACTAGATGGACTGTGGCCTGATCCAGCAGGGCTCCTCTTATATTCTTATGTTCTTATACCTCGGTTTTCTTTTTGTATTATATCCTGACTATTTAGCACACAGAGGTTGCAGACCATAGGAAAAAAATAGGGGTTGTCCATCGTATCTTAACTGATTCCCTTTACATTTGGAAATGGTTAGAAACCATTTAGTTAGAAACTAAAGGAAAAGCTCTTCAGAGCACAAAATCTGTTTATTTGCTACATTTTATCCAACATTGGGCTTTTCTGCACTTATCTGTATCCTGGTAGTATGAGATGATTGTGGAGCCTATCTGTTATGCAGTCCAAACGGCTAAACTGCATTCTCTGCATTGGATGGAGCATATACTGTCCTGGGTAACCTAAAATGGCCACCTGGCCCAGTACAAAGGTAGATCTTTCTGAAAGATCAACCATGGTCAATTTGTAAGTAGATTGGCCTCGGGAGGTGTGCAGAAGGGCGGATGCCTCTTTGGGCCGGTTTAGCAGGGGGACCCATTTTGATGACATATGAAATTACACCGCTGAAATGAGTCCCCCGGAAGCTCAGAGACTAGGAACTTTAGTTCTTAGTCACTGGAGAACACCGGAACCACCTCTAAAGATATCGGGGGCAGCATGGCCGCTATCCTGGAACAGCCACCCAAGTGCAGACAGCTCGTTCAGCGTCAGTAGAAGCAGTTCAGATGTTGGAATTGCTCCAACCTGGTCCTACTGGATCCTGGCCAGGGAAGGTAAAAGCAAAAAGCTCATCCACGTCAATGAGGAATTGCTCTCTCTCAGTGCAAATCAGTGCAAAAAGTTGTCTGGATTGGAGGCGCCAAGAGGGTTGTCCACAAAAGCAATTTGAGATTCGATTCAAATATCCAAAAATTCAATCTGAATCAAATCTTTAAAATTCAAATTTGCACTTACAAATGTCGACAACATTCGTATGTGCCTGTACGCATCGTTACGCACCCCCTACGCATCTATATGTGTCTGTATGCATCCTGTAGCTATCCCATATGCAACCCATTTTTGTCCTGTGTGGATCTGTATAAATGCAGGACAGCTGCGTATCTGCAAGTACGCATCACGTACAAACCTGTACACATATGAATGTCCAGATAATTCAAACGAATAGATCCAAAATTAGAAATGTATTTGAATTTTTAAATTCAAATTTGTGGACATTTAATTTGAATTTGAATGTCGAAATTCAGTCAGATTCGATCGAATTTCAAATACATTTGAATATCTGTGCACACCCCTAGGCACCAAGCCCACCCCAGCCTATACCTTTGGACTGTCATGGGTGCGGCCTGCAACACTTCACAACCACCTGAGTTCTCTGATGTGAGGCAAGTGCACTTTCCAGGGGGAATTTGTACTACACATTAGAGTCAGACGTTCATATGATTTCTTACTTGCGTGGGTGCACTGATGATTCTTTAGTTTTCCGCTTGCACTGAAACGCTTCCCGCACTTAGTACACTGATAAGGTTTCTCTCCGGTGTGGGTTCTCAGGTGAGCTGTCAGATTTGAGTTCCGAGTGAAGCTCTTTCCACACTCCGTACATTTATAGGGCGACATTGCCATGTGGGTCAGAAAATGTGACTTCAGCTGTGTGTGCCAGCTGAAGCACTTTCCGCACTCCGAACACTGGTAGGGCTTCTCTCCTGTGTGGATTCGCTGATGGGAGGTGAGGTGTGATTTCAGACTGAAAGTTTTCCCACACACTATACAATGATGCAATTTTAGGCTCGATTTCTCTCCAACTATCTTCCCAAATACTATACTGTTTTCCTTCCCATCTTGAATGTCTTGAGGGACGAGGGGCTCGTGTGTTTCTGCGTCCTGTGAATCGGAACAGTTACTCCAGGAGCTCCCTTCCTGACCTCCATCAAGACTGTGATCTTTCTGATTTACAAGGTTCTCCGGTCCCAGTTCAGACATCTGTGCTTTCAACGTTGGATCTACAGTGACATCCTGATGTCCATCTGCTGTCGAGGGAAAAGGAAAGAAAATAGATTTCAGGGTGGAGAAGAACATTTCATCAGGAACAAATACCAGTTAAGATACATGTTCTTTTGGCCCTTCCAAATTGCCTGCCTTTTCCCCCTTCCAGGTGAACTTTCACTATTCATCCTTTCCATCAACTGGTCAAGGTCAAAAGCAGATGGGCGTCTCAAACAGAGGACAAGGGGAAAACCTTCACCTACTCTCAAACCTCCTACACAGGGCCTTTAGAGGCACCCAACTTGTGAGCCAGTTTGGTCTAGTGCAGTGGTCGGCAAACTCATTAGTCAAAAGAGCCAAATATCAACAATACAACGACTGAAATTTCTTTTGAGAGCCAAATTTTTTAAACTTAAACTATATAGGTAGGTACATTGTTATTAACTTAATTAGGGTACTCCTAAGCTGGAAGAGCCATACTCAAGGGGCCAAAGAGCCACATGTGGCTCCCGAGCCGCAGTTTGCCCACCCCTGGTCTAGTGGTTAAGGAGTTGGACTCTTATCTGGGAATACCGGGTTTGATTCCACACTCCTCCACGAAGCCATCTGGGTGGCCTTGGGATAGTCACAGCTCTCCTTCTGAGCTCTCACAGTCCCATCCACCCACCTCACAGATTGTCTGTTGTGGGGAGAAGAGAAAGCTGTCAGCCGCTTTGAGTCCCCTTAAATGGGTGAGAAAAGCCAACTCTTCTGCTTCTTCTCTCCAACCTGAAGGCAGCACTTAGGCATCCATGCTAGTAGCTATTGATACACTAGTCCTCCAGAAGTTATGTTGGCCGCTTTGAGTCCCATTAAAGGTAGTATAAAACCAGGGTATAAAAACCAAATCTTCTTTTTAACAGCATCAACCTGAGAGCTCCAGTTCCTCTTCCCTGCCAGATGTTCTCTTGTCTCCCACACCTAGTTTCCCTTGTCTAGCGAGGTGGAAATAAACGAAAGACGATGATGCTACAGCTGTGGTGAATGTTGTCTGGGAAGGAAGTTTCCATTTTTAAGGTTCTCTGCTGGCCAGGATTTGACCTGCTGGGTTCTCTGATGGGGAACAAAGTGTGCTTTTTGAGACATTTTAACTGATTCCTTACCTGTGTGTGTTGTTTGATGACCACAGAATTCTTCGTTTTCACCAACACTCTTTCCACATTCCATGGATTGATAGTTTTTCTCACCGCTGTGGGTCTTCTGGTGTGAGGTTAGATGGGACTTCCGGATGAAGCTCTTTCCGCACTCCGTACATTTATAGGGCTTCACTCCCATATGCATCAGAATGTGCGACTGGAGTTGCGTGTGCCAGCTGAAACACTTTCCGCACTCGGAACACTGGTAGGGCTTCTCTCCCGTGTGTACTCTCTGGTGGGATGTGAGGTGGGACGTCTGGGTGAAGTTCTTCCCACACTCGGAACACTGACACTGCTTCTTCCCGGTGTGGATCACGTTGTGCGAACTGAGTTCAGAGCGCCAAGCAAAGGACTTGCCACACAGGGTGCATTTGTACCGTTTCTCGCCAGAGTGGATCCGCTGGTGTCGCTTCAGGGAGCTACTAATGCTGAAGCTCATTCCACACTCTGAGCATTGGTAGGGCTTCTCCCCAGTGTGGGTCCTCAGATGAGACGTCAGATGCGCCTTCTGGTAGAAGCTCTTCCCACACACCATACAATCATGTAATTTCAGGTTGGATTTTTCTCCGACGATCTTCCCAAGTATGAGGGACTGAAGGTCCTGTGGGATGTGGAATTCCTGCACATCGGGATCCTGCAAATAATTAAAATTGGTCCACATGCTCCATGGTTGGCTCTCATCTTGTCTCTGATCCTCTTTCTGATTTACACACATCTCTTTTCCCATGTCGTCCATCTGTGTTTCGGAAGGCCCTGCCAGAGGATGTGTAGTAACAGCCTGTTCATCATATCCTACAAAAGGGAACGAAAAAATCTCATTTGGATCTGGAGATGAAGAAGATGGACTTCACTGGGAATGAATATGATTTAGCCCCTATTTTCTGTTTTCACCCCTATCAAGTATTCTATCTTTCTCGCCATTCAGACCAACCATTCCACAGAACCTCACTCTGCTCCTTTGCAATGCCAGGTCGGTAAAAAACAAGACCTATATCATCCAGGACCTCCTCCTGGATGAAGATGCCGACCTGGCTTGCTTCACAGAGACCTGGCTGGGAGAGGATAGCACTGCCATATGGGCGCAGGCCCTCCCAGCTGGGTACTCTGTCAGTGAGCAGGTGAGGGGAAGTGGGCGAGGGGGCGGAGTGGCTCTGGTTTATAAGAACACCTTAATCTTGACCAGGATACCTGTCCGGAACACAGTACATTTCGAGTGTATGTACCTCAGCCTGAAGACCAGGGATAGTCTGGGGATTTTGCTAGTCTACCGGCCACCCCGTTGTCTAGCAGACTCCCTGACTGAGCTGACACAGCTGGTCTCTGAGCTGTTGTTGGAGACCCCCAGACTCTTAGTTCTGGGGGACTTCAACATCCCGCTTGAGACCAGTTTAACAGGTGCGGCTCGGGAGTTCATGGAGACCATGACAAACATGGGCCTATCCCAATTGATCACAGGGCCAACACATTGTGCAGGTCATACACTCGATGCGGTCTTCAGTACGGAACAGGAATATCCGTGGGCGGAGGTGGTAAGTACCTCCGCATTGTCATGGACGGATCATTTCCTGGTCAAGACGAAACTTAGAGCCAATATCTGCCCCACCGGGGGTGGCGGACCCACTAGAATGGTCCGCCCTCGAAGGCTGATGGAGCCCATTGGATTCCAGACAGCCTTAGAGGGCTTAATGGTTGGGAATGCCGGTGATCCTGTTGATGCTCTGGTCAATACCTGGAACACCGATCTTACCAGGGCTATCAACACAATCGCTCCCAAGCGCCCTTGCCATCCCGCCCCAAATCGGAGGCCCTGGTTCACGCCAGAGCTGAGGAAGATGAAGCGGGTTGGACGACGGCTAGAGCGCAGGTGGCGGAAGACTCGACTCTTATCCGACAGAACTCGCCATAGGAACTTTCTTCGTTCCTACCGGGAGGCAATACGTGCAGCGAAGAGAGCCTTCTCCTCTGCACGTATTGCGTCTGCAGAGTTCCGTCCAGCAGAGCTGTTTAAGGTGGTGAGGGAAATGACGCAGGTGCCCCCTGCGCCAAATCCCTTACTTAACCCGACGACGGCCTGCTGTGACGCGTTTAACAACTTCTTTGCAGACAAAATCTCTCAGATAAGAGCCGACTTAGATGCCACCGTTGAAACAGAGTCGACAGGCGAGGCGTCCAGTGACTCCGCCGATGTAGTCATACTGGATCAGTTCCAGTCTGTGAGTACTGATGACGTGGACAAGCTGCTTGGTAAGGTGAGGAAGACAACTTGCCCTCTTGACCCTTGCCCATCATGGCTGGCCGTCCAGGGGGGGGATGCACTGATGAGATTCCTCACGGATATCATCGGTGCATCCTTCAGGGAAGGATATGTTCCATCTTGTTTAAAGGAAGCGGCGGTTAGGCCGCTCCTGAAAAAACCTTCCCTAGACCCCCTGGATATGAGGAATTATAGGCCAGTGTCATTGCTGCCATTCTTGAGCAAGGTGATCGAGAGGGCGGTTGCCCTTCAGCTCCAAGCTGTCTTGGATGAAACCGATTATCTAGACCCATTTCAAACCGGCTTTAGGACAGGCTTTGGGGTTGAGACCGCCATGGTTGCTTTGACCGACGATCTGCGTCTGAGCATTGACAGGGGGAGTGTGACCCTGTTGGTGCTCTTAGACCTCTCAGCGGCTTTTGACACTATAGATCACGGCATCCTCTTGGACCGCCTGAAGGGGTTAGGCATCGGGGGCACTGCTTTGCAGTGGTTCCGGTCCTTCCTCTCGGGCAGGTCTCAGAGGGTGCTGCTCGGGGACTGTAGCTCCAGTAAGAGGTACCTCACTTGTGGGGTTCCTCAGGGGGCTATTTTGTCCCCGATGTTATTTAACATCTATATGAAGCCGCTGGGTGAGATAATACGGAGTCATGGTGCTGGGTGTTATCAGTACGCTGATGACACCCAAATCTATTTCTCCGTGTCTCGTTCGTCGGCCTCGAATTCCGATGGCATCTCTTCTCTCAATGAATGTCTTCAGGCGGTAATGGGCTGGATGAGGAAAAACAGACTGAAACTGAATCCAGACAAGACGGAGGTGCTCATGGTAGCGGCCCCGAAACCAAGAATTGGGTTGCAACCTCCAGTCCTGGATGGGGTCACACTCTCCTCCAGTGACTGTGTTCGCAGTCTGGGGGTGCTCCTTGACTCGTCGCTCCTGATGACAAATCAGGTAAATGCGACGGTCAGGAGTGCCTGTTATCAGCTTCGGCTGATACGCCAGCTGCGCCCTTTTCTGGAAGTAAGGGATCTCGAGACTGTTGTGCACGCGCTGGTAACCTCACGCCTTGACTTCTGTAATGCACTCTACATGGGGCTACCCCTGTGCTTGACTCGGAAATTACAGCTGGTTCAAAACATGGGAGCCAGGCTTGTCTCAGGAACATCTAGGAGGGACCACATCACTCCCGTTTTGAGGTCCCTCCACTGGCTGCCTATCAGCTTCCGGGCCCAGTACAAGGTGTTGGTTATCACCTTTAAAGCCCTAAATGGCTTGGGTCCAAGCTATCTCAGGGACCGCCTCCTCCCGTACAATCCTCCCCGCACTCTCCGGTCCTCTGGGAGGAACTTACTGCAGCCTCTAAAATCTAGGCTTGCGGCGACCTCCCAGAGGGCGTTCTCTGCTGTCGCCCCCAAACTCTGGAACGACCTGTCGGATGAGATCCGTCAGATAACATCATTAGACAGCTTTAAAAAGGCGGTCAAGACGGATCTCTTCCGGCAGGCCTTTCCAGATTAACCATCCCGGCCCAGATTCCCTGATTCCTCCCGTGGCCCCATCTTAGTGATGGTTGAGGATCAACAGAGGGACATCAGGGTTTTTAGTTTTTAAATTATTGTTTTACGCATTGATATTGTGTTTTAATATGTTATATTGTTTAATACTGTCTTAAGGGGGGGAGGGATAAGGTGTTTTTAATTGTTATATTTTATATTTTACTGTTGTTAACCGCCCGGATTGGTTTGCCATAGGGCGGTATACAAATAAATATTATTATTATTATTATTATTATTATTATTATTATTATTATTATTATTATTATTATTATTATTATTATTATTATTATTATTATTATTATTATTATTATTATTATTATTATTATTATTATTATTATTATTATTATTCAAGGGACCTCATGGGAGTTTGTGAGGCTAGCTTTTGGACTATGGGTGTTTTTCCACTGTCACTAGAAGTACCCATTAAGTTTCCATTAATGGGTACAATAATGCTATTTAGTACCCATTAATGGGTACTTAATGAGTACTTCTAGTGACAGTGGAAAAACACCCCATGTTTCACCTAAGAGTTTTGGGTTTAGACCAACACAAGTTCAACCTCTACCTGCTGGTTTGTCCTGCTTTTACTTTAGGGGCCTTTTCACACTTGGTCCATGTTCTGAAACAGGGGTCTGCTGTCCACATGCTAGTGGAGGCTACCAAAGGCTTCAAGTGAAGCCTGCCAGAGATTGTATTTGTATGCGGACAACATACTCCTATCCTGAGATATATTCCAAAATACAGCCAAGTGTGAATAGGCTCCACTTATAGGTTGACATTTGAACCAACACAAGTTGAACCTATATCTAATGGTCCATCTTGCTTACATGTTGAGATCTGAACAGAAAAGAGTGAGACCCTCACCTCCTGGTTCGTCTTGCTCTCGGACTCCCCTTATAGGTTGACATTTATTTATTTTATTTATTTATTATTTACATTTATATCCTGCCCCATACCCGAAGGTCTCTGGGCGGGTTACAACAGATTAAAATAGAATATACGTTAAAAGACATTAAAAGTTCAACAAATATAAAACATCTGAACCAACACAAGTGAGATCGTCATCTGCTGGTTCATACTGCCCTCTTACTCACCTAAAGGTTGATGTTTGAAGTGACACAATTTGAACCTCCACCTGCTGATTTGCCCTGCCCCCTTATTCCACATACAGGTTAAGAAGAAGAAGAGCTGGCTTTTCTCCCCCGCTTTTCTCCCCCATTTAAGGGGACTCAAAGCGGCTGACAAAGCTTTTCTATTCTTCTCCCCACAACAGAACACCCTGTGAGGTAGGTAGGGCTGTGAGAGCTCAGAAGAGAGCTGTGACTAGCCCAAGGTCACCCAGTTGGCTTCATGGGGGAGGCCGGAATTGAACCCGGTATTCCCAGATATGAGTCTGGCTCCTTAACCACGAGCCCAAACGGGCTCACAGACCAAACTGGCTCACCAGTTAAGATTTGAACTGACCTGAGCTGAACCTTCACCTGCTCATTGAGTCTACTCCGTTTTCCCCTTCACATGCGCATAGCCTGAAATGTGGTCAGCACTGTGATGGCATTGGCCTACTGGCAATTTATTTATTTATTTATTGGGTTTATGACTGGTGGATTTCAGAAAACTTGGCGTGGTCTCCAAAAAACATTAAAAGAGAAAACAGAACCATCAGCTAGCAAAGCACAGAGAGCAATGACAAGCTGGAACATCATGAGAACATAAGAGCAGCCCTGCCAGATCAGGCCACCGCCCATCCAGCATTTGGAATATCGCATACAATTCTAGCCACTGCACACCAGAAAAGGATATAGTAGAACTGGAAAAGGTGAAGAAAAGGGCAACCAGAATGATTAAGGGGCTGGAATACACCTTCCTTACAAAATCAGACTGCAACATCGGCCTCTTCTACCCTGAAATACAGTGTTTAAAGAGATGAGCTAAATAATGTATAAAATCATGCCCAGTGTGGAAAAGGTATATAAAGAAAAAATATTTTCTCTGTCACACAACACTAGAACCAGGGGGCACTCTATGAAGCTGATGGGCACGAGAATGAGGACTGACAAGGAAAGTGTTTTTTCACCCAGAGGATCATCGGTCTATAGAATTTACTACCAGAAGAGGCAGTGACAGCCTAGATAGATTTAAGGAAGGATTGGACAAGGGCAGGAGTATCAATGGCTACTCAAAAGGATGCCCAGGTACCACCTGCGCTTGGGAGAGACAAGCAAGATGCCTCTCAAGGCCATTTGCAGGGAGTCAAGATCAGGTGAGGGTTTTGCCTTTATCTTCTGCTGGTGATGCTCAGAAGAAAATGCTGGGCCACTCTGTGAGATGGGTTGCTGGACTAGGTGGGCTGTGGCCCTATACAGCAGGGCTCCTCTTACATTCTTAGGAAGTATATAAAACTTGTAGAGAAACTTACAAAATCCAGCAAAATGGAAGAACGTTCTCCAGCAGTGAACAACCCAAAGCTTTGCCTGACTAGATGGAGGCGGATGGACCAAGTAAATCAAGAACGAAGGCATCTTCCACAGTTCCTGTTCCCCACTGGTAGCAAATGGCTCCCTTAACTGGCCTAGGTCTGGACTGCATCCAACTCAGGCTGCGTTCAGACAGGAGGAATATTTCACAAGGACTGCAGAGCAGCTGTCAAAGTGCCAGACAGACAGATTTTAATATGCTCTGCAGTTCCTGCAAAGCAAAGCCCAATGCTGCAAAGTTAAAAAAACCCTACTTGCGTGAGCATTGGCTGTGGAGTTTCCCTTGCCTCCACATTTTCCTTGGGTAGTTTGGGCAAGAGCTCATGAGAGTTAGCCCTCACCCGGAAAGCAACAACTCTCAGGGAAGTAGCAGGCCTCTCAGACATGGAGGGCCTGACGATGTGGCCAGAGAGGGGAGCCTGACCATCCCACGTGGCCAGAGAGGGAGAGCCTGACCACATGGCCAGAGAGAGAGGGGCTAACCACATGGTCAGAAGAGCCCTCCCTATTGCTTTGAAGTCTTGTGAGAACATGGAGACAATCTGTTCTCCTTTCAGAGCGCCTGTACTTTTCAGTAAATAAGCTTTCCATTTTTAATTTATGTCTGGAGGCACCCATTGATTGTGACTAGAACAGACCAGGCTCCCTGGCTTGTTATTGATCAGAAGTTGAGAAGTCCACACAAATCCCAGGCAACCGGAGACCCAAAAGAAAATGAAGCTCCTACCTGCTAAGGCCTCCTCTTCCTTTACAACCTGGAGAAATGGATCTTTGCCATCTTCCAAACAGGAGATTAGGTCCAGTTCTTTGAAGGAAGCAGACAACATGGGTCAGATTTGACCAGAAATCATGACTATTCCTCACACCAGAAAGGTAAGAAAGACGTAAATAGAACATAGTCCATTTTGACCAGTGTGTTCTGTGATTCATTCAAGGACTGGGTCACATGGACACTGCAAGATCATGGTGGCCTTTTAGAATGTTTGCGTCCTGGACGTGAGATCTGGCCGTGTGTGTCTGTTAAAGGAGCAAAGCTAGGTATTTCAATGCTAACCTCATCTTGTCATGAACAAATTGCAAGATTGCTCACAGGATTGGACCTCATGCAGTCCAGCAGTCTGTCCTTTGAATGGCCAACCAGCTGCACATGGAAGCCCATGAGCAGGTCATGTGAGCAGAGCTTGCTCAGCTTACAGTTGTCCAACAGCTGGACAGCAGAAGAAGACCACTTCCTGCTGCCTTCAGGGCTAATATGGATTGATAGCCCTGATTTCCATGAACACAAGAAATGCTCCCCCTGATCAGACCCATGCCTCATGTAGTCCAGCACATGTGCTTGATTAGTGGCCAACTGGTTGTCCAAGGAAACCCATGAGCTGGACCCAAGTACAAAGCTTGCTCTGTTCACAGTCTCTCAGCAGCTGGACCTCAGAGGCAGACCACCTCCCTCGTTGGTAGTTCTGACTTCCACAGCTACAAGAATATAAGTGCCTCACTGGATTGGACCCATCTAGCCCTGCAACCTGTTCACACATTGGCCAACCAACTGCCCAGGGAAGTCTACCAGCAGGGCGTGGGCTCTAAAGCTTCCCCTGCTTACAGTCTCCTGGAAGTTGGCACTTAGAGTCATAAAAATACAAGAAATTACGTGCTGGATCAGATCCATGGTCATCTAGTCCAGCAACCTGTTCTCATGGTGGCCAACCAGTTGCATATGGAAACCCACCAGCTGAACTTGGGTACATAGCTTGCCCTGATCATAGCCTCCCAGAGACTGGCCTTCACAGGCAGACCAGCTCTTCCTGCCCCCAGGGCTAAGAGCCATGAATAGCCTTGACTTCCATCAGACCAGTGGCCATCTACTCCAGTAGCCTGTTCTCACACTGGCCACCCAGCTGCACAGGGAAGCCCATTGTCAGGACACGCACATCTAACTTGCTCTGCTCACCCTCTCCTGGCATCTGGTCTTTGGAGACCAACCACTGGCTCATATTACCACCAACTAGGGATGTGCACAAATGGTTTTTTTTTGCATTTGACTTGTATCAAATCAAATATAAGAAAATTAGTATATGTTTGAATAGATCCCCTTCAAATGTGGTAGGCTCCCATTCAATACGAATGTATCCATACAAATTTGTACGAATTTCTGATACATATCCATCTGTATCCGATATGTATCCAGTAACATATTTGGTCTGAAAGTGTCAAATTTGCCTTGAATCCACTTTGAATCCGCTCTCAATCCATGTCGAATGTACTCTGGATCTGTTGCAGATGTGACTGGTGCAGCTGCTTTCCCACCTCCTCGGTTCATGAATGTTCTGAAGGATTCATACGAATGTTCCAAAAAATTTGTACAAATACATAAGAACATAAGAGAAGCCCTGCTGGATCAGGCCACAGCCCATCTAGTCCAGCGTCCCGTCGCACACGGTGGGCATCTCAAGCAGAGACAAGGACAAACCTTTTCCTGCTCTCGAATCCCAGCAAATGGCTTTAGAAGTGTCCTCCTCCCCGCCCCCCCCAGCTTGAAAGATGCACCTAGGCATTTGTTCTAGTAGCCATTGATACATCTGTCATCCATAAATTTGTCTAACCCTCCCTTAAAGCCATCTAGGCTGGTAGCTGTTACCACCTCTTCCGGCAGCAAATTCCATGAACCAACGACCCTCTGGGTGAAGAAATACTTCCCCTTGTTGGATCCGACTCGCCTACCCATCTGCTTCATAGATTGCCCCCTGGTTCTAGCGTTGTGTGATAGAGAAAATAAATGTTCTCTATCCACCTTTTCTATACCATACATAATTTTATATACTTCAATCAGGTCCCCTCTTAAACACCGTCTCTCCAGACTGAAGAGGCCTAGACGTTGCAGCCTGATTTCGTAAGGAAGGTGTTCCAGCCCCTTAATCATTCTGGTTGCCCTTCTCTGCACCTTTTCCAGTTCCACAATATCTTTGTTGAGGTGTGGTGACCAAAATTGTACACAGTATTCCAAATATGAATGTCATAATATTCAAGTCATATATGAATGTCTGAATTCATATGAATTTCGAATGTTATATTCGTACACATCTTTACAACCAATGGCCACACTCCCACCAGGCCGAGATGAAGAAGAAGAGTTGGCTTTTCTACCCCACTTTTCTCCCCCATTTAAGGGGACTCAAAGTGGCTGACAAAGCTTTCTATTTTTCTCCCCACAACAGAACAACCTGTAATAGCTCAGAAGAGAGCTGTGACTAGCCCAAGGTCACCCAGCTGGCTTCATAGGGGAGGGCGGAATCAAACCCAGTATTCCCAGATAAGAGTCAGGCTCCCTAACCACTAGACCAAGTAATGAATTCTAAATATTCATTATTTGTATGAATTAGTACAAATTTGGACATTGGTATATGAACTGAATGTCCAGATATTTATACTTCAGTATTCGTACAAATACAACTATTTCGAGTTATTTGTACAATTATTCGGACATCTTGTGCGTGTCTGTATGGATACGTATGGATACATACAGGATGAAAATGGGATACGTGCAGGATGAAAATGGGATGTGTATGGATATGTATGAGATTCATATCACTGGATACATATCGAATATTCGACGAATAGATACAAATGTATTCATATTGGTTCGAATGTTCAGGCATTTGTTTTTCTTTACTTGTACGAATTTGGATTTTCGATGGCCACAGTCCACCTAGTCTAGCATCCTGTCCGACATAGTGGCCCACCAATTGTTTAGGGGCATCTCAAGCAGAAGGCAAGGGCAAAACCTTCACCTGCTCTAAACTCTCAGCAAACGGCCTTCAGAGGCATCCTGCCTGCCTCTCCAACCTTCAGGTGGTACCAACCTTCAGGCCTCTCCAACCTTCATCTGTTCTAGTAGCCATTAACAGACCTGCCCTCCATGACATCTCCATAATATGGCCAGGGCACAAGGCCCACGCCTAAGAACCCCTAAGAGCTGGAGATCTTGAAGGGCAAAGGACTGTTCATTCCTCGTAGCATCTATCCAAAGCACACACACACAACCGCTGCCCTCACCCAAGAGCGCTTACCCAGGGATGCCACAATCTCGTAATTCTGCAACATGACCTCCCTATAGAAGGTTTTCTGTCTGGGGTCCAGCAAGGCCCACTCATCTTCGGTGAACCAGACGGCCACATCCTCAAAGGCCACCGAACTCTGGGGAAAGGAAGCAGAAGAAGATGCCTGTATCATGAGACAGAAACTGATGGGCAAAAAGGCAACTGGCTCCACTAAGAAATGTATCAATTTTCATGCTGTGCTTAAGAGTTTAAACAGAGTTATCAAGGCAGTAGATGTATCTCCCCTTAAACAAACCAATAGGACTTCTCACACCTTTGGTTCCCTGGGAAAGCGTCCCAGGGAAGTCAAGGTCGGGGATGGATCCAGCATCTGATCTGCGGATGGCAGATCTATTCCATGACTACCCAGCACGTCCCTACGGGCTATGCACATTTGACAGTCAGGATCACCAGGCTGTGGCAATGGGGACACGTGGTGCCATTGATACGCCAAGTAAGCCACCACTGTGGCTGCATTGCCCAATCCCACGCTCCGTTGGACCAGAACAGGTCCGGAAGGATTCCGGGGCTAGGAAATTTCATTCTGAGCCCTATGGAGCCCTCAGAGACTGGTACAGGAGTTGGTCTGGACCAGGAGACCTTCTGTTCCAGACATGCTGGGCTGGACCATGGCACAGAAATAGTAGAAAGGTCCTTTGTTGAGCTGAAGTATTAATCCTTCCTTGGCTGCATTCAGACATAGCAAAAGGGCCATCTCAGAGAGACAGTGTGCGACCCTCAAGTTCCCAACCCTTCTGTAATCCACCTTTTCTAACACAGAATGCTTTTCTCATCCATTTAAGGGGACCCAAAGTGGCTGACAAAACTTTCCGTTCTTCCCACATCAGACACCCTTTGAGGTAGGCGGGGCTGTGAGAGCTCAGAAGAGAGCTGTGACTAGCCCAAGGTCACCCAGCAGGCTTCAGGGAGGAGTGCAGAATTGAATCAGGAAACCTTCAGATATGAGTCCGGTACTCTAACCACATGACCAAACCGGCTCACAGAAGTTAGTTTTTATCCTCCACTTTTCTCACCCCTAAGGGGCAAACCTTCTGTTCTTCCCGCACAAAACAGGCACCCTTTGAGGCAGGTGGGTCTGTGAGAGCTCAGAAAGAGAGCTGCGACTAGCCCAAGGTCACCCAGCTGGCTTCGTGGAGGAGTGCAGAATCAAACCTGGTGACTACGAGAGATTAATCTGGCACTCTAACCACAAAACCAAACTGGCATAAGAAGTGCTCCACACTGGACTGGTTCAGGTAGTGGTGGGAGGAGAAGTGAGTCTCCCTCCCCCTCCACTCCCCCTTCCCCCATTTACCATCAGCCCCATCTCCTCCTGTTGATGCAAAGGGAGGGAGCTTTTCTATTCTTCTCCCCACCACAGACACCCTGTGAGGTGGGTGGGGCTGTGAGAGCTCAGAAGAGAGCTGTGACTGGCCCAAAGTCACCCAGCTGGCCTCATGGGGGAGGGCTTAATCGAACGCAGTATTCCCAGATAAGAGTCCGGCTCCCTAACCACTAGACCAAACTGGCTCAGGGAGGCGTGTGCCCCTTCTAAGCACCTTCCCTATACAGTCCGGCAACCACAGAGTACTGGAGACCTCAAAGAACAGGTCTCTGGGTGTCCCAGTACTGGCAGCCATTTTGGTTGCCTTTGACGGAACCATGTTGGTCCCACACGGAAGCAATGCAGTAGCAGGGCTGGGTCCTCTCTAGACCCCACCAGGGTGCAGAAGAAAGTGGCCCCGAGAAAGGCCATGCCTCGTGCCATACCAAAATACTGGTATGTGTGGGAAAAGGCCTAAATGCACGTGGCTTATACAGCACCCCCATCATCCACCTAACGCACCAACAGTTAAAGGGGGAAAATGGATGCCCTGAAAGAAAAGGCTCGAAGAAACCGTTTGTGCGAGATTTTCGGGAGAGGGTAACGCATAAGGATACTTATTGTAGGAGTTTATTATAGGCCCCCTGGTTAAACAGACAATATGGATGAACTCTTTCTACATCGGATGGCAAAGTTCTCAGTAAATCACGACACAAGAAGAATTATGGGAGATTTGAACTATCTGGGCATTTCTTGGAAATCTCTCTCAGGCAAATGTTAGTCATGGGTGCAAGAAACAAGAGGATCTGCTATCTTGGACCTAATTCTTACCAACAGGGAGGAAATGGGAGAGGCAGTAAGGGTGATGCTACCACTGAATTTTGGATTCTGAACTGGTGAGGCAATTTGGTCTTGCAGTTAGAGCGCCATGCTCTTTTTTGGTAGTCTCCTGGTTCAATTTCACACTCCTTCACGAAGCCAGCTGGGTGGCCTTGGGCTAGTCACAGGTCTCTTCCTGAGTTCTCATAGCCCCACCTACCTCACAGGATGCCTGTTCTGGGGAGAAGAAGGTTTGTCAACCGCTTTAAGTCCCCTTAAAGGTGAGAAAGGTGGAGTATAAAAACGAACTCTTCTTCTGTGACCCAGTTTGGTTCTGTGGTTAGAGTGTTAGATTCTTATCCAGCAGTCTTCCGGTTTGCTTCCATACCCCTTCATGAAGCCAGATGGGTAACCTTGGTTTAGTCACAGCTCTCTTTCTGAGCTCTCACAGCCCCACCTACCTCACAGGGCATCTGACAAGGGGAGAAGAACAGAAGGTTTGTCAGCCAATTTGAGTTCCCATAAATGGGTGAGAAAAGCGGAGTAGAAGAGCCAACTCTTCTTCTTTCTGCACTGGGCCTTATTCCAGATTACATCTCAGAATAGGGACCTGCCATCCACATGGTGGTGCAGACTTAGGGAGGCCTCACCCAGGGCTTGCTGTAGTCTGCCTCAGCTAGCAGATGGCAGGGTCCTATTGCAAAGATAATTCAGAATAAGGCTCAGTGCAGAAAGGGCCCCAAACATCAGGTTAGAGAAGGTCAGATTTTGATGGACAACAAAGGGGGGCAGGAAGGATATACTAGCTGGATGTCTTAAAAGACAGAAAGGTCCAAAAAGGATTGGAAATTTCGCTAAATCCCTGTGCCACGTTACTTTTTTAATGTGCTTTTGATCACTGATTTCATGGCCTGTGTGGTTTTGACCCCTCACTTTCCTTCCTTCTTGCAAGCAGCTTCAAGATCTTCTAAAGAGAAGCAATGCATTAAACAAAAGATATATACTGACAATTTTTACGTTGAATTTTATTTTTGCCTTCCCTGCGTGCATTGATAAAAATAAAGATATAAATATCTGAAGTATTTGAGTACGGCTGCTCTGCAGCGGCAAAGAGAAGGACTCGCTTCTCTGAACAGCTTGACCAAGGAAATCCGAGGAGGACATGCCTGCAAATTCTCCTTACCTGGGGAGGCTGCGCGGGGCTTCTTTTTCCAACCCAAGGGAGAAATGTCTCAGAGGGGCCCTTGGATGCCATGGCGCTGCCTGTGGGGGCGCAAAGGGGAGGGAATATCAGTGGGATCACCTCTGGGTCTCCTGTCCCTAAATGCAAGGGGGAAGGCGGGTGTAGATGTTCATCTCCTCCCATCTCCACAGCTTTATTCCCTTGTGGCTTGTACAGCAGCTTCTCCGAAAGGAAAGCAGGAAAGCCTGGACCACCCAGGGCAGAGGTGAGTGGAAGATAAAGGCAGATCTTTAGCCTGGCCTACTCCGCAGGGCCACTGTGTGACCTGCAGAGATCTTAAACAATGCTGCGAAGGGAAGGGTTGAGGCTGCGCAGGAACCGGGGGGGGGGGGGGCGACTAGAGGCATAATATGGTATCAATGGATGGATGGGAAAACTGAGGGGGGCTCTTTCTCCTCCTTCCCTCCTTAATAATCCCAAATTGATCCAAATCCTTCCCCCTCCAAGGCTCCCCCTGCCCCCCTTTACCAGCACCTCTTCCTCCATCCCCCCCCCCAGACCTATGGGTATCAATGGATGAGCAGGAAAAAGGTGGGGGGCTTGTCCTCTTTCTCACCCCCTTCTTACCAAACCCAAAATCCATGCAAATCCCTCCCCCTTCTCCTTCCCTATAATGCTACCCCTGGCTTCCCCCCCCCCCCCGAGTCACCACCACCTCCCTCCCCCCACCAGACCTAGAGATACCAATGAATGAGCAGCAAAAGACTGGCGGGGGGCTTCCCTCTTTCTCCCCCCTCCATGTCAAACCCCAATCCCTTCCCCCTCCAACCTCCCTTCCCCCTCCAACCTCGCCCACCCCAGCTACAAACCTTTCAAACGTCTCCAGCCCGCGATCCCGCCCCGCCCGCAAACTGCCTCCCTCCCTCCCACCCAACCCAGGCCCATTTCCGGTTCCGGTCCGGCGGAAAGGGTGGCTGCCAGGTGGGAGCAGGAGAAGGACAAGGAGGAGCGTAGCCGAAGGGGAACCTGAAGTGTTTGCTCCTTGCCTCTCTCTCTGCTCGGAGCCAGGGCAAGCAAGGCTGCGGCGGCTGCCCTCCCTCCCCGTCCCTCCCCAAGCACGACCCGCCGCCCACCACCCCTCCCTCGCTGGATCCTCCAACATTTGCATCCGGAGTTCCCCTCCACAGACCAGACGGCCACCCCCCAAAATTGCAGGGCAGGGGGGCGCAACCTCCTTGCCTGCTGCTCGTGCTGCAGCTCTTTGCAAAAGCCAAATTCTTATATATATTCCCCCTTTCTAGGGCTTCTTCTGCACTCCCGCCCTCCCCATATTTCTTCCAGAGTCAAGGAAGCCTCCACCCCACCCCAAGGCTGAGTTGCCTTCTTGCACACACACCCCACACGTCATCAGGGTGCAAAATGCTGAAATCTCTCTCCCCCCTTTGCCCCCCCTCCACGATCCCAGTTAACCCCAACCGGCAGCCGCCTCCATTGAGACCACCAGAGGGGCTGAGGCTGACGGAGCGGGAGGGAGAAAAGCCAGGGTGCGTTGCAACAGAAGACGGGGGAGCCCCTATCCGCGGGGCCAGCGCTGCGTGGGCCCCGCCGCCCTTTACCTGCTACTGCTACCTTCTTCCTCGTTGCTGCTCCAATCCCCCAGTCCTCCTCCCTGTCCAAATCAGGCCTCCTCCTCCTCTTCCTCCTTTTTTCCCCTCCCTTCTTTTTTTGTAAGGAGCGACTCCGCCTCCCGGTGCAGCTGCAGCAGGATCGTAAAAACCTCGACCGCTGCTGCTGCTACCTTGGCTCGTTTCTACGCTGCTCTGCTTACTGCGCAACGACTGCGGGGCGAAACTCTCTTCGCTGCCTGTCCAAAGGTCTTTTGCAGCCGCAGCAGCTGCAGCTTTGTTCGCTTGCCGAGTCCCGGGAGGAGAAGAGTTGGCTTTTCTCCCCCGCTTTTCTCACCCATGTAAGGGGACTCAAAGCGGCTGACAAACCTTCTGTTCTTCTCCATACAACAGAACACCGTGGCAGGTGGGTGGGGCTGTGAGAGCTCAGAAGAGAGCTGTGACTAGCCCAAGGTCACCCAGCTGGCTTCATGAGGGAGGGCGGAATTGAACCCAGTATTCCTACATAAGAGTCCCGCTCCCTAACCACTAGACACTCCTACCCATCAGCTTCATAGAGTGCCCCCTGGTTCTAGTGTTGTGTGACAGAGAAAAGAATTTTCCTCTATACCTTTTCTATGTTATGCATGATTTTATGTACTTCAATCAGATCCCCTCTTGAAGATGTGAGTCTTCCAAAGGTTGGCCGCTTGGGAAAATGTTCTCTGTCAAGTGGGGGAGATAACAGCTTCGGATCTGATCTTAGCAAGAGGGTGAACTGGATCTTCCCAGATGCATTGCAACAGGAGTTAATCTGCAAAATCAGTTCTTTGGTACTTCAGGTCCTGAGGCCTCAAATAAAGTTCCAATTTATTAAAGAAGGAAACAGTTATGACCCGGGTTCTGCCACGGGCTCATGCCTTTTGTGTCCATGTTTAGCTCCTGTTATGTAAGAGCCTAAGAGGAGGCATGCAGGATCAGGCCACAGCCCATCCAGTCTCACACAGTGGCCCACCAATTGCCCATGGGCATCTCAAGCAGAGACAAGGGAAAACTTTCTCCTGCTCTCAAATCCCCGCAAATGGCCTTAAGAGACATCCTGCTTCCCCCCCTCCAGCCTGAAAGATGTACTTAGGCATCCATTCTAGTAGCCATTGATACATCTGTCATCCAAAAGTTTGTCTAACCCTTCCTTAAAGCCATCTAAGCTGGTTGCTGTTACCATATCTTCTGGCAGCAATTTCTGTTCTTTTTAACCACTTGCTCTGTGTTTTTCCTTCCTCGTTTCAAAGCAACTATTGAACTCCAAGATCCTCTCCCTGTCTTGAGTGTGTCAATTCTGGAAGGAGAAGGAGGAGGAGGAGGAGGAGAAGAAGAAGAAAGTCCAAAGGAAAACTCCAGGACTGGTGACCCCCAAACAATTTTTTTTTAATTCAGTGGCACAATGACACATTAAGGTCCGCTTGGCTCTGTGCTTTGATGGTGGTGGTACTTTTTTCTGTCCCATGATATTAAAACTATTTGTGTGATCGTGTGTTTCGACTTTTGAGGACAGACACCTCTGTGATCTTCCCCAGATAGGCACCGGTAGAGAGGTTTACACACAAAGACCTTTGCGGCACTTACCCTATTTGTAATTACGTGTAATTATGTGGAGGCCCACTGATCCAAATTTTTTTGAGATATGGGCCAGATTAGCGGTGTCTATATTAATGGCCATGATTTGGACCATAGACCTCCCTGTGGCTGCTCAGCAAGTGTGAACCTCCCCACTCCTCTGAAGACTTAGGAATGCCAATATCTATCCTCAGGACCTGGCGTGTACTTTTGGGGACAAGGGACTCAGTCCAGCTGTAGACCAGATTAAACAGCTCTATTATAGATGAGGCTTAAGAGCTTCCTGAATCCAGATCTGGCTCCACTCAGTGTAGACAGGGCAGGAACAGTGGGGACGTGGGCTCCTTGATCTGCATTAACATGTGAATTAGAAGGCCCTTAATCTGGATCCCCAGTGAGTGTGGAAAGGGCCAAAGATACTATTTGACACGACCAAAATAGCCATATTGCACCACATCGCTTTGCCTTGGTCCTGGAATACGTTTTGGACCCTGTGGATGACTGCAACCATTTCCTGAAGCTTGTGTGAATGTTACTTTGCTTGGGGGAAAAGCCACACTACTGCGGAGTTCCCTCCACCCTGAAAGCTCTTTGCTCCCTCAGGGACTATGGCCCTTTCCGCACTTGCTCCCATTGTTCCGTGACAGTGTGGGCGAGCTGTGTCTCAGAACAAGATGGCGTCCGCACTTGGCTGGCGTCTTCCATCCCAGCTGCTGTGCCAGCTCCAACGAGACCTGGGAGGGCCTGAAAAACTTCTGGGAGGGCCCTTCTTGGACCATGGAGCATGCCACCCATGTATTTCTGTGGTATACTGGCACTGGGCTGGTTGTAGCCTCCTTAAAGAAGTCTACACTAGGGACGTGCACGAATATTCGAGATATTTATTATTTGATTGAATTTGGACAAATTTGGACATTTGAACTCAAATCGAATGTCCAGACATTTATTTTTTAGTATTCAAATGAATACGAATATTTTGAATATGTACAAATAATTCAGACATTCATATGGGTCCAGACGGCAAAGCCTGATATACCACTAGAAAGCAATAATGTGGGGTATTGATCCTCTGCTATTATAGCTTTCTATCCTGACAAGGCTGGGCCAAGCGCTGTCTTTGTGGGTCTTTGGCTACTGTTGAATTCCTGGATTTGCATCTGACCACCTCTGCGCAGGCGTGGCTGGCTGTTTCAGCCCCCACACCTGCGTACTGGGCGTCCCGTACTGGTGTTATTTTTGACCCGTCTGAATGCACCCTTATCCATGCATCCAAGCCCCAAAAGTTCAAGCTGTACATTAGCTGGCAAAAGATACTTCTTCGTTCCACACTGGCCCTTGTTTGGGACACATCCCAGAATATGGGCCTGCTGTCCACACACCAGCATGCAGGCCCCTACTCTAAGATACATCCTGGAATAAGGGCCCGTGCAGAAAGGGCTAGAGACTAGGGATGCATGTGAAGAGTTTTTTTTTTTGTATTTGATTCATATTTAATTGAATGCAAGAAAATTCCTATTTGTTCAAATAGATCCCCTTCGAATGTAGTGGGATTTGAATTTGAGACGAATGTTCAGTCTCATACGAATCCCATACGAGTGCTTACAAATCCCACACAAATCTCATACGAAGCTTGATACCAATGTATTCAAATTTGAATGTCAATCTTTGAATGTGCCAACGTTAGATTCGAATTTGAATTTCTGAATTTGGCCAAATTCATACGAATTTTGAACATTGCAAATATTTGTGCCCATCCCTACCAGAGACTCTTAAAAGCCTAGTTTGGGTTCCTTCCTGTTCACTAAATGTTCCACTACTTGTATATGATCTGTTACCTCCAAGAATTCTTCCATGGGAATGAAAGCATCTATTAAAATTGAAGATTTCTCCACGTTCCACACACTGATATGCGTTTGCCCTCCGTGAGTTTGCTGGTGCAGCCGCAGTTTTGAATGCCAAATGAAACTTTTCCCGCACACCAGGCACTTAAAGGGTTTCTCCCCTGTGTGCGTTCTGTGGTGCAGCCGAAGTTTTGAATGGCAGATGAAAGTCTTCCCGCATTCTGCGCATTTGTACGGTTTCTCCCCGGTGTGGATCCTCTGATGTAGCGTAAGGTAGGAGGACTGACTGAAGCTCTTTCCACACGCGGTACATTTGTAGGGTTTCACCCCCGTGTGGGTCCTTCGATGCACCGTGAGTTCATTACTCTGCCTGAAGTTCTTTCCGCAGTCTGCGCATTTGTAGGGTTTCTCGCCCGTGTGCGTTCTGTGGTGGGATCTGAGCTTACCGCTTTGGCTGAAGCTCTTCCCACACGCGGTACATTTATAGGGTTTCTCACCTGTGTGGCTTCTTTGATGATTTTTCAGGGTTCCACTTTCACTGAAGCTCTTTCCGCACTCGGTGCATTTGTAGGGCTTCTCCCCTGTGTGGATTCTTTCATGAGTTCTAAGTTTTGACAGGCAGATGAAACTCTTTCCGCACTCCTTGCATTTATACGGTTTCTCGCCAGTGTGGCTCTTTTGGTGTGAAGCAAGATGGCTGCTGCAAATGAAGCTTTTCCCACACTCCACACATTTAAACGGTTTCTCACCCAAATGGGTTCTTTTGTGCTTATTAAGTGTGCCCCTGTCTTTGAAAGACTTTCTGCACACCGTACATTGAAATGGTTTTTCCCCTGTGTGGATTCGCTTGTGAATACTAAGTTTTGAAAGGTAAACGAAACTTTTCCCACATTCCGCGCACTCGTAGGGCTTTTCCCCTGTGTGGGTTTTTTGATGTAAATTAAGGTGGCCCCGGGAGATGAAGCTCTTGGGACACTCCATACACCGATACGGTTTCTCCCCCGTGTGGTTTCTGTGATGTTTAGAGAGTGTCCCTCTGTCCTTGAAGGTCTTTCCGCACTGCAGACACAGGTACGGTTTTTCACCCGTGTGAGTCCTGTGGTGTGAATTGAGGCCTGACTTTTGGCTGAAACTTTTCCCGCACTCCAAACACTTGTAAGGTTTCTCCACTTTGTGGGTACTTTCATGCGTCGTGAGGGTCGACCTATCGTTGAAGCTCTTCTCACACTCCGCGCACCGATAGGGCTTCTCCCCTCTATGCGTTCTGGCGTGTGAATTAAGGCTGTTTCTCCGACTGAACGTCTTTCCGCAGTCCTGACATTGGTACGGCTTCTCCCCCGTGTGGGTTCTCTGATGCACATTAAGAGGCGTGCTCCGGCTGAAGCTCTTCCCGCAAACGGCGCATGCAAACGGTTTCTCTCCCGTGTGGCTTCTCTGGTGCCCACTGAAGTCGGATTTCTGACTGAAGCTCTTCCCGCAACGTAAACATTTATACGGTTTCTCCCCTGTGTGGGTCCGCTGATGACTGACAAAGTTGGACTTCCAGATGAAGCTCTTCCCGCACTCCCTGCATTTGTACGGCTTCTCGCCTGTGTGGCTCCGCTGGTGCACGGTAAGGACCGAATTCCGACTAAAACCTTTCCCACATTCTGGACACATGAATGGTTTCTCTCCTGTGTGGCTCCTTTGATGCCCGGTTAGATCAGATTGCCGATTGAAGGTTTTCCCACACTGCAGGCACTTGAATAGTTTCTCGCTTGCCCGAGGTATGCAATGAGAACTCCTTTTTGGTTTCTCCCAAAGTATTTTCCCAGACGTGGGACAATTTCTCTTTCCTCTTCCTTTACAATGCTCCTGTGGGATGGGGAATTCATAGGAGCCGGTATCCTGAAAATTAGAAGGCTTATTCCATCCAGTTAGTCGATTTCCACCCTTCCTCTTTTCAAGGCTTTGATTTGCATATTTCTCTTGCCTTGATTTGTGTTCTTCTGTTCTTGATGGCGCTACTGACAGACACCAAGCATTCCACGGCTCATCAGCACCTGGGGAGGGAGAGTAAAATATAATCTTATTAGAGTTTCTGGGCAGAAAAGGCTTCATCAAGCATTTGCCCCTTCATTTTTCACAGCTTTGCTTCTACAAAGTTTAGGCTGTGGCAACTACAGAACATACAGTTTTGAGCCACGTGTGGTCTGAGGGTGTTTCCGCACTTTCACTTCCCTGGGACATTCCAGTGAAGCAAAAAACAAGCCAAAGACCCCTGGTCAGAGATTCAACCACAACACAACCTGCAATAAATGAAATGCCCAATAAAGCAAAAAGAGAGCAAAGAACCCAAGGATCTCAGTGCAATAATATACATAAAATACAATATACAACAAACATAAGAACATGAGATCATAAGAGGAGCCCTGCAGGATCAGGCTACCGCTCATCTAGTCCAGTGTCCCATCTCACACAGTGGCCCCCCAAATGCTCATGGGCGTCTCAAGCAGAGACAAGGGCAAACCTTCTCCTGCTCTCCAATCCCAGCAAATGGCCTTAGAAGCATCCTGTTTGTCCACCCCTCCTGAAAGATATACCTAGGCATCCATTCTAGGCATCCATCCATAAATCTGTCTAACCCTTCCTTAAAGCCATCTAGGCTGGTAGCTGTTACCACCTTTCCTGGCGGCAAATTCCATAGACTGATGACCCTCTGGATGAAGAAATACTTCCCCTTCTCTGATCTGACTCTCCTACCCATCAGCTTCATAGAGTGCCCCGATTCTAGTGTTGCGTGATAGAGAAGAGGAATTTTCTCTCTACACCTTTTCTATACCGTGCATAATTTTATATACTTCAATCAGGTCCCCTCTTAAACGCCGTCTCTCCAGACTGAAGAGGCCTAGACGCTGCAGTCTGATTTAGTAAGGGAGGTCTTCCAGTCCCTTAATTATTCTGGTTGCCCTTTTCTGCACCTTTTCCAGTTCCACAATATGCCTCTAAAGGGCTTTGGCAGGTGAACGTCGGAAACAGGTCGGCCTAAAATGAATCCGAATTGAATTCGTATCGGTGCTGGTCAGACATGGAGCGCTAGAAGGCGAATCCTCTTTCGGGTTCTTGGTCACACTTTCGTAACAGAGTTTGGCCTGGCTTTCCTTGGCTCTCTGCCCTTTTGCTACGTCACTTCTATCTCATTTCCTACTGAGTGCTGTTCATGTCACGTAAGGGAGGCGAGGGTGTGTGTTTGCGGTTCTTTTTAAATCCTACTCCCACACCTCCACAGGCACACTTTTTATGTGCTTCTCTTCTGCTTGCAGTTCTTATTTTTTAACTAATTAAAATAAATTTGTCTAAAAACACTAGAGAGAGAAATCATATCCCTAAACTGAGGAGAGGGAGAGGTGCCTCACGAACTCCGCGTGTGCCGACTGACGGAAGGGGGTGTGCCTCACAAACTCTGCACGTGCCGACTGGCCAAAGGAAATACAGGGCACCATCCACCCCAACACACTTCAGGCCATTGGACCACCCTCACATGATGAAGTGGAAGCTGGATTGGAATTCCAGACAGGCCCCAGTCCCTGTTAGTCCTGTATAAAGAGGACTGCATTTTAGGATGGAACAGCAGTTCTCAACCTGTGGGTCGTGACCCCTTTGGGGGTCAAACTACCCTTTCAAAGGGGTCGCGACGAGTCTCCCGATGCCCTTCCCTCCCTCCTCCCAGCTGCTGCCCCTGTGGTTGGGGGTTTCCGCAACATGAGGAACTGCATTAAGGGGTTGCGGCGTTAGGATGGTTGAGAACTGCTAGATTAAGGGCTGTAGTCCGACTTGCAATTCAAAAAAAAAAAGTTCATGTAATTTCGTGTGTGTAACGCATCCTGCAGGACGTCTCAGGTCGTCCTAAAACTAGCATCTAACCAGGGCCTAGATGCATTGTATCCTGGTCCTGCAGGACTCCTCTTATGTCTTTATATTTTCTTATCCCTAACATCTCCCCAGAAGAAGGTAGAGCCATTACGTGTGGCTGCCAAAAACCACCATGTAGTGGAAAACCACTGTGAGCAAGCAATTGCTGTGTGTGGAAAACTGGGCGTGAAGAAAGCCATAGAGGCCCAGTCTACGTGTGTAAGCAAGTAGCACTACAAAGCAAGTGTCATTTTGGCTCTTTATAGATCTATGGTGAGGCCACATTTGGAATACTGTGCTGAATTAGGCCACAACCCATCTAGTCCAGCATCCCCTCTCACACAGTGGGCCAACAATTGCTTCAGGCATTCTCAAGCGGAAGACAAAGGCAACACCTCCACTTGCTCTTGATTCCTCACAAATGCCCTTGAGAGGCATCTTGTCTCTCTTTGTGGCCTGGAGTGGCACCTGGATATCCATCCTACTAGCCAATGAAACCCCTGACCTCCACGAATTTGTCTAAAAGAACGTAAGAGCCCTGCTGCAAATGGCAGCCTTATCTTGTAAGATGCTTCCCCGCGACTCACTGCAACTAACTAGGCGTTCAGAAGTGGTTCAGAGGCAGTAGTATGTTCATCCCTCTCCATATTAAAGGCCAAAAACAGCACTGCCAAAGCATGACAAGGGCAGACTGGAGACTGGAAGAGAACACCAATAAGAGCACTTCTTGGCTTTAAGAAAGCGTTAGACAAATTTATGGGTGACAGATGTATCAGTGGCTATTGGAATAGATGCCTAAGTACATCTTTCAGGCTGGAGGGACAGACAGGACGCCTCTAAGGCCATTTGCAGGGATCTGGGAGCAAGAGAAGGTTTGCCCTTGTCTCTGTTTTGAGATGCCCATGGGCAACTGGTGGGCCACTGTGTGAGACAGGATACTGGTCTAGATGGGCTGTGGCCTGATCCAGCAGGATTCCTCTTAGGTTTTTATGTTCACCAATGGCACACATTGCCACCTTTTCTTTGCTGTGTGTGAAACCAGCTACCATCTCTTCTGAATATTGGTAACCCATTCCTAAGCTACCGAGGGCAGTAAGCGACTACCTGTTAGGCTCTTTTCTTCTTTCACATCCTGAATAAATTCATCTTTTCGTTCTTCCCAGCAGGAAAGGAGATCCAGTTCTTTGAAGGAAACAGGCAAGATCGGTTACTTTCAGTTCAAAACCATGGCGGTTCCTCAAACCAGAAAGGTCAGAAAGAGGATGGTTTTCATTCAAGGCCTTTCTGATACTTACTGGTATCCCAGTACAGTGTAAGGCCTTCACCCCTTCTGGTCCTTTCTTTCCACACACTGGTGTGGAGCAGAAGAATCCCCACTACGAATGTGCATAAATATTTGAAATATTCATTATTTGGACAAATTTGGACCTTCATATATGAACTGAATGTCCAGGCATTTCTTTTTTAATATTCATATGAATACAAATATTTTGAGTTATTTGTAAAATACAGTGATACCTCGACATACAAGTGCCCTGACATACAAGTGAGTGATATTTTACTTTGAGATGAGAGCAAGATTTGAGATACGAGTATGTAAATACAGTACAGTACATAACAAAAACAACTGAGGTGGTGTTTTGGGAGCTGGAATGGATTAATGGGAAAATTGCTTTGAGATACGAGCGATTTGACATAAGAGCAAGGTTACGGAACAAATTAAACTCGTATGTCAAGGTACCACTGTAATTCAGACATTCGTATGTGTACGGATACGTACACATCAGATACGTATCTGTACGTACCGCGTACGTATCTGTACACATCCATTCGGATACATACAGGATGAAAACGGGATGTGGATGGGATAAAAATGGGATGCGTACAGATGCGTATGAGATTCATAACATTGGATATGTGTCAAATATTCGAACGCATAGATACAAATCTATTTGTATCGGTTTGAATGTCCAGACATTCATTTTTCTCTATTTGTACAAATTCGGATGGGAAATTTTATTTGTACAAATTTATGGAATGGCAAAAATTGCATTTGTGCACACCCCTAATCCCCACCCACTGCTAGGCTGCGGTCACACCTTCACTGAGCCAGTTTGGTCCTGTGGTTAGGGTGCGGACTCTTATCTGAAAATCACCGGATCTGATTCCTCACTCCTCCATGAAGCTAGCCAGGTTACCTTGGCCTAGTCACAGTTATTTATTTACTTATTTATTTGTATATCTATTTTGCCCCATACCTGAAGGTCTCAGGGTGGGTTACAATATTAATCTTAGACAGGTCCCTGCCCTCAGGCTTACTATCTAAAAAGACAAAATATAAAAGGAAAATGGTGTGGGAAGGAACAAGGAACAGAAAAAAGCAAGCGCTTGAGGTCTTCAGTTCCAATTCTTCTGTTCATTTCTTATTGCTGGAATTTTCCTATTCTCTTTACTTTGAATTTTTTCTTCACTGATGACTAAACCAGATGATGGTAGAGATGGTCAGCCGGCATCTACTCAGCCCCACCCTGCTTGGCCTCAGTTCTCTTTCTGCGCCCTCAAACTTGCCAGTGGTACTTTAGCATTCATTCTAGTGGCCATTGACACATGTGTGCTCCATGTGATAAATTTATCTAATCATTTTTTAAAGTCATCCAGGCTGGTTGTTGTCACCACCTCTTCTGGGAGTCACTTCCACAGACTGATGATCCTTAGGGTGAAAAAATACTTCCCGTTGTCTTTGCTAACTCTCCTGCCCATCAGCTTCATACAGTTGAAGTGCTGTGCGGCAGAGAAAATAATTTTTCTCTATACACCTTTTCTCCATCCACCAGCTCAGGTAAGTGCGGAAAAGCCCTGAGATGCGGATGGATCAAGCTGAACGTTTCTGAAAATTTTGAAGTGGCTGATGAAGTAGAACCAACAACAGACCAATCTCATCGTGGTGAAAATACGCTTCTCTCCACCTCGATCTAACTTTTCCCCCTTTCTTTCCAAAGATATGATGATGTTCACTGCAAAACTGTGCTTCTGGAGACATCTACTTTTGTAAAAATCAGCATAGAAGCTGCATGGACATATTTAAGTACGACGGATGATGCCACCACTTGGGATGTGCATGAATGTGTTTTTTTTGCATTTGATCCATATCCGTTCAAATAGATCCCCTTTGAATGTGGTAGGATTTTATTCGATACGAATGTATTCCAATGAATTCGTACAAATATCTGATACGAACGCATGCGTATCCGATAGGTATCCTGTAACATATCCTCTCTGAAAGCGTCAAATCTGCTTTGAATCCACTTTGAATCCATTCTCAAACCAAGTCAAATTCACTCTGGATCCATTGCAGATGTGACTGGCGCAGCTGCTTTCCCACCTCCCCATTTCATGAATGTTCCGAAGCTTCATATGAATCTGTATCTGTATAAATGTCAATTACATTAGTTTTGTATATGAATGTCCGAATTCATATGAATAACAAATGTTATGTACTCATACACAGAGTGTCAACATTTGAAAGATGTTTTCCAAATGGACTGGGCAATTGGGTAACCAGGTCATACTGGTAAGAATCCTCCCCATTATTAAGAGTTTTGAAATGGAGAAAGCAATAGATGCCATATGAAATGTTGCTGCATTCATACATAAGTTTTAATCCAGCATCACTCCACCTTCAGTATGGAAGAATACATCAGGAAAATGACTCGTCGTTTCCTTTCCACATTATCTAACACAAAGGTGGGTTTTCTGAGTCAGATAAAGCCAAAAGCAAACAGCTGGTCACTTTGCTAATGCATTATCCCACTCTGAAAGTGGACTGAAGATGGATTAACATTTAGGCATGAATGCAGTTAGTGTGTGAATAATTTTGCCTGACTCAGTAAAGAAAAGGTGTACTTACTCAGGGATACCACAGCTTCATACATCTCCTCCATGACCTCCTTGTGCAGAGCTCTTTGACCTGTATCCAGCAGGGCCCATTCCTCCTCCGTGAAGCATACTGCCACATCCTCAAAGGTCACCAGACCCTGGAGAAAGAAGAGGAAGAGGAAGAAGAAGAGGAAACAGAGGAGGAGGAGGAAGCAGAAGAAGAAGAGGAAAAAAGCACAAGTAGAGGAAGAGGAGGAGGAGGAAGAAAGTAAACAAGTCTCACGCTGAAGGAATTCCTCTTCATTTTAAAGACCTTTTAACAACAGAGCTTTCAGGGTTCAGTGAAGGAGACTGAATTGAATGATTAGAACATTTGAAAGTACAGATATGTATGTATTACATACGTATCTGTACGAAACTCATCCGTATCCGTACACATTTGCTCTTATAATATGGGATGAAAACAGGATGCATACAGACACTTATAACGTATACGAATGTGGTTGACATTCGTATCTTAAGATTCAAATCTAACATTTGAATGAATAGTTTCGAATGTATTCGATTTGAATCAGATTTTGTTGCATTCGGATTCTAAACATTCAAATAGAATCAAATATTTTGATGTTTGATTCATGCACGTCCCTACTCCTCAACTCCAGATACTACCCCACTTTTGACCGTTCCTTGCCCATTGGTCTACAGATCTCTCCCTTACCTGATGTGGCTGCATGGAAGATTTTCCTAGTGTGGACCAAAGTGCTATGCAAGAAGACGACACCAAAGAGGACAGGAGATCTTCTGCATGAAGAAGCAAAAGAGGACATTTTTGTTAGGATGTTTCTTGGCACTTCTATCCATTTATAGTGTGTTACTTGCATTGGGCACAGGTGGGCAGGGAAAGGAAGCTCTCCCTCCCTCCCTCCCTCCCTCCCTCTGTCCCTTTGCAAAGCCAATAAAGGGTTACAAAAAGCCAAAGAAGAAATCCACAGGACCCTTGGCCCTCAGAAATGAAGTACACCCCGTGGATCTCTTCCTATTGCCCATCATACTAAACAAGAAAAAGAAGAAGAGTTGGCTTTTCTCACCCATTCAAGAGGACTCAAAGTGGCTGACAAAGTTTTCTATTTTTCTTCTAGCAACAGAAAATCCTGTGAGGTAGGTTGGGCTGTGAGAGCTCAGAAAGAGAGCTGTGACTAGCTCAAGATCACCCATCTGGCTTTGTGGAGGAGTGTGGAATCAAACCCGGTGATTCCCAGGTAAGAGTTCAGCTCCCTAAGCACTACACACTATCATTTTAAACATAATGTGTATTGTTTTAAAGTTGTTGAATTTTTAAAGTTTTTTAATGTACACTCTGTTTTTATCTGTTGCTTGAAGGTTGTAACCCGCCCAGAGACCTTCGGGTATGGGGCGGGATATAAATGTAAATAATAAATAAATAAATAAAGGAAGAATGGATATCCAGGTACCACCTCCATGTTGAAGAGGCAAGTAGGATGCCTCTAAAGGTTCATTTGCATGGAATAGAGAGAAGATGGTTTTGCCTTCATCTTCTGCTTGAGATGCCTAGAAGTATTTGGTGGGCAGAAGCTTCAGCCAGCTTCTCAGTCTTGGCCACAGCCTCCTCAATGGGACCCACCATGTAGAATGTGTGAGATGGGATACTGGACTAGATGGCCTAAGATCCACCAGGGCTCCTCTTAGGTTCTGATAGGCAAATTCACAGTGGACAGGTGTATCAACCGTTACTAGAATGGATGTCCAGTTACTGCCTCCGGGTTGGAAAGACAGACAGGAGCCTCTAAAGACCATTGCATGGAGTAGAGAGAAGGTGAAGATTGTGCCCTTATAATTTCGAGATGCCCGGAAGCAATAGATAGACTACGGTATGAGATGGTTTCCTGGCTCTTCTTGGGTGCTGATGTTCCTCAGCTTGTGTGGGTAGGAATATCGAATGCAAAATGGGACCTGAACAAAACCATGCAGTGGGAATTTTGCACCGTTTGGGCCCCCACTTTGCAAGAATGCAGCCCCATTGCAAAGCCTGGGGAGGGGGCTGCTCTTCCCTCCTGCCCCCAGACCCAGATTCTTAAGTAGCCCCTCCCATGCATGTCTCTCTCTCTCTCACGCTCACTGCCCCTCCATACCCTTTACCTCCTTCCTCCTCCTGCCAGTGGTGCTCCACCCAGCGTGCTCTCTCTGGCTGAAAAATGTCAAAATCTTCCAGTCCCCGCCTCTTTCTCCACACCCACCACTGGCAGCACGTGCCACTTCTTTCCAAGCCCAGCTTCCGCTTCCAAGTTGTCAGGAGAGAGGGTGGCAGGCTAAGCGGCATGGGTCGAAACAGAGCCAGAAGTGTCCTGCGGCCACCTTTTCCCATTCTCTTTTGCAGAGATCGGCAATGCCTGCCTGCTCTGCTGTCAAATTTTGGGAGCAAAAGGTGGGGGAGGGGGCTGCTATCAGGAAGGGAATGGATCCAGAATAAGTCGGATCTGTGGTGAGGAAACATTTGAAGTATTGTGTACAGTTCTTGTCACCACAGCTCAAAAAGGACCTTCCGGACCTGGAAAAAGTGCAGAAAAGGACAACCCCCCACAAGTCCCCTCATTCCAAGACACCCCCACCAGCCTCCTCACCCCAAGACACCCCCCACCATCCCCTCACCCCCAAGATGCCCCATCCCCTCACCCCAAGACACCCCCATCAGCCTCTCACCCCCAAGGTGCCCCCATCCCCTCACCCCAAGACAGGGGAGGCCCTCCTGGTTGCACCACCACCCTCAGAAGCAAAAGGGATAGGCAGGGCCTTTTCAGTGATGGCTCCTGGGACTGCAGAATAATCTTCCTCATCTAGGGCTCTACGTGTTCAGAAGAGGTGTGACGATGCACCATTTCTCCTTGGCCTTTGGCTAAGTAAGAGAACAGCTTTTCCTCCCCACATCCGGGCACGGCTCTGGGTTTAATATGCTTTAATGCGTTACGGTTTTAATGCGTTTATTATGTTTTAATATGTTACGGTTTAAATGCGTTTATTATGTTTTAATATGTTACGGTTTAAATGCGCTCGTTTTATACGTTGGGTATAGGGTGGGATAAAAATGTAAATAAATAAATAAATAAAAGCCTTCCTCAATGGAATACAGTGAGGGGGGGGGGGAAGGAAGGGATTTCCAAAATTCACCCCGTCTGTCGGGGGGGGGGGGGGGAGAAATTTTGCCACCCTAGAGGAGGAAGCAAAGAGAATGAGAGAGAAGAGACGGACACTCCTAGAGGGTACTTGGGAGGAAATGAAACTCCCACTTCCGGCGGAGGTCTCTCCCCCTGCCAGTCAAGGGAGCCGCCGCGGAGGGGGCATCTGCTGAGCTGCTGTAGGGCAGGTGGGACGGGGGGGGGGGCTGCGGGCTGCGAAAAAGCGGCGGCCCGCGAGGGGGGACGGGGGGAGAAGGTGCTGGCTGAGCGGGAGGGTAAATGGGGGAGATGGCGGCTGCCTCTGGAGGGGGGCGGGGAGGGAAGGAGGGGGGCTCCAGTGGGCAGAGCGAGGAGGGAGTTTGGGGGGGCTGAGGACCAGGCAGAGAGGGTACAAAAGGCAAGGAGAGGAGTGGGGGGCTAATATACTCCTCTCTGCCCACCCCCCCGTGAAGTGGAACTAGTCTTGAGCCCGTTAGGAAATTGGGGGTGCAACATGCCCCCCAAGGGTGGGGGAGAGGGGTGGGGTGGGGGAATAATACACTCTCTGCCCCCCACCCCGTAACTGTGAGGTCCCCCCCAGAGGGAGCACGAGGGGGACATGGGGGGCATGTCTGCAACCCATTAGGAGAGTGGGTGCAAACTGGAAGGGTGGGGGTGAGGAAAAGGGGGGGACTAATAAACTCCACCTCCCCTATGAAGTGGAACTCTGAGGTCCCCCCCCACCCTGGAACACAAGGGGGAGATGGGGGGGACAAACATATCTTGAACCTGTTAGGAAACTGGGAGGGCAACATGCCTCCCAAGGGTGGGGGAGAGGTGAGAGGTGGGGTACTAATACACTTTCTGTCCCTCCTATGAAGTGGAACTGAGGTTCTCCCACAACACAAGGGCGGGGGGTTTGCAGGGGCTAACATGTCTGGGGCCCATTTGGAGAGGGGAATGTGCAAAAGGCAAGGATGGGGGACAGGTAGGGACAAAAACACTCTCTGCCACCTTCACCCCCCACAAAAAGGAGGTCCTGGATATTGTATTTATGTATTTACATTTATATCCTGCCCTATACCTGAGGGTGCCCAGGCGGGTAACAACCTTTAAAATCGAACATATCAAAAACTATATCAAAACAATAACCAATATTACATTTAAAAACCAACATGATAAAAACAATACAAATTGGTTGAAACAGTAGTGTTTGCAATGATAAAGTGAGATGGATAGAGTGAGATAGAATTGAGACACTCTTAGCCCAGGAAAATCCAGACAGAAAAAGAGGAAGCGTATTGTTGAAATAGAGAAGCAGGGTAATACAGACTGGGAGAAACAGAGGAGACTCTTTAAGGAGACTGTATATAATGGGATGGCTGGTGGTGGTCGTAGGTAAATGCTTCTTAGATGCTCTGTAAGTTTTGGCCGTCAGGCGTTTCAGTTGCAATAAAAGCCGGAGTTTCTCAGAACAGGATCGGTGCTTGACTCACCAGGCACAGCATTGCATGGCAAAGTAAACTGTAAAAATAAAACTTTTCTCTGTCATGCAATGCTAGAACTGGGGGTAGGGGGGAGTAGTAGGGTTGGCTTTTCTACCCTGCTTTTCTGACCCATTTAAAGGGACTCAAAGCGGCTGACAAAGCTTTTCTATTCTTCTCCCCACAACAGACACCCTGTGAGGTAGGTGGGGCTATGAGAGCTCAGAAGAGAGCTGTGACTAGCCCAAGGTCACCCAGCCAGCTTCATGGGGGTAGGGTCAGGGCATGAGAGTTAGATCAGAGAAGAAGTATTTTTTTACTTTATGGAATTTCCTACCAGAAAAGAAGAGGTGGTGGAAGCAACCGGCCTGAAAAGCTTTTTAAAAAGATTAGACAACGTCATGGAGGAAAGGTGTATCAATGGCTATGAGAATGGATTGGTACAGCCTCTGGGTTGGAGAGACCGCCAGGATGCCTCCAAAGACCATTTGGAGGGATTGGAGAGCAAGTGAAGGTTCTGCCTTTCTCTTCTGCTTGAGATGTCCGGAAGCAATTGGTGGGACAGGATGCTGGACTAAATGGGTTGTGGCCTGATCCAGCAGGGCTCCTCTTGTTCTCTTGTAGACAAATTCATGGAGGTCGGGTGTGCTGTACATGGGGCTGCCCCTGAAGATGGCTCAGAAGCTGCAGCTGGTGCAGAACATAGCTGCTAGACAGCTGACAGGAACAGCTGGCCGGATCACATCATGCCAGTCTTAAAAGAGTTGCACTGGCTGCCAATTTGCTACCGAGCCCAATTCAAAGTGTTAACTTTGACTTATAAGGCCCTAAATGACTGGGGCCCCAAATATCTAAAGGAAAACCTTCAGCCATGTTGACTTGCCTGGGCCCTAAGATCTGGAGGGGAAGCCCTCCTGGTTGTACCACCAGTCACGGCTGCAAAAGAGGTGGACACCTAGGATAGGGCCTTTTCTGTGGTAGCCCCCAGACTGTGGAATAGTCTCCCTCCTGAGGTGTTCCAGGCAACTTCAATCTTTGTGTTTAGACGAGCTCTGAGGACACACCTCTTTACCTTGGCCTTTGGTAAATTAAAGGAATAGCCTTTTCCTCTCCACATTCAGACACTGTCATGGTTTTAATGGGCTTATTTTATATGTTGTAACCCACCCTGAGACCCTTGGGTATAGGGTGGGATAAAAAATGCAATGAATGAATGAATGAATGAATCAATGAATCAATCAATCAATCAATCAATCAAATATCAGTGACTAACAGAATGGAAGCACTGAAAAGGATAAAAGCTGAAAAGCAGTTGCTCCTGAGCATGAGCAGAGTGCCTGTGCAGCATATCCCCCCCCCCAAGTCCATTAAGTGGGGAAAGGAGGTCTCGGAGTAAGCAGTCAGGGCTACCCACACCATTTGCTCTAGGCACCCTCCCACCTGTTCTGCTAGGAGTTGTGAGAAGCCCCTCTAGATGTCATCCAATTCCATCTTCCATCCTGCCTCTTGACTGCCTCTGTCCTGCAAGGGCTGCTGGGAACTGCAGTCCAAAGGCCAAGTGATGGGATCCCTGCTATGCTGGAACTGGGGAAATCTTTTGCAAGAAGGGGGTTCTCTTGGTGGTGATGGTCCCCCTTTTCTTTAAATCTCTGTTGAAAGAGAAGAGCCTTTGTGGAGAGGGTAACAAGGTGGGAGCGTCTTTCTCCCACCTTCATCCTTCCTCCAGGGTCTTTCTTTGCATGCCCTAAGTCTTGTTCTTCCTTCCTCGCAGGAACAAGCCCAGGCTGGGCCCAAGCTCCAGTTCCCTCCTTGCTGCCGCAGAACCTTCCAGGCTCAAAAAGGAAGACAGATTTGGCTGTAGAACTTCCCAAGTTTCTCCTGGGTGGGTGGACCTTGTGAGGAGAGAAAGCAGAATCTTACGGGAAAGGTGCAGTGATGGAGGAGCCAAATTTGACTGGCCTAGAACCAGAAAAGGGCCCAGAGACTTCTGAACACGTTCTCCTGCCTGTGGACCAGATCAGACCAGATGACTGGAGGTGGAAGTTCAGGTGCTTCTGCTATGAAGAGACCAAGGGCCCTCGAGAGGTTTGTAGCTCCCTCCATCGCCTTTGCCATCAGTGGCTGAAGCCAGAGCAGCGGACAAAAGCTCAGATGCTGGATTTGGTGATCCTGGAGCAATTCCTGGCCATCCTTCCTCCGGAGATGCAGAGCTGGGTCTGGGAATGTGGGCCAGAGAGCAGCTCCCAAGCGGTGGCCCTGGCAGAAGGCTTCCTCCTGAGCAAGTCTGAAGATGCAAAGCAGCAAGTGAAGCAGGTGAGTGAATTTTTTCCTCTCCTTTGTTTCTTCTTCTTTAATGCATCTTTCCTCTGGCTCAAAAGATTCCTTCCTACCCATTTCCTGCTGTGCTTGCCCTTATAAAACTCTAAGCGATTTGGGCCCTAATTATCTAAAGGAGTAACCTCTCTCAGGCAGACCTGCTTGTGGACTGAGATCTACTGGACGGGTCTTCTTGGCAGTAATAGAACCTTCCGAAACTAAAGGGGTGGGGGATCTGTTAGAGGGCCTTCTCGGTGATGGCCCCCAGGTTGAAGAATCACCTCCTTTATGAAATCAGACTGCAGTGTCTAGGCCTCTTCAGTCTGGAGAGACGGCGTTTTAAGAGGGGACCTGATTGAAGTATATAAAATCATGTGTGGTATCAAAAAGGAGAATACAGAAAATTTATTTCCTCCTTTGCACAACACTAGAACCAGGGGGTACTCTATGAAGCTGATGAGTAGGAGAGTCAGATCAGACAAGGGGAAGTATTTCTTCACCCAGAGGGTCATTGGTTTACAGAATCTGCTGCTGGAAGAGGTGTTAACAGCTATTAGCCTAGATCAGTGGTTCTCAACCTGGGGGTTGGTACCCCTTTGGGGGTCGAACTACCCTTTCAGAGGGGTCGCGACAAGTCTCCCACCGCCCTTCCCTCCCATTTCCCAGCTGCTCTACCACAGTGGTTGGGGGTCTCCACAACATGAGGAACTCTATTAAGGGGTCACAGCATTAGGAAGGTTGAGAACTGCTGGCCTAGATGGCTTTAAGGTAGGGTTAGACAGATTTATGGACAACAGATGTATCAATGGCTACTAGAATGGATGCCTAAGTACATCTTTCAGGCTGGGGGGACAAGCAGGATGCTTCTAAGTTCATTTGCTGGGATTGGAGAGCAGGAGAAAGTTTGCCTTTGTTTCTGCTTGAGATGCCCGTGGGCAATTGGTGGGCCACCGTGTGCGAATGGATGGTGGACTAGATGGGCTGTGGCCTGATCCAGCAGGGCTCCTCTTATATTCTTATGTTCCCTTTGGATGCGCATTGAATACCATTCTCTGAATACATGTGGGCAATTAGTGGAGATGAGTAAATAAACAAATATTATTGCAGGAGAAGGTGTGGACAGAAGGGATTGGTGATCTCTTTGCGGCAGAGAAAGCATCACTGGATCCCATGTGGAGGCTGTGGTGCAAGGAGAGCGTTCAGAAGGGTGATGGAGAAGTCACCTGGATAGGTAAGGATTGTGAGATGCCTTTTCCAACTCAGCATGCATCTGCTTAGGGTGTGAACCCATTTCCTGTTCCTTTGGATCTTCAGGAAATTGCTGAACGCCAGTCTTTCATAGTTTAGTTCCTCTTTTTGTAAGTCCGGGTTGGTGTTTCATAGGAAAGCCAAGGCCTGGGAAAGGGAAACCTTTCACACGTGGAAATTGGAAATCCCTTTCTGAATATCCCGAGGGCCTGTTTGTCCCCTACTTCTGGCAAAAGGGGGAACCAGGTGGAGGGTTTCAGGGTGAGGAATGGGATGTTGGTGTTTGCACCATGTTCTTCCAAGGCCATTTAAGACCTCATATACATTAGCATCTTGAATGAGATTTGCAGCTGAAGCAATTCCCTCCTAATCCTTGCTGTCCTTTGCAGGCAAAGCAAAGAGTCGTCCAGTTTGTGCCGGAGTGGAAATGGGTGCTGGGTGGCCCCTGGATCAGGTAGGAGAACAAGGGTTCTGCCTGAGGGTCTCTGGTTCCCACACCTGTTCCTTGTGTCGCAGTGTGTCTGTGTTTTTCCTGGGTTCCATCCAGGTTGCTCACTAGGGATGTTTTGAAGGCACCAGAGAACCATCTCCAGGTTCTTTTATTTTACTCTTGAGAATTTGGATTTTTCTACACTCTCTGAAGGGGAAGCTACTGTTCTTTTCCTTTCAGGGCCAAATGACCTTTGAGGAGGTGGCAGTGCATTTCACGGAGGAGGAGTGGTCTTTGCTGGATCCGGCCCAGAGGGCTTTGCACTGGGAAGTCACGGAGGAGAATTACACAAATTTGGCCTTTGTGGGTAAGTACATAAAAAAATAAGAACATAAGAGGAGCCCTGCTGGATCAGGCCACAGCCCATCTAGTCCAGCATCCCATCACACAGAGTGGCCTATCAATTGCCTATGGGTGTCTCAAGCAGAGACAAGGCCAAACCTCCTCTGCTCTCGAATCCCAGCAGACATCCTACTTGTCTTCCCAGCCAGAAAGATGTACTTAGGCAGCCATTCTAGTAGCCATTGATACATCTTTCATCCATAACTTTGTCTAACTCTTCCTTAAAGCTATTCAGGCTGATTTCTGTCACCACCCATTCTGGCAGCAAATTCCCTCTGGGTAAAGAAATACTTCCCCTTGTCTGATCTGACTCTCCTACTCATCAGCTTCATAGAGTGCCCCCTAGTGTTGTGTGATAGAGAAAATAAGTGTTCTCCATCCGCCTTTTCTATACCATGCATAATTTTATATACTTCAATCAGGTCCCCTCTCAAACGCCGTCTCTCCAGACTGAAGAGGCCTAGGCGTTGCAGCCTGGTTTCGTAAGGGAGGTGTTCCAGACCTTAATCATTCTGGTTGCCCTTTTCTGCACCTTTTCCAGTTTCACAAGATCCTTTATGAGATATGGTGACCAGAATTGTACGCAGTATCATAAATGTGGCCTCACCATAGATTTATATAGAGGCAAAATGACACTGGCTTACTTGTTTTCTATTCTCTTCCTCATTATTCCAAGCATTCAGTTAGCTTTATTTGCTGCTGCTGTGCACTGGGTTGACACCTTCATTGAGGTATCCACCAGAACTATGAGATCCATTTCCTGGTGAGGTGCAGAAAGCTCAGCCCCCATTATAGACATTACTTTGCACTTACTAAGGTTAAAGCACATTTGCCACTTGGTTGCCCAGTCACCCAATGCTAAGAGATCCCTCTGGAACTCTTTGCAATCTCTTTCAGTTTTTACTATCTTGAAAAATTTAGTATCAGTAAACTTTGCTATTTTACTATGTACCCTTCTTCTAGATCATTGATGAATAAATCAAAAATCATTAGTCTTAACACTGAACCTTGGGGGACCCCACTTTTTACCTCTTTCCACCCTGAGAATTGGCAGTTTATTACTATTCTCTGCTTCCTGCCCTTAAGCCAGTCATAAATCCAGGACAGAACCTGTCCTGTTACTCCATGGCTGATGAGTTTACTCAGCAGCCTTTGATGTGGGACTTTGTCAAAAGCCTTCTGAAAGTCCAGATAGACAACGTCTACTGGTTTGCCTTTATCCAAGTGTTTACTGACACTCTCAAAGAATTCCAACATGTTTGAAAGGCATGATTTACCTTTGCAGAAGCCGTGCTGACTTTTGTTCAATAATGGTTGCTTCTCCCTTTGGCTGGATTAATGGTTATGCTGATGAGAGCAATAACTCTGTTGCTGTTTCTCTTAGCGTATGGTCCAATTTTGTTGTGTTGTCTGTTTGCTTGCAGAGAAGCATTCCCAGGCTTTATGTGACTTTACTCTCCCCACCCAGGAGAGTCTGCCTATTAATGCTCTGCTGTCTATTTTAATCATTTTCTCTGTTATTGTATGTTATTACTGTTTTTAGATTGTACGCCAATGGCAGGTTTTACTCTTTTTACTTTTTACTCTTTGATTATTTTACTTTGTACAGCGCTGAGTACATGTACAGCGCTTTAGAAATAAACTAATAATAATAATAATAATAATACTTGTCAAGGAGAGTTGTTGCCGCCTGTTGATGTGACATGGGAGGTGTCTGGTGCTGGAGACCTTCCTCCAGTTTGGTCTTGTGGTTAGAGTGTTGGATTCTTATCTGGAGGTTTCCTGGTTCGATTCCGCAGTGCTTCATGAAGCCAGCTGGGTGACCTTGGGCCAGTAACAGCTCTCTTTTGGAGCTTTCATAGTCCTACTTTCCTCACAGGGTGCATGTTGTGAGGAGAAGTACACAAGGTTTGTCAGCCGCTTTGAGTCCCCTTAAATGGGTGAGAAAAGCGGGGTAGAAATGCCCACTCTTCTCCTTTTCCTTCTTCCTTCTCATCAAGGCTTGGGACCTGGAATGGGAGAGGATAGACTGAGAGATTTTCCCTTGCTTAATATCACCCAGTGGCAGTACAGTGGTTTGAATCCTTGATCTTATTCCAGATTATATCCCAAAATAGGGATCAGACATATGCATGCTAAGTACACATGATGAGAGGACTAGAAAAAATGATATGAAACTTCATATGAAACTGTGAGCCAGTTTGGTCTAGTGGTTAGGGAGCCGGAGTCTTATTTGGGAATACTGGGTTTGATTCCGCACTCCTCCATGAAGCCAGCTGGGTGACCTTGGGCTAGTCACAGCTCTCCTCTGAGCTCTCACAGTCCCACTCACCTCACAGGGTGTCTGTTGTGGGGAGAAGAATAGAAAAGCTTTGTCAGCTACTTTGAGTCCCCTTAAATGGGTGAGAAAAGAAGGGTAGAAAAGTAAACTCTTCTCCTTCAAGGGGGTCTATACAGATTAGATATTAGGAAAAACTTCCTGACATTGAGGGCGATCAGTCAGTGGAATAGGTTGCCATGGGAGGTAGTGGGTTCTCCGGCGCTGGAAGTCTTCAAGCAGAGACTGGACCTACATCTGTCTTGGATGGTTTAGGAAATCCTGCATTGAGCAGAAGGTTGAACTCGATGGCCCTAGAGGTCCCTTCCAACTCTAAGATTCTGTGGATGGTAGATCTCTATTCTGGGATATAATCTGGAATAATATCCATTGTAGAAAGTGCCTGTGTTCCAGCTTGGATTTCTTAATGTAGCTTTGGTCATTGGTTCACCCAGGAAGACAAGTGAGAAGTTGGTCAGCTCACCTCAAACTTCCTAAGAGTTTAAGAAGAAACTTTAGTCATTGTGAACTTGGAGATTGTAACGTACATATATTACAGTAAATAATTATATACTGTAAATTACATACTGTAAATAACTATAGTACAGTAAATTATATACTGTAAAGCTGTTGCTATAGCATACAGAATAATTGTAGCTCAGGGTTAGACTGTTGTTTTCTACAAGTTCTTCATGCTGAATCTTTGGAGAACTCCTGCAATACAAGCTTGATACATTGATTGATTAAACACACTTGGTAGCATCATTGAATGCAGATGGTGAGATAGCTGAATGACCGATTAAACTGGCAACTTCATTATTGTTCAGCTGCATGCAGTTTGGACCATGTTTTTCGAAGAAATTCAGGCAACAATTAGAATATTCCGAATGGCACCAAACAAAAGAACGATCTAGCCTTTACTCTTTGCATTTTATGTAGAACCTCTAGGAAAGCAAATTCAGAAATTATACATGAAGAAGGAAATAAATCAGAGAACAAAATTAATACACTTGCAAATTTATTTAAATTTTTATTCTCCCCCCCCCCCCCCCGGTACTTATTGGTCTCAGGGCAGCTTACAACATTAAAAACCAGTGAACATATAAAATAAATATTAAAACCATAACAATGCTGGAATGCTGGGAGGAAAGCCATTTCCTTATTTAGCCAAAGGCCAGGGCAAAGAGGTGCATCTTCACCGCTGTCCTGAATACATAAAGTGACGATGCCTCACACACCTCAGGAGGGAGATTATTCCACAGTCTGGGAGCCACCACTGAAAAGGCCCTGTCCCAGGTGTCCACCTCCTTTTGCTACTGAGAGGGGGTGGTACAACCACGGTGGCCTCTTGTGAAGATCTTAAAGACCCTATGAAAGAATGACATTGCTAATATCTGAGAATACTGGGTTTGATTCCACACTCTGCCATAAAGCCACCCGGGTGACCTTGGGCTAGCCACAGGTCTCTTCTGAGCTCTCACAGCCCCACCTACCTCACAGGGTGTCTGTTGTGGGGAGAAGAACAGAAAGCTTTGTCAGCTGCTTTTAGTCCCCTTTAATGGGTGAGAAAATTTGGATAGAAAAGCCAACTCTTCTAAAAGTTTTTCTTCCTTTCTTTTTTTTTGGCTAAAGGTTTATCATCCCTTCTATAGGGCACTTGTGTGGAGAGTAGTTTTATCCATACAGCTAGTAAAAAGTGATGTTTATCTATGTAAAGTATTTATAAACAGCTTAATCATCTAAAAAAACCCTGCAGTAGTATAAAGCTAAAAATTGGGATGTTTAGCTTTATATTACTATAATATTAGTATCCCCAGAAATGGTGTGTCTGCTTTTGTTTAGAGAGCGGAATCCTAAGTTGAAACATAAGAAACTCATCAAATCCCTTACCACAGCAGCAAAAGCAGGGATTTCATGGCTCTGGAAAAAAGCCCAAGCCCTTTCATGAGACCAGTGGTTACAGTGGGTGTGGACTATAGTGCTCAGTGCTCTAATCACAAACCAGCAAATGAAGATGAAGGAAGCCCAAAAAACCAAGCATAGTTTCTGCGAAGATGGTCCTCACTACTGGCGTCTGCTAAAACAAAGGCTGCATTCATACCTGTTTTAATCTAGTTTCAGTCCAGTTTCAGAGCAACAGAACACACGAGGAAAGGGTCAAGCTATTTTATTTCTGCATTATTTAACTCAGAAAATCCACCTTTAGGTTAGATAAAATAATAATATAATAATAATAATATTTATTTGTATACCGCCCTGTGGCGAACCAATCCGGGCGGTTGACAACAATAAATATAAAAACATCATATAAGAATAAAACATTATGGTCCCTCCCCCCCCTTAAAAAGTATTAAACAATATGACAAATTAAAATACAGTATCAAAAATATAAGACAAAATATAAAACATAATTAAATGGGCCAACAGCCCTAATATCCCTCCGGAGCTCCTCAACCAACATTTATTATGGGTCCACGAGGGGAATGAGGGGGTCAGGAAGCCCGAGCTGGGATGGTTTATCTAGGGAAAATTAATCTGGAAAGGCCTGCCGGAAGAGAGCCGTCTTGACAGCTTTTTTAAAGCTGTCAAGTGATGTCAACTGACGGATCTCATCCGGCAGGTCGTTCCAGAGTTTGGGGGCGACAGCAGAGAATGCCCTCTGGGAGGTCGCCGCAAGCCTGGATTTTACAGGCTGCAGTAAATTCCTCCCAGAGGAGCGGAGAGCGCGGGGAGGATTGTATGGGAGAAGGCGGTCCCTGAGATAGCTTGGACCCAAGCCATTTAGGGCTTTAAAGGTAATAACCAACACCTTGTACCGGGACCGGAAGCTAATAGGCAGCCAGTGTAAGGACCTAAGAACCGGAGTAATGTGGTCCCTCCTAGATGTACCAGAAACAAGCCTGGCTGCCATATTTTGTACCAGCTGAAGCTTCCGAACCAAGTACAGGGGTAGCCCCAGGTAGAGCGCATTACAGAAGTCCAGGCGTGAGGTTACCAGTGCGTGCACAACAGTTTCGAGGTCCTTTACTTCCAGGAAAGGGCGCAGTTGGCGTATCAGCCGAAGCTGATAGCAGGCGCTCCTGACCGTCGCATTTACCTGATTTATCATCAGGAGCGACGAGTCAAGGAGTACCCCCAGACTGCGAACACAGTCACTGGAGGAGAGCATGACCCCATCCAGGACTGGAAGTTGCAATCCAATTCTTGGTTTCGGGGCCGCTACTGTGAGCACCTCCGTCTTGTCTGGATTCAGTTTCAATCTGTTTTTCCTCATCCAGCTCATTACCGCTTGAAGACATTCATTGAGCGAAGAGATGCCATTGGAATTCGAGGCCGACGAGCGAGACATGGAGAAATAGATTTGGGTGTCATCAGCGTACTGATAGCACCCAGCACCATAACTCCGTATTATCTCACCCAGCGGCTTCATATAGATGTTAAATAACATCGGGGACAGAATAGCCCCCTGAGGAACCCCACAAGTGAGGTTCCTCTTACTGGAGCTACAGTCCCCGAGCAGCACCCTCTGGGACCGACCCGAGAGGAAGGACCGGAACCACTGCAAAGCAGTGCCCCCGATACCTAACCCCCTCAGGCGGTCCAAGAGGATGCCGTGATCTATAGTATCGAAAGCCGCTGAGAGGTCTAAAAGCACCAACAGGGTCACACTACCCCTGTCGATGCTCAGACGCAAATCGTCGGTCAAGGCAACCATGGCAGTCTCAACCCCAAAGCCTGTCCTAAAGCCGGTTTGAAATGGGTCTAGATAATCGGCTTCATCCAAGACAGCTTGGAGCTGAAGAGCGACCGCCCTCTCAACCACCTTGCTCAGAAATGGCAGGAGTGACACAGGCCTATAATTTCTCATATCCAGGGGGTCCAGGGAAGGTTTTTTCAGAAGCGGCCTAACAGCCGCTTCCTTTAAACAAGATGGAACGTGTCCTTCCCTGAAGGATGCACCAATGATATCCGTAAGGAATCTCATCAATGCATCCCCCCCCTGGACGGCCAGCCATGATGGGCAAGGGTCGAGAGGGCAAGTCGTCTTCCTCATCTTGCCAAGCAGCTTGTCCACGTCCTCGGTACTCACAGATTGCCACTGATCTAGTATAATTACATCGGCGGGATCACTGGACGCCTCATCTATCGACTCTGTTTCAATGGTGGCATCTAAGTCGGCTCTTATCTGAGAGATTTTGTCTGCAAAGAAATTATTGAATGCGTCACAGCAGGCCGTAGTCGGGTTAAGTAAGGGATTTGGCGCAGGGGGCACCTGCGTCATCTCCCTCACCACCTTAAACAGCTCTGCTGGACGAGACTCTGCAGACGCAATCCGTGCAGAAGAGAAAGCTCTCTTAGCTGCACGTATTGCCTCCCGATAGCAACAAAGAAAGTTCCTATGGCGAGTTCTGTCAGATAAGAGACGAGTCTTCCGCCACCTGCGCTCTAGCCGTTGTCCAAACCGCTTCATCCTCCTCAACCCTGGTGTAAACCAAGGCCTCCGATTAGGAGCGGGATGGCAAGGGCGCTTGGGAGCGATCATGTCGATAGCCCTGGTGAGATCGGTGTTCCAGGTACTAACCAGAGCATCGACAGGATCACTGGCATTCCCAACCATTAAACCCTCTAAGGCTTTCTGGAATCCAATTGGATCCATCAGCCTTCGAGGGCGGACCATTCGAATGGGCCCGCCACCCCCAGAGGAGCAGGAATTGGCTCTCAGTTCTGTCTTGACCAGGAAATGATCCGTCCATGACAATGCGGAGGTGCTTACCACCTCCGCCCACGGATATGCCTGTTCGGTACAAAACACCGCATCGAGAGTATGACCCGCACAATGTGTAGGCCCGTTGACCAGCTGGGATAGGCCCATGTTTGTCATGGTATCCATGAACTCCCGAGCCGCACCTGTTAAGTTGGTCTCGAGCGGGATGTTGAAGTCCCCCAAAACTAAAAGTCTGGGGGTCTCCAAGATCAGCTCAGAGACCAGCTGTGTCAGCTCGGTCAGGGAGTCTGCTAGACAACGGGGTGGCCGGTAGACTAGCAAAATTCCCAATCTATCCCTGGTCTTCAGGCTAAGGTACATACACTCAAACTGGAATGTATTCCGAACAGGTATCCTAGCCAAGGTCAAGGTGTTCTTATGAACCAGAGCCACTCCACCCCCCTGCCCACTTCCCCTCACCTGCTCACTGACAGAGTACCCGGCTGGGAGGGCCTGCGCCCATATAGCAGCACTGTCCTCCCCCAGCCAGGTCTCTGTGAAGCAAGCCAGGTCAGCATCCTCATCCAGGAGAAGATCCTGGATGATATGGGTCTTATTTTTCACCGACCTGGCATTGCAAAGAAGCAAGGTGAGGGTCTGTGGAATGGTTGGTCCGCTCTCCAAGCCATTCTGGGAAACAGGGGGAACTGGAGGCGGGATAGCTTTCAGACAGCGATCCCGTCTTCTTTTGTAAATAGAAAGAAAATGACTGGTCATTTTGCTGATGTGTTGTCTTACTCCGAAAGTGGGCTGAAACTGAATTAAAACCTTGGTGTGAACACAGCAAAACTTAACGCTGAGACCAAATTCCACTGACCCATCTGCTTTTAGGAGCTTTAGTTTACAATAATCTTTTCTGCACTTAGCCTTATAACATTCCTGTTCAACTTCCAAGTGCTAATGGACAATAGCCTTTATCCAGGTTTTATGTAATTTGAGTTTTTGTTATTTCCATTGTTTATTTTTATTTATTTATTTATTCAGTTACATTTCTATCCCGCCCCATACTCGAAGGTCTCTGGGTGGGTAACAATCGTTAAAACAACAGATTAAAAACAGGATATACATTAAAAGCAAGTTGAAGTTGTTATTTGCAAAGTGCAATCAATTAATCTGTCATGTTTTCTTACCACATGGAAATAAATTATTATTTTTTTAAATGGGTGGTGGTGGTGGTGTTGGGGGAGCCAGGAAAATAACAGAACACAATAGAAACTAGCTGGGGGTAAAGAATCTGTCACCTGGATGACCAGGTTTTCAGCAGGTGCCTCTTTCAAGTGCCTTTTTAAAATTGCATTTGAATTGCAGCATGGGTGCGGCCTCTGTGTAAAGGAATCTGTGTATTTATTTATTTGTTTGTTTGTATTTCTATCAAACCCTATACCCGAAGATCTCAAGGCGGGTAGCAATGCTTAAAATTCAGCACATTAAAATAAAACAATCTATATTAAAACAGTAATATCTACAACAACGTTTTAAATCCAGGATGTTAAAACAAACCAAATACTGTATATATTAAGAACAGTGTAGAGAGATATTCACCCAGTTGCTCCTTCTATAACTCATGTAGGCAAAGAGTGAACTTTTCTTTATCCAAAGATATTTAGTCACACATGGCCTGGGCAGGCAAGCGGAAAGGTCATGAGAACAGAATAGAGGTGAGAAACCTCAGAAGGCATTAGCAGAGAGAAGAAAGGTAGGACCATGGAAAAGTTGGTTGAGCTTTTTCTTCAGCTATTTCTAGTCCTTATTGTTGCTTCTTTTCTCATGCTTTCCCCACAAACAGATGATGTTCAGGAGTCTGAAAATTATCCTGACCTATCCTTGGTGTCACCAGAAAGAAACTTTTATGAAGAAGAGAATGAGATGTTCCCAAACCATATCATATCACAGAGTGACAAGGGAAGTCAACTGAAGTCTGAAGAGGAAGACTTCATAATATCAGAGATGAATGGGTCCTATGAGCTTCCTGTTGAGTGTAAGGAGTATGAGAAGAGCTTCTGCTGGTCATCAGAGCTGTCCATACATCAGAGAATTCACACAGGAAACAAACCGTATGAATGTAAGGTGTGTAGAAAGAGGTTCAAGCGATGGTCAGAGCTTAGTTCGCATTTCAGGACTCACATGGGAGAGAAACCATACTCATGTAAGGAGTGTGGAAAGATCTTCAGGCGACTGCCATATCTTTTCCAGCATTTCTCAACTCATGCAGGAGAGAAACCATACTCATGTAAGGAGTGCGGAAAGACCTTCAGAGGATCATCAGAGCTTACATCACATTTCAGGATTCATACGGGAGAGAAACCATATAAATGTAAGGAGTGTGGGAAGAGCTTTAGTGGGTCATCACAGCTAACAGTACATCACAGAATTCACACAGGAGAGAAACCATATAAATGTAAGGAGTGTGGAAAAAGCTTCAGAGGATCATCAGAGCTTACTTCACATTTCAGGATTCACACGGGTGAGAAACCGTATGAATGTAAGCAGTGTGGGAAGACCTTCAGAGGGTCGTCACAGCTGACTGTACATCATAGGGTTCACACTGGAGAGAAACCATATAAATGTAAGGAATGCGGAAAGAGCTTCACTCAATCGTCATACCTTACAATACATTTTAGGACTCATACAGGAGAGAAACCATATGAATGTAAGGAGTGTGGAAAGAGCTTTAGTCGATCATCAGATCTCACTGCGCATTTCAGAACTCACACGGGAGAGAAGCCGTATGAGTGTAAAATATGTGGGAAGAGCTTCAGTGGGTCATCGCAACTGACTGTACACCACCGAATTCACACAGGAGAGAAACCATATAAATGTAAGGAGTGTGGGAAGAGCTTCAGCGGGTCATCACAGCTGACTGTACATAACAGAATTCACACAGGAGAGAAACCATATGAATGTAAGGAGTGTGGAAAGTACTTCAGGAGGTCATCACAGTTGACTGAACATCACAGAATTCACACAGGCGAGAAACCATATGAGTGTAAGGAATGTGGAAAGCGCTTCAACTGCTCATCACATCTTAATTCACATTTCAGGACTCACACAGGAGAGAAACCATATGGATGTACAGTGTGCAGCAAGAGATTTAGTTCTTCATCAAGACTTGTGTCGCATTTGAGAACGCATACGGGTGAAACCGTTTAAATGTGAAGACTGTGGATTGAGCTTCAGTATTTCATTCCTTACAGGGTGTTACAGAATCCACACAGAAGAAACCATGTGCATGTGAGGAGTGTGGAAGAAACTGCAGCAGTTGTGGAGCATTTAAGGAGCAACAAAGAGTCCCCGTGGAGGACAAATCATATATATAAACATTTTCTTAGAGTAGCAATATTTTAGCCTTTTCGATTTGTCCATGGGGATCAAATTACCAACTTTTGCTGAATTATGGAGAAACCAAGGGAGTTCCAGGAGAACATCTACTTCTGCTTTATTGACTAAGACACCTTTGAATGTGTGGGTCACAACAAACTGTGGCCAGTTCTTAAAAGAAATAGGAATACCTGACCACTTTACCTGTCACCTGGGGAACCTGTGAGTGGGTCAAGAAACAACAGAAAAAGGCACAGAACAGCTGATTGCTTCAATATTGGGAAAAGAGTATGACAAAGGTGTTCATTGTCATCCTTTTTATTTAACTTATATGCTGAGTGCAAAATGTGAAATGCCAGGTGGAATGAATCAAAAGACGAAATTAAGATTGCTGGGAGAAATATCAAAAGCTTCAGTTATGCTGATGGTATCACTCTGATGGCAGAAAGTGAAGAAGAATTAAGGACTCTTGGCTTTTCTCCCCCGCTTTTCTCCCCCATTTAAGGGGACTCAAAGTGGCTAACAAAGCTTTCTGTTCTTCTCCCCACAACAGAACACCCTGTGAGGTAGGTGGGGATGTGAGAGCTCAAAAGAGAGCTGTGACTAGCCCAAGGTCACCCAGCTGCCTTTGTGGAGGAGGGGTGAATTAAACCGGTTCTTCCCAGATAAAGGGTCTGGCTCCCTAACCACTAGACCAAAGCTGACTTGAAGGGCAACATGAAAGACCTCCCATCCAAGGCTATGGCATCTGGTCTGATCACTTCCTGGCAGAGAAAAGAAGAGTTGGCTTTTCTACCCCACTTTTCTCACCCATTTAAGGGGACTCAAAGCAGCCAACAAAGCTTCTGTTCTTCTCCTCACAACAGACACCCTGTGAGGTGGGTGGGGCTGTGAGGGCTCAGAAGAGAGCTGTGACTAGCTCAAGGTCACCCAGCTGGCTTCATGGTGGAGGGCGGAATTGAACCAGGTGCTCCCAGATAAGAGTCTGGCTCCCTAACCGCTAGACCAAACTGGCTCACCAAGGAAGAAATGGAAGCTGTATCAGATTTTATTTGAAACTTGCACCTTGGGAGGGAAGGTATAGCAAACCTGGGCAGCCTATTAAAAACCAGGGCCATCATCTTGCCTGCAAAAGTGAAAATGGGTCTATCTCTCAAACCGGGTGCAGAAATTGCTGCGGTTTGCGTGTTTCTCCTGAAAGTTCATCTTTTGGTTTGCTCAAATAGCCTTACCTCCGTTGAAGCTTCTGGAACCAAAAGGAATGTCCGATGGCAGAGAGGCAGATGTCCGTATGCTAAAATAAAGTGGATCCCAGAGTGCCAGGAGGCATTAGAGACATTGAAACTGCTTTCCATGACAGAATCCATACGCTGGCCTAAGCAAAGCTTACATCATTTAGGAAGTTGCCAGAGTTGTTGCAACCACGTAGCTCTACTCCAAAAGGAAATATGTCAGTGTCGGAGGTCGTGTGCTTACCTCTCACGCAAAATAATCATGGTGTAGTGGAAATCCTGGTGCAGCAGCCATTCAGCAAGCCTTAGTAATGTGGAGATCCCATGTGTGTGGAGGGTGTAGACCCATTTGAGGAATGGATAAACCATTGTAATCTGGAGGCATTCAGGACCTCAGAAAAGCTGAGTGCAAGTCAGATAAGAAGGGCCCCCAAACACGCTCTTTCTCAGCTGCTGCAGGATGTTAGTCTAAAGGTAACAGTAACTGATATGACATTTACTCCTAAAGAGCTGTGACTGGCAGTCATGACACACAGCCAAACCTCAAAAGAAGAAGAGCTGGCTTTTCTCCCCTACTTTTCTCCCCCATTTGAAGGAACCCAAAGTGACGGGCAACCCTCTTCTCGCTGTAGGTGGGGCTGTGGGTGCTCAGAAAGCGAGCTGTGACTAGCCCAAGGTCACCCAGCTGACTTCATGGAGGAGAGCAGAACCAAACCCGGTATTCCCAGATAAAGAGACCAGCTGCCTAACCAGTAGACCAAACTGGCTCAATAAGAAGAAGACTTAGTACTGCGAAATGTAAAATACATTTTGGGTACAGACAAATGGTATGTCCCCACCCCCCACGACACTACAATGTTAAAATTAGGCATACCCTATAAGGGGGAGAATTTGACATCCCTGAAGGTATGAGGCCATGGTGTTTGAGTGGCTGGGCATTTGGGACTTGTGAAGCCATGATGGTTCTGGTGGGAGAGCATTCACGGGGACGTTGAAAAATACATCCAGAACTCTACTGAATGTGCAGTGGCAAAAAAGCCAAATGGGTTATTGCAGCCTTTTGCCACTCCTCCGAAGCCTTGGCATTATTTGAGCATGGATTTCATTTCTGATCTGCCCTCCTCCTGCAGTTACATTGCAATATCTGACTCTGTCTGGAAATTCTGCTTGAAGAGAATTGTGCCATCAGTCCTGGGAGTGGCTTAGCGGTGGTAGCCTAGACCACCACCTCCTTTGGCAGCCCCTTCTGCCTGGCTGAGCACTGTTACCCTGGCGGGGATGTTTCTTTTCAGGACTGGTCCTTTTTTTGTCGGCTGCTCTGGATTTGATCTGGTTTTAGCTGCACCGGAGGCTATAAAGAACGGTTGCTTGTGGCGTCATTTATTGAAAGCTCTGCTGGAGAACTGTGGTTTAGTGGTGGCAGCCTAAACCACCCTGCCCTCTGGCTGAATCTCCAGCCTGACTGGGCATTGATTCCTTGGAGAAGGTCATCTGAATTGGAATACAAGGCTACCAGTCAAATAGGAGAACCAGCAATGAAAAAGAGGAAGAGAGAACATAAAAACCAACAGTAAATTTTAACAACAGTTTACCAAAATCGAGTGGAGGGCCTTCTTGGTGGGGTGGAGGCTACTTAAAGCAGTAAAGAGTGGACCTTGTATATTGTCAAAACTTTTTTTAAAGAGTGTTCTATTGAGTTTATTGATGTTTATGTTTTTATGATGTGACCCACCCTAGGGCCATTTGGTGAAGGGTGGGATATAAATAAACAATGAGTAGTCATAGATTTATTATCATAAGCTATGCGCTTTACTGGCTGCAAAACTGGGTAAACTGTTCATTCAAACATATGTCGTGGTCCGGATTCACGACTCGGCTCAGGGAAATAACTTGGCAGCTGCTGGGGAGCTGCTGCGATACACTGGCTGTTATGATGGATTTACCCCTGTATCCACTGATCTGGTTACCGCGGTTTCAGTTTCCCGCGGTGATCGGATCAGCCTCTCCACCTCCCAAGGACCCATTAGGCCTACATTAAGGTCTTCTGAGGCCTGGGGCAGGCAGAAAATGGCCCGAAATGGTGTGCGATTTCCCATAACGCCTTTGAAATCCCGCAGTGCATTTCTCAGCATCTGCTATTATCCACAGTTTACCTTATCTGTGGTGGAGTCTGGAACGAATCCCCCATGGATACAGGTGTCTGACTGTATCTGAGAATAACCTGTAACATTTCTTTCAACTTGCTCTTGTAACACCAAGGCTCTGTGGGCTCACTCTGACACAAAAGTTGTTTATGCCTTATGTACCAGGATGTGCCCGAATTCATATTTAAGGAGGAGGTCCCACAAGAGTGTGAAGTCTCAAAAAATGAGTTCATTCCATCTTGTGCCCTAAAATGGATTAAGTTGTTGCAGGTGTGACCAGCCCCTAAGAGACACATTTCATGTGTGCATTCAATTGGTTCCTGTATTATCTTTTCCACTTCTTTCATCAGGGTGAATTATGGTTCTTTGTCTCCGTTAGTAATAAATTTTCTTGTGTCCTTAAGCAAAGACCAAAGCCCTTCAAAACATATGATACAAACAGACCCAATATTCAAAGAAAGGCAAAAAAGGGGTGGTCTGTAAAACAAATTGTCAAGGCTGGAAACACCCTTCTCTCCCTTAAAAGAGAGAAGAATTATTTATATGGGTAATAATATAAATTACCGAATATGAAAGATCCAGATCTTCTAAATCTAATGTTAGGTGGCAACAGAAATGGGATAAAATACTGCTTGAGTCTAGGGAGGAGACAGATGTTAAAGGAAGCAATAAACTCAATTCATTGTTTGAATATAACATTTGTAAATATTAAAAAGTTAGCTCCAATCCATTCCACAGAAGAGGGTGAGTGGGGTGTGTTAGTGCACTGTAATATTTTGAATATAAATTGAGACTGGCGTGAGATTGAGTTCTGTGAAATATCTTGGTGTTTTTGTATGTGTAAAAGGAACAATATATATTTTTAAAAGACTAGAAACAGCCTTAAGAAAGATTATCAAGTAGCAGAGGATATCCTCAAACATCAACAAGCTATGATGAAAAAAAATTAGTTGCTGTACATACAGCAGGGATGCGGTATAAATATTAGAAAACACAGAAGCAAGGAAAGCAAGAGAATTTCAAAAAACTTGGCCCACAAATCAAACTAGCTATCAAGAGACACATAGGATCCACTTATGGAAAAGTCAGCACTCTGCACAAGAAGCAACTTGAGAGTAAACAAAGATCAGTCAGGAACCCAACAAAGGAAGGATTTTCACAGCTGAATCCATGGCTGTTTTTGAACGAGCCACGAAGACCCCATAGGTACTTGATTGGTACGGATCTCTGCACCCAAGACTCCTTAAGGACTGATTAGGACCTCATTCTGAATGTGCTGTACCCACGAGTGCCAGTGAAATCCAGATTTGGTGGGATCTTTGGGGCCTTAAATCCTGATTGATACTAGACCCCTTTAATGGTATCTTCCATGCGGACGCATGGGGTCTTCACCATGGGCCTTTTTGCACATATCTCTCTTAATCCAGATTTAGAAGATCTGGATCTTTTGTATCTGGTCCTCGTGGAATCCTGTCCTTAAAGTTCCACATCATGGTGAGGGCCCCATGTGTCCGCACGGGCCATCTAGCACCTAATAGCAATGGGTGATAAACAGGGCCATGGACGAATGCCATAGTACCTATCCTGGGGCTCTGGATTGAAGACCCCATTAAAGGGGTCTAGTGTTAATCTGGATTTAAGGGCCCAAAGATCCTGTTAAATCTGGATTTTGCTGGTGCTTAAGTGTATAGCACGTTCAGAATGGAGTCCTAATGGGGCCTTTAAGGAATTGTGTGTGCAGAGGGTCCTCCCCCCCAGTACAAACACTATTATTTTAAACATATTGTATATTGTTTTATATTTGTTTAATGTCTTTTAATGTATAGTTTATTTTAATCTGTTACCCACCCAGAGACCTTCGGGTATGGGGCGGGATAGAAACGTAAATAATAAATAATAAATAAATAAGGTATGTAGCTGATCCATACCAACTGCATACCTATTGGGTTTCTAATGGATTCCTAATGGGGTCTTTGGTGCAAGGACTGGATTCCAATGATGATCGCATCTCAAAGATCCAGATCTTCTAAATCCAGATAACAGAGGTAAGTGCAAAAAACAGCCCATGTCAGTGCTGGAAGAGTGGGAGGTCTTCATGAAAAACCATCCCTCTGCCCACCCATAACCCACCTCAGATTAAACCTTGAAAATTAAAACTAAGTAATGGGCTGAAATGACCTTAGGTGCTGGCAAAGTTTGGATAAAGTTTAGTTCCTTTCTGAGGAGAATAGTCCACAAAAGAAACTGAAACGCAGATCATACCACAGTTGCAAAGCTTGTGTGAGCTTTTCAGCCAGATCTCCATTCATCTGAAAGCTAGGAACAAAAGTTCATTGGCTGTATGTGCTCTTTTACAGTATTCTATGGAGTGCTCTGAAAAGCACCCCCAGGTAGCTCCGGAACATGGAGGTATGCTGTCTGCCCACCTCCCATGTTTCGGAAAAAGCTCCTGGTTCCTCATTTACCAATTAAATGATGCTACTAGAGATCTGGATTAAGGGTTTCTTAATCCAAACCTTAATCCAAATCAGGCTCCATCTAATGTAGATGTAGCCATACAATTTGGGAGAGGGGACTACTCGATCCACACTAATATGTTGATGGGAGGCCCAGAATGTGGACTGCATGGACCCTTAATCCAGATTAAGGGACTTTGCAAAAAGAGCCTGAAATACATTTTGGTGTTTGATCTCTCAGAATGGGAGATGGGCTGAAGAAGGATTAAAGTAAAGGTGTAATTTAGGGAATTTGAGAGAGAGAAGTAAGGAAATAACAAGCAAAGATTGACTGTTGAAATTACTATTGGCAGTAACGCCATCTGCCTTAGAGAGAACCTTATTTTGAAGCCAAATAATAGGGGTGTGCTGGATCTGAGTGCCTGTTCCTGTGTAGGGGTATGCATGAATATTCATAACATTTGCTATTCTAACAAATTCAGACAAATTCAAACATTCCTATACGAATCAAATGTTACAACATTGGTACATTGACATTTGTGCGAATATGGACATTTCGGAACATTCGTACAAAGCTTTAGAACATTTGTGAAATGGGGAAGTGGGGAAGCGGCTGCACCAGTAACATGTGCAACGGATCCAGAGTGAATTTGACATTTTTTGAGAGTGGATTCAAAGTGGATTCAGGGCAGATTTGATGCTTTGCTTTCAGAGTGGATATATATCAGATGTATATTGGATATGTATGCATTCATATTGGTTATTCATACAAATTCATATGCATATATTTGTATCACATAGAATCCTACCACATTCGTGGGGGAATCTATTTGAATGGATATTAATTCTCTTACATTTGATACAAATTGAATGAAAAAAACCCTCATTCATGTACATTCCTACTCCAGTGTCTTTCCACACTGGTCATTCCTGGAATCAAACTTTAGTTTTAGAGACAACGCTTCCTACTTGAGGCAGCTTGTGAGGAACAGATGGAAGTATCTGCAGGAAAAGAAATGGTTCTCTTTGATTTTGAAATAAATTGGGTGCAAATAAATATTTCACACGTTGATTCCACCCCACCCCCCAAGTTTCTTAATTCAGCTACAGGAACATAAGATGTTGCTGGAGCCCAAGTGATATGGAACCTTCCTTTGAAGACAAATAGTGGATGGTAAGTGGACTGTGCTGCTTCATGAATCTCCATGAATGACACTGAATCTTCAAGGCCTTTCATTTTAAATGCTCCTTTGTATTCAGGTCTGGTCTCAGGAGAATGATGTAGACCTTAGGAACGAAGATGCAGCCCAGGAGACCAGCACTGGAGGCCAGGATAGAGAAGATCTGCACGGCCACCATATATTTCCCCTTGGCACTCAGGTAGGTGGGCACAAAGGAGATCCAAACGCTGCAGAAGACCAGCATGCTGAAAGTGATCAACTTGGCTTCATTGAAAGCCCCAGGAAGCTTCCTAGCTAAGAAGGCCACTGTGAAACAGATGGCAGCCAAGAAGCCCAGGTAGCCAAGAGAACCATAAAACATGAAGACTGAGCCCTCATTGCAATACAGGATTATTTGATCAACTTGAGAGTTCAGATCAGAATCAGGGAAAGGTGGGTAAACTCCCAACCAGATGGCACAGATAATGATTTGAATGCCAGAACAGGAAATGACAATTGCATTTGCTAATGGCTTGCCCAACAACTTCCTTGCACAGTTGCCTGGCTTGGTGGCCAGGAAGACCAGGACCACAGTGATTGTTTTGGCCAGCAAAGAAGAGATGGCAAAGGAGAAGATGATGCTGAAGGCTGTTTGTCGGAGGAGACAAGTCACTTTCCTTGGCTGTCCAACGAAGAGGAAAGAGGACAAGAAAGAGAGCAGGAGTGCAACGAGGAGGATATAAGAGAGGTCCCGGTTGTTGGCTCTGACAATTGGGGTTTCCAGGTATTTGATGAAAATTACTAACACAAAGCCTGTGGTTAAGGACAAGAAAATGGCTAAGGAAGCCAAGGTAATGCCCAATTTTTCTGCATAGGTCAGGAAGGTTATTGTTTTGGGAATACATTGATTCTGGGCCTTGTTTGGATACTGATCTTCTGAGCATTTGGTACATTTGTCTGCATCTGAGAAGAGATGAAATAAGAAAACATGATTATTTCCACAAATCAACTTTGATCCCCAAGAATAGTGTTCTGTCAGGAGCTCTTCACCTGAGCCCAAGGCTGCTTCTACTTAGGCAAAAAGAAAATGCTGGCAACTTGTTGGTATGGTGTCTGAACTGCCAGCCCTGATACCATGCTGGGATTCTGGCCATATCGACTAGTGAATACAACTAATTCAGGAGATCCCACACTATTTTTGTTTAGCTGACATGGAGACACCAACCAGGGGGTAATACCTGTTCAGGTTCCAACACAATTGATTTGAAAGGAACTCCCTGGAGCTTTTCTTTTTTTATTATGCACAGGTTATGATCCCCAGGAATGTCCTATGTAATCAATACTATAGGAACTTCTTGAATGTCAACTTAAGTACCACTTTGATGGGTTTAGAAATTCAATCTTCATGTTCAGACTTGGTTTTTCCTCTCACTGTGGAAAAAGACAGTGAATTGGAATAGAGACAGCAGGCAAAGGTAGTAGGGATGCACACAAAAAATTTTTGTATTCAATTTGTATCAAATCGAATGCAAGAAAATAAAAACTTGTTCAAATAGATCCCCTTCCAACGTAGTAGGATTTGAATTTGATACCAATGTTCAGTCCCATATGTGGATCCATACAATCCAGATGAATAGATACAAATCCCATATGAATCCCATACGAAGCTTCATATGAATATATTGAAACATTTGATTTGAATTTGAATGTCAATCTTCAAATGTCCCAACATTCAATTTGAATTCAAATATCTGAATTTGTACAAATTTTGAATGTTACAAATATTTGCACACATCCCTAAAACGTAGCTTTGGTGCAGGTTTAGTAGCATTAGGTGAGAGGTAGACCGTGGCAGAAACAGGAGAATCTTCCCCTTAAGTTATTGCTGTGTTCATACCAGATCACTGAGGGCATCACTGGATTAAGGTAAAGGATGGAGACCCCTGGGAATGTAACAAAGCTTCCTATGAATGTATAGAAACATTTGATTTGTATTCAAATGTCAGTCTTCGAATGGATCAACATTTGATTCAAATCTGAATGCCCAAATTCAGACAAATTTGTACGAATTTTGAATGTGATGAGTATTTGCGCACATTCCTATGTCACATGGGAAATCACATACCATCTTTGGCAGAGATGGTGCCTTCAGCACAGCGAACGCAAGCGTAACAGCAGATCAGCTTTCCCTTTTCTTCCACTTTGACATAGCCAGGGAGACAGCTGGGGACGCATCTAGAATAACGAAGGGTCTTAAAAAAGAAAAATACCCACAGAAAAAAAAAAAGAATATCAGAAGCCACTTCAGGAGAAGACCCATAGAGGAGGAGAATTTTTCAAGGGGCAACCAGTCACAGGTCCAGGACTGGCATCTAGTTCTCTGATGCCAGGTTTTGTACTAGTCACTTTGCTAAGGTTCTAATAAAGAAGTATGGAAAACACATCAAAGGAGCAAAAGGTCTCACACACAGGGATGTGCATGAATGCAATTTTTGGGATTCAATTCAATTCAAATAGAATATCTGAAGATTCAAATTTATTCGAATGTTTAAAATTTGAATGTATTCACATTTGATTAGAATAGAATACATTCAAATCTATTTGTACGAATTTTCAATTCTAGAACCCAGTCTATGTGAGGATAATTGAAGTCCCCCATTATAACTACCATATCTTTATGGGATACCTCCTGTACCTCCTTTTCCAAATGTTGATCTCCTTTGGGCGTTTGGTTGGGAGGATGATGGCATGTCCCTATTGTTAGGCTTCCTTTTTGGCTTGGTATTTTTACCCACACTGCTTCTGTGGAAGAGTCAGACTCACCTGGATATTCCAGTTTGCAAGATTCTATCTCTTCTTTAATATACAAGGTTACACCACCTCCACGTCGCCCTTCCATTTCTTTCCTGTACAGTTTGTAACCTGGAATGACTGTATCCCATTGGTTTTCACTGGTCCACCAGGTTTCAGTTATGCCAATAATATCAATCCTATTATCCATAACTAAGCTTTCTAGCTCCCCTATTTTAGCTCAAAGACTTCTGGTGTTTGCATATGTACATTTGTATTCACTTCTTCGGTCCAAATCCAGCCGTCGAGGAACATGTAAATCCTTAAACTGCCCCTTGCACTGTTCTGCTTGCATACTATTCACTAATCACCCACTTAGCTCACCATTATGTGCATATTTCCAGCCCTCCACACTCAAGGGTGCACTTTCTCAAACAGAGAAAGAAAGACTCTATAAGCTCAACTATAAATGATATAAAAGAGACAGCCTCTGCGGCTTTTGACAGAGCAATAGAGGTTCAGATTAATGTGGATGATACGGTGGTGGAGATCAAACTACGTGAACAAGACCTTGACCTTCAATGTAGATCCTGCAGGAACAACATACACCTTTGCAGGCTTGTGAAGGTTGTGCACAAGGTAAAATGATTGACTTTTTGATTGAATGGTGGGCCACTCTATACCCTGAACTTCAAATCCAAAAATCGGATATAGCAAGAGCGCACTGCACCTTATGCTCCAAATCCCTTCCTGATAAACCACCCAGAGACTTGATTATAGCCTTTGAATCCTTCAATACCAAATGCATGGTTATGAAAGCCATGACATCAGCAAGTAACCTGCTTATGCACGAGGGCAAACAGATTGCATTCTACCAGGACCTGGCCTCTGAAGTTTTAGATAAAAGAAGTGCATTCCGCCCTGTTACTCTTAAGTTGCAGAAACAAGGGACCAAGTACAGATGGGGGTTACCATGTTTCTTGGTAATTTTTGGTAAAAATAGGCGCCAACATAAAGCTGCTACCTTAGAGGAGGCAGAGCACATCTGGAGTCTGCTGAACCCAGGAGCAACCTATACAGATAACACTGCAGCATCTCCTCTGCGTGAAGAATAGAATACAACAGCTCCTTCTGCAGCTGAAGATCGTTGGCATACCAAAATACCACAGCCACGGCAAGCCAAAAGTCTCAATGCCTGGAAAGACCACTGCATACTCAGTTTATTTCACCATGGATCTGAAAAACCCTCATCGTAAGACCTGAAGCTAACAGTATCTCAGCCTTCTAATCCTCATAGGCTCTCACTATGACTTCTAACATGTAATCGGAGCTAAATTCAAATAAGTTAAGATGATTAAGCCTCATCCCCACGGCATCGTTATCTCGAATTCAAAACGTTTTGAGTTCTTCTTGGCCAGACGGCAGTTCGGCTTAACACGCTTCTTCCGTGTTAAACCACGTTAAACCGTTTTAAAATAAATCCTGATTTCAACAGGTCTCACACCGGATTGTGCGCTTGATACGTGTTTCATTTTTTTCTGTGTGGACAGTACCGTTTCAGGGATGAGATTGCGTGTTCAGGGTTTCCCTCCTCCAATTGCAATCTACCCAATGGCTGTCCGTATTCTGCGGACGTCATTGGGGGGGTGGGGGTGTTTCCCTGCCTGATCTGAAGCAAAAACTTTTTTCGGATCACTTCTTCTCTTGCAAGCCTGAACTTCTTGGAGCAGCCTTCACACAGCAGCGCTACAGCTCTGGAGTGCGTGTGGAGAGTTGGGGGGGGGAGAGATGGAGAGGAGGGGATTGGGCAGGAGGGAGGCTATCAGCGTTTTGGATTCCCCTGGGGTGGGCAAGAAGAATTTGGCTGAGGGAGCCTGGCCACAGAAAGCCTAGCTAGTCTGCCCCTCCTGGGGAGGGAGCGAACCGGTAGACACACACACACACAGGCAGGCTTTCATGACAGCTATAAAATCAGACACCCTCACACATGTTTAGGATTCCCTCCCCCAGTAGCTTGCTTCCAAAGAGTGATTTCATTGAAAGAATCCAGCCTCGAAACAGCCACTACCTCCAAAGCTACACTGTAGCGATGTAGCTTAATAACAATGTTGCAGTTTTGCACAAATTCTGAACTTTAAAAAGGAAAAGGAAAGGAAAGCCCTGGAGTCCCCGGGGAACTTTCCTTTCCCAGCCAGTCCAGTCCCTCTGAAGGATGCAGGGCTGGAAAAACACAATCCAAAGCTTTTGCAGCCTGGAGGCAGATCGGTCCCTCCCTGCCAGGCAACTTTCTCTATGTCCTGAACAGCACTCCAATTTAATTTAATTTTTTTTGGGGGGGGGGGAGAAAAAAAGAAAGAAAGAAAAAATTCCCCAGAGTGCTGCTGGCTGGCTCTCCCTCCTTCCCTCCCTCCCTCCCTCCTTCCCTCTCTCTCTCTCTCTCTCCCCCTCTCTTTCCTGCTGGCAGAGAGATCTAGTCGGCAGCAGCGCGGACACATTGCTCGCTGGCTCGCCTTCTCCTCCGGAGCCATGGAGTGCTCCGAGGCCACCGGCACCGATCCAGACCTGGCGTGGCGTGAGCCCTGAGCGGAGCCCCCGAGGAAAGAAGGAAGGAGGGAAGGAAGGAAGGAAGAGAGGAGGCGAGCAGGCCTCGGGCAGGGGGCCCCCAGTGGAGCTGAGTGCGCCAGAGGGACTCGGGCAGGGGGCGTCCCAATGACAGCTGATCAGAACAAAGAGGCAAAAAAGGGAAGGGAGGGTGGGATCCTGGGAGGGAAAACCAATCACAGAGAGAGGGTGGGCAATGGGCGGGAGGACAATGCTGCCATGTGGGCTCCGAGTATTGATTCTGCGTTAAGGCTGCAATCGGAATGCCCTCAGAACCGGATCAATTTGCAAGTCGTGTAGACAGCTTTGTTCCAGTTCAGTTATTTAGAATTCTTTAAACCGAAATAACGCATGCCGTGAAGACGCAGCCTTAGTCTTCTAGACCACCTTTGTGGCGCGGAGAGGCCAGGCTGTATACTTCAGTTTCTTTTGTTTGTAATTCTAGGTATGTTGTCAGCCAGCACTCTCTACTGAATTCCTCCACTAGTGGAATGGATCGAATGTCCATCCTGAGAGTATCACTCCCTGGAAGTGGTGGGAGAACTCCTTTGGGTTTTGTTATGGTCTGTATGAGTTGCTATAGTATAATTTTGGTTTATTTGAAGAAGCCTAGCCTTGTTAATTGTGAAGACCACGACCGGCAGCCACCAAAAACTAGGCCCCAGCCGGGCACCCAACTTTCTTCAGTTCGGCCACTATAGCCACGGACTTCAAGTTCTCTTTTAAATAGCAGGTTTCTAGGCCTTTTTCTCCTTCTGAGCCGAGCTCCAACACTTAGGTTACACTATTACTGTTACGTTACTATGACAACTCTTTCCCCCTCCCTTGAGTGTCTGAGCCAGAAACAGGCCTCAAGCAGAGTCTTTAAAACAAATGTAAATGTAACTTTAATGCTTTACACTTTTTAAGTCAGTTCAACTTTAACACAAGCAGTTCACTTTATTTTCTTAACTCAGGACCCTGCCTAATCCCTATCTGGATTGTCCTCAGGACCCGGATCTGTACTGGCTAACTTCTACCTAAGTCTAGCCCCAGTCACAGAACAACAGCTCTGACAGGAAGGCCCTTTTTATAGCCTCTGCCAGGGTTCCATCCCTGCTGATTGGTTAGTTGCTCTCCGGGCTGCCCCCCCTTTCTTAAATATGCTAATTGAGCTGGGCACAGCCCCTCCTCATCTGTTCTCTAACCTTCCTGGTCAGTGCCTTTTCCTCTTAGTACATTATATAACATAACCACATATGCAATAAAAGATATAACAGGTACATTAATCAGACTTGGGCTCCACATTAATCAAGCAGGAATTTCTATTAACAAGCAACTTATTGCCATGGTCATCCTAGTTCTATGTTCTCTGGCTAGTACTAGGATTTTTGGGAAATCTCAGCTGGACGTATGGGTAAGTAATTATAAGTATGGTTAAAGTTATTACCCTTAATGTCAATGGTCTAAATAACCCTGTCAAAAGAAGAAAGGTTCAAACTCATATTCTGTAAGCTGGTTCACAGGTTTGCTTTCTTCAGGAAACCATATCTCAGGAAATAGACAAACACGCACAAAAAAATTAATCACCCAGAGCTAACCAGATGCTACATGGCAGCAGGGAATTCTAAATCCCATGGGGTAGCGATTATCTTTTTCCCCTGTCTCCCATTCCAAATTGATAAAATCCTTAAGGATTCTGGGGGCACTTCTTATTTATTCGGGGCACATTAAATAATTTTCAACTTACTTAACAAATATATATTCCCCGAATAAATCACAAACATTCTTTTTGCATAATGTTTTACAAAAATTAGAGAGGTTTACATGTGGAAATGTTATAGCTGTGGGCGACCTCTATCTGGTAATAGACCCAAATATGTACAGATCTACCTGTCATCCTAACAAGACCAGGGAGGAGGGGAAGAAAAATCGTGTCCTACATATTATAAAGAAATTTCAGCCGGAAGATACTTTCAGGGTGTGTGACCCTACCTCTGAGGAATTCACTTTCTTTTCCTCTAAATATTACTCCTTTTCAAGACTTGACTATATATTAGTTAGTAAACCTCTGATTGGTTCTCTCTGCTCCTCTGACATCTCACTCTATCTCGGACCATTCTATGGTATCTTCTACCTTTTCATTTGACTCTCCTTCCCAATCCTCTAAACTTTGGTGCTTTAATCCCTCACTGGTGAACTGGAAATCGTCTCAAGAAAAGATTCATAAAGCATTACAAGATTATTCTGAATTGAATGTGACCCCTGGCATGTCATACGTTTCCATCTGGGAAGCCATGAAGGCAGTAATTAGGGGGCTCTGTATTTCAGAGAATTCATGGCAGCATAAGGTCAAGGGAGAAAAGAAGGAAAGAACTAATGCTTGAAATCAAAAATCTGGAAAAGGAGCTATGGGCTAAGCATCATGAGTTAGAGGTTCTGGATTCAGAACAGGATGCTAAGAGACAAATCTATTTAAAAAATAAATTTTTCAGTGATGGAAACAAAAACTCTAGATTACTTGCCTGCCTTCTTAGAAAAAAGGCTTAAAAACCATATACACAAACTTAGGGATAATAAGGGGCAGCTAGTGACCAAACCTATGCAGACCATGGACACTATGCTGCAGTTTTATAAAGAACTACATACAGCTCCCTCACTTTCTATTGAAGGTTCCCTCCCACTAAGGAACTATCTGCTATCTTCTCATCTTTCCTGTCTTTCTATGGAACAGACAGAAATATTGAACAGGGAGATTACAGTGGAAGAAGTGTCTGAGGCAATTAGGTCACTGAAGAAGAAGAAGAAGAGTTGGCTTTTCTACCCCACTTTTCTCACCCATTTAAGGGGACTCAAAGCGGCTGCCAAAGGGGGGGGGCAGCCCAGAGAGAAACTAGCCAATCAGAAGGGATGGAACCCTGGCAGAGGCTATAAAAAGGGCCTTCCTGTCAGAGCCCTTGTTCTGTGACTGGGGCTAGACTTAGGTAGGAGTTAGACAGTACAGATCCGGGTCCTGAGGAGAATCTAGATAGGGATTAGTCAGGGTCCTGAGTTAAGAAAATAAGTTAATGTGAACTGCTTGTGTTGAGGTTGAACTAACATAAGAGTTGTAAACAAATAAAGTTACCTCTGTTTCAAAGACACTCTGCTTGAGGCCTGATACTGGCTCAGATGCTCAAGGGAGGGGGGAAGTGTTGCCATAGTAACATAACGGCAATAGTGTAACAAGAATTAGAAGCTGGGTGCTGAAGAGAAAAAAGGCTCAGAGGCCTACTTAAAAAGGGAACTTGAAGCCCGTGGCTATAGTAGGCGGACTGGAGAGAGTTGGATGCCCGGCTGGGGCCTCGCAACTGGTGGCCGCCGGCCGTGGGCTTCACACCTCTTGGGTGACAGAGTGGAAGCTTTGCTTTAGAGCAGTAATGGCAGATCTATGACACGCACGTCACAGGTGACACGCCAAGCCCTTTTGGATGATACACAGTGTCACCTTGGTGCCTGAGCATGTTGTTGCAGTTTACTCTTCTAGAATCTTGTAGAATTTCAACAGTTTATTGACTCCAAATGCAAGCTTTACTCCAAGCAGATGCTTTGGAGTGCTGAATCCAAGGGTGGTGGGTGACCTATTTACACATGGGCTCAGAAATTGAGTCCAGTCTTCTTACATCCTTCAGGATTGGCTAATATGGACAAAATCCAGGTTGGAGAGGCAGCCAGGATGCTTCTAAAGGCCATTTGTAAGGAGTTAAATATAGGTAAAGGCTTTGTCCAGGAGCAATTGGTGAGCTAATTGTGAGAGACAGGATGTTGGACTAGATGGACTGTGACCAGATCCAGCAGGACTCCCATTATGTTCTTATGTTCTTGGTTCAGTGAACTCAATTTTCATGTTGGCTTGTCAAGACTCTCGCACCTAAGATGGACCCACCCACAACCAATATTTCCTACTATAATAGCCAGGACCACCCCCTTTTAGGTGCCTTGCTGCCTGCACCATCAGTCCCACAGACTACAATTCCCATCACCTTCAACCAACCCTGATAGTAAAAGGGAATGTAATGGAAAGAAAATGTTTTCCCTACCTGGCTCCACCACTTGGACCCCTGAGCAGCATGCTGGTAAATAGTAAATCCTTGTCTATCTCCCAAACTTCACTGGCCCAAATGTTCCATTTCAAAATGGCTGCCAACTGCCAACAATCCCTGGGACCACCTCCTTTTAGTTGCCTTGCCTTCTGTCCCATCAGTCCCACAGACTACAGTGTAATGGGAAGGAAACATTTGCCCTACCTGGCTCAACAGCTTGGACCACCGAGCAGCATGCTGGTCAATAGTGAATCCTTGCCCATCTATACTCCCAAATTTCACTGGCCCAAATGTCCCATTTGGAAATGTCCGCCAACTGACACTGTCAAACCTGGCAGCCAGTTTGCCACTGTGGTCCAAATAGATGCCTTCCATAGAGGTGTTGTAGAAATCATCACTTCCTAGGAAAGGGTGAAGCTAGAGTGGGAGAGAAATTATCAGCCTTTAGAAAATGAGATGAATTGCTCATATGTTGAGTGTAGTAGCTTTGGCATATACTGGTTTAACTGGGGAAAATAGCTCAACCCAGCCACTGGGTCTACAATGCAGATCTTTTTGCTAAGGCTTTAAAAATGATAAATTAACCTAGTAAAAGAAAGAGCGGGCAGGATTGGGTGACCAATTGGATTGTGCAGGGGAATCTCTGGCTGTGACAGAGCCCAAGCACATTCACTGGGCTTCTTTGAAACCTGAGGGAGCTTCCAGGTGTTAAAGAAACACCAGCTTCTAGTATTCAGGGGTGGACTAGCAGTCAGGCTTGACCAAAAGGATGCCTTTGAGGCCATTGCAGGGAGTTAAGAGCAGGTGAAGGTTTTGCTCTTGTCTTCTGCTTCAGAAACCCAGAAGCAATTGGTGAACCACTGCATGAGACAGGATGCTCAACTAGATGGGCTGTGGCCTGATCCAGCAGGGCTTCGCTACTGCTCTTATAGGTAGATTCATGGAGGATGGGTGTGTCAATGACTACTCGAATGGATGTCCAGGTACTACATCCCGGCAGGAGAGAAAGGCAGGATATAGACAGGTTCCTGGAGGATAGGTGTCTCAATGGCCACTAGAATGGATGTCCAGATTCCACCTCCAGGTTGGGGGGGTATGCAGGGTGCCTCTAAAGGCCATTTGCAGGGAGTTGAGAGCAGGTGAAAGTTTTGCCTTTGTCTTCTGCTTCAGATGCCCAGAAGCAATTGGTGGGTTACTGTGTGTGATAGGATGCTAGACTAGATGGGTTGTGGCCTGATCCAGTAGGGCTTTTCTTGGGTTTTATGCTCTGATGCCTTCCAGCTGTGAATGTGTTTGCCAACCACCCCTGGGGACACATTTCAGTAGCACAATGTGGTGTGTCACCAAAATGGGTCCCTCTGTTAGAAGAGAACAGGGCCTTCTGGATACTGCTTTACTATTGATTAGGTCCTGGTTGACCTATTAAATGAAGTCTACTGATGTCATAATCTAGGTAGCCATTTTGGCCACCTAGACCAAGACATGATGCACCCCAGTGTGGTTGGATTGGTTCAGGGAGGGTGGAGGCCTCTCTGTTCAATACTAGTATGTGGAAGAGAGCGACTTGAAGAGGACCAGCCACCATGCTATACCAGGCCACTGTTAAATGCAAAAAATACCAATGAATGGTCTGCTTCAACCAAATTACTAGTAACATAAATTATTACCTGCCATGACTGAATCCTCTGCTGTTTATATCTGTCTTTTGCTCTGGTCATCTGTCGCTTGCCTCGGAATGAAAGTGCCGCTCCTAAGGCTCTTGTCACAGCCTGGGCAAGGTTGCGAATACTGAAGTTGTCTAAAGAGTGTGTGTATTCCACTATCTCCTCTGGTGGATCCTCCAGGGTCTCTCGCTCTCTGCACCTTTTTCTCTCTTTCACAGCCAACCCGTGCTTCGAATAAGAACAATCAAAAGATCTCATCCCAAAGTCTTCCATAGTGTTTAAAATGGCACGACTGTGCTTTGTCCTTTTGTTTAGGTGCAAGAAGAACGAAAACAATCCATGGACACTCTGCATGGCCAGAAAATGATGTTTCATGGTCATTGTGAGATCCCACAAGGCTGTAGTGACCCAGATCTTCCCTTCAATGGGACTTAAATGCTTTTCAGTTAAATATGTAAACATTCCAAACGCAACGAAGAAGGAGCGAATCTCGCCGTAATACAGCAACACGTTGAATGTGTTCCACCCCCGATAGAGCTTCTCAGGGGGTTCCCACCCTGCTGCTGATACTGCAGATATGCACATTGAAAAGGCTGTACAAATGGCATTCCTGGTGAGCATGGGAGTCAATGTTTTCATGAACCTCTCACCGTCATCGCTGTCGGGAGCAAGCAGGCCGATCCAGTTCCATCTGAAATGGAGGAGCATCTGTACCATTCCCAGGTACTGCTGCTCTTCCTTGGGGGCCATCCGATAGAGAAAAGGAAATTGGGTTTTGTCGTGAAGGGCATCAGAAACAAACCCATAGCCGATCTGGGGAGGAAAGAAAGAAAGAAAGAAAGAAAGAAAGAAAGAAAGAAAGAAAGAAGTGATGTCATCACTAAGAAAATCTAAAGGATAGTACAGATTTATGTTCCCTCTCTGGCTTGGCACGCCAACCTTCCACCAATAGGAGAGAAAGGAAATGTTTAACTGATGGTTGCTTGAAGTTCAAGGTGATGCAGGGTGTGTTTGATCTAAGCCCCTGTGTGCCTGACCCAGTCTGCTGGCGCATGATTCAGCATGTGGTCACTGAAGTACATGATTACCTTGCATTGGGCCTACTGTTTGTGAAAGGACATGGGAAGTTGATCCTAGCTCAGAACCAAGAGCTGTACCAGCTGGAGAGCACCATGGAAAGGATCTACATTTGCCTGGTTGAAGAAGAGTTGGCTTTTCTCCCCCGCTTCCCCCCATTAAAGGGGACTCAAAGTGGCTGACAGACCTTCTGTTCTTCTCTCCATGACAGACACCCTTTATGAGAACTCAGAGAGCTATGACTAGCCCAAGGTCACCCAGCTGGCGTCATGGAGGAGTGTGGAATCAAACTGGTGACTGAGAGATGATTCCGGCACTCTAACCACAAGGCCAAGCTGGCTCCAAAGAAGAGGCAGAACTTTGGAACTGTGCAGTCCTGCCTTTAAAAAAAATAAAAGGAAAGATGGAGACTAGATGGTCCTGACTGCTTTATGCCCATGCAGGAAGGTACTTTCTAGCACGGGTTCTTGGCACACATTTAACCCTTCAGGATTACTCAAGCCAACTTCAGTTAGCCAGTATTTCCAAACATCTCTGCTGTAACCAAGGGGGGGGGGGAAGCAACAGGGGTTGGGAGGGAGGTTGACAGAGAGAGATGGACGTACTTTTTCTTGGGAAGCCAAAATGTGATTGATGGTGTAGTTCCAAATCACAGAGGGAGGATGAGTGTAAGGATGGAAAGGGAGGAGAAGAAAAAGGTACCCTGTCACCAGGCTGAGGCTGTGGAAACTGAAATGTGTGGACAAAGAAAGACGGTCTCAGTGGGTGTCAAATCATAAGTGTGTGATCTCATCAAAACAGCCCTTGGTTCCTCTAAAATGGGCTCATTTGTTGTGGTGTGACCATGGCCCCAGACCTGGCTATGCTCCATCCAATACAAATGGAGCAGCCTCTTCTGTTCTGCTCCATAGAGTAGAAAGGGTGGCCCACTAGGGGCCCAGGCCTCATGCTGGACTGGTAGGAAAAGACCCTTAAGCTCCAACCAGAACTGGATCTCCAAACTGCTCCCTGTGCGATGTTGGCCCTCTGCTTAGGAGAAAATGAAGTGTTCATGTTGGCTTTGGTGTCCTATGCATACAACTGTTGCCCTTGTATATAGTATTCCTCCTTCTTGGGGAGGTGAAGCTTTAGGTTCTTCTGGATTACAAGGGCCCAGCTTTCAGGGTATGATTGTCTCTACCAGGAATTTCTGGTGGCAAACATGTGGTGCCCAGGGCTCAGGTGAGGATGTTTCTCCCTATGTGGTGACCGTGCAGCCCAGTTTGGACCATCCAGCTCTTAATACCTGTGGGATTTTGTAGATGCTCGACATAGTTGAGATGTGATTGGACATTTCTGTTTCAGCCCCTTCGATAATGGCCAACAACTTATTCCATCGTCCGCAGGAATAGTTTGGGATATTTGCCTGTCCACTGGATACGAGGTCAGTCATGACACTGTAAGTTATCTTTGTCGTGAAAAGGTTGTCATGCAGGTTGTAGCCCAAGGTGATATTTGGTAAAAGTCCTGGACTCTGATTGATCTCTCGAATGGCAAACAGGAAGGACAGGATATGCCAAAATGTCCCACGACCCCTACTATATAAAAATGTTTTGTGTCACATTTATAACTTTGTTTTTAATATTTAATATTTCTTTTACTGTGATTTGACGTTTCCAAGAAGAGCTGAGTCAGGGTTGACTGTGTCCCCAACTTATCTGGGATAGTCCACATCACCATAGCAACAACCGAGGCAACTTCTGCTGAATGCTGGGCCATTACTATGATGATTGTGATGTGGTGCACAACTGTGCCCCATCCCATGCAGCATTCACACAAAGAAGTAGTGTGAATGCTACATGTGGGAGATTACTGAGAATGCCCTCCTGGTAAATCTGTGGGACAGATTTTACTGCTCTACAGCTGGAGCCAGTCAGGACAGCCCTGCATGCTTTGGGACAGATATTCCAAAGACATAGAGAGAATCAGGCACAATTACAAACTTGAAATCCTGTAGAGATCCAGCCAACCCATGATCATACCGCCCCATAAACTTGAGTGGAATTCTAGAATCATAGAGTTGGAAGGGACTTCTAGGGTCATCAAGTCCAACCCCCTGCTCAATGCAGGATTTCCTAAACCATCCCAAACAGATGTAGGTCCAGCCTCTGCTTGAAGACCTCCAGTAAGAGAGCTCATTACCTCCCGTGGCAACCTAATATTTTGTAGTAACCATTAGGCTGCAGGCTTTCCCCTCCAGCTTCTTTTTCTTCAGCCCTCCACTTTGCAAGCCTCGGAATAAAAAGTGCCAGAAAAATATCTCTTCCATAGACTTACATTATATGCTGGGTGCTGTCCACGGTGCTGATCTCTATATCTCCATGCAAATGCTGGTTAGGATAATGGCGATTCTCAGACACGTGAATCTTTAAACTACAGCTGTTCCTTCTCTTCCAGTTGCATATTTTTCCCACCACAGACCAGAGGATGTGACATCACAAGGACCTCTGACCTGCCTGACACCAGCCTTCATCCAATCACCTCCCCAGATGTTGCCTTGATGTCATTTCCCCCACGACCCTTCTTTGGCTGTATAAAAACCCCTGGCAAGATTAAAATGCACTCTTTTTTCCTCCTGGCTGCTGCCTTGACTCGTCATTTTCCTCCCTCATTTTCTAGCCTGATCAGGTCAGCCATAACACTGGTTGGTCTCCAGGATCAAGCCAGCTGAAGCCTGGGTAAATCTATTGGCACACCCGGCGTATCACAGCAGCTCCCCAGCAGTTGTCAAGTACTTCCCTGAGCCAAGAGTCAGTCGCGTATCCAGAACACGACAATATCTAATTTGTACTGACTCCCTTGAAGTTTCATACCATTGTTACTAGTCCTCCGTCTGCACCATGACAGCCCTTCATATACTTGAAGACCACAATCATGTGTCCTCTCAGTCTTCTCTTCTGTAAGCTCAACATTCCTAGATCCATCAACCTTTCCTCGTACAACATGCTTTTCAGAGCACTAACCATTTTGGTAGCCTGCCTTTGGACTTGCTCTAGTTTGTCAATGTCTTTTTTTAAATTGGGGTGTCCAGATCTTGACACAGTACTCTAGATGAGGTCTGACCAAGGTAGAGTAAAGAGGAATAATTGCTTCTCATGATCTAGACTTAATATTCCTCTTGATGCATCCTAGGATGACATCTGCCTTTTTTGCTGCTGCATCACATTGTTGACTCATGTTCATCCTGTGATCAACCAGTACACCCAAAGCCTAATTCCTCCTGTTCTGTAATTGAGCTGCTAATTTTAAAACTAAAATTATGGCACATTATGGTAAAAGTGCTGAAGGACAAGGGAAAACTTCCCCAGGTAAAGAGAGGCCACAGAGAAGACTTTCCCATGGGCTATGCAGACTTTAAGAATCACTTTGTAAGAAACCCTTTGTATAAGATTTGGTTGAATTATAAAAATAATCTTTATAAGAAAATGCCGCGTTGGGTATCACCATATGAAGGTTTGCTAAAGGAATTTGAGGAAGGAAGATCTTGGCTTAAATATGAAGATATACAAAAAGATGATACTAATGAATTTGATTTTAAGTCAAGGGAACAGTTAAATCGAGGGAAAAATATACAGTGGTTTACATATGTTCAGCTAGCAGATATATACAGAAGAGATAAAGAGAATATCAATTTTCAAGGGGAAAAACAGGACTGAGAAATACAATTAAATAAAGCAGAAAGGGGAATGATTGGTATTATGCATAAAGTCCTACTTCAGATTGAAATGGAATAGGGTAAAGAGTGTATGATTACATGGGCAAGAAATTTTGAATATAATATTCAGATGGATCAGTGGGAGAAATTGTGGACATAGGATATGAAATTTACAACTTGTATGTTATTAAAAGAAAATATTTATAAGATGATGTATAGATGGTATTTGACACCTCATAAATTAGGGAAAATATGTCAACTAAATGTTGGAAATGTAAAAAAGTGGAGGGAACTTTTTATCATACGTTGCAGACTTGTGAAAAAGCAAAAAAATATTGGGTACAAATATATAATCTGATGAGACAAATTTTAAAGAGACATTTTTTATTCAAACCGGATTTGTTTCTGTTGGGAATTATAGACAATACTTTGGATAATATAAGTTCTATGATTTTATATATGGTGACAGCAGCTAGATTACTGTATGCACAAAAATGGAAGGAGGAAGAGATACCTTCAGGGCAAGAATGGCTAATTATATGATGGACATGGCTGAAATGGACAATTTAATAAATTTATTAAAAGACAGAACAACAGATAAGTTTACAAAAGACTGGAGCCCCTTTATTAACTCTCTATGAGAAACAGAATTAATGTGGGACGGTTTTGACTAAAAATTAAGGGGTCAGCTGAAAAGCAACAAGGGATATGGAAGGGAAGCAAAGCAATAAGCAACATCAAGAAGAGAAGCCAGAAAAACGGAGAAAGTCATATAAAGTATTAAAGCAATGAATGTAATAATGTGATATGAGAAAAATGTAAGAAGTTTTTATGTTGTTTAAAAAAATAATAGAAAAAAAAAGATTTCTGGATTTCTTCAACAGGAAAAAAGATTGCGATTTATCAGCTTTAAATTTATTAAATTCATTTGGTCCATGAGGAGAAATTATCAGAAATATAAGGCCTGCATGAGGGATTTTTGTGGGAGGGACATTTCACCCATCAGTCGTAACGTGACTTACTCACGGATTCTGTATGTGGGCGGCTCGTGGAAGACCGGGAGCCGGAAGGTGACAGGTTCTGCAGAAATGATGCCACCGACTTGGTAGTCTCCTGGTCTGTAGAAATGAAGGGGCTCGGTAGGTTCCCTTGTGAAACTCAGCAGACACTTGGCCTTCTGAATCCCCGAAGCTCCACCTGGCAGCAACAAGAGAAGCAGCAAGATCTTGAGATTCATCATGGTTCCCTCTGGTTTTCATCAGAATAGGCTCGGCTACATCTTCAGATCAAACCTCTCTGCTCCAACGCTTCAGCTGAACCTCCCTTGTCCCTGGTCTCTGCTTGGGTGCTCTGGGGCAGATACCCAATGGAATGGATGCTTTATGCACTTCAGGCAAAGTTTGCAAAAGTTCCCTCACCTTACCTCTTAGCATGTGCTAACGGACTCAAGGTGACCTTTAAGAAAAATCCCTTGAGGCCTAGAAAGGACTTGGTGATGAAATCACTGTGATCTTGATAATTGCAAAGGAGAGGATTCCTGGCACAGGTGCAATGTGGTGAGTGCAGATGGATGGCAGGAGAAAAAACATGTTTATGAAGAACTCCAAACAGATGGGCCTCCGTTTTCAGATTTGGTCCAGGAGAAACTTTGAGCTTGATATGAGTGATAGGCAAAGGTGAGGCTCAGGTATCCTCCATGTAGTCCCCACTGTGAGGTTGGTCAAGCTGAGGGGCAGTGAGGATGGCCTACAGGCTACCACCACGCATTCCCACATGACCACCATCACTCAAGGTCCCTCTAGCAGTACCATGACCGAGATAACAGGTCCTGTGCCCTGGCTATCTAATGTGGAAATTAAAGGAAACATGGGTACTATGAGGGATGTGAGCAAGCAAGGAGAACAACATGAATGTGTAGTGGATCCACCACCGAGATGGCAAGCTTGGATCCTGCACCCAGATGGCAAGCTTGGATCCTGTACCGGGATGGCAAATGGGATGTCTAAATGGGAGAGTGGGATTTCCTGCCCTCAGGCCATCCTGCTGAGTTGAGTTAAGAAATTTGGCCACTGATTCTGATTCACAGCCACCTGAGATGGTTGGCATCATGACTGCCCAGTGTGGCCAGGTGCCATAAGAGGCAGGAAACATCACTGCAAAAGTGCTGGCACAAGCCATCCCCATGCCAACCGAGGTTGCAAGATACTGAGCAACCTTGGGAAGGCTAGGTGCACCTCAGTGGGCTTCCTTGTGGAGATTGTTCCTTCCTGCCCTCCATATGAAGGCACTCTCTGGGAGTTTTCACACTCACCTCTCCTGACTCAGTCCAGCAGGACTGTGCCAGGCTGGAAGGATTCCAGCAAATGGGCTGTGCTCCTACTGACCAGGGACAAGCCAAGTGCATTTGAGCAGCTGCCAAGCTGGCCCAGAAGATCACGTGATCTTTGGAGTCAACTGCTGTGTCCTTCAACTTTAGTTCCTAGCCTCAGAGCCTCCGGGGCATCAGTTTTGTGCACTGCTGAAATGGGGTCCCCCTGCTAAATCACCCGTGGAGTTGCACATACCTCCTGAGGTGGCTTACTCATAAGTAAGATTTATTTATTTATTTATTTATTTATTTCCATTTCTATCCCGCCCCATACCCGAAGGTCTCTGGGCGGGTAACAACAGATCAAACAGCATTTAAAAAACATAATAAAAACAAGACACAGGTAAAAAACATATTAAAACTGGATGATTAAAACAAGGTATTAAAAACAATATATTAAAAACAAGGCACAGATTAAGCTAAGGTATATAATTAAAAGTTCTGATTTTAAGCCCTACATCTAGTGGTCTGTTAATAAAACTGGGACCAAGAGGGGAATGAGTCAACCTTGGCCAAAGGCTAAGGCAAAAAGATATGCCTCTACAGCCCTCCTAAATGACAACAGGGAAGGGGCATGGCGCACTCTGGAGGGGAGACCATTCCACAATCTAGGGGCCACCACTGAAAATGCTCTCCCCCGGGTGCCCACCAACCTCACTATCGAAGGTAGTGGAAGGAGGGCATCTTCTTCGGATCTTAAGGCACAGGCAGGACAGTATGGGAGAAGGCGTTCCTTTAGATATTTGGGGCCCAAGTCATTTAGGGCCTTATAGGTCAAAATTAACACCTTGAATTGGGCCCGGTAGCGAATTGGCAGCCAGTGCAATTCTTTTAAAACCGGCATAATATGTGTCCGGCTACCTGTTCCAGTCAGCACTCTGGCCGCTGCATTTTGCACTAACTGCAACTTCCGGACCGTCTTCAAGGGCAGCCGCATGTAGAGCGTGCTGCAGTAGTCCAATCTAGAGGTTACCAGAGCGTGGATAACTGTGGCCAGGTCTTCTCTATCCAGGAAAGGCTTAAGCTGACATACAAGCTGTAGCTGGGAGTAGGCATTCCTGGCCACGGCCTCCACCTGAGCTTCAAGTGTTAGCACAGAGTCCAGGAGCACCCCCAAATTACGCACCTATCCCTTCCAGGGCATAGCCACCCCAATGAGGACAGGGTATCTCCCAACTATGCGGATCCGACACCCTGTGATATACAGCACCTCTGTCTTGTCTGGATTCAGCTTCAATTTATTGGCCCTCATCCAGCCCATTGTTGCCTTCAGACACCTGTCAAGCACTTCCACACCCTCTCCTGATTCAGATGGAACAGAGAGATAGAGTTGGGTATCATCTGCGTATTGATGACACCTCACTCCAAAACTCCTGATGACCTTCTCCCAGTGGCTTCATATAGGCATTGAAGCCAGTATAGGAAAAATGTACAGATGTGAACAGGAGGCAAAAGGGTTAAGGAACGTAACTATCTGCGTATGACGGCTGGAACAGCAAAAGTGTTCAAGGACAGGTATGTGCTTGGATTACGCAAGCTTGTGCAACACAAGGGAAGTGAGTCATCACCGCATGATAAAAAGGTATAAATTGCCCGCACACTGCTGTGTGTGTGGGTTGCTGGTCGTGAGTTTGGTTGGAGAGATGAACGAGCGTGTATATTCTGTAAATGCAGCAACTTCAAGAATAAAACCTCTAAGGAGAGAGATTTCGGCTCTGGTCTGTTTCTTGCGCAGCGGGCAGGAGGAATTTCCTGATAAAGCCGAACAGCTCCAAGGACGCCAGTAGGTTTCCGAGGCAACAGAAATTGCCTTGCCGGCCGCATACTGCTTATTTACACCAACAGTTAAAGAGCATGGGGGATAGGATCGATCCCTGAGGAACCCCACAAGTGAGTTCCCAAGGTGTCAAAACTGTATCTCCCACAGCCACTATCTGGGATCGGCTTTGGAGATAAGAGCGGAACCAATGCTAAGCATTGCCGCCAACTCCTAAGCTCCTCAGCCTTTCCAGAAGGATACCATGGTCAATGGTATCAAAACCCGCTGAAAGGTCCAGGAGAACCAACAGGGTGGCATTCCCTTTGTCTCTCTCCCGGAGGAGGTCATCAACCAGGGCGACCAAGATGGTTTCTGTGCCACGACTGGGTCTGAAGATGGTGGCAGACCTATTAAAAAAGTTCTACTGCTAAGTACATCTTTCAAGCTGGGGGGACAAGCAGGATGCTTCTAAGGCCATTTGCTGGGATTTGAGAGCAGGGGAAGGTTTGCCCTCTTCTCTGCTTGAGATGCCCATGGGCACTTGGTGGGGCACTGTGGGAGATGGGATGCTGGACTAGATGGGCTGTGGCCTGATCCAGCAGGGCTACTCTTATTCTGGTCTAGGTGAGCATTTTGGGAGAATGCAGGTGGAGCGTATGTTAGGAGGGGTGTGCGGCCTCTCTGGTCTACACCAGAGTGGGCAAATACATGGCTCAGAAGTGAGCTGAGCAACAAACTGTAATGGGACACTGGTACGTGCGGAAAGGCCCTTTGAATTGTTTTTGAAGTCCTCCAAGTTAGTGGCCGTGAGCAGCCAAGTCTTACGGAATAGGCAGCCAATGGAGAGCTCACTGTGTTGCAAAACACACACAAAATCCCACACCCACCTCTGGCAAGCTGAGGGTGGCTAAAACCTGGAACATTGGACAATATGGCAGTCTTCTTCTCACCCCTTCTATGAACAGACAGCCGCACAAAACAAACATGCAAACAAACTCTAAACCAATGCAGCTGTTTTCATCTGACAAACACTGGATTTCCTGTAACTTCTTCTATTGCCTTCCGGTGCAGGTGAGGACTGGGCTGGAGAAAGAGATTGAGCAACGTTAGCTATTGGAAAGGAGACATTGCAAAACTTAACAGATGCTACTCTTGCCAAGAAATACATATGCCTTTAGAGGCATCCTGCCTATTGCTTCAGCCATAAGAACCTAAGGGCGAATCCCCACAGCAAGCTTATTTCGCTTTCCCTAAACTGAAATAATAGAACCGGATGCAAACGCGAATTTGCTTGTTCCCATTACTTTTAACTTAATTGTGTTGGATCTGGATTCTGAGGATCGTACGTGGGGTACGTCACTCAAGGTGGGACTCAAGTGGCTACTTTTTAAAAGCTGCTTTTTGGGGCTGCCCTGCCCTCTTCTTCCTGGCATGGACGCACCACCCATAAGGGACTCCTTCACTGAGCCTAACTGGGTGGCTGGGTGGCTGCTGCTTCCATGGATAGAGGAAAAATGGCAGCGGGCAGCCAGCCAGCGATTCTTTCCCCTCCTCTCCCCATTGCTCAGGGCACACAGCAGCAGCGGCAACTAAAGTCCCTTTGCTTTAAACATTCACATTCAGCTGCTTTCCTCCCTTTCCCTTTCTAAAGGTCAGAACTTTTAGAATTGTGCAAAATTGCAACATTGTTATCAGGTTGAAGTGGTTCCATCACTACAGTGTAGCGCTGCTGTTTAGGGTGGATTTTTAACACTGAAATCACTGTCTTTGGAAGCAAACTATTGGGAGAGGGAAACATAGATTCCCATCCCTTAAAACGGTACTGTCCACACAGTAAAAAATGTAAAACGTTTCAAGCGCACGATCTGGAGTGAGGCCTGTTGAAATCAGGATTGAGATTCACCACGCTTTGGGGTGGTTTAACACGGGGAAAGCGTGTTAAGCCAAACTGCCGTGCGGACTCTGAGGATTGAAAACGTTTTGAATCCGACATAAGGTTGCCGTGAAGACACGCCCTAAGAGGAGCCCTGCTGGATCAGGCCACAGCCCATCTAGTCCAGCATCCTGTCCCACACAGTGGCCCACCAATTGCCCATGGGCATCTCAAGCAGAGACAAGCGCAAACCTTCTCCTGCTCTCGAATCCCAGCATATAGCCTTTGAAGAATCTTGCTTGTCCCCCCGGCCAGAAAGATTTACTTAGGCATCCATTCTTGCAGCCACTGATACACTGAATTTGTCTAATCCTTTCTTAACTCTGTCTCATCTGGTTGCTGTCACTGCCTCTTCTAGTAGTAAATTCCACAGTCCAGTGATTGTCCCTTGTCTGTCCTAACTCTCCTGCCCATCAGCTTCATACAGTGCCACCTGATTCTAATGTTGTATGACAGGGAAAATGATTGTTCTTTCTTGCCATTTTCCACACTGTGCATGATTTTATATACGCCAGTCAGATCACCTCTTAAAACGCCATCTTTCAGGGCTGAAGATGCCTGGATGTTGCAGCCTGATTTCACAGGGAAGATGATCCAGCCCCTTGATTATTCTGGTTGCCCTTTTCTGTACGTTTTCCAGTTTCACAATATCATTTCTGAGGTGTGGTGACCAGAATTTTACACAATATTCCAAATGTTATAAAAAGAAGAGTTGGCTTTTGAGCCAGTTTGGTCTAGTGGTTAGGGAGATGCTCTTACCTGGGAATGCGGGGTTTGATTCCCCCCTCCTCCACGAAGCCAGCTGGGTGACCTTGGGCTAGTTACAGCTCTCTTCTGAGCTCTCACAGCCCCACCCACCTCACAGTGTGTCCTGTTGTGGGGAGAAGAATAGAAAGCTTTGTCAGCCGCTTTGAGTCCCCTTAAATGGGTGAGAAAATGGCTGAAGTAGAAAAGTCAACTCTTCTTTTATACTTCACTTTTCTCACCCTTAAGGGGGCTCAAAATGTCTGACAAACCTTCTGTTCTTCTCCCCACAACAGACACCCTGTGAGGTAGGTAGGACTGAGCAAAGTCTGTACAGCCCCTTTTCCCAGCTTCAAAAGTCTTTTTTTGCATGGAGGGAGAGGCTTTGGGGTTATCCAAGCCTGGAAGTAATACTGATGAAGCTATCTGGTCTGCTGGTGAAATGTCTGCGGAGCAGACAGCAAGCTCAGCAATGCAACGAGCTAACTCTGACCTACAAACGATCTCCACTGTAGCAAAGGAAAACAGAAATTAGAACTCTAAGACCAGGAGTAGATCAATCGATACATCCGACGGGGATTTCTGAGAAAACAAGCTAGGGTAAAAAGGGTCAGGGTTCCCTGGCACGATCAAAATTTGCCTTGTTGCAATTTATTGTTTCCTCATTCTGCCTAACTAGTCTTCTTGCAAGTTTTAATTGACCAAGCTGCATTGAATGCTACGAAGCAATGGAGTGGCAATACAAACAAAGGGGATAAATATAGTATATATACCGCTGAATCAAGGTTTTAGAAACCATTGTAAACGAGAAATTCTTCCAAGACCTCCTGTTTTCATTTGAGACTCAGGAGGTCATAATTAGGGATGTGCTCGAATGTTTTTTTTGGCATTCGAGTTGAAACAAATTCTGGAATCCGCTTAAAGGGGTATGAAAGCCAACTCTTCTTCTTTTCCTCCGCAGATGTCTTTGGGCTTCCCTTATGCTATGTCTTAGCATCTCACACCAGTTTGATTGACTATCTGAGGCTTTTAGGGTCCATAAGAACTTAAGAGGAGCCCTGCTGGATCGGCCACAGCCCATCAAGTCCCACATCCTGTCTCAAACAATGGCTCACCAATGACTTCTGGGCATCTGAAGCAGAAGACAAAGACAAAACCTTCACCTGCTCTTGACTCCCTGCAAAAGGCCTTGACAGGCATCCTGGCCATCTCTCCAACCTGGAGGCAGTACCTAGGCGTCCATTCCAGTAGACATGGATACACTTGTCCTTCATTAATTTGTCTAATCTTGTCTTGAAGCTATCCTGGCTTGTTGCTTTCACCACAACTTCTGGTAGTAATTTCCATAGATTGACAATCCTTTGAGTGAAAAAATGAAGTGTAGCCTGGTCTAGGCAGCCAAAATGGCTGCCTAGATTGTGATAATGGTGGGATACCAGTAGACCTATTTTTGGAGACTATTTTATTTTAACAAGTCTACCAGTAGCCTGATCTAGATGGCCATTTTGTTTTAAGAAGAAGAGTTGGCTTTTCTACCCCACTTTTCTCACCCATTTAAGGGGATTCAGAGCAGCTGTTCTTCTCCCCACAACAGACACCCTGTGAGGTAGGTGGGGCTGTGAGAGCTCAGAAGAGCACTGTGACTAGCCCAAGGTCACCCAGCTGGCTTCATAGGGGAGGGTGGAACTGAACCCAGTATTCCCACAAAGGAATTCGGCTCCCGAACCACTAGACCAAACTGGTACTGTTGGTCCAGGGACCACTAGACTGGGTCATGGGCTGGTGTATCAGAGGGACTCACGACAGTGGCCTATGAAGCTGCACCACCAAAAATGGGTTCTCTTAGGCCTCTGAGGCAGGGAACAAAGTTTCCTAGTCATTGGAGCCCTCACATCAGGCCCTGTCCAGACCAGGAGAATGTAGAACTATAGAGACTTCATCCAGATGGGGGAAATACAGGGCCATTATGTCATTGCTGTGGTGGGATTGCCACATATATCTGTGGCAACCCCACCACAGCCCTGCTATATTCCCCCTCAACCCCACTATAGACTATTCTGGAAAAAAACCAACTGTGATGGTGAGCTTTCCCAAAATAATATTATAACATACCTTCTTTAATATGGTGGCCACTGCACATGCGTGTGGGGGGTGCAAAAAATGGTTGGGCATGCGTGGTAGTGGCAATTGTGTACTTCCAGGGTGTTTCTCAGGAGCAAAATATCTGGATGTGAGGTTCTCTAAAATGCACACAGCCAGCACCACCCCTATGCTGTCTAATCAGCAAGCAATAATCCCTCGTTAGCGATAGATTTAGGCAGTGTCTGGAGCCAACCATAGGCTCGGGAAAAGTGAAGGGTTTAACTCATGTTTGGAAGCAACCAGAGAAGGGTGGGGGGAAAAAAACAGGATAAAGTGAAGAACAGAGATTTGAGGCCTGTTTGCACGAGGGCCAGAGGAACATGTGTAGAACGCCCTGGGACGGAGCTCCTCTGGGCAGGCAATTCCATTCAGAACCGCCCCATCCCATCCCAGGGCACCCACACACATTCTGGGTGTAGAGCACGAAATCGTGCTGTACACCTGGCCCAAGGTGTTCGCGGCCGTCCCTGGCCATCCTGCTGTTGTTTGTGTACCTTCCCCGGGTTCCTGAGGGTTCTAGAGGACCAGATGAGGTCCCCCAGGGCCTGCAGGAACCCTCCCGGGCACCTCCCTGGGCATGGGCCTACACGGGAACGCGTGTACGCGAGGCACTAACCTAGCGCTTGCTGGGTTCCAAAGTGGCCGGGGAGCCAGTGGTGCTGTGTGCCTGCATGCACCAGCTGCTCTGATTGGCTAGCTACGGCTAGCCAATCAGAGCTAGCCACAGGCGCACAATGCTGCCCCCCCTCGCCACTTTGGAACCCGGTGAGCACGAGGTAAGTGCCTCGTGTGCGGGCAAGTCCCCATGTAGGCCCATGCCCGTGTGTGTGTGTGTGGGGTTCCTGCGGGCCCTAGGGGACCTGATCCGGTCCCCTAGAACCTGCAGGAACCCGGGGAAGGTACGTGATTGGCCTGCCCATACCTGGGTCAAATTCGACCGAGTGGGGGCCAGGCCTGGGAGTTGCATAGCCCCCGAGTAGCCTTGGCTTACTGCACTGCAGCCATTTGGCTGTAGTGTGAAAAGGCTTCCGCTTCCCAAGATGTGCAGGAATCAAGGGCGTTTATTCTGTGTAGGAGGGAAACGAGAACTTCAGGTCCTGTCGAAGCTGAGTCAATATAGCTGGGACAAATTCGTTAAACAGATTTGCAAGCGTTGCACTTCCAGAACACAAGCCAAGGTCACAAAGTCCGTTGACGGCTCCAGTAAGCGTCACGAGTTAAACTGTGGGGTTTGCTCTGAAGCTTTGCAACCCCTTGGAACTGGGAGGGATTTTGCCAAATCACCAGGATTTCCCAAAATTCTGGCTTGTGTCAACTGCCTTGGGCATAATTTGAAAGAAGGCCAATAACAACAAAGGGAGGAAGAAGCTAAGAAAAGATCTTCTGGGAAATCTTCAAGGTCTACAACTGACTAGGGGTGTGCAAGAATATTCAAAATATTGGTTATTCGATCGCATTTGGCCGAACTCGGACGTTCGAATTCAAACTGAGTGTCCAGACATTCATTTTTTAATCTTCAAACGAATGTGAATATTTTGAATCATTCGTTCGGACAATTTGGACATTCGTATGCGTTCGTGTGCAACTTATGCATATCCATAGGCATCCATACAGGATCAAAATCGGATATGTATGGGACAATGGGATAAATATGAATGTTGTCGACATGCGTAGCATCAAATTTGTATCAAATATTTGTACGAATAGATATGGATGTATTTGAATCGGTTCGAATTTTAATACATTCATTTTTTTCCCTATTCGTACGAATTCGGACATTCAAATATTTGATTTGAATCGAATCGAATGTCAAGAATTACATTGGTGCACACCCCTACAACTGACTGCCCTTCAAATGATGAAGGTGCATCCAGACATAAATTTAAAAAAGTGACGCTTACCTTTCCTCTGAAGTTAAGGAAGTTTGCAGGGAAAACAAATCGTCCCCACATTCTCCCAATGCTCCGAAGCGGCAGGAAGCGCTCATCTGACCGCATGATAAGCCTCTGAGAGGCCTGCTGTTTCCCAGCGAGGGTGAACTCTCCTGAGATCTCGCGAGATCTCACCCAAGCACTCAGGAACATTCAGCTAATGCTGAGGTAAATCGGCGTTTGTTTTTTGCTGGAAAGCGCTGAATTTTGCTTTGCAGGGACTCTGAAGCATTCTAAAGCTTGTCTGGCAGCCCCTGTGAAGTATTGATCTGGACACACTCAAGAGCATAAGAACATAAGAGAGGCCCTGCCGGATCAGGCCACAGCCCATCTAGTCCAGCATCCCGTCGCACATAGTGGCCCACCAAATGCTCATGGGCATCTCAAACAGAGACAAGGACAAACCTTTCCCTGCTCTTGAATCCCAAACGGCATTAGAAGCGTCCTGCTCCCCCACCCCAGCCTGAAAGGTGCACCTAGGCATTCATTCTAGTATCCATTGATACATGTGTCATCCATAAATTTGTCTGACCCTACCTTAAAGCCTGGTAGCTGCCACCACCTCTTCTGGCAGCACATTCCATAAGCCGATGACCCTTTGGGTGAAGAAATCCTTCCCCTTGTCAGATCCGACTCTCCTACTCATCAGCTTCATAGAGTGCCCCCTCGTTCAAGTGTTGTGTATCCACCTTTTCTGTACCGTGCAAAACTCTATATACTTCAATCAGGTCCCCTCTCAAACGCCGTCTCTCCAGACTGAAGAGGCCTAGACACTACAGCCTGATTTCGTAAGGAAAGTGTTCCATCCCCTTAATCATTCTGGTTGCCCTTTTCTGCACCTTCTCTAGTTCCACAATATCCTTTTTGAGGTGTGGTGACCAGAATTGTAATATTCCAAATGTGGCCTCACCATAGATTTATAAAGAGGCAAAATGACACTTGCTGACTTATTTTCTATTTCCTTCCTAATTATTCCCAGCATTGAATTAGCTTTTATCTCTGCTGCCGTGCACTGGGTTGACACCTTCATTGAAATGTCCACCAAAACCCCGAGATCCCTTTCCTGGTGTGTTGCAGAAAGCTCAGACCATATCAGTTTATAGACGTAATTTGGATTCTTGGCCCCGATGTGCATTACTTTGCACTTGTTAAGATTAAAGCACATTTGCCACTTGGTTGCCCAGTCATCCAATGCTAAGAGATTCCTCTGGAGCTCTTGGCAATCTCTTTTGGTTTTTACTACCCTAAATGATTTTGTATCATCAGCAAACTTTGCTATTTTACTATGTGCCACTTCTTCTAGATCATTGATGAATAAATTAAAAAGCAGAATTGGGGTCATGTTTACATATCTGCCTTATAACTCCAGGCACCCTTCGGTGGAAATGGCTATGCAAACGTAGGTCTAGCCCTATTTTGGGGGCCATTCCTGCACATTTGTCCAGGGTAGAGATAGCAGGCTGGAATGGTCTACTAGCCCCCCCCCCCCAAAAAAAGACCATCCACACACGGACAGTAGGGATGTGCACAAATATTCATAACGTTCAAAATTCATATGAATTTGGACAAACTTGAACATTTGACATCACTGAGAAGGCCCTCTCCCGGGTGCCCCCCATCCGGTTGCTGCTGAGGGTGGTGGGACAACCATGGGGGGGGGGGGCTCCCCTCCAGATCTTAAGGCACGGGCAGATTGATATGGAAGTGAAGACAGGAAGTTTGAAATTTTACCTTACTTACGCCATAATTGCTCTGTTCAGCTTCTGTAAGCTTTAACCTAACTTACGCCATACTTGCTCTGTAAGCCCGCTCTTTCCTCATACATATACCTCTGTGTATGCAAGCGGCTTCTGTAAAATTTCCGTTTACCTCTGTAAGTATTACTTTTTCCTAATATGGTTATATCTGTTGAAAGATAAGCTTTATTTCTTGTAAATCATGTGATTTCTGGCAAACGCTTGCCTACCTGACAGTACGTCTGCGCATGACTGATGATGTGGCACTAGGGTTTCTAGGCCTCCGCAACGCCTCCAAACAGTATAAAAGAACTTGCCTTTGCCTTCACGGACACACAGTTTTCCAGGAGATATCCTGACTGTGTCACTGCGTGCAGAATAAAGCCTTGAACTTGAGGACCTATTCCATTTCTGTCTGTGCCCTTCCCGTTTCAGAAGAAGGCGTTCCTTTAGAGATTTGGGGCCCAAGACATTTATGGCCTTATAAGTAAAAGTTAACACCTTGAATTGGGCTCGATAGCAAATTGGCAGCCAGTGCAACTCTTTTAAGACCCACCCTTTCGCTGCTTTTCCCATGTCTGGCTGGTTCCGGGTAGCCCCAAGTTGAGCCAGCAGACACATAAGTGAGCATCACTATCATGGGAAACCCAGTCCGACTGTGATGTGATGGGCTAACCCAGGACTGTGGGCCTGTTCGCACTCACCTCCTACAGACACTCTGGGATGCTCCAGGTCATGCTGCCTGCACAGCATGTTGCTGCCTTGGTCTAGGAGTGTTTGGGAGCCTCTCAGAGCCTCTCTGTTCCTCTGAAGCGTCCCAGAGCGTCCCTGATCCTCCAAAGCATCCCACAGTGTCACTGTTCCCCCAAAGTATCCCACACCATCCCTGATCCTCCCAACATCCCACAGTGGCCCATAGCATCCTTGTTCCTCCATAGTGTCCCAGAGGGTCCCTGTTCCTCTGAAGCATCCCACAGCATCCCTGATCCTCCAAAGTCCTGCAGTGTCACTGTTCCTCCAAAGCTTCCCAGAGAGTCCCTGATCCTCCAAGGGCTCCATAGCATTTCTGTTCCTCTAAAGTGTCCCAGAGGGTCCCTGATCCTCCAAAGCACCCCACAACATCCCTGATCCTTCAAGCATCCCACAGTACGCCTGATCCTCCAATGTCCGACAGCGTTCCTGTTCCTCCAAAGCATCCCACAGCGTTCCTGATCCTCCACAGCTTCAACAGGAGCTACAAGGGAGGTGGGGGGGGGGGCTCCTGAATGCAACGTTCACACTTTCCTCTGGTGCAAATACTGCGTGTGGTCAGGGTGGGCAGGGTGGCCGCGGCTGTGGCTGCCAAAATGCCCACTGCCTCGTGACTGCCACGGCAACAGCTGGGCATGCGATGGAAATTCTCACAGCCACAGCCACAGCCAATGCCATGACAATTGTTTTTCCTTTTCTTGTGTCTGCACTGCTGTTGATGCTTTGCACTGAAAGCTCCTGGAGAACCTCAGCTATTTGGCTGCTATGCGAACACAGAAAATAAACTGGTACATACTGGGCACATCTGCACAGGCTCCCAGGGGATGGAGTCAATCGGATTTTTCCCAGGCCGACTTGGAATTCTCGAGAAAAGAGAAATCACCTCTATCAGGAATTTATTTATTTATTTATTTATTTGAATTTCTATCCCACCCTATACCCAGAGGTCTCAGGGCGGATTACAATATTATATTAATCTTAGACAGGTCCCTGCCCTCAGGCTTACAATCTAAAGAGACAAGATAGAAAAGGAAAATGGTGTGGGAGGGGACAGGGACACCCTTAATGATAATAAGATTACATACACATTAAAATGAGGTTCTTAAAGATCTTAACTTGACCAGATATGAAACAGTTTAAAGCCTTTAAAGGTGACTGTGGAGAGGATCATAATCTCCCTGGGAACGAGCCTGGGTTTTATTTTTCTTCCCAGCGGCAGAGGAGATAAATGGGTTGAACTTCCAAAGCAGAAGGCTGGCTGGCTGCTGAGCTTAGGTTTATTTATTGCTGCACTCTGTGTAGGCTTTGGGCTCTCTTGTCTTTCTGGCACAAGGATTCCATCTTGCTTTCTGTGCCCATGAGGTCCTAGCTGTGTGTTTGTTTAGGGAGTAATCCAGAGCAAGGACCGCGAGAGAGGGAGAGGGGAGGGGGAGGAGGAAGAAAGTTGGAGAGGGAAGGGGAGAGGGGGAGAGAGGGGTGGAGGGGGGAATAGAAGGAAGGAAGTGGGAAAGGGGGAGGGAGAAGAGAAGGTGGAGGGTGGGGGGAGAGAGGTTGTAGAGAGGGGAGGGGGAGAGAGGGGAAGGGGAGAAAAGTGTTGGGGAGGAAGTGGGGAAGGGGAAAGGGGAGGGCGAGAAGGGACAGAGGGAGAGACAGATGGAGGGGGGAGCAGAGGGCAGGAGGGGTAGGGAGAGGGTGGGAGAGAAGGAGGGGAGGGGGAGAGAGATGGATTGGGGAGAAGAGGAAGGGAGAGGGTAAAGGGAGAGGGAGGGGGAGAGGAAGGGAGAGGGGAGAGGGGGGAGAGGGAGGGAGAGGGGAGAGAGGGAGGGAGGTGGAGAGGGAGAGGGAGGTTAGGGGGGAGAAGGAGGGAGGAAGGGGAGAATAGAGGGGAGGGAAGGGGACAGGGAGAGGGGAGAGGGGGAGGGGGAGGGAGGGGGAGAGTGAGAGGGTAGAGGGGGAGGGAGGTTAGAGGGGGAGGGAGGGGGAGAGGAGGGGAGAGGGGGAGGGAGGTTAGAGGGGGAGGGAGGGGGAGAGGAGGGGAGAGGGGGAGGGAGAACGAGTGAGAGGGGAGAGGGGGAGGGAGGTGGAGAGGGGGAGGGGAGAGGGGGAGGGAGAGGGAGGTTAGAGGGGGAGAGGGAGGGAGGAAGGGGAGAATAGAGGGGGAGGGAAGGGGACAGGGAGAGGGGAGAGGGGGAGGGAGGGGGAGAGGGTAGAGGGGAGGGAGAAGGAGGGAGAGGGGAGAGGGGAGAGGGGGAGGGGAGAGGGAGGTGGAGAGGGAGAGGGGAGAGGGGGAGGGAGAGGGAGGTTAGAGGGGGAGAGGGAGGGAGGAAGGGGAGAATAGAGGGGGAGGGAAGGGGACAGGAAGGGGGGAGAGGGGGAGGGAGGGGGAGAGGAAGGGAGAGGGTAGAGGGGGAGGGAGAAGGAGGGAGAGGGGGAGGGGGAGGGGGAGAGGGAGGGAGAGGGGAGAGGGGGAGGGAGAAGGAGGGAGAGGGGAGAGGGGGAGGGGGGAGGGGAGAGGAGGGGAGAGGGGGAGGGAGAAGGAGGGAGAGGGGGAGGTGGAGGGGGAGAGGGAGGGAGAGGGTAGAGGGGGAGGGAAAGGGAGGGAGAGGGGAGAGGGGAGAGGGGGAAGGGGAGGTAGGAAGGGGAGAATAGGGGGGAGGGAAGGGTAGAGGGAGAGGGTAGAGGGGGAGGGAGAAGGAGAAGGAGGGAGAGGGGGAGGGGAGAGGGAGGGAGAGGAAGGGAGAGGGTAGAGGGTGAGGGAAAGGGAAAGGGAAGGAGAGGGTAGAGGGGGAGGGAGTGGGAGAGGAAGGGGGAGAGTAGAGGGGAGGGAGAGGGATGGGAGCTCTGGCCCTGGGTCCCCCCCACCCCACTGCTCTGTCCCTGTGCCTGGAAGGAGGCAGCCCATCGCTGCCGGCTCCTTAGTGACCAGCCCGGGCCAAAGTCCTCTGGGCAGTGACCTCCTTTTCCTTGGCCCCTGGCCAGGAGGACCCTTGGCTGTTAAAAGGCTCCTGGGCAGCTTCCTGCTCTGCCAGCCAGGGGACGGTGATGCCTTGTGTGTGCTCTTTGTCAGCCTGGCCAAGGAGTCTCGCTTTCCTCCCTCTCCTTTTGTCCCAGGACGGTGCCTGGCCGCTCACCCCGCCCCCCACCCCACCCCCCACCCCTGCCTGTTTGCAGAGAGAGCTGGTATAAAAGGGGCGGCCGTCTGGAGGAGAAGGTGCAGCAGGAGGGGTTGCAAAGACCTGTTGACCCCTCTCCACTGTGCTTTCTCCATCAGCCACCCTCTTCTTCACACCATGGGGAAGGACCCGAGGGGCCTGGAAGGGGCCGCCACTTTCCTCCTGTTGCTCTTCATCCTCCCCGGAGCCTCTGCGGCACCTGAGGCAGAACCGTAAGCCACTTGCTTGGAGGGGGTCCCTCTTCCCTTCCCTTCTTCTTCCCTCCGTGGTCCCTTCCTTTGCTCCTTTAGAGCAGGTGGGAACCCTCAGCCCTCGACTGGGAGCATCATCATACTGAGCCACTGCAGCAGTCTAACCTCTGGAACTCCCTGCCACAGGCCTGGTGGCCTCGAGCAGTTGGGGTGGCTTTAAAGGGGACGGAGCGCATTCCTGGGGGAGGATGGAGCTGTCCTGCACCGTTAGTCCTGGTGGCCAGCCCCACTTCTGGGATTACTGGGTCCTAACATCTAGGGAGTTGTACAAAATATGAGTTAGCTCCAGAAATCAGCTAGTGGGCAGGAGACTGTCCACTTATTTGCTTATGGGCTTCTCTGAGGAGCATCTGTCCAGCTAGTGTGGGGGGAAAGCCTGTAAGGTATCGCTTTGACTTAATGGAGTTAAACAGATCTGTCTCCCCTCCCTTCCCAAGAGTCCCAGTCAGCACACACAGCGACCCTGTGAGGTGGGTTCAAGTGAGAGTCAGGGCCTGGACGAAGGCCACAGAGCTAGCATTCTTGACTGAGAGGGGTCTTGAACCCAGGGCCTCTAACGCCCTTAGTACCATCTCATCCGATCCTATCTGCAGGCTTGGATGGTTTGGGTCTGATCCTGTACTCAGATGCTACGTATCCTGCATGGGAGAAATATTTAGGCAAGGGAGAAATATTTGCCAGCCAAGCGAATTTTGGCTACAGAAGGAGACCCTTTCCATCCACTCACCTCTAGGAACAGAGGGAGGGGGGACTCTTCTTGGCTGACTGGAAGGATTTCTTTCCTTCTTTCCTTCTTTTTCCTTTCTCCTTCTTTCCTTTCTTCCTCCCCTTTCATAACCTTCCCCTCCCCTACCGGTTTCCTTCTAAAGAACATAAGAGGATCCCTGCTGGATCAGGCCACAGCCCATCTAGTACAGCATCCTATTATTTGTATATGTATTTCTATCCTACCCTATACCCAAAGGTCCCACAGTGGCCCACCAATTGCACATGAGTGTCTCAAGCAGAGACAACGGCAAGCCTTCACCTGCTCTCGAATCCCAGCAAATGGCCCTGAGGGGCCTCCTGCCTGTCTCTCCAACTTGGAGATGATAATTAGGAATCAATTCTAGCAGCCATTGATAACACCTGCCCTCCATGACTTTATCTAACCCTTTCTTAAAGCCATCTAGGCTGGTTGCTCTTTCCTCCTCTTCTGGCTCCAAATTCTACAGAGCGATGACCCTCTGGGTGAAGAAATACTTCTCCTTGTCTGATCTGACTCTCCTGCCCATCAGCTTCATAAAGTGCCCCCTGGTTCTCTGTGCTGTGCAACAGAGAAAATATGTTTTTTCTATCCAGCTTTCCCACACTGTGCACCTCATAAATGCCACTTTTCAAGGTTGAAGAGGCCCACACCTTGTAACCTGATTTCCTAAGGGAGATGTTCCAGCCCCTTGATCATTCCGGTTGCCCCTTTTGGCACCCTTTCTGGTTCCACAATACTCTTTCTGAGGTGTGGTGACCAGAATTATACATAATATTCCAAATGTGGTTTCACTATAGATTTATAAATGGGCAAAATGACACTTGGGGCGCGTCCGCACGCAAGCCAGCTGATACGATTTGGACACGCATGATAAAAATCTGCATTGTAATGTGGAATAAAGCGTCCCCGTGTGGTTTGGGACAACGCGGATCCAAACCGAAGCTGCCTGTCCCCAAGGAACAGCAGGAACGGCGGTGGCAGAGGTGGCAAGAGGAGCATTGCAGTATCCCCTCATCCACCGGCTAGCAGAGTGAGCAAGCGAGGTTATTTTCCCATTCATCCCCTCCTCCCCTGCTGGCCATGGACAAGGAGGGATGAATGGGAAAACAACCTCACTCACTCTGCCGGTAATGTTACCTCCATTTACATTGCTGGGAAGGCAGCAAGTTTGTGCTGGAATAGATGAACTGTCAAGCAAATTTGTATGCGGACGCTCCCGAGGCAGACACAGAATCCTTTGGGATTATTTTTAGCATGCGGACGGGCCCTTGCTAACTTGTTTTCCATTCCCTTTTTAACTAGCCCTAGCACTGAATTTGCTTTTTTCACTGCTGATAACCAGTGGGTTGACACCTTCATTGAGATGTCCACCAGAACCCCAAGATTCCTTCCTTCCTTCCTTCCTTCCTTCCTTCCTTCCTTCCTTCCTTCCTTCCTTCCTTCCTCATTCTCTTTGCTGTAAAATAGCTACTGAATATGGTGAACAAAGCCAACATAGCTCTTGGCATTTCTTCAAAGTGAGTTAACCTTCCATTTCGCCATCTCATCTACAGAGCACCCTGTGAGGTAGGGTAGATGCTCAAGTGGCAAAACATATGGGGGACAAGGAATGTGAAGGGTAATCTCTCAGGTTTCCACTGTCCACCATTTATCCAGGCAAATCTTGGTCCTGGTTCCTTTCTTGATCCACACGGAGACCCAAGAGAAGGTCTTTGTCCAGCTGAGTAACCTGAATGAGTCCGTGACCTTGACTGTCACCCTGGAATATCCGACGGAGAACAAGACCTTGATCCATGAAGTGGTGTCTGAGGACAGGTTCACCACTATCCCGTTCAAGGTGAGAATGCCTCAACTGCTATTTTGGCTTTAGGGGGACCAGATGAGAGGAGAACAGGGCCCTTGCTCCTTTAGTGCTTACAGAGGGAAGGAAAATGCCAGTGCTGCTGTGCCTTTAGTTTCAGGGCTCTTGCCCTTTTAGTGGTTGCAATGGGAAAGGAATATCAGGGCTCCTGCGCCTTTAGTTTCAGGGTTCCTTTAGCTTTAGGGGTTGCAATGGGAGGGGAATATCAGGGCTCCTGTGCCTTTAGTTTCAGGGTTCCTTTAGCTTTACAGGTTCCAATGGGAAGGGAATATCAAGGCTCCTGTGCCTTTAGTTTCAGGGCTCCTACGCCTTTAAGTGGTAGCAATGGGAAGGGAATGTCAGGGCTCCTGCACCTTTAGTACTTTGTTTTTATTGATAAAAAGCTGAAATAATGAATCATTTCCTCTATTAAAGCTGTATTGCAAAGAGGATGCTGCTCACCATTTATTATTTATTTACTTAGATAACGTCATGAGGTCTTGGGGAGGTTTTGAAAGAAAAGCTAAAACAGCCTTAAAATAATAGCAATGAAAATGAAAATGTAAAAAAAACCAGGGAGCCACAACTGAGAAGTCTCTGAGAAGGAGTGCTTATGGCATGCCAGGAACACTGACCAGGGACAGGAAACAGCACTGGAATTTGGGCATCATTGGGGACTATGGGCCTTTTTGCCCTTAATTTCGGTTGAATAGTATCCCACAGAAGTTAAGCTCAGGGATAATGGCTGTTGTTTGGACCGCTGGTGCTGTCCCCAGCTTATCTATGGGCCACTGAATTGCCATAGTAACAGCTGCGGCAACTCCCGGCGCCTGGTGATAGCGACACAGTGCGAGACCACACAGCTGCAGCCGTGAACACTGCGTCCGGGAACACTGAGGGTGTCCCAGATGATCCTGGTTAAAGGGTGCAAATATTGCATCCAGAAGTTTACTGAGAACAACCTTAAGTTCCACAGCTGAAGATAAGCAGGATGGCCAGGCACACACCTCTGTGCCGCTCTGTGCCAGAGGGAGCGCTGCGGTTTGCAGATGCTCCATCCCAGAGCATGTGGGGCAATGCTGATTGCCTAAGTGCGAACAGGCCTTCAGGTGTGCAGGAGGAGTGTGAATTCCTATTAAAAGGATTGAAAGGAAGGCCTTCTTCCATATTGACCTGCCTGTGCCCTCCTGGTTGTACCACCGTCCTCCGCAGCAAAAGGGCCGGACACCTGGGATAGGGCCTTTTCATTGGTGGCTCCCAGACTGTGGAATAGTCTCCTTCCTGAGGGGCATCAGGCACCTCCACTTTATGCTCTGAAGACGTGCCTCTTCACCCCGGCCTTTGGCTAAACAAGGAAACAGCTTTTTCTTTGTGCATTCAGGTGCTGTTATGGTTTTATTACATCCATTTCATATGCTCTCTGTTTTTTAATGTTGTAACCTGGTTTTTAATGTTGTAACCTGGCCTTCCTCTTGGGTTTCATTAGTGGTGAACGGTTTGGCTCACGGAGTAGGGAGGTGCAAGAACATTCGAAACGTTTGAAATTTGATCAAGTTCGTTAGAATTTGGACATTCGAACTCAAATAGACTATGCATTCATTTTTTAACATTTGAACGACTTCAGAATGTATTGAGTTATTTGTACAAATTATTCGGACATTCGTATGTGGACGTTCGCATTACATACATATCTGTAGGCATCTTATTTGTATCAGTATGCATTTGTATGGATACGTACGGGATGAAAATGGGATGCCTATGGGATAAAAATGGGATGTGATCTTCAAATACGGATTGAAAATTCGTACAAATAGATACGAATGCATACGAATCAGATTCAAATTTGATTACATTCATTTTTTCTCTATTTGTTCGAATTCAAACATTTGAACATTCGATTTGTGTCAAATCTGAAAATTGCCTTCATGCCCACCCCTTCCACTGAGAGAGCTGTTAATTCTCTCCCCACCTTTCATTTCTGATGCCTTTCCCCCCCTCCCCTGTGAGCTTCCAAATAAAGTTCTCAACTGCAGGCATGGCCCTCCACACATAGACTCACCTCCAAAGAGCCCTTGAAATCATAGGAATTCATTTGGCTTTAGCAGCTTCCAGTGCCTCACATGGAAAGTTTCAGGTTACATTGAAATTTTTCATCGGATTAGGTAACTGCAAGGGTAAAAAAAAAAGTAAAACAAACAAACTGAAGAACCTCTATGGCAAAAGATCAAGGCTGCAGGGCCAGTTCTGCAGAGAGTTTTCGTGAAAGCGAGAGCGTTTGGAAGCCACACTTGCAACTGAAAAGAGCTTCAGGCCATGAGATCCTGTTTGGAACCATCAGGGTGATGTGTCAGGCTGCCAAAGAATGACCACAAGACTCTTTCTTGAAAAAGATGAACAGTGATTTATTTCAGCTCAGCATTAGGACATGTCTTGTTGGGAGCAACTTGGAACAGAAAGCCCAGCGTATTTATATGTTTCATAGCTGGGCGGGGTTTGGCCCTTAACCAATGAACAATAACTATCTTTCAAAACCAATTTAAGCTTGGCGCGAAAACCTTCCCACCCAAATGTATCACTTGACTTCAGCAGGGAGGGGGGAGTCAACTGTCAGTTCCCTGCTGAGGCAAAACAACAGGCAGCCATTATATAAATATATACAGAATCCCATAGACAGCAGAGATCTTACATATAGATATTATGGCGGGCAGCTAGCCCTGCCTCACACGATGGTTGCAACTCACCTGCATCTTGTTCCCAATTTCTAAACTGTCAGAAGTGTGCAAACATTATTCAACATCCTCTCACCTCATTTTTTTTTTTGTGTGTGTGTGTAGCCCTTTCCGGAAGAAAACAGCTAGCTGCATGGGCATCACAACGGTTTTAAAAGGGTTGCATTGGCTGCCAATTTACTACCAAGCTCAATTCAAGGTGTTGACTCTGACGTATAGGGCCCAAATATCTAAAGGAACGCCTTCTCCCATACCGACCTGCCCATGCCTTAAGATCTAGCGGTGAGGCCCTCCTGAGGCATTTCCGCACTGAATCGCGTTCGAAACCGAACGCGTTCAGGCGGAAAGCTTAAGCCAGCTTCGGGCGCTTTCCCCGTTCACACACAGACGCTCCGGAACGCGTGTAAACGCGTTCCGGAGCGTCTGGGTGCGAATGGTCAAAGCGCCCGAAGCTGGCTTAGCCGGCAAACGCCGGCCAGGGGCGCGCCGGCGGCCGCGGAGGCAGATCGACAATCAGCTGTTTGAAAAACAGCTGATTGTCAAAGCCGCGCGGCGTGGGAGGCGAGCCGGCAGGCGATCGGGAGACAGAAGCGGCGCGAACGCTTCTTCTCCCGAACGCCTGCGTGCGGCTCGTCCGCGTTGGAACGCGTGTAGAGCACTTCGAAGTGCTCTACATTTCGAACGCGGAAAAGCCAGCTGCGGACACGTCGGGACGCAAGGCGCGCGCGGCCAATGCGGATGACGTGTCCACAGCTGGCTTTTTCGCGTTCGAATCAGCCCCGTGCGAAAACGTCTCTGGTTGTCCCACCGCCTTCAGTAGTGAGGCTGGTGGGCACCCGGGAGAGAACCTTTTCGGTGATGTGCCCCAGACTATGGAATAGTCTCCCCTTCGAGGTCTGTCATGCCCCTTCCTTATATATATTTAGGAAGGCGGTGAAGACACGCCTCTTTGCCCTGGCCTTTGGCTGAGGTGATTCTGTTTCCCCTCCCAGCACAGATACCGTCATTTTAACCACGGCGTTTATTGTTTTAGATTTGTTGAATTTTTAAAGTGGTTTTAATGAATATTCTGTGTTCTGTTTTTAATCATGTTGTTTTAACAGTTGTTACCTGCCCAGAGACCTTTGGGTATGGGACGGGATAGAAATGTAAACAAACAAACAAATAAATAAGGTTTTCCCTGCTGTAAGAGATGTTAGGCAGTTGTAGCCCTGCAGGGATTGGAGAGCAAGTGAACGTTTTGCATTTGTCTTCTCCTTGAGATGCCCAGAAGCAATTTGTGGGCCCTTGTTAGTGACAGGATGCTGGACTAGGTGGGCTGTGCCTGATCCTGCAGGACTCTTTATGCCTTTAGAGGCAAATTCATGAAATACAAGTGTATTCATGGCTCATAGAATGGATGGACATTCAGATTTGAACAGAATGTCTATACTTTCGAATTTAAACATTTGAACGAATTTAGAATCTATCGAATCATTCATACGAATTATTTGGACGTTCATATGTGTATGGATACGTACGCATTACATATGTATCCGTACGCCTCTTATTTGTATCCGTACGCATTTGTACAGAAACGTACGGGACGAAAACGGGATGCATACGGGATAAAAACAGGATGCGTATGGATGCATACGGACACATGTAAATGTTGTTGATGTTCGTATCCTCAAATACGAATAGAACATTCATACAAATAGATTTGAATGTATTCAAATCGAGTGTGAATACATTAGAATATTAAACATGCAAATCGATTCGAATCCTTGGATATTCAATTCAAATTGAATCGAATGCCAAAAATTGCATTTGTGTACACCCCTACTAGGTACCAGTTCAGGTTGGAGGGAGAGCCAGGAGGCCTCTAGAGGCCATTTTCAGGAATTTGGGAGCAGGTGAAGGTTTTGCCTTTGTCTTCTGCTTGAGATGCCCAGAAGCAATTGGTGGGCCACTGTGAGACAGGATGCAGGACTAGATGGGCTGTGGCTTCATCCTGCACTGCTCTTCTTAGGCCCTTAGGCTCCTGTGATGGAACTGTTGAACATTGCAGGACTCTTAAATTCTTATAGACAAATTTATGAAAGACAAGTGTATCCATGGCTAGTAGAATGGATGACCAGGTGCCACCTCCAGGATGGCCCTCAAGGCCTTCTGCAAGGAGTCAACAGCAGGTGATGATTTTGCCCTTGTCTTCTGCTTGAGATGTCCAGAAGCAATTGGTGGACCACTGTGTGAGATGGGATGCTGGATTAGATGGGCTGTGGCCTGATCCAGCAGAACTCCTCCTATGTTCTTATATACTTATTGCTCAGTGTTGGTTAATATTCGGCTTTCCCCCTCTCCATATGGAGGCAGCATGCATTTCTCATGGTTGTGAATTGTCCATGTTAGAAATCTTTTGACAGGGCCTTTCTGAGATTCATCTGACCTGGTGGGTCTGGGCCAGAAAGGATTTCTGGTCTGGACCAGGGGAAGGCATGGTCTGGAGCTACATTATCTGCCTAGCATCCCTGGCCCAGACCATCACTCACTCATCAGCCCCAAAGTTTTCATGAGTTTTGGGGCAACCAATACTAGGAACAAAGGTTCCCTGAAGAAGCATTTGGAAAATGTCCTGCTGTTGGTGTTTCTGAGGAGGATTCCTCCATCACTAAGTGAAGCAGCGGGATCACAAAGGTTTCAAGCTGAATGGGTCAAATCAGGGTACGAGCTTTCCATTCCGTTCCCGTTCAGTTAGGGATCGAGGGTTTCATAGCATCCTGACCAAAGGGAGTTGTGCTTTGGGGAAAAGGAACATCCAGGAGAACCCTGAATTCATACTCTTTCTTCCTTTTCCTTCCCTCAGCTTCCGAAGCTGGCCACGTCCTCCTCGATGTTGGAGCTGGTTGTCCGTGTTCACGCAAAAGGAAAAACGTTGAACTTCTGGTTTGTGAAGAGGATGTTGGTCAGGGATATAGAGCACATGGTCATCGTCCAGACGGACAAGCCCATCTACAAGCCGTCACAAACCGGTGAGCTTCTGAAAAGGAAACGATCCCATAGGAACTGCACATCACCGGTATTTGTTTTTGGGTGGCTGTGGGAATTCTGAGGAGCAGGCCTCTGCTGAAAAATATCATCTCAGAGTGGCTTATAAAACACGGAGAACAAAAACAGCTAATATCGTTATATTTAAAAACCTGATTAAAATCTAGGATGGGGAACAAACAAATGTTCCCCCCAGGAAGACCTGGGTAAAAAGGTAAGTTTCCAGTTGGGGCCAGAGAACCTGATGTGTAGGTGCCCCATGGATATCAGAGGGAAGATTATTCAAGAAGGTGGGTGCCACCACAGAGAAGGGCCACCTGCTCTGTCAGGTTGGCTGCTTTGTTTTCATAGGTCACCTTAGCCTCTTTCAAGGAAGGCAATGAAAAGAAAAAAAAAAGTATGTACTCTGCGTTAGATGCTTTTGGCATGATTAAAGGCCGAGTTGTGCTTTCCTTATCATTATTAGCAGAACAGACCGATCCTTGTTGGTAACTGTGAAGAGCTTCATAGAGCCCAGCGGCTATGGTCTATGACATGGGTGGTTTTCTATCATCTCTCTATCATCATCTCTACCATCTCACTATCATCTCTGTATCATCTCATTGTCTATCATCTATCCTGTCTATCATCTCTGTATCCTCTCCATCTATAGGATTGTGATCTAGTTGGAACAAACATCTACATATCTTGACAATTATCAATCCAGTCAAAGCCATAAATATAAAAACTGTCTTCGAAAGATGCACTTGTTAGAAATGTGATGTAAATGAGCTGTCTTTTGACAGGCAATGTGTCAATGAACGTAGTTTGCATTCCAGAAGTTTTCAAAGGGGCAGAAAAACAAAGGTGGTGTATGTGAAGCCAGGTGCATTTTGACAAATTTATGGAAGACTGATGTATCAACAGCTATTAGAATGGATGTCTAAGTACATCCTCCAGGCTGGGGGGATAAGCAGGATGCCTCTAAGGTCATTTGCTGGAACTGGGAGCAGGAGAAGGTTTGTCCTTGTCTCTGCTTGAGATGCCTATGGGCAACTGGTGGGCTAGTGTGCAACAGGATTCTGGACTAGATGGGCTGTGGCCTGATCCAGCAGAGATCATCTTATGTTCTTATGACCTTGCAGGGTCTTCTGAAGCTTCTTGACATGCTTAAAATGCCTATGGAACATTCTTGATCATTATGTAGCTTAACTGTTGCGGGATCTTGGGTTTATAATACAACATGGACACCAAGACACAAGGTGTCCAGGTGGCACATCCAGGGTGGAAAGACAGGCAGGGTTCCTCTTATAGACCACAGAGGACAGGTGTATCAATGGCTACTAGTATGGATGCCTAGGTACCATCAACAGGTTGGAGAGACAGGCAGGAGGCCTCTCAAGGTGACTTGCAGGAATTTGAGAGCAAACGACGGCTTTGCCTTTGTCTTCTGATTGAGATGTCCAGAAGCAGTTGTTGGACCACTGTGTGGGACAGGATGCTGGACTAGGTGGGTTGTGGCTCGATTCAGCAGGGATCCTCTTAGGTTCTGACGCTCTTGTGATGGAGCTATTGAACATCACTGTTCTAGATTTTGGCATGTGGCTGCAATGGAGTCCAGCATCTCATTTTGTTCTCATGAATCCTACAGCTTTCGTTGGCGACCACCAAATAATTTTCTATCTCCTTCCTTTTTCAGTCCAGTTTCGCATTGCTGCTCTTGATGAAAACTTCCGTCCCGTGAATGAACAGGTAGGTTTGTTTCCGATGCCTCTGACCTTCCCTTTCCCTCTTCTTTTGAGCTCTTCTTGTCACTCTATGCCAACTTTCAAACGTTAAAAAAAAATTACTTATTAACTTGAAAATATTACAATCCAACAAAGAACTATGACAATACAGTGGTACCTCGACATACAAGTGCCCTGACATACAAGTGTTTTGAGATACAAGCCGCCGAGCGAGTGATATTTTGCTTTGAGATGAGAGCAAGATTTGAGATACGAGTATGTAAATACAGTACAGTACATAACAAAAACAACTGAGGTGGTGTTTTGGGAGCTGGAATGGATTAATGGGAAAATTGCTTTGAGATACGAGCGATTTGACATAAGAGCAAGGTTATGGAACGAATTAAACTCGTATGTCAAGGTACCACTGTATTATAGTTTGAATTAAAACGAACGAACCAACGAATGAACGAACGAACAAACGTATAAATAACACTACAAAACTACAAAACATTCCGGTGTGACTATTGAAGTTGTATCATTGTGGGGGAAAGGTGTGGGAATATTTTTGGTAACTTATAGTTTATAAAAGATGATGGAAAAGAAGAGTTCGGTGTCAAATGATTTTCTGTCTTTGCCTTATCCAACAAGGGAGTCCATTTCTCCAAAAACCAAAATTGTTCTTTTTTGGGCATCCTCTTGGCCATATGAACAGGGATGTACACAAATGTGTTTCTTGAGGTTTGATTTGTAAGAAATCAAATGTTCAAAAATGCGTATTTGTACGAATAGACGGTTTTGAATGTGGTAAAATTCTATTCGATATGAACAAATACAAATCCTCTCTGAAAGTGTCAAATCCAACCCAGATCCACTTTTAATATGCTCTCAATCCATGTCGAATGCACTTTAGATCCATTGCAGATGTCTGGTGCAGCCGTTTTTTTTCTTTTTCTTTTATGGATGATCATTTTATAGATATTAAATAAATGCAGGAACAGATGAAATCACTAAAACCTTTCCTATTTGCTTCTTTCCGCAGTTCCCCTTGGTCTACATAGAGGTGAGTGGATCATTCACTTCCTAACATTATTTCCTGTCCCCATGAACCTGTTGTATTGTTAGCATTCTCCACATTGAAAAGATTTTCTTTGATTTGGAGGCATCAGAGTTTGTCCCCAGCTACACCAATCAGCCCTCTTCAGAGAGGTAGGGGGATTTAGAGTTCCTTTTTGGTGTTTGATGCCATCAAGTCAGGGACTACTCGGTGGGGACTCCACGGACACCTCAACTTAGTTTGCTTTGCAGATACAAAAGGGATTTTCCATGCCAACCTTCTGTGGTTGATGGTGACCATCAAGCTTGCAGCCCTCTGCTTTCCAGGCAGTTTCCCTACCAATGAATTATAGCTAGCTTTGTAGACAATAGAAAGAGTCAGCCATTGAAAAGCCTGTGTTCCCCATTTGTGGGTTCTCCCTCAACAGAGGTTTTTGAGTGGAAGCGTGAGGTCATCTGTTGAGCAAGCCAGGTGGGGTGTGTGGGAGCAACCAACCCGGGTAGATTTTAGAAAGGGTTAGACACATTCATGGATGGCAGGCATATCAATGGCTACTAGAATGGATGCCCAGGTATATCCTTCAGGCTGGAGAGACAGGCAGGATGCAGGGATTTGAGAGCAAGTGAAGCACTTGGTGGGCCAGAATGCTGGACCAGACAGGCTGAGACCTGTTCCAGCAGGGCTCCTCTTATGTTTCTGTAGACAAATTAACAGAGGAGAGGTTATCAATAGCTACAAGAATGGATGCCTAGGTACTTCCTCCAGCATCCTGTCTCATGCAGAGGCCCACCAGTTGCTTCTGGGAATCTCAAGCAGAAGACAAGGGCAAAACCTTCACCTGCTCTTGACTCCGTGCAAATGGCCTTCAGAGGCATCCTGAGTGTCTCCTCAACCTGGAGGATCTACCTGGGCTTCCATTCTAGTAGCCATTGATACACCTGTGCTCCATGAATTGGTCTATAAGAAAATAAGAGGAGCCCCACTGGGAATAGATGGTCTATGTAGCCTTAATAAGAATATAAGAAGAGTCTTGCTGGATCAGGCCACAGACCATCCAGTCCAGCATGCCATCCCACCAAATGCTCATGAGCATCTCAAGCAGGAGACAAGGGCAAAACCTGCTCTCGAATCCCTGCAAGTGGCCTTTAGAAGCCTTCTGGTCCAACCTGGAGGCAGTTTCTAGACATCTTTACTAGTAGCCATTGATGCACCTTTCCCACACTGTGCATCATTTCATATACTTCAATCAGGTTCCCTCTTAAATGCTGCCTTTCAAGGCTGAAGAGACCCAGACACCGCACCCTGATTTCATAAGGGAGGTAGTCCATGCCCTTGATCATTATGGTGCCACCACAGAGGAGGCCCAACTGTGGGCAATCATAGGAGGGCATTGTGCATTTTGGGTGAGCTGTGGTAAGGTCTCTCCGGATGATCTCCGGATTCTTCTGGGGTTATAGCAAGGGGTGGGGATGACCACAGTCCTGATGGAAAACGCTGTATTCTGCTTCCCTTCCTCCCAAATCTTCCTTTGCGCACCGTTTTGGAAGAACTGAACTTTGGAGTGAGAGACCTTGGCCTCAGGCGGTACTCCTCAAAGCCACTGTATCTTTTGGATCAGGATTAGATCGACATGAGAGCAGCTCTCCTGCCAAGTTCTCCTGCAGCTCATCACCACCGGCAGCTGGGACCTCCTGTTTGGGCGGGCGGGCAGGCAGGCGGGTTCATTGGACCCAAATCCCGCAACAAAATTGGAATTGGCATCCGAGCACAGAAGGGCCACCCGGTGCTCCAGGAAAAGCCGAGTGCTTTCGGTCACCTCCGCCGTGGCTGTTGGCTGCGTCCACTCCTCTCTGTCCCACCATCGGTCCCCTCACCCACAATGAGGGATCGCCGTGTCTTTCAAATCCTGTTTTATCCAGGCATCTTCGGTGCATCAGACATTCCCTCTCCCTATCTAAAGCAAACAGGCCTCGGGTATGAAACTCCGAGAAATGCAAACACAGAGGGGACTTTAAACATTAACTGGGTTCTGCAATCCCAGGCGGATTTACTTGGCAGGGATTTTGGCTTAGCTTGAGCAGGGAAGAAAAACTTGTTTTGCAGTGCGCATGGTAAGGGGGAGGATTTTCTTATTTTAGAACATAAGAACGTAACAGAAGCCCTGCTGGATCAGGCCACAGCCCATCTAGTCCAGCGTCCCGTCGCACACAGTGACCCACCAAATGCTCATGGCCATCTCAAGGAGAGACAAGGGGTGTTTTTCCACTGTCACTAGAAGTACCCATGAAGTGCCCATTAATGGGTACTTCATGGGTACTTCTAGTGACAGTGGAAAAGCACCCAAGGATAAGCCTTTTCCTGCTCTTGAATACTGGCAAATGGCCTTAGAAGTGTCCTGCTTTCCCCCCAAGCCTGAAAGATGTACCTAGACATTCATTCTAGTAGCCATTGATACGTCTGTCATCCATAAATTTGTCTAACCCTACCTTGAAGTGATCTAGACTGGTAGCTGTCACCACCTCTTCTGGCAGCAAATTCCATAAACCGACAACCCTCTGGGTGAAGAAATCCTTCCCCTTGTCGGATCCAACTCTCCTACCCATCAGCTTCACAGAGTGCCCCCTGGTTCTAGTGTTGTGTGATAGAGAAAAGAAATGTTCTTTATCCACCTTTTCTATACCATGCAACATTCGCATGTGCGCCTACGCGTGTTCCCCACATCCATACACATCCGTACACTTCTGTACACATCCATATGGATCCCGTAGTTATCCCATGTGCAACCCGTTTTCGTACCGTACGGATCCGTACAAATGCGTACAGATGCGGGAAAGATGCGGATCTTCAAGTATGCATCGTATATGAACCCGTACAAATACGAATGTCTGGATAATTCAGACGAATAGATCCGAAATTCAAAATTTGATTAGAATATTTACATTCGAATTTCAGGACCTTCTATTTGAATTTGAATGTCGAAATTCAGCACATTCCATTGGATTTTGAATGCCTATGAGTATTCATGTACATCCCTACCAACAACCCTCGTGGATTAAGACAGGTTTTGCTCATTGGTTTTCTTTCCATACAGAATGGTAGACCAATGGCATTGGAAGGGATCCCAAAGATCTTCCGGTCCAGTTCTTTGCAATCTTTGGGAGGGCAATTTAAATAGAAGTGGCTGTCCAAAGGTGGAGAGCTCACAGCATCTGTAGATAGACTATTCTGCCGTTGAATGGATCTTATCATCCAGATTTTCTTCAAATTCAGCTCTTTAAGCTGCAGCCTCTGTATTCCTTACTCATGTGAGTTGTGAGCCAGTATGGTCTTTCGGTTAGAGTGCTGGACTCATATCTTGTAGTCACGGGGTTTGGTTCTGAACTCCACTATGAAGCCACCTGGGTGACCTTGGGCTAGTCACAGCTCTCACAGCCCCACCCACCTCTCAAGGTCTCTGTGGTGGGGAGAAGAACAGAAGGTTTGTCAGCCACTTTAGGTCTCCCTAAATGGGTGAAAAAAGTGAGATAGAAAAGCCAACTCTTCTTCTTATTTATTAAATTACTTATTTACATTTTTATCCCGCCCTATACCTGGGTGGGTAACAAGATCTAAAATCAAACTATTAAAAGAAGAACAGTATGTATTGAAACAACAGTGTCTGCAAGTGGGAAGGGAAAGTGTATCCCATTTAACTGAAGACCAGGGCCAAGTGTGTGTCTTCACTGCCTTAAACGTGTACAGTGAAGGTGACAGATGAACCTCAAGTGGGAGACTATTCCACAGCCTAGGGGCCATCACTGAGAAGGCCCCCTCCCATGTGCCCACGCCTTTTGCTGCTGAGGGTGGCAGGATAACTAGGAGGGCCTCCCCTCTGGATCTTAGGCCATGGGCAGGTTGATATGGGAGGAGGCATTTCTTCAGATATTAGGGCCCCAAGTCATTTAGGGCCTTATAAGTCAAAGTTAACATCTTGAATCGGGCTCGGTAGTGAATCGGCAGCCAGTGCAAGTCTCTTAAGACTAACATGTTGTGCATCTGGGCAGCTGTCCCAGTCGGCAATCTAGCAGCTGCATCGTTCTTGTTGTTCTAGTTCTTGTTCTTCTTGTAATATGATAAGATTCTGCTTGAGCTCCTGCGATTAATAGTCCCATCCAGTAAGCTGTTTTTTTGTTTTTGAAATCTCTGTTTTTCCCATGTTTCCTTGCAACTTCAGGACCCCCAGAGGAACCGTTTGTTCCAGTGGACTGATGTGAAGCTTGATGCCGGCCTCACCCAGCTCAGCTTCCCTCTGTCTTCTGAGCCGCCGCTGGGCACCTTTAGTGTGGTGGTACAGAGACAGTCGAAGGACAAAGTCAGACATGGCTTTGCAGTGAATGAATATGGTAAGAGGGTTTGGTCTCCCCCTGGCCATGGCAGTTAAGCAGAATTGATTGATTGCTGGGATAGGGCAAGATGGCGCTTTCCCATTAATGGTCAGATAATGTGTCATCACACCTGAGGCCCCATTGACTTTCACTGGTAAACTGGCTGGCTTCCATTGGTAGACTGGGGCCGCTCTCCGTAGTTCCTTTGACTTCCATCAGTAGACTGGTCCCTTTCCTCTATAGTGCTGTTGGCTTCCATCAGCAGTTTGTCGGTCTCCAGAGTTCCATTGTCATCCATTGATGGACTGGGCCTCTCCTCCAATAATGTTGTCAACTTCAATTAGTAGACTGAGGTCTCTCTCCAGAGTTCCATTGTCATCCATTGGTAGACTGGGCCTCTCCTCCATGGTGGTGTCAATAGGAGTGCCTGAATGCAATTTTTCAGATTCTGTTTGAACTGAATACCCAAAAATTCAATTCGATTCAAATCTTTAAAATTCAAATTTGACCAAATGTGATCTGAATTAAACCAATTTGAATCTATTCCTTCAAATTTTCCATTCAATTTCGCACTTATGAATATCAAGAACATTCGTATGTACCCGTATGCATCGTTACGCATCCTGTACACATCTGTATCCATCCTGTGGTTGTCCTGTATGCAACCCGTTTTTATCCCATACGTATCTGTGCAAATGAGTACGGATGCAGGAAAGATGCATGTCTGCAAGTCTGCATCATGTATGGACCCGTACACATGCAAATGTCTGGATAATTTAAATGATTAGATTTGAAATTCATTTGAATCTTTAAATTCGAATCTATGGACATTCGATTCAAATTCGAATGTCGAAATTTGGGCAGATTCAATCGAATTTCGAATATCTTCGAAGGTTCATGCCCTCCCCTGGCTGTCGACTTCAACAGTAGATGGAGTTCTCTCTCAAGTGTTCCATCGATTTCTCTCATTAGCTTCCCCTCCTGTATAGTCCCATTGTCTTTCTCTGCCCAGCTGCCTCCCCCCATAGTTCCACTGACAACACCCTGAAGAGCCATGTCCTTACCATTTCTTTTGCAGTGTATGGAAAGTGTACCAATTCCTCTCCGACCTGGTATTTGTTTTCTTTTACGCAGTATTGCCGACATTTGAGGTTGTGGTTTCCGTCCCCAAACGCATATCACTTTTGGCTCACGCAATGGAAGTGAAGGCTTGTGGCAAGTATGTGTGACCAGAAGCCCCTTTGAAAGGAGAATGGAATGTCAGAGGGCATGGCCTTTTCGGTGGTAGCACCCTTCCTTGTGGAATGTTCTCCCTAGGATATTTGTGAAGTGCCTACAATGATAGCTTTGAAGTACCCTCCTCTGAAGTCTATGCAGCCCTGGAAAATCCTCCCTAGATTTTATTCCTGGCCTTCGCAGTCTCCACATGGCCCCCAAGAGCTCTTCAGAAGCCATACTAGGGGACCTTGGAATGGGTCTACTGGTCTGCTGTGGTCTGTGACTGCTGTGGTCTACTGGTTAGGGAGCCGAACTCTTACCTGGGAATACTGGCTTTGATTCCACCCTAGCCCATGAAGCCAGCTGGGTGGCCTTGGGCTAGTCACAGCTCTCTTCTGAGCTTTCACAGCCCCACCTACCTCACAAGGTGTTCTGTTGTGGGGAGAAGAACAGAAGCTTTGTCAGACGCTTTGAGTCCCCTTAAATGGGTGAGAAAAGTGGGGTAGAAAAGCCAACTCTTCTTCTTCTTCTATCTGAGTTAAAGAGATTATATCTTTTAGCTGGGGCACCTAGTTTGTATTCTGCCCTGCATTTTAAAGCAGCACCCAAAAACAGATTAAAAACAGTGTAATACCTAGAGGAGAATAAGTATTTCTTTAGAGAAATGCTTGGGTGAAGTGGTGCATAGGTAAAGAGGTGTGTCTGACCTGCCTGGATGTAAAGAGGGAGGCTGCTTAACACATTTCATGTAGGAGGCCATTCTATGGTCTGAGGGGCCATCACAAAAAAGATCCTGCTTGGTAACACTGCCAAGAAGGCTTCTCCAGCAGACCATAATTCACCTGGGCAGGTCTGTGTGGGCAGGTATAGGGGGTGGGTGATTTTTTTTCACAGCTGCTGCTGGCATAATCCCAACAGATCAAATGTGGGACTTTGGAACTGAGCAAAACACACACCGTGTTTTCTCAGTCTCAGTCTTTCCTATTGTTTCCCCTCGCTTTCAGGTACACCTATGGGAAGCCTGTCCCAGGCTGGGTGGAAGTGCACGTGTGTCGGAAGTATACTTATAGCTCCAGAGGCCAGTGTTATGGGAAAGACTCAGAGGGGATATGTGAAACATTTTCTGGACAGGTGAGTCTTGTGGTCCCTTTCTACACTGGGCCTTATTCTGGATTATATCTTGAAACAGAGACCTGCCACCCACATTGCTGGGTCAAACAGGCATCCTGTATGTAAGCCAACCATTTTGTGATGGCAGAAACATGTTCTGAATTTACCCTCAGGAGACACAGGCCTGTGAAATCCTTTTCAGGGCCTCTTTTGTCCATGCAGTCCACTCCATCTGCCTTAGATGGCACGCAATCCAGATCAGAAGGCTCCTGATCCGGATTGTTGGAGGACCTGATTAAACATCCCCACCACCAGCATACCAGATCAGGCAGATCCGGATCACGGAGGGGTGTGGAAGGCACACCTCCAATTTCTTGACTACTGGGGGGGCCATTTTGGTGTTGCGCCAAAGAGTGCCACCGAAAATAGGTCCTGCAGGAGCTTCGAGGCTAGGACCATTTGTTCCTAATCTTCACAGCCCTTAGAGGCCGGCTTTGAAGGTCATGTGATCTGCAACAGTGTTGCTATGCAGGTGGCGCCATTCCAGATCGAGTCTTGCTGTGATCTAGACCTCATGGGGTCTAGATCCACCGGTCCAGATCACAGCAAAGGCTTCAAGGGTAGAAGGGTCCATGTGCATTGGACCAGAGGTCCATCTCAGCCTGTTCTCCCAGTGACCAACCAAGTGTAGAAGGAAACCAAGAAACACTATATGAGCTAGTTTGGAGAGGCACGCTGCTGCTTCTACCAGAAGTAGACATTCTGCTGTCAGATCTCATAGCCAAATCATTTCAGAAGGCATCCATGTTGGTGGCCAAAGGCCTGTTTTGGAACCTAAAAACATAAGAGGCCTGCTGAATTGGGCTCACAGCCCATCTAGTCTGACATCCCATCTCTCACTGTGGCCCACCAGTGGCTTCTGGGCATCTCAGTGGATCGAGCGGTGGACGCTTTCTTGTGATCCCCTTGGAATGATCCACAAAAGAAGTGCAAAAAGACCTTTAGAGTCCCAAGGAGGGAAAAGTTCATTCCCACTTCTTTCACAAAATAAATTTCAGCCAAAATATTTGACTGGTAACAATTAAGGACCTGTTTGCACTTACCTCTGGGGCCTGGTCTGGGATGCTCTAGTCGCTCCGTCTGTACACACTGTGGTGCTGCCTCTACCTTGGAGCATCTGGGAACATCCCAGAGCATTGCCGATTCTCCATAGCTGTGGGACAGTTATTACTGCTGCTCAGCTTTGCCAGGAACTGCTAGGGAGTTCATGGTGAGCTCTCAGACAGAGCATTTGCACTGTTGTTTGGCGCAAATGCTGCATGTGCGCACGACCGGGCAGCTGTGGCCGTGCAAATACGTGCCGTGTTCTGATTGCCATTGCAATGATTGGGAATGCAGTGGAAGCTGCTGTTGCCATGGTGATTCAGATCTGCTCTGAGGTGACTGTCCACACTTGTGTGTACTGGTAGTTACTTTGGAGATGGCACCGGCGCTCACAGTGTGAATGGATGCCACTGTCCCTGTACTTAATTGCACTTGAACATTCATTGAAACGATCCCAGTCCTGGATAGATTACTTCTGAAAGCAATGCTAGGGCAACAAAAAAATATTTCAGAGTTCTAACTTGTGACTGTTTCTCCCCTCTCCTGTGCAGACGGACGGGCATGGCTGTGTGTCTCAGGTGGTGAAAACAAACCTCTTCCAACTGAAGCGCAGTGGATACATGATGGAGATTGAAACGGAAGCGACGGTCAGGGAGGAAGGCACAAGTATGTGTTGGGGTACAGAAGGGTCAACGTAAGCCCTCCCCAAAATGGGGGACAGACCAGGCCCTAAAACTGCTTGATGTGCAGGCAGAGGGGTCAGCCCCAGTACGTACAGTGGGTGGGTTGAAGATAGAGGTGTGTGCGAATGCAATTTTCGAATTCGATTCATAATGAATCGAATATTCAAAAATCCGAATGTATCCGAATAAGAAAAAAAATGAATGTCTGGACATTCTATTCAATGCAAATACATTTGTATGTATTTATACGAATAATTCAGACATTTGTATCTGTACAGGTACATATGCATCTATTACGTACCTGTACGCATCACGTTTTCATCCCACACGGATGTGTACAGGATGCGTATGGGTACGCACGAGATATGTATGTACCCATACAGATATGAATGTCCGAATTATTCGTATAAATAATTCAAGATATTTGTATTCATTCAGATTCGGAAATATAAATGTCTGGACATTCAATTTGTATATGAATGTCCAAATTCATCCAAATTCATCCAAAGAACAAATATTTTGAATATTCCTGCACATCCCTAGTTGAAGAACAAATTGTGGGGCCAAAAAAGCAATGGCAGCTTACCACTCTCTGATTTCTCTCTGGCGGCAGACGTGACATTACGTGGTAAAAGGACTACAGAAATCACAAGGGTTCTCAGCAAACTGACTTTTGAGAAGGCGGATCCATACATTAAGCCCGGCGTTCCTTTTTCTGGACAGGTAAGGCAGGCGGCTGGATGAATCCCCCTCTCTCCCTCCGCATAGCTTCTGAGCTGTGACATCGTTGTTCTGAATGTATCTACTTGGGTTTAACAAGGAGACAGTGTAAATGTTCCCCTGGGAGTAAGAATCTCATATCCACTATCTCTGAGACCTCTTAGATGCTTAACTCCACCGCTGTGTCTATAGCCTGGACACCTCTCCACCTCTGTGGTGGCTGGCGCAGGTGAGCGTGGCCCGAACCTCCTCCCCCTGCTGAAGACTGGTTCATGAGCTTTCTTCTGGCAGCACTGGACCAGAACCTGCCCAGAAGATGACAGTGTCCCACCCTAATAATAATAATAATAATAATAATAATAATAATAATAATAATAATAATAATAATAATAATAATAATAATAATAATAATAATAATAATAATAATAATAATAATAATAATAATAATAATAATAATAATAATAATAATGTTTATTTATAATGCCCTTTCCACCAAAGGGCGGAACAACAAACATAATCAACAACTTAAACCAAAGACAATTTATTTTTGCCCAAGGCAGTTACATGCGACAGAAATAATACAACATCAAATAATACATCACATGTTATAACAAATAATACATTGCATAAATAATAAAGAAATGTATAAAGCAGGTGAAACAGAAGGATGCTGAGCCTCCCTCCCTTTGTCCATGCCGGTGTTGGGGCTGGGTGCCACTGGGGTTTCGTAGCTCCTTTAGCAAGTGGGACACTCGAATGCTGACCTCCTCCCTTGTCCATGGGGCTGGGTGCACCCCCTTGTCCATAACAGTGTTGGGGTTGGGTTTTGTAGCTCTTGCAGCAGGTGGGGCGATTGAACGCTGAGCCTCCCTCCCCTTGTCCATGCCTTGTCCACCCTTTTCAGGAGAACCTCCCCTTTATCTTCTACGTCTAGGTGAAACTTGTTGATGGTGACGATCTGCCGATAGCCAACCAAACCGTCACAATTTCTGCCTCAGAGTTGGAGTACAAGGTCAACTATACCACCGACCAGGAGGGAGTGGTGCTGTTTTCTGTAGACACCACCAATGCCACCGAGAGTTCTGTTACCTTCCAGGTGAGTGCTCTAGGGAACTCTGGCTCAAATGAAATGACATTAGGCCAAATTGGCGTGTGCGAGGGTGGGGCGGCTGGAAAACCATCTTGTGCGATCGCACCGGCTGACTGTCCTAGATCAGGTTAACCTCGACTGGGCTTCTCTCCTCCTCCATCTGGGAAGTATCTGTAGTTCTGCAGGGAACCCCCTGAACAAAAATAACAACAAACTGATTGGTATCCACGCAATCACCCAAAGCTGATCCTGACTGAATACAAAACCCTGCGGTTTTCCTGGCTGATATGGAGGTCAGGTAGTTGCTCTTCCACTGAGCTATAGCAGCAGCTATAGCAGCAGCTCGACTGCTGATGGGAGTCTCTGGCCAGACTTGCATCAGGACAATCTTAAACAATCTGCACTGGTTACCTATTCGCTACTGAGCCCAATTCAAGGTGTTGACACTAACATACAAAGCCCTAAACAGTTTGGGCCCTGGGTATCTGAAGGAGCGCCTTCTCCCATATACACCTGCCTCTGCACTGAGATCTTAAGGAGAGGGCCTTCTTGTAGTTCCTTCCCTTTGTCTGGATACATCCTTGATCCTGTCTGGATGGGACCTTAGAGAATATTGTGAACTGCCTGAGGCCTTTGCCTGAAGGGTGAGATATAAATACTGTGGAATAAGTAAACAAATACATTTAACCCTTAACTGACACACGGAATGACTAATCTGATGATGCCGTTCTTGTATTATCTGTTTCCTGATAGAGCAAAACCATGCCAGTAAATGCTCATCGTATGAGGAATAACTGTTTCAAAGAACTGATACATAATACGGTTGGACCCCCACATCCGCAAGGGATACGTTCTAGGCCTGACCGTGGTCATTGAAAACCGTGGATATTTCAAACAGTAGGGTTTTTCGGCACCCAATTTCACATGATTCCTTGGTAATCCCATGAGATTTCACACGAATAAAAGACAGTTATACAGTAAGAATAGCCTTGGTTCTAAGTAACCATTATGCATCCACTAAAGGCATTCTGCTATATAGGAAGGTCTTGCCTTAATAGCAAGCAAAGAAGGGGGAAAAAAACCAGAACGCACAAAATACACACCCATTGGAGGGAAGAAATCATCTCATGTCTCTGTGCAATAGAAAGCAGGCTGCACTTTGACATGACCAATTATGGTTATCCGGTACAATAATAATAACAATGGAAAAGTTTCATTCATCACAATAACATTCTGTTGGGTCTACACTGTGAAGACCTTTAATCTGCAGGTGTTGCTTACATGTTCTCATCGGGTGTTTTCCCACTGTCACTAAAAGTACCCATTAATGGGTACGAAATGGCATTTTTGTACCCATTAATGGGTACTTAATGGGTACTTTTAGTGACAGTGGAAAAACACCCATCGCTTCATATGGAAATCATATTGCTTAAGACAGACAAAAGCCTAGTTTTTAATCGAAGCAAACATTTGGAATCTCCATTCTTGACAGAGATGGGCGTGAACTACCTTAGAAACAGTAGTTTGGCTCTATTTGGCTTGGGCCAAACCTTGCTGGGTTCAGTTCAAACTTGAACCGGGTCATGGTTCAAGTTCATACTGAAATCATTGTGTTCTTGACCCAGTTTGATCTGAAAACCCAACCAGTTCTGCACAACTCTACCACCAAACAGTTCTGAACTTGGCTGACGTTGTGCATTGAATAAAACTAAGCTTCACTGTCTACATTCTGGAGTTTGAAATGAACGTCAGACTGATTGATTTCTCTCCATTTCTGGGTACCTGATTTTTCTTTTTTCTTCAGGCAACTTATAAAACATTTTCAGGATGCAATGACTGGAATTGGGTGGAACCAGAGCACCGTTTTGCGTTTCACTCGGCAGCGTGGTTTTATTCGCCAAGCCGAAGTTACATCAGTGTCAAGTCTGTTCCTGGAGTACTAAAGTGTGGCCATTCCCAACAAGTCCAGGTCCATTATATCCTGAATCTAGGCTCGGCGAAAGAGCGGAAGATTGTCTTTCACTATTTGGTATGCCTACAGAAACCAATGTTTTTTTCAAAACTTCTGGTCAGACCTAGAGAACATGACTCTGAGTTTGGGGCCTTTTCAGGCTCACCTGACAAAAGTGATATAACAATACCACAGCAGTCAGATAAGTTGGTAGTGTAGAAGCCGCCAACTGCACTTTGAGTGCTGGAAAGAGCCCTGTCAGGACAGCAGCACTTGAAGTGTAGATGGCCAGGGCAAGGCAGGCCAGCTCACCCTGGCAACATCTGCAGCAACATCCGGTGCATGCTCGGACCTGGTATTGCAATCTGGAACCTGCACATCGCCGCACCATGCCCAGTAGCCATGACACATCTTGAAGAGTGTGCAGATGCAGTGTCCAGGAGTGAGCTAGTCACTCCTGGTAAGTGTGTGGACAGGTGTGTGTCAGTCCCAACACAGCCCCGGGATTTGGGGTGATATTACACAGTAAGGTCACTGTGGAGAAAATCAACCTCCCAATCCAGTTTTTACACACCTAGGTCATCTCTGAACAGGGTATGAATGGAGTGATTGCTTCTGGAGTGAGTGGGTGCAGACAAAATCTCCAGTTTGGTCTAGTGGTTAGAGAGCCGGACTCTTATCTGGGAATACCAGGTTTGATTCCGCTCCCCTCCACAAAGCCAGCTGGGTGACCTTGGGCTAGTCACAGCTCTCTTCTGGCTCTCATAGCCCCACCTACCTCATAGGGTGTCTGTTGTTGGGAGAAGAATAGGAAGTTTGTCAGCTGCTTGGAGTCCCCTTAAATGGGTGAGAAAAACGGGGAAGAAAAACCAATTCTTCTTCTTCTCCATACATTGTATACTGGTTTATAGGCTATATCTGAAGGCCAGACCACGCCAGCAAAGCTTTTTTTTTTAAATCTGGTGAAATGTGGACTTTGGACAAAGTCTAGGAAGAAGCACCCAGGGGTGGGAGAAACTTCCATTTGAACCTGCCCACAACAGTTGCTACCAAAATCAACCATCAAATATGACCTGAAAGCAATTTTTTCTTTCTGTTCAGATCTGGCTGCCCCTTGTTTTAGGCTGAAAATTGTTCATTTCTTTTACATGGTTTGTCACAATTTGCTTTTGGTTTCCCTGGGACCTAGGCTGCATCCAGACATCTCTTTCTTCTTCCGCCATGTTTTGAAGCAGGGATAATCTGGAATATCCATGGTTCCTTCTGGAATATCCAGATATAGTGGAATAAATAACTGGCATCTGAATGCAGCTAGGGATGTGCATGAAGGGAGTATTTTTCATTCCATTCATATCAAATCGAATGTAAGAAATTTTGTATTTGTTCAACTAGATCCCCTTCGAATGTGGTTGGATTCTATACGAATCCCGTATGTATCTGCCCTGAATGCATCAAATCCACCCTAAGTCCACTTTGAATCCACTCTCACTCCACTTTGAATCCACTCTGGATCTATTGCAGATGTGACAGGGGCAGCCGCTTTCCCACCTCCCCAGGTTCACGAATATAATGAATATTCGTACAAATGTTCCAAAGCGTTCCATTCGAATTCGAATGTTAATCTTTGAATGTGCAAAATTCTATTCAGATCTGAATGTCTGAATTTGGTCATATTCATGCACATCCCTAATACAGGACACCCTGAATCTTATTCTAGATTATATCTCAGAAACAGGATCTGCTGGCCGTATGCTGGTACAGACTATGGGCCCATCCGCATGCAAGCAGGCTAATGCGTTTTGGAAACATGGAAAAAAAATCCATGTTGTAACATGCAATAAAGCGTCCCCGTATGCATTGGGCAACACGGATTTTAATTGCACGCCTGTCTCTATGCAGGGATGGATTTTAAACAGAGGCGCAGAGCCACAAAAGGTCTTGCGTCTCTGTTTAAAATCCCTCCCTGCTCTTTTCAGCCCTTCTACCACCTGTCAGTTGCCCGTCTGGGTGCCTGAGTTGCCCAGCTGAAAACTAGGCAACTGGGGCACCCAGCTAGGCAACTGACAGGTGGCAGAGAGGCTGAAAAGAGCAGGGAAAAGGTTTTTAAACAGAGGCGTGGGGCTTCGTGGCACCACGTCTTTGTTTAAAATCCTTCCCTGCTCTTTTCAGCCTCTCTGCCACCTGTCAGTTGCCTAGCTGGGTGCTCCAGTTGCCTAGCTGGGCAACTGACAGGAGGTAGAGAGGCTGAAAAGATCAGGGGAAAGGTTTTAAAACAGAGACGGGAGAGCCCTTCACGGCTCTGCAGCTCTTTTTTAAAAACGTTCCCCAGGAATGTCTGCATGACCCCTGGGCAATATGTGTTAAGCCCCTATTTCGCATGCAGAACACTTGTGAAGTGGGTTTTTTTAAAAACACATATTGACCCCAGTGTGCCACGTATTGGGGCTTTGTATGTGGACACTCCTGAGGCGACCTCGCAATCTCCTTGCAGCTTTTTGAGCATGCGGACGCGGCCTATAATAGATCCAGCCCATGGCAAGGATAATAGAACATTCATATTAAATTTGGATCCTACCGCATTTGAAGGGGATCTGGTTGAACGAGTATGAATTTTCTTGCGTTCGATTTGATACAAATTGAATACAACCCCTGCTCCCCATTTGTGCACATCCCTATCCAGTAGTGTAAGAAGTATGCTTTGAGATCTTTGCCTCCTCTGGACATGAAGGGGTGATGCTGGGATGACGGCTCCCTGATATACCATATGCAAATCAATTAATCTAGAGTCCTGTGTCCAGTTCTGGGCACCCCAGTTCAAAAAAGACATTGACAAACTAGGGCAAGTCCAGCGGAGGGCTACCAAATGGTTAGTGGTCTGGAAAGCATATCCTATGAGGAATGGTTGAAGGATCTAGGAATATTTAGCCTGAAGAAAAGAAGAAGAAGAAGAAGAAGAAGAGTTGGCTTTTCTACCCTGCTTTTCTCACCCATTTAAGGGGACTCAAAACGGCTGACAAAGCTTTTCTATTCTTCTCCCCACAACAGACACCCTGTGAGGTAGGTGGGGCTGTGAGAGCTCAGAAGAGAGCTGTGACTAGCCCAAGGTCACCCATCTGGTTTCATGGGGGAGGGCGGAATCGAACCTGGTATTCTCAGATAAGAGTCCAACTCCCTAACCACTAGGCCAAACTGGCTCTCAGAAGACTGGCTCTTCAAGTATCTGAAGGGCTGTCACAGTGCAGAGGGGTCATCCCTATTCTCACTTTCACAAGATGGGAGGACTAGAAACAACGGGTGAAACTTCCAGGGAGTCAATACCCAATTAGATATTAGGAAAAACTTCCTGGCAGTGAGGGCCATCAGTCAGTGGAATAGGTTACCATGGGAGGTAGTGAGCTCTCCTTCACTGGAGATGTTAAAGCAGAGGCTGGACCTACTTCTGTCTGGAATGGTTTAGGAAATCCCACATTAAGCAAGGGGTTGGATTTGATGACCCTAGAGGTCCCTTCCAAGTCTATGATTCTATGATGATCTCCCTTCTCTGAATGTTCCCCCTTATCACTTGTCCTTCCTTTATTCAGGTTATGGCTAAAGGTGGCATTGTGCGAACAGGATCCCACGTTCTTCAAGGAGTTCATGGAGAAGGTAAATGGTCACTCATTCTACTGACCTTTCTTGTTAGAGATTAATTGGTACACCAGCAAAATTAGTTGGAGCTAGAAACTGGAGAAAATGTACAGAAAGGAACAAAGGAAATCTATGAATCCCATTCTTGCAGCAGAAGCTTTCAAGGGAGAAAATAGTTACCAAGAGGTTCCAATACATCTCTCTTGTGGATTCTGAGATTCAACTTTGGTCCATCTTATTGGAAGATGTGAAGCAGGATGAGGCGATGCTAAATACAGATTTAACAACTTTTTAAAAAATGCATCTTCATTTGCAGTGAGCACTTCACCATATTCAAAGTATCCTCCTGCTCTCTTCTCAGTAATGTAATTTGCAATCATGATGCATGGTAAGAATTCTTGCCACTAAGGTCATGTTCACATCTAAGTTTTAATCCAGCTTCAGTCCACTTTCAGAATGGGAGAATATGTTGGCAAAGTGACAATTTGTTTTCTTTTGGAATTATCTGACTTAGAAAATCCACCTTTGCTCAGATAAAGTGGGCAAAACCCCCGACTAGTCCGTTTGCTGATGTGTTCTCTCGCTCTCAATGTGTACTGAAAGTGGATTAGAACTTAGATGTGAATATAACCAAAAGGGAATCACGTCCGTTTCTCCCAACCTGGAAGCACATTTGTTCATCTGACCGACCGAAATGCAGATTGAACAATCATTCCCATAACTTTCCCTTTTTGCTGCTAATTCTATGCCATATTTATTTATTTATTTAACCAGCCAAAGGGGTGTTTTCTTTGGACCTTGCTGTGGATCCAGATATTGCACCTCAGGCTCGCTTGCTTTTGTATACCATCTTGCCCAGTGGAGAACTTGTTGCTGATTCTGCACGTTTTGACATTGAAAACTGCTTTGCAAATAAGGTAGGTTTGGCGACTGTCTCTTTGGCTGTGATCAGACATGGTGAAAGAGGTGGGTCCAGGGCAAATTTGAGGTTCAAATACAAAAATATGACTTACCATGTTCTGAAGGCTCCGATTGTGCATCCCTTTCCCAGGTGGGAAATAATCACTTTTTGGGCAGCTCACTGCTTGGATCGGAATAAACAGGAAGCTATGGGGGCTCCCATAGCCATTCGTAGCCTGTAAATGCAGCTGCTATGGCCAGACAACCAATCAGGGCTGCGGAAACTCAGGCTGGTGGCAGCCACAAAGTGCTTGAGCACTCATAGTCATGGAAGGCAGAGATTGCTTTTTAGGCGCTAATTTGGAAAACTGTGACACACAGGTTTTTTGCATCCACAGATGTGGCAATCCTTTGAAAATGGGTACCCCCCCCCAAAAAAAAGCCCTGTGTGATTGCACACTCTGGTTCAGTGGAAAGATTCTGTATAGTGCATCCATTAACTTTGTCAGCACCCAGAGGGACTACTGATTTGTGGAACCAAAACTGGATGATTAACTTATTGGTCCTGAGGGTCTGGTTTTTGACATTTGCAGGTAAAACTATGGTTCACTGAGCCAGAGGGACTCCCAGGGAGCGACACCCAACTCCACATTTCTAGTGCAAAAGGTTCCCTGTGTGCCATCACTGCTGTTGATGAGAGCATCTTTCTGCTGAAGCCAGAAGCAGAGCTCTCCGCAAGGCATGTGAGTATGAAGAATATGTTTTATCACTTTTGCTTGGTTTGGTAGCCCTATACCTTTGAAGTGCTTTCTATAGTGTTAGATCATCTATCTGCAGCTATACTTACATACATATGCTTACAAAAGGTGCCCCTAGACACAGACGAAAACTCATGATTCTCCTGGGACATGTATTTGTGGCATTCCCAATACAGTCCTGGGATATCGAGGCCTCCTGTGATAGAAGAGGAAGAAGAGTTGGCTTTTCTACCCTGCTTTTCTCATCCATTTAAGGGGGTTCAAAGCAGCTGACAAAGCTTCTATTCTTCTCCCCACTACAGAACACCCTGTGAGGTAGGTGGGGCTGTGAGAGCTCAGAAGAGAGCTGTGACTAGCCCAAGGTCATCCAGCTGGCTTTGTGGGGGAGGGCAGAATCGAACCCGGTATTCCCAGATAAGAGTCTGACTCCCTAACCACTAGACCAAACTAGCTCATTGATAGCAATACTGCTAACCTTTCTGCTGGCTCCTTTTATTATTGTTGCTCTTTACAGCTACCTGGAAACCAGCCAAGCATTCAAGCAGAACAAAGGGAAGCAGAGAGGCGCTTGGCCAGCTTCTGGATGGTTGTAAGAGCAACAATAACAGAAGGAGCTGGCAGACACAGGTGGAAGGCCACAAGCGCCTGTCATGTTTGATGGGGCAACAAGAGGCAACTGTGGGATCTTTGGTCCCCACAGTTGCTTCTTCCCATCTGGGAGGCACCTTAAGGTGCTTTAGTTATTGCAAGGGGTGTACAGATTATGAAACCACAAGGCCTTCAATTCTGGGTCTACTTTATATTAGTTAGAGGTCCACCCCTGGCTTATAGCCACCCCCTTTCCTTCTGCACCCAGCTTATAGCCATCTCCCTTCCTTCTGCACACCCACAACAGCCTGGGTACCACTTTTCTATCAGAACATAAGAGCATAACAGAAGCCCTGCTAAGTTAGGTCGCAGCCCATCTAGTCCAGCATCTGTCCCACAATTGCTCGTGGGCATCTCAAGCAGAAGACAAAGACAAAACCTTCACCTGCTGTCAAATCCCAGAAAATGGCATTTAGAGGCATCCTACTTGCCACCCCAGCCTGGAGGATGTACCTGGGCATCCATTCTAGTATCCCTTTTGCCGTAGCAATCTCTACCCGAACCTAGGTACCAATTTCCCCAGGGTTCCATTTTTGCCTCTGGGCGTAAGTCTGAAGAATATATTTGCTCAGGAAGGTAAGCCTTGTTTTAGTCAATGAATCAAAGGAACTCCACTTTTGGTAAGCTCCAGAGAAGAACGTAGAGGCTCCTTTCCTCTGTGCCCAAAATTCTATGGTAAGTGGAGGCGGCAGCAATGAATTCTGGATTCCTATCCAGACTGCCTCTAGGTAGGACAAGCAGCTGGCCATGCTCTGAAGGGTATTAAGGCATGCTGATACCTACCTCTGTGGCTTCCAGGTGTATAATCTGCTCCCGTTGAGGAATCTTCAAGGTTATCACTATGGGCGGTATTCTGTGGAAGAAGGGCGTCCACCCTGCCGAAAGGAGAAAGGAATTCTGGTGAACGGCATCCGCTACTACCCCGAATCATTCCGTGACAATGAAGGAGACCCCTATCAAATCCTCAGGGTGAGTCCCGGAAGAGGTGGTGACAGCAACCAGTCTGGAATGTGGGCAGCCAGTCACATATGTGAAGCATCCCCAGATCTGATCAGGGCCTGAGATGCTGCTGGCTTACCTCTTCGGTAGAACCAACTCCAACAATGTTATCTGCAAATCCAGCCTTTGATAGACCTGATAATATGTGGCACCCACTGGGCGCCCTTCTGATGACTGTTTTGAGAAGCACGCTTCATAATGTTCTGAACAATGGCTCCCTTGCTTCTTCCGCAGGACCTTGGCTTGAAAGTTTTTACGAGCACGGAGATATATAAGCCTGAAATCTGTAGACATGTCCCAGCACCAGGTAAGATGTTGAGCTCTGATGGCGCGGGTGGGGGGCAGCATTGTTAATTCAATCTTAGCAGATAAAAAACCCAAGATATGGGGGTCTGGAAGGTCAACAGAGACCAGTGGATTTTTGCAAGGGAACTCTGGGAACTTTGCTGCTTCCAAAAAGGTGGGAGAGAAAATGAAGCAGGCGGATGGGTCATAAGGACATCAGAATTGCCCTGCGTCTGCCCACCTGGCTTACGTCAAATATCTTTCTGTGCAAATGACTTCTCTGGAAACGCAACAGCAATCAACATTCCTGGGTACATTTCTGGGTGCGTATGAGTACGCCTGTGCAAAACACTAATTGATTTTTAATTTAACTTTTTAGTTCCAGTGGCTTATTATAGTTCCAGTGAATTCCCCACCGCCAGGCTTTCGTCAGCAGCTGATATAAGTGAAGTTCGTAGGGGCAGTCTTCCTCCTCCCACACGTGAAGGAAGTACAGCTCTAAGTACCATCAGAAAATATCTCCCTGAGACCTGGTTGTTTAAACTGATTGTCGTCAAGTAAGTGCAGGTTCCTTGTTTAGAGAGGGGGCAATCCTAGCAACAAAGACCCTGAAAGGAAACACGGGAGGTTTTAGTTGAATGACGCTCCTATGGGACGCCGTGTTGGCTAGTGTCTTGAGTGGTCAAAAAAATATATTGACCAATTCATGAAATTCAAGGGTTGTGATGAGGCACCATTAAAGTGTCACCTTCTGGGCGACTTTCATTTTTACCAGGCGGTAGGAATGTGCACAAATATTCATAACATTCATTATTTGCCTGAATTTGTCCAAATTTGGACATTCGGACACATTAACATTTATATGAATGGTTCAGACATTCGTATGAATAGTTTGGACATCCTTTAAACTGTGGAGGTGAGAAAAGTGGCTACCAGTCACATCTGTGATGGATCCAGATTGCATTCGACTTGGATTGAGAGCGGATTAAAAGTGGATTCAGGTCGGATTTGATGCTCTCAGAGTGTGGATATGTTGCGGGATACGTACTGGATATGTATTTGTTCATATCAGATATGTATTCATTCGTATCGGATATGCATTAGTTTGTATCGGATATTTACAAATTTCTGTATTATTTTTTACTTCTGGTAACATGCAGTCCTGAGGGCCTTTTCACACTTACTGTGGGGACAGTTCCAGGTGGATTGCAGGAACAGGTTGTTCACACTGTGTTCTGCGGCAACTGTCCCTGAAGTGTCTGGAGCCGTTCCTGAAACTTACCTGCTGTGGACAACTTCAAGGCTGCCTGTGAGCTATCCAGTGGTGGCAGGAATGGGTCAGGAATGGTGCATCTGCAACACTTCTGGTATTCCAAGGTGAGGGGTCTCTAGGTTCAGATCTTCAAAACTTGAAGGTCTGAACCTGAACCTTCATTTTGCCCTCACAGCTGGACATCCTTTTGCCTGATTGTGGCATAGCATTTTATGGGCAAGGTGTACTTCAATGGGTGCCCAATTTTCATGGCAATCTCCAGATAGGGGCTGGATATCCTTCTAGGAGGTGATCATGGGGGAAATCCTCCCTCTGTGATTACCACCTTCTACCTAGACATCATGGTGACCTCCCCTTGTCTAATAGCGGTGTGGGATGGGTGGACTGTCCAACATCAGGATGTCACACCAGGAGAAGAGCAGCAGGCATGCCATTTGCTCGTCTAGCGCTTCTGGGCAGGATTGGGACTGTCCTGGCACAAAGAATTCAAATGGCCCCAGCCATCCCCGGAATGATCTTTGGAGATCATCATAAAAGTGTGGACCTAACCTAAGTTTGCTCTGTAAATAAGGATTTATTCCTATGAAGAGTGTATTGTTCTTCATCCAAGGCACAGGAGAACCATCACATCGTCCTTCTTGCTTTCTTGGTCCCTTCAGTGGCCTAATGGCTCATGGTTACGGGCCGTTTCCTCTAGTTGCCATTTCAAGAAGGGCACCCATTGAGTAATCTGTTGGATGACTGATCATATAATCACTTAAGTTCTTACTATCTAATGGCAAAGGGCTTGTTTGGAGGGTTGAAGACTTGAAGATGCCCTGTGATTTGAAGTTACCAATTTCCTCCTTGCAATGCTTGCTGGATGGGGGGATACTTTGAAAAACTTCTTTCCCTTTGTCCTCCAGTGCTGAAACCCAAGAAGAAAAGGTTCCTGTCACCATCCCAGACACCATCACAGAATGGAGAGCTGGCGCCTTCTGTCTGTCACCAGATGTGGGGTTTGGTCTGGCTCCACGGACCACACTCAGAGCATTCCAGCCATTCTACATTGACTCAAGTCTCCCCTACTCAGTCATCCGTGGGGAAGGGTTCCAGATGAAGGCTACTGTCTTCACGTACCTTCAGAAGTGCATCAGGGTAAGGAATCATGGTGAATGTGAGGGACCTGTTCTCATCAGCAGAAATCTCTGAGATGGAATTTAGAGCCCCCTGGACAGGGAATGTATCCACGTATCTTCTCTGCTTTCCTCCAAGATAGAAGTCTGTGCTATTCTCTCTCTCATAGGAACATAAGAGGAGCCCTGCCCATCTAGTCTAGCATCCTGTCTCACACAGTGGCCCACCAATTGCCCATGGGTATCTCAAGCAGAGACAAGAGCAAACCTTCTTCTGCTCTCGAATCCCAGCAAATGGCCTTAGAGGCGTCCTGTCTGTCCCCCCAGGCTGAAATATCCATTCCAGTAGCTCTTGATACATCTGTCATCCATGAATTTGTCCAGCACTTCCTTAAAGCCATCCAGGCTGGTTGTTGTTACCACCTCTTCTGGCAGCAAATTCCATAAACCGATGACCCTCTGGGTGAAGAAAACCTTCCCCTTGTCTGATCTGACTCTCCTACCCACCAGCTTCATAGAGTGCCCCTTGGTTCTAGTGTTGTGTGATAATTTTCACTATCCACCTTTTTTGTAACGTGCATGATTTTGTTTACTTCAATCAGGTCCCCTATTAAATGCCATGTTTCCAGGCTGACGAGGCCTAGACATCATCGTCTGATTTCTTAAGGGAGGTCTTCCAGCCCCTTAATCACTCTCTCTCAGGCCATCTTCTTTTTTGTAATCTTTGTAAGGGTTGCTTGGACTGAGAGACCACTAGTGGCTTGAGGAGAAATTTATGGCTGAATGAAGACCCGAATTTCCATATCCCTGATCTTCCCCTACCCATCTATAGGGATGTGTGTGTGAATATTAGTGCTATTCATTATTCATACAAATTCATACATTTAACGCCATTCACAGGAAAATCGAGTAGGGCCTACATTCATCTGCAAATCAGATTAGACCTGGCATTTGTTGAAGTTTCATTGAAGCTTCAGCCGAAGGTACCCCCAACGTGGTCTCCTGTTCCCCCCTTTCCTTTGGTTGTGCTACTGCCACCGCTCCCATGTGCTCTCCTTGTAGGCCCAAGTAGATCTTCCGGTTCTGTGCACACAGGTCCCGGAAGTGCTGTTTCAGGTAGGCTCCAAGCAGTGCGGTAGTGGCAACAGCAGGTGAGGGGTGGTGGTGGAATGGGAGGAGCAGGGGGTTCACTTCATTTCATGCACAATATTTGTATGAATATTTGTGTACGAAGCCAATCCCTTCTCACATTCATGGGGAGGGGGATTGGGCTGAAGCCAAATATTCCACATTTGATTCATGTTGAATTGAATGTGGGAAATTCTCTTTGTACACACCCCTACCCATCTGTGTTTGTATTTCTTTGCAAAGTGCAGCTAATGGACAACTCTTGATTTCCAGCCTCCCCGCCATCTCTTCTTTGTTTTCTTCCCTACTCAGGCTCCCCCTGCCTCCCTCCCTTGGCCTTCCTCTTCTTTCCTGCTTTATTCTGAGAAGCGCTTCCCTTCCCTTCCCTCTGTTATTTCTCTTCCCTCTCTCTCATGTAATCCACTGAAGGTCCCATGTGGATAGGAGAACTATAGCTCCAATATGGCTGCCCGATGGTGGAAATGCTACACACATGTGTGGCAACCCTCTCTTAGCCCCGTTATATCCACTTTAAATGCCACTATAGCCTATGGCAGGAACACCTGATGCTGATGGCGGGTTTTTGTGAAATAGCACTCTAACATAACTTGTAGCCAGAGCTGCCGTTGTCGCTGTGATCACTGCATGTGTACAGGGGAAAAAAACCACCCGTGGCACACATGCACAGTGGTGCAATTGCACACTTCAGGGATTTTTGTGATGATGAAATGCCCAGATGTGTGTGCCACTAAAACGTGCACAGACAGGGTAGCTCTGTAGGGGTTATACTCCAGAATATCTTTTGTTAGCGATATATTTGGTTGGCATCTGGAGTTGGCTTAACTCTGCACACCCAGTCTGTCTCTGCTACATCTTTCCCCCAGTGACACTTTCTTCTTGACTTTGTAGGTCAAAATATCACTGGATCCCTCACCAGACTTCGAGGCTACTCCTGTGAAGCAAGAGGAATCTTACTGCCTGTGTGAAAATGAAAGGAAGACGGTGTCCTGGGACGTGACTCCAAAATCTTTAGGTGAGCTTCAGAACTTAACTTCTCCACATCATGGAAGACATAAGAAACTAAGTAGAGCCCTGCTGGGTCAGGCCACAGCCCATCTAGCACAACAGTGGTCCATCAAGTGCTTCTGGGCATCTCAAGCAGAAGGCAGAGGGAAAACTTTCACCTGCTCTTCACTCCATGCAGATAGCTCTGAGGGGCATCTTGCCTGGTTCTCCAAACTGGAGGCAGCACCTAGGTGTCACTTCCAGTAGCCATTGACTAGAATTTGGAGATTTTTTAAATCTCTGTCTTCATGGTAATGCTTACCATTTCCAAATAACTAAAGGCACGCCTTCTCCCATATCAGCCTGCCTGTGCCTTAAGATCTGGAGGGGAGGCCCTCTTGGTTGTCTCACCACCTTCAGTAGTAAAAGGGGAGGGCCTTCTCAGTTATGGCCCCCAGGCTATGGAATACTCTCCCCCTTGAGGGGCATTAGGCCCCTTCACTGTATATGTTTAGGAGAGCAGTGAAGACTATGGATGGGCACAAATTTTTTTTGGCATTCAATTCGAAACAAATCAAATGTTCAAAAATATTTGTACGAATAGATTGCATTTGAATGTGGTAAAATCCAATTCAATACGAATCTATTCATTTGCATTCGTACAAACATTTGATACGTTAACGAATATGTATCCGATACGTATCTGTAACATATCCATGCTTTGAAAATGTCAAGTCCGATCTGAATCCACTTTTAATATGCTGTCATTCCATATCACTTGCAATTTGGATCCATTGTGGATGTGACTGGAGCTCCATTTTTCCACACCCCCAAACTAACAAATGTCTGAACTATTTGTACGAATATTCGGAAACATTTGTATTTGTTCAAATGTTAGCATTTGAATATCGTAACTTTTGATTCAAGTTTGAATGTCCTAATTCGGCTGAATTCATTCAAATTTCAAATGTCACAAATATTCGGGCACAAACCTAGTGAAGACACATCTCTTTGCCCTGGCCTTTGGTTAAATGGGAATATATTGTCTTTTCCCACTTCACAGACACTGTTGCATTAAAACAACAGTATATATTAAAATAGTATGTCTGATTTTAAATGTTGCTACCCACCCAAATAATAAATAAATAAGGTGCAACATTTCCCACTAAGGCTGTGATAAGACACAGCAAACAAAAAAGCACTTCTGAGGTGTCTCTGAGGGTATTTCCACACTTAACGCTTGAAATCTAGATTAAGGAAATCCAGATTTCTGAAATCCCTCCCTGGGAAGATCCGTCTGAACTAGGGATGGATCCCAATGAGGCCTAACACATCTGCACTCGCGTGGGAAGCATGGAGAGTGAGGAACGCATCATGTGTTTGCTGTGCGGATGCCAGAGCACCGATATCCAGAAGGATCAGGCTTCTCTGAGGCCCTGCTGCCCAAGGTGCTGCGTGATTGGAGCACTCAGCCGTCAGTCACCGCTCGTTTCCACTGTTTGTGGGTGTGTCAGGGACAGACTGCCCACCAATCAGCAGCGTGCCTGAGATCCCATGGCTGCCTGGCTGTGCTCAACGTGGCAACTTCCTGTCCCACCCACATGCGTTCCCTCTCCTGTCTCTGTGCGGAAGCGTCATCCTTTGATCTGGAATTTGCAGGCAATAACAGTTTGAAGACCTAATTTTTCAGGTCTTCCCGAAAACCAGTTTTGGTGGCCTCTAGACCCCATTAGAGACGGATCTCACATGCACCTGTGAGGAAGCACCGTCCTTGAAGTGGCCCTAATCTGTCCTGCTCTGCGGAAAGTACCTTGCAGATGTGTGCTATATGTGTCCTTATCGGGTGCTTAATGGGGTCTTAACGGCCTGTGCAGAAACACCCTGAGGCCACTTAGAAAAGGCTTGGAGATCGTTCACACACCATTTTATCCCCCCCCCCTTCTCCTGGTTATTCTGTGCTAGAAAAGTGGAGGCTTGTGAACATGAGGGCCCCACGCTGTGACTTTGAGGCACCTCTGAAGCATCCCTTTTGTCGTATCTGAAGACAGCCCAAGAAAGTTCCCAGAACTTTGAACGTTCCCAACCTGTTTTTATTCCTGTAACCCACTCTGAGACCTTTGGGTGTTGGGTGGAATAAAAATGCATATTTGTCAAATAGGTGCCGGAAGACGAGGAAGAGTTGGCTTTTCTACCCCGCTTTTCTCACCCACTGAAGGGGACTCAAAGCGGCTGGCAAAGCTTTTCTATTCTTCTCCCTACAACAAAACACCCTGTGAGGTGGGTGGGGCTGTGAGAGCTCAGAAGAGAGCTGTGACTAGCCCAAGGTCACCCAGCTGGCTTCACGGGGGAGAGCAGCATCGAACCTGGTATTCCCAGATAAAAGTCCATCTCGCTAACCATTAGACCAAACACTGGGGCCGGAAGGCCCTACGTCCCCGCTTTTACAGGTTCTCCTATAGACCAGAGAGGAGGGCGGAGCTGATGAGAAACCAGTCAAGAGGTCTCTCGACTAGGGATGTGCAGGAATATTCAAAATATTTGGTTTTTCCTACAAATTCGTTATTTGTATATGAATTGAATGACGACATTCAGATTTCTGAATTTGAACTAATACAAATATTTTAGGTTAATCGTACAAATAATTTGGACATTCATACATACACATCTCGTACGTACCTGTACACATCTCCTATGCATCCGTATGAGATGAAAATGGGATGCATACTTATGCGTAGAAGATCCATATGTATCCATAGAGATATGAATGTCTGAATGATTCAAATGAGTATATTTGAATGTATTCGTATAGATTTGAATATGCAAAATGCAGCCACTAGAGTGCTTAATGGAACACCTAGCTGGATGCGCATCATGCCGGTTTAAAAAGAATTGCATTAGCTGCCAATTCGCAACCAAACCCAATTCAAGGTGTTAACTTATAAGGCCCTAAATGACTTGGGCCCCAAATATCTAAAGGAACGCCTTCTCCCATACCGACCTGCCTATTTCTTAAGATCTAGCGGTGAGGCCCTCCTGGTTGTCCTACCACCTTCAATAGTGAGGCTGGTGGGCACCCAGGAGAGGGCCTTTTTGGCGATGGCCCCCAGGCTATGGAATAGTCTCCCCGTCGAGGTGCGTCATGCACCTTCCTTATATATATTTAGGAAGGCAGTAAAGACACACCTCTTTGCCCTGGCCTTTGGCTGAGTGATTATACTCTCCCCGCTGTCCCAGTTATAGTCACTATTAATGCACTGCACTGTTTTAAATTTGTATCTTGTTTTAATTTGCATCATGTTTTTAATCTGTTGGTTAATCTGTTGTTACCCACCTAGAGGCCTTCGGGTATGGGGGCGGGATAGAAATGTAAGCAAACATACAAATAAATAAATATCCATTCATTTTTCCTTATTCATATGGATTCAAATTTTTGGATATTTGATTAATTACGAATTGAACGTCAAAACTGCATTTGTGTACACCCCTACTCCTGACATTTCTGATGAGGGTGTCGCTCTTGTTCTAGGGAAAGTGAACTTCACGGTAAGCGCAGAGGCATTGAGCTCAGGCCAACTCTGTGGAAATGAAATTGTGGCGGTACCCAGCAAGGGACGAAAGGACACGCTGATCAAATCGCTCCTGGTCGAGGTATGCAAGATAAATCCATGTGACGTGACCGAGTATATGAAATTTCCCTTTTGCAGATTGGAAACAGTACCATCAAGGTCATCTTCGAGAAATTAGCTTCCACACATTTCATCATTGTGTGGGGACCTACCTGTAGGATATCTGGAGCATCCTGCCAGCCAGGGAAAAGTTAGGACCAACCCCCGCCCCCTCCAATTTCAACTTGCCTCCTCAAGAGAAGGCAGGTACATAAGAACATAAGAGGAGCCCTGCTGGATCAGGCCACAGCCCATCACAGCCCATCTAGTCCAGTGTCCCTTCACACATGGTGGCCCACCAAATGCTCATGGGCATCTCAAGCAGAGACAAGGAGAAACCTTCTCCTGCTCTCGAATCCCAGCAAAAGGCCTTAGAAGCATCCTGCTCCCCACCCCCCTGCCTGAAAGATGTACCTAGGGATTCATTCTAGTAGCCATTGATACATCTGTCATCCATAACCCTACCTTAAAGCCATCTAGACTGGTAGCTGTTACCACCTCTTATTCCAGGTAGAGCTGAACGATGACTCATCTAAGGGAGGTGGGAAAAAGGGCCCAAATGTAGGGTGGAAAAGCTACTATTCCATGCAGTGAGCAGGCCTCTCATCCACATCCAGTTTTCTTACACAGACTTGTAGCTTTTCTATCACCTGCCTCACCTGTCCCTGGTCTGTTACTGGCTTCTTTTGAAAAGATAGGAAGGTTTAAGTGTACAGGGGGCGTCTTGTCCCAGTGTCATTGGATTGTGAGGACTAAAGACCATTAGGAGGTAAGGGAAACCCTGCTGGATCAGGCCACAGGCCATCAGGTGCAGCATCGTGTTTCAGACAGTTGCCTGCCAATTGTTTCTGGGCATCTCAAGGAGAAAATGAAGGCAAAACCTTCACCTGCTCTCAACACCCTACAGGCAGCCTTTAGAAGCATTCTGGCTGTCCCTCCAACCTGGAGGTGGTACCTGGGCAGCCATTCTAGTAGCCACTGTCAGGAAAGATGGTTGCTCTATCAACTTTCTTCCATCCAGGTGGGTTGTTTGGTAAATAAGCAAGCTGAAGGTGAATGTATTTTCCTTTGTTCTTCTCTTTTATTGCAGTAGAAGAAAAGGGAGTTGGTCTTTGGGTCTTCACCTTCCAACCAACTCAAAAACTACACAGTGAAACTAACCTTTTAAATCCTATCCCAGCTGAAAATTCCCTCCCAAAGCCTCTATTGGTTTAAGAAGAGACTTTAGGTTACAGCCTCCCTGAAGCGCCTAACCTAGGGTGTTTTTCCACTGCAGCCTTAGATCCGGATCAAAGAAGATCTGGATCTAAGGAAAGCACCCAATGTGTTTCCACAGGAGGTGTAGCACCCATTAGGAATGGGTGCTAACACCCCTGCTGTGGAAACAGCTTTGCACCCATCTGGGGAATCTGGATCGACCCCCCAAGGGGTCGATCTGTCACCCCATGTGTGTCTGGGGACAGAGTGTGTGTGATCTCTGAAGTCCCAGCTTCGGAGTGACTTTGGAGTCATTTCGGATTCATTCTGAAGTGACTCTGAAGTCCCTCCGAAGTGATCGCCACAGACTTCGGAGAGGCTCCGGAGCTGTCAGCGCGATCTGTTCGCTATTAGCGGAGATCACGCTGATTTCCCTCCAGAGTCCCTCCGAAGTCTCTGCTGATCTCTATGGAGCGACCGGCAGCAAGACTTCGAAGTCTATGCCCATCGCTTCGGAGGGACTTTGGAGGGGAATCAGCGCGATCTCCGCTAATAGCGAACATACCGCGCTGACAGCTCCAGAGCCTCTCCGAAGTCCGTGGCGATTGCTTTGGAGGGACTTCAGAGTCACTTCAGAATGAATCCGAAATGACTCCGAAGTCACTCCGACGCTGGGACTTCGGGGCTCTCCCCCCCCAAAGTTGGATCCCTTCCCTTTGCACCCATTGCCTGTTTCCAGTGGAAACAGGCTCCCTTTAATCCGGATTTTCTGGGAGAAGACCCCATTGTAGACCCCATTAATGGGGTCTGCAGAAAATCCGTATTAACTGCCAAAATGTACCCATTAGATCCAGATTTCCACCATGGCAGTGGAAACAATCGGGTCCCAAATGGGTGCCGTAGTGGAAATGGGATCATGCTGCTCACACCCAAAGGTGCAAAAATGGGTGCAAAAATGGGTACTTTTGACAGTGGAAAAACACCCATAGTTAATTTGCATCTAATTTATTCACTGTAAGGAGGAAATTTTACTATTTATAAGCCTATTACGCAGCCGTGTTTGCAGCAAAGCAGACCCCAGTTCAAGCAGCTGTCAACTAATTGGCTAGAACCAGTTTCCATCCTTGACTTGTGTAACAGACCTGAGAGTTATCAGGTCTTTGCAAGCACAGTCTACTCCATAAAATTCTTTACATCACTGATACACCTGTCCTCCAACAGTTTAGTCTGCTAGAACATACGAACATTTCAAAAGCAGTGGCCCACCACGTGCTTTTGGGCATCCCAAGAACTGTAAAAGCTATGCAGTCAGAGATTCCATCTTTGATCCATTTTCTTTCCCTTTCTACAGCCCGAAGGCATTGAAAAACAGGAGGTTTTCAACACCATACTCTGTGCAGGTAGGTCTCTGCTCTTCTCTCCCAGTGAAGGAAGAAACAATATACATATATGGATCAATATTAAAGAAGGGAGTTTAATAGGACCTTAAAAACTAGCAGAGAGAAGAAGAAGAGTTGGCTTTTCTAGCCTGCTATTCTCACCCATTTAAGGGGACTCAAACCAGCTGACAAACCTTCTGTTCTTCTCCCAGCAACAGAACACCCTGTGAGGTGGGTGGGGCTATGAGAGCTCAGAAAAGAGCTGCGACTAGCCCAAAGTTACCTAGCTGGTTTTGTGGAGGAGTGTGGAATTAAACCTGGTATTCCCAGATAAGAGTCTGGTTCCTTAAGAAATAATCAGCTTTGAGTTCACCTTCAAATTTATGCCTTCCAACATTAATTTAGATTTCTGCACTTTTTTTTGGACCAAATTGGTTGAAGCCTGAGCTAAATGAATGCGGATAAAGTGGGTGCTCAGGCCCTTTTGGAGTGGTAGCCTGCTTTATTTCAGGAAGTGGGAATGAGGAGTTAGTCTATGGGTGTTTTTTCACTGAGCTTCTTTAATCCGGATCTAAGAAGATCCAGATATAAGGAATGGGTACTTCCCTTAATCCAGATCTAGTAGATCCGGATTAAGGGAAGTACCCAATGTGTTTCCATGGGTGGTCTAGCACCCAGTAGCAGTGTGTGGTAGCCTGCCTGCTGTGGAAATTCTGGAGCACCCATTTGCAAATCCGGATCAATCCACAAGGGGTCTGCCTGTCACACCGCGTGTTTTGGGGGACAGGGGGTGCAATCTCCGAAGTTGCCTTTGGAGATTAGCAAAGGCTCCAAAGTCCCTCTGAAGTTGCCTTTGGAGATTAGCACAGGTTCTGAAGGCAACTTCAGAGGGACTTCGGAGCCAGCTTCAGAGGGACTTCTAAGTCTTGAGTTTGGGGCACCCCCTATGAGTGCCTCCTCTAGACCCCATTGCCCAATTCCAGTGGAAACAGGCTCCCTATAATCTGGACTTGATGCCTGAAGACCCCATTGTAGACCCCTTTAATGGGGTCTACAGGAAATCCAGATTATAGGTCCTGAAGGACCCATATGATCCGGATTTCCCTAGCTGTGGTGGAAACAGATGTGTCTCTAATGGGGTCTGTAGTGGAAATGGGGTCATCCGGCTCTCAGCCAAATGGGTCCTTAATGGGTGCGCTAATGGGTACTTAGTGCTAGTGGGAAAACACCCTATGAATGCTCATGCCATAAAGTCTTCTCTCAAAGACCTCGGAGTTTCTGGGCTGTATCTAGGGAGTATCTTAACTATTTCTAGGATTGGACTCTTGTGAACAGAGATCTCTAATGTTTCTCCTGGAATCTGTGGAAGCCATTTTTCCAAACTGGGGGCCATTGCCTGAAGAAAAATCTTTCACTGACCTGAGACTATGGCCGTTTCTGCGCTTCCTTTTCTGGATAGATGTTCTGAACCATGCAAGATTTCCCATAATTCCTGTGAAGCCTCTAGAACAGTGGTTCTCAACCTGGGGGTTGGGACCCCTTTGGAGGTCGAATTACCCTTTCAGAGAGGTCGCGACGAGTCTCCCACCGCCCTTACCTCCCACTTCCCAGCTGCTCCGCCCCCATGGTTGGGGGTCTCCACAACATGAGGAACTCCATTAAGGGGTCACGGCATTAGGAAGGTTGAGATCCACTGCCCTAGAAGATGGAGGTGAGGAAGTGACGAGGGGTCTTTCATGTCCATGAGGGCAAAGAGCCCAAATTAAAATTATGCTTTGTTACAGGAGAGGAAAACGTGACTCCCATTTCTTTGAAGCTTCCGGAAAATGTGGTCAAAGATTCTGCCAGGGCCTCTTTCTGTGTTCAGGGTAAGCAAAACAGATCCATTGCCCTAAATTCTATGGAACCTTGCACAATTATTTTTTCTTGAAAAGCCTTTTCATACACACAGAATACTACTCTCTTAGAACGTAGGAACATAAGAAGAGCCCTGCTGGACGAGGCCACAAGCCCATTTAGCCCAGCATCCTGTTTCACAGGGTGGCCCAGAAATTACGTCTACAGAAGGTATCTCAGGCAGAAGACAAGGGCAAAACCGTCACCTGCTCTTGGATCCCTGCAGATGGCTTTTAGAGGCCCCTGTCTGTCTCTTCAACCTGGAAGAAGTACTTAGGCATCCATTCTAGTAGCCATGGATACACATATCCTCCATGAATTTGTCTATAAGAACATAAGAGGAGCCCTGCTGGTGAGGCCACAGCCCATCTAGTCCAGCATCCTGTCTTACACAGTGGCCCATCAATTACTTCTGGGCATCTCAAGCAGAAGACAAAGGCAAAACTTTGACTTGCTCTTGAGTCCTAGCAAATGCCCCTGAGATCCACTATGCTGGCTCACCGCATCCCTCTCATAATTTCACAATTGCAGCCCAGTTTTCCCCTCACTCCTCAGATTCTTTCCCCCCATAATCTCTGTCTGCGTTTCCCTACCCACTGGTTCTGCGTTGCATCAGCCCAATGTTCGGTGGCATTATTTCAACTCGGCCCTTGACCCTTCATGCCTTGTGTCCCTCTGTCCCACCATCCCAGGTGACATCTTAAGCTCAGCCATCCAGAACCTTCACCAGCTCATTCAGTTGCCCTATGGCTGTGGGGAACAGAATATGGCTCGTTTTGCCCCAAACATCTACGTCTTGGACTATCTGAACAAGACTGGGCAGCTAACCCCAGAGATCAAATCCAAGGCGATAGGATACCTAGTGACTGGTGAGTAGAACTTGTGGGCAGGATATAAGGGAATTTTTTTGTTCCTCATTTTTTAAAAAATCTTTGTGTTGAAAACTAGTGGTATAGGGAAGCAGAAAAACAGAGAAGGCCAATGTGCCCATTAGTAGGTGCCTAAAAGAAATAATAACAGGCCACTCACAAACAGCAGAAGAGAGAACATTCTAGATGGTGGGTGCCACCTCAGAAAAGGCCATGGCAAGATAGCATCCAGTGCCAACAGCAAATCTTCCCTGGATGACCTTAAACTAACCTCGCTGAAAATTTTTTTAGGGTCTTGTATACTTAGCATAGAACCCGTGATCCTTGTAGGATCATATTGGGAAGGCTAGACACAGCTGTCTTATTGATAACCAGATATGTTGCTGTTTTGGGAAATCCAGCAACGATTCCGGGGTTCCCGTAATCGTTCCCTTTAACCTTTCCTGTCTGTCGGCAGCATCCAATATCAGTTCTCCTGTTACAAGAAGTCAGCCCAAGCGTGGGAAAAATAACAAAAGGCTGTGGGTGGGGCCTGGTTTGTTTTCTGTAACTTGAAGAAAGTTGATTTTGAAAATTACCGGCAGATGGGAGAAGTAGGGTAGGGTAGAAAATACTTAAATATATCAATATTGTATCTCCTGAGAGGAAATGGTGACCTTTGCTTCTAAGGAGAAGGTGAATCTTATGTGCTCATCTTACCATACCCTTCCAAAAAATGGTTCCTTGTAAATTGAGATCTGAGTGACTCAACAGGTAAACAATATTTGTTCTCTGTATTAGGCTACCAGCAGCAGCTGAAATATCGCCATAATGATGGATCCTACAGCACCTTTGGAGAACGTAAATGGGAAACAGGAAATACTTGGTAAGATAACAAATACTCTCTTTTCGAAGAGAGATTTTTTTAAAATAAATTTTTTATTATTTTATAACACAACCTTAAAACTCAATATAAAGCCTTACATGCATTTATATCACATCATTTGGTTGTTGTGCTGGGTATTCTTTTAGTATCTCCTTTTTGGTGCTCCACATTAGGTATGTGCACAAATATTAGAAACATTCAAAATTTCATTGAATTTGTTCAAATTTGGGCATTCAAATTTAAATGTTTGAACAAATTTTGAATCTTATTTGCACGCATCTTATTTGTATCCGTACTCATAAGAACATAAGAGAAACACTGCTGGGTCAGGCCAAAGTTTATCTAGTCCAGCATCCCGTCGCACATAGTGGCCCACCAAATGCTCATGGGCATCTCAAGCAGAGACAAGGACAAACCTTTGACTGCTCTCCAGTCCCAGCAAATGGCCTTAGAAGCGTCCTGCTTGAACCCCCCAGCCTGAAAGATGTAGGCATCGATTCTAGTAGCCATTGATACATCTGTCGTCCACAAATTTGTCTAACCCTACCTTAAAGCCATCTAGGCTGGTAGCTGTCACCACCTCTTCCGGCAGCACATTCCATAAGCCGATGACCCTCTGGGTGAAGAAATACTTCCCCTTGTTGGATCCAACTCTCCTACCCATCAGCTTCATAGATGCCTCCTGGTTCTAGTGTTGTGCGATAGAGAAAAGAAATTTTCTCTATCCACCTTTTCTATACCGTGTATAATTTTATATACTTCAGTCAAGTCCCCTCTTAAACACCGTCTCTCCAAACTGAAGAGGCCTAGGCATTGCAGCCTGGTTTCTTAAGGGAGGTGTTGCAGCCCCTTAATCATTCTGTACAGATACGTACGGGTCAAAAACCGGATGCAAAACTGGACACGTACGGATGCATAGGGGGAGATATGAATGTTGCTGACATTTGTATCTTTAAATATAAATTGAATTTTCGTACAAATAGATACAAATGTATTCAATTCTAATAGAATGTGAATACATTCAAATTTTAAATATTCAAATTGATTTGAATCTTCAGATATTTGATCCGAATCAAATTGAATGCCAAAAATTGCATTCATGGACACTCCTGCTCCTCATCAGTAGTTTTTCCTTCTTTCGGTTGTCCATTTGAAAGTCAATCAAATCCAGCAGTTACTATTCTTGCTTCTTGTAGATCATGATGAAGGGCAGCCAGCTTTTTACATACGTACCTATTGTCCTATTTTTAAAAAAGTTTGTTAATTTGTCCATCTCTCCTCATTCGGCCAGTTTGGTCTAGTGGTTAGGGAGTCGGACTCTTATCTGGGAATACCGGGTTCAATTCCGCCCTCCCCCATGAAGCCAGCTGGGTGACCCTGGGCTAGTCACAGCTCTCCTCTGAGCTCTCACAGCCCCACCTACTTCACAGGGTGTCTTATGTTTGGAGAAGAATAGAAAAGCTTTGTCAGCTGCTTTGAGTCCCCTTAAATGGGTGAGAAAAGAGGGGTAGAAAAGCCAACTCGTCTATTCAGCAAAATGGGCTGCCTTTCTCTGGAGGCCTTCCTCCACCTGTGTACTGAAGGGAGCCATGTGGATCACTGTGGCGTTATCACACCTTAGGCCAATTCACACTACGGCCTCTAGTCAGTAATTAGTACAGCTCTGGTGATGAGTATACACATGCTCACTAGGCTGCTAAAGCCAAGAAGCGTGCCCGCCCTCAAAATCGTGCTCAACGCCTATCCCCACCTTTGCCCCGGACTTACCTGGAGCATCCGGCGGTGCAATCGTTTGCTCTTCGTCTGCACATGTGTGGCCGCCTTGCCCACCGAGATCGATTCCCAGCAGTCCTGCAGACGTGTGGCGGCATTGCCGGCATTGATTGGTTGCCAGTTGCTGGTGTAGGCGCAGGGGCAACGCTGCCACCATGGGGCAGGTCTCTGTGCACTGGTGCTGCAGCAGCAGGGTGGCTGGGACCAATCTACAGGGGGCAGAGGGGCTTGTGCCCCCAAATGTCATTGCCCCTCTGGATCGGCCTGCCAGCGTGTCATAAAACGTTGACCCGGCTGGTGGCAGGCCGGTCAGTCCAGCAAGGCCCTGCTTTCGTGGCGGTGGCACAGCCCCATCCACGGAGGACCATTTGCATTTCTGGCCTCTGAGGAGCGTCCCTCCTGGCTGGAAATGCATATGGTCCCCCTCTACCTGGAGTGTATCGTTCTTAGTGCACTACTCAGGTAAGTGTGGAAATGACTCTTCTAAGGCTGCCTGAAGCCTGAAGAGGCATCGGCAAGAAGCTCAGTCCACCTTTGAGGCCTTCATCTTGGAGAGTTACCCTCAGGCACAAGAAGCGCTGAATCCCTGCTAGGCTCTCCCTGTGGCAAAATGTGCCACCTTTGTACTGCAGCAGCCCTGTTGAACCTGCACACAGAAAGCTAGCTGCCCCACCCTCACCCCAGCCTGAGTGCAGACAGCTGTGGAAATTTGGGGGCACCCTCAGGGACAGCTGTGGAGCCTCCAAGTTTCCCTCCAGGGCTGCCTGAGGTAAAGTGGCCAGGACAGTGAAGAACCCGTCCCCTCTGTCTGACCTGACTGTAGCTGGTCTGATGTCATCGAAAGCCACTTCCTCCCTGTGTGAAATATGCTCTCCTCACACCCTTCTGCATTTGTAAAACTGTGATGGTGCTACCATGGGATCACACTCTGCTCTGTTTTTGGGTTTCCCCCATAGGTTGACAGCGTTTGTGCTGAAGTCTTTTGCCCAAGCAAGGAAGTATATTTATATAGACCCGGAACACATCAGGACTGCACAGATGGCCTTGGCCGTGCAACAGAAGGAAAATGGCTGCTTCCGGTCCACTGGGACACTCCTGAACAACGCCCTGCAGGTGTGGAGGCAGGGAGAGGGACATGTAGGCCCCTCCAGATGGTGTGTGTTGTGTTGTGTGTGTGTGTTTGTTGTGAGGTATCTGTGTCAACCCCACCGTAGCCCCACTCCCCCCCTCTTCAAAATGCTCAAATAACTATTAGTGTAAAACCCAGCACTGGTTGCAACTTTTTTCAGAAACATCTTATTTATAGTATTTCATATAGGGATTGTCCCTCTTCTCACTTGCACAAGATGGGAGGACTAGAAACAATGGGATGAAACACCAAGGGAGTCAATACAGATTGGATAACAGGAAAAACTTCCTGACATTGAGGGTGATCAGTCGGTGGTATAGGTTGCCACAGGAGGTAGTGTGTTCCCCTTCGCTGGAGGTCTTCAAGCAGAGGCTGGATCTCCATCTGTCTGGGATGGTTTAGGAAATCCTGCATTGAGGATTTCCTAGAGGTCACTTCCAACTCCAGGATTCTATGATCATGTAAGCCTCCCACAGACCTTTGGGTAAAGGGCAGAACAGAAATTAAGTGAATGACTGAATGGATAGATGAATGAATGAATACCTTGTGGATGGAGACACCGTGTAGGCCCCTTTTGATTTGCCTGTGAATATCAAAAGATGTACAAATTTGTACAAATTTTGAGTTGCACAAATATTTGTGCACCTCTCTAACGTGATCCCTTTTGGTCTAGGGGTTATTCTTATCTGGGAATACTGGGTTCGATTCTGCCCTCCCCCATGAAGCCAGCTGGGTGACCTTGGGCTAGTCACAGCTCTCTTGAGCTCTCACAGCCCCACCTCCCTCACAGGGTGTCTGTTGTGTGGAGAATAATAGAAAGCTTTGTCAGCCTCTTTGGACGCGTCTACATGCCAAAAATACTCTGGATTTAAGCTTGTTTTGCCTTGGAGCATCTCCATGCGCAGCTTTACTCCGGGCTACATCAAGTGTAAAGGAGGAAAATCCACGGCAGAAACTCCTCCATTTAAACAAGACTACATCCGACTTAGGGGGAAACCACGGATTTTCCTGGGAGCATGGCGATGCTTTCTCCACATCTCCCATATTCCACTAAATTTTTGGGCATTTTTGATCCCTGCAGAAGAACTGGCTGTCAGAATCAGCTGCCTGCATTCAGCTGTTTCAGAGCACAAGCAGAGCTCCGAACTGTCACATTGTTTCACTTTGGAGGGGGAGAGAGATTTTGTGCTTGCTAACAGGGAAAGGTGATACTAATTAGCATTATCATTACCATGGAGATTGCTTCTCAGGAAGCAAATCTCTCTCTCCCCCTCCTAATAATGCAGCCTCCGAAGTGAAACAAAGTTTCACTTTGCAGGTCTGCTTGTGGGCTAATCAGCTGCCATTACCTGAGTGCAGGCAGCTGAATTTGACAGCTGAAGGGAGCCTGCTTTCAGTTATGCTTGCAACTGCTTTTAACTCTTGGCAGCCAAGTAAACAAATGATCTGTGTTGTGTTCTGGAGGTTCAATTGAGGTTTTTGCCTGTCATCACTGCAGCGGGCGGGGGGTGGGTGGGGAGAAAAAGATGCGGGCTCACAAAAAACAGCTTGCATGGAGACAGGAAAGTACATTTTAAATCTGCATCGCCCCAAACCACATGGGGACGCTTTATTTCGAATTAGAATGCGCATTTTTAAAATCTGATGCAAGAGGGAAGCAAAAAGAGACCATGGAGACACGCCCTTTGAGTCCCCTTAAATGGGTGAGAAA